>OX467112.1:11025598-12225598 GCA_950106695.1 Biston stratarius
AAAAAAAAAAAAAACCCAACCCCAGCAGTGCCTGGCGAGTTGTCACCGTAAAACCTATCTAAGAACATGCACTAATCAAACCCAAACCCATATCGACTGTAGCTTTACAGTGCCACACAGTCTAACAGTTTCGTTCTCTGCCGTAGCTGCCTTCAGGAGAACGAAACTGTGGAGCATGTATTGTAGCACTGTAAAGCTACAGTTGAAACTAGGGTTGCTACTAGATCGCATGAGGCAGCTTCTTCTTCATCCATGTCATTGCGAAGTGCTGACTGTCTTTCATCATTATCAATATTTCCATTCACTGGAGCAACTATGTCAGCAGACCTCGCTCCGGTACTTCAAGGAGCTGGGTTGTCTTGGGCAGTGCCGGATTTATATTTTTTACGTATGTAGGCCACTTTATTTCCGCCGCCCTATGTACCTTTCTAAAATAATAATTTTCCATATGTAGTATGAAAGGAACTAAAGTTAATTAAAAGAATGAATTAGTCATTATTAAGGGCATTAAAAAAAACAAGAATTTCAATTTTTAATAGTAAAACTACCTAGGATTGATAATTTTCGATACGAATGAGTTTCTATGAGAATTTAACGTATTAGTATAAAGAACCATGAGACAACCGGTGACTTGTTTTATCCTCTGAAATTAAGTGAGCTTCCTCTAAAATCTGCCGCCCCTAGGACGCTGCCTCCCCTAGGCCGCAGCCTATATGGCCTTTTGACAAAACCAGTACTAGTCTTGGGTGAATGCTGGTAGGGGGTAATACACAATACACCCCAAGCGGGACGTCAGTGCAGGACTCATTGCTCCCATTTCGAGCGCAGACCATGGCGCAGTCGATTTACTGACTACATGTAAAAATAAAACATTCAATTTTTTTATATACCAATTCATATACCTTGACATTCAAGCAGCTTGTCGTGTAGAATATGTATAATTTTTTCTGCTTGAGATGACAGCATCCCCGCAAAAATAGCAGGAGCGAATGTCATTAGCGTAAATTCTGCAATTAGCGTATATACAAATTCCAAGGTAATGGCCCATAACTGAAAAAAAAACGGATACTCTGACAATACTAGGCTGTAGATCTATTTAGCAAGAGGTCGTCGAGGATGGTACCATTGCAGTAGCATACATTCTCCTACCAAGCATTAATGTGTACTAGCCAAAAGCTGAGCTTTGTGAGGGCTCGCGTAGTTTTCCTACCGGGTAATAATTTTATGGACAGTTTACAAAAAAATAGTTTAGTTTTGTTGCAGCGATGTTAACTCTTTGGTTTTCTAACAGATGGCGTTAGTAGTACAATAACATTCTATCCGATGAATACAAAATTGTTAATGTTTATTTATTTTATGGTTTAAAATTATTATTTTTTTGTCAGATAACACATCTAGATATGAAGTTAAATTACTATGTTAAAGCACAAATCTGCTCCGTCCGTTTATGTGTTACACAAAAATTAGGATTCCAAGAACTTCATTAAAATAACACATTCCCTTTATTTGTAAAATGGAATGCTTTAAAATAATGTTGATGTGTTTTTTAAAATTCTGTATGATTTAATTCAGTAAATACATCTAGATAATTAATTGTAGCTTAATATTTTGGGTCGAAGATACTGCTTCTCAACTTTACCTAACCTAGTCCATGGCACGATCAACTTTACTTTGTTCAGTCATTTGTTCTATACTTTAAGACATTCCAATTTTAAATGGGTTGGAAACCAAAAATTCGGATGCAGCATTTTCAAGGAAGTAATTAATACCTCTATAATTGTCGAACTGTTTCAATTTGAGAACCTCACCGCTGACTAATTTATCTAGTTAGCAAAGCAAGCAATTTATAATCAAACATAATGACCACTTGACCATTGACGTGACGGACTAGAAACTTGTTCAGTTTGGTACGGTACAAATCCCGATAAACGAAGTCTGCAGACTGGCCGATGACATCAAAATAATCGTAAAGACGAATACATACGTCACTGGTTACATCATCAAAACGTCTTTGTGAAGTAGAGTACTCAAAGTTAAGCTAATCAAAATATCATCATCATCATCATCATTTCAGCCGTAGAACGTCCACTGCTGGACATAGGCCTCCTCCATTGACTTCCATAAAGACCGGTTGGAAGCGGCTCGCATCCAGCGTGTTCCTGCGGTCTTTATGAGGTCGTCTGTCCACTTTGTGGGTGGACGTCCTACACTGCGATTGCCGGTCCGTGGTCTCCATTCCAGAACTTTGCAGCCCCATCGGCCATCAGTTCAAATATACTTGTAGATAATTTTGCCTAATTTACTTACCTTTACTTTTCTGTCTCTCAGCTCCGTCATTCCAAAATATATAAAAAACATTGTTTCAGTGACGTTGAACAGCATAGTCACCACGAACTGCAATATAAGTGGTCAGCACGATTGAACCAGTTTCTTCTAGGAAAGCGTGTTCCATCGTTAGCTACATCTTCACTTAACATTAGGCGAGATGGAGGGCAAACGCAAGTTTATCCATATTTAAACAAATTAGTAAAGAACTAGAATGATTAAGGTCTCATTAAAGTTTAAAATCTTTAGATTTAACTTACCATAAAGTCATATGCTTTTTTTAATTTCAGCGCTGTATCAGAAATGATTTTGTAAAGACGATGAAACAAAATAATTTGTTTGGTGCGCTTCCTCAAATTGCTTATTAATTTTTTCAAACGACATTTTGTAACGTAAAAAGCAAATATATTTACAATCGATACTATATCGCGCAATGTCAACAACCAATAATAAAATATATTTTTGTAAATCCCGGTCAGGCACCACTTGTAAGCAAAACATACGATCGATGTCCAAGCTGCTCTTAATGCTAAATTGAATAAAACTATTAATAAGTTTTTTAATACCAACTTATAAGATTTACTATTGACGTTTAGTTTTGAATCGACGTATTTGAATTTAGATAGAAGCGCTGCCAAAGTCAAACTTCTTTTAAATACATAAAAAAGCAAAGGTACAGGAAATATTGTATGATGTACATTCCATGCCGTATAAATAAATTCCTATCTTCATCAACATATGTTTGAATCATGCACGCAACAGAAACGCTTATAGTCGTTGTTACTGTAAGGGAATTTACAATAAATTTAATTTTTGTAGACTTAAATTTGCAAAATCCAAGATTGAAGCCAGATGTAATGTAAATAAATTTGTAAAATATTGATATTATTTTTGACACTTTCTCTGTTTCAAAGGCAGGTCTCATCATGGTTACTACGTTAATAGCAGTTCACGACTGACAGTAACATCTAGAATTAATATTGTTTTGAGTAGAACGTGTGTCCCGATGTTATAACGTACATGATTGATACTTTTGTAGTACATGTGTCGTTTCTGTTTATTAAAGTACTTGGATCATTATCGATAACGACTATCACAATTTACAAGTAATGGCTGTCGGTGTCGCTAAGTGAAGCTGTGGCTGTTACCTATAGGTTGACAATATTTTATCAAACGGTTTTATTTAGCTTGCCCTGTTTGTTGTTGTTGTTTTTGGGTCAAATTTAGTTATTGAAATTTTAGCCTTATTTGATAGATTGATCTGATATTTAGCACACACCTTTCTGATGACAATATAATTTAATATATTCAGTATCATTTTTTTCTTTCTTCTTGACATCGCACTCTGTGCATTCTGCCAGTTTCAATTTGTCCCTATTTAGTGTACAGTCTTTAATTTCTTTGTCTTTATTGCTTTGTCTTCGGTTTTTGCAATTTAGTTACAGTAAAGTCCAGTTCATACCAGTCAAATCCAGTCATGCGTTAGTAAAGTAGTGGCGATTTTACTATAAGCTTCGATGGAGTTTTGGAAGCAACACGAAAAGTCATGTTTCACCGCATTATATCACTTTCCTACACTCGCGCTCTTAATTTGGCACTTTATGAATAAAAAACTACCATTTTTATACAAAAACACTCGATAATGAACATTACTTTTAGACTTTGGATGGTTAGTTTCAACAGCCCTGTAATTTCACTAGTTACAGTACCCTTCAAACTGGTACCACAGTGTAATGTATGCACATTATTGCTTGGCGGCAGAACATCTGGTACTGCGGTGGTATTCAATTAGATATCATACTGCTTAGAAGAACTACCACCATACATGCACCATATATACATAGTTTTGGAATGCGATACAGATCTGTAAAATGTATTGAATTGAAATTATTATCTTTACATTTTGTTTTTATTAATACGAACTATTCAATAAACATGTGAAAACTGTAAAATGACAATTAAATAAGTAACACATAGGCTAATAATAATAAAAGGAAGGTTCGCGTCCAGAGGAATTATTTGGTAAATCTTGAGTTTCATGGGATGAGCTTCCACGTAGCGAATGAACTTCTTTATCTGACGGTATTCACATTCATCTGAAAAAAATTACAAAACTAAATTCACTAAGCCCAAATATGGCTAAGTTATATTGTTTTACTAGCTTGCGCCCGTGACTTCGACTGCGTCGACTTAAGAATTGGGTTCAGATAGATATGTTTTTTTTAATGGCTGACAGGCTAGGTGTTTGACCACAGCTCACCTGATGTTAAGTGACGGTGTGGTCGAAGATGGTAAAGCACACCTAGCCTGGAATGGAATTAAGAATTAACGATTAAGCGATTAACGATTAATATGTGTAAATCACAAAATAATTAAAACTAAAACTCCATTCATCATGAAACTTGCGCTACTTAATTACCTCGATTATAAATATATTATAAAGGATATATTTTATTGAAAGTATAAAAGTAAGTAAAATTTTAAGGATACCAGTTTGAAGGGGACTATAGCTAGCAAAATAACATGGCTGTCGAGAGTTTGCGAGCGAGGCTGTAGGTTTGGATTCCCTTGCGAGTGTCAAAAATTTGCAGCATAAACGGCTGTATCTTTCGATTGCGTTGGCTTAGAAGTTTGATTTTTTCCCAGCATCAAGGGACAGTAGACCTGAGTATTTGATATGAATTTCCTGAGAAAAAGGGCCTTGACAGACAGATAGACGCACAAGAAAGTGATCCTATAAGGGTTCCGTTTTTTTCGTTTGGGGTACGGAACCCTAAAAATATGTTGAAATGCTTACCTTGACATTCAATCAACTTATTGTGTAGAATATGCAAAACATTATCAGCTTGCGACGATAACATCCCAGCGAATAGCGCAGGCGCAAACGTTGAGTAAATAAAATCCACACCTATAAAGTAATTAGCTCCTAAATATAATTCCCATACCTGAAAACAAGATTCGATTTAAGAATAATTTTTTTTTTAAGAATTGGGTTCAGAGAGATATTAAAGACGTGTAAATAACAACAGGAATATAGTTGAAAATTGCGCTACTTAATAACCTAGATTAATATAAAAGATACCGTTTATTCCGGAATTATGTTCCGTAAAACATATATACCAAACTTCAAGTGGATACGTCTTGTAGTTAGTTTTTTTAATTGTGTAATCCCACAGGAACCTCTCAATATCCCGGGATAAAATGTATCCTATATGTTAATCCAGGTAATAAACTATTTATATGTGTGCCAAATTTCATGCAAATCCGTTCGGCCGTTTTTGCGTAATCTATCTAAATATATATAACTCAAAGGTGACTGACTGACTGACTGACATAGTGATAATATCAACGCACAGCCCAAACCACTGGACGGATCGGGCTGAAATTTGGCATGCAGGTAGATGTTATGACGTAGGCATCCGATAAGAAAGGATTTTGATTAATTCTACCCCCAAGGGGATAAAATATGGGATGAAAGTTTGTATGAAACTTTGTCAATTTTAAACCGATCGGGCTGAGACTGCATGCATAAAGCTACTATGACGTAGGTATCTAGCGCGGGTGAAACCGCGGGGCACAGCTAGTTGAGTAATAAACATCTAAACATACAAACTTTCACATTTTACTAGCTGCGCCTCACGGTTTTACCCACGTGGTGATGAATGATGATGATGATGACAAATGTCCTATGTCTTCGATTCGATTCGAGGGCTAAAGTACATATATGCAAAATTTCACCCAGGTCCGTTGAGTAGATTATGCGTGAAGGCGTAACAAACAAACAAACTCACATTCGCATCTATAATATTAGTTAGGATATAAATAAATACATTACACACTACACACAGACACATTACACACAGCGCCATCTGACCCCAAACTAAGCAGAGCTTGTGTGATGGAAGTCAGATAACTGATAGAATACATAAATACTTTTTTTTGTAAATACATACTTATAATACATACAGAACACCCAGACATAGAACAAACATTTGTTTATAGCATAAAATGTTTGTCCTTGGCGGGAATCGAACCCACGCCCTACAGATCAGGCAGACATACTCGCAATGAGCCAACAAGGCTGTCATATATATATATATATATATATATAGTAGGATGTTCTAGAGACATTTCAAGACGGTCTCATCACTGCTCATCAAGCGATAGCATAATTATGCTAAGTAATATAATTATAATTATAATGCTATGATGGACTAAGTTTGCGTCTGTTTTCTTTCGCTAAAGAGGGCGGCCTGATGCCTTGCCAACTGCATCACGAACTGTGCCACATGCTGTAAATAATCCTTGACACTTTTTTATTTTATTTTTGTAAATGTAATGAGACGAACGAGACGCTCTCCTAATGGTAAGAGATAACTCCCATCCATGACTATTGCAGCGATACACAGAACTTTGAGTAGCAAAACAAAGTCCAGGGCATCGCTGCTTTGGCGCTCATTACTTAACACTTTTGACGCTGCAGTACCCTTCAAACCGGAACATAATAATGTTTACACACTACTGCTTGGCGGCAAAATACCACCAAGTGCACATTTCACGATTGGTAGTCTTGACCTTTACTGAGCTAAGAATTATATAAATATTTAATTGCTTTTTTATTTGATCTTACCGTAGCATTAGTTTTCCTGAAGTCTGACACAACTAAATAAATATAGCTCATGGTGTGAACTACGTTGAACATTAAAGTAACTGTGAACTGAAACGTAAATTGCATAGTGTAAAAAAACTGTTAAAACATATTAAACAAGGATTATCAATAAAAACCGGTTGCCGTGGTGGTGCCGGCATAAGAATAGTACCCCACCCTCTTTACCCGTGGTTGCCGTAAGAGTCGGCTAAGGGATGTAATCTGGAAGATGGGCAGCAGCGTCTTCCTTAAACAATCACATCTAACTGCGCTCGCCAACCCGCCTACCAAGCGTGGCGAGTATTGGCAAAACTCCCCCAGGAGGAGGCCTATGTCCAGCAGTGGACGACCTATGGCTGATGATGTGATGTGATGTGATCAATAAAAACTCAATCTAAAAGCCTAAAAGAGAAGGGAAATTGTAGAGATGATAGCTCAGTGGTTAACGCGGTCGCTTCACACAACTAAGGGCGTGAGTTCAAACCCCAACAAAGAGCTTGAGCTGCCGGTAAAAGAAAACATTGCCCCTCAGACAATAATTGCGAGAGTGCGTCCAGAACAAAAATACAATTGGCCAGGACAGCTTTCAGGAAACTACGCTGGGTCTTCTCGTCACCCATTCCACAAAGTCTCAAAACTAAAGTTTTGAACCAGTGCGTTTTACCCGTCATGACCTACGGCGTCGAAGCGTGGACACTCACAGCTGGAACAGTTCATAAAATGGAACTAAAGTCACTGAAATAGCTCAGTGTATTAGCACGCTGAAGTGGCAGTGTGGTGGTCATATTTATTGCAGAACCAACAAGCACTAAGGTAGATGTGTTCTATACTGGAGACCGCGAATCGGCAAATGTAGTGCAGGACGCCCTGAGACTAGGTGGAGTGACGATATACGTAAAGCTTGCTTCTGACGGTGCGTGATACTGCGTCCGTCGGCAGTATCACGCACCGTCGGAAGCCAGCTTAAGACAGCTGGCAATAGCTAGAAGCGAACAACTGAAGATCGGGGTGTGTGGCGTGCTTTGGGAGAAACGTATGCCCAGCAGTGGACTATGATAGGCCTGTGATGAATGATTGCAGAAATAAAGTGTATAAAAGATTAAACTCACCACAGCATCATACGCACGTTTTACTTTTAACGTAATATCAGAAATTATTTTGTAAAGGCGGTGAAAAGAAATAACCATAGCACCTTCAATTTCCAGTAACTTAACAAATTTATCCAAGCGACATTTAATTACATAAAAACCAAAAATATTAATTAAGACTATTACATCTCGAATAACGAAAATAAAGAAGTAAAAAAAGTTTTTGGCATATCCCGGCAGGCATATACCGTTCACTAGACAAATATGACATGTCCGTAAAAATCTCAGAAATAACAGAATCGTAACTGTTATCAAGTTTTTGGTTTCGAAATTATATGACTGTGAATCAACTCTTAGCTTTGAGTCGACGGATTGGAAAGCTAACAATAATCCAGCCAAAGTAGTATCTCTACCCATTGACATAAAAATAAATACGTATAATAAATATTGAACAATGTACAACCCGTGTATCCAAAAAAAAATCCATTCTATTTCTTCATATGTCTGAATCAAGCACGCCACAGAAAAGCTTACTATTTGTATAGTTGATAATATATTTGCTATGCATTTTATTTTAAATGTTTTAAATGCAATAAATCCAAAATTGATGCCAGACACAATTTGTAAACATTTATATAAGTAGAAAAATATTTTTGTCGTAATTTTCATATTGACAAAAGTTATTTTATCGTTGTCACTTTATCGGCACGATAGAACAGTTAACTGTCTGTGTATCGTATATCCTTATACTCGTAATTGAGTCACATAACCTCGGTTCTCAGTTTATTGGTATTTCATTAATAGTAACTTACAATTGAATTTAATTTTAATGAATTCATCTGTTAATGGATTACTCGTAGTATACGAGCATATATGCGAACGGTAATTTACATATTTATATAAATGTTTGTTTTGTGTCTGGGTATTCTGTATGTATGTATGTTTGCCTCTGTTTGTTGTTTTTTGTGTGTTCGGTTGTGTTACATAATAACATTAATATCTTTCTTTTCTCTCTTACCTATTTACAAAAAAAAAAGTATTTTATCAGTTATCTAACTTTCATAGTACATGCTTTGCTTAATTTGGGGTCAGATAGCGTTGTGTAAAGCCATACAATATTTAAAAAAAATTACTACTTACACTAATGAAATATGTATTGTACTGAATCAAACATGAATTTCTATTTACAAAAAATAATTAGAATTAATACTACCTACACTATTTACTAATTAGAAAAGCAACATAATGTAAGAGTCCACCAGAGGAGGGAAATGTATCCAGAATGCTGGAAGCATTGCCATGCTGGATGGCAATGCTAAGCTTTTGACCAAAGTAGATGCCGCCGTTCTGGTCATCTGAAGCCTTTTAAGCGTTTGGTCAGATCACTATATAGATCGTGAGTGGACCCCACGGAGAGAGCTTAAACCTCAAACGGCACAAACAAGTACATTCTCTCTCAATAACTATATTTGTGCCGTTCGAGGTTTTCGGTTTTAGAAAGTCACAGAAAAATGAGACGACGCCAGGTGTCGATGCGTATGGTGTGCCACACCAAAGGCCGTGTATGGGATGAGGGTCATCTCGTCGGGTCTTTTGCCGTCGTTCCGTATAAGTCCGTTAGTTTTAAAACTGCCGAATGCCCGACGGATGACATCGTTTAAGCTGGCGTGCCGCGATATACACCCAACACTCTTACAACATGAAAGCGAGTGAGGGCCGTGGCAATCAGCTGTTTCACCGCACGAACAGCTATGGGGAACCTGGCATAGAGCTTCCATCCTTAGCTATATGTAAGCATAAGTAAAAGAAAAGAGAGGCACCTGGTTCGTAATAAGTAGAAAGACTTTTGAATACCTCTACGGGAAATAGGCGTAAAGATATGTACGTAAAAGTACCTAACGAAACTATTTAAGTTACTTTCGACATCTTTGAGATCACATCTTTTTGTTTTTTGTTGAGGTGACACGTTGGTGATGATTAAGTAGTTTTCATCTTCTATTTTTTGGCATCGCACTATTTGCATTTGTAAGTGTATTTGTGTGTATTTATATATATATATATATGCATTTGCATATTATAATAAATCGATAATTAAATAATAATAAATAAAGTAACAAAGCAGTGCAAAAAATAACATCACATACACAATGATTTTTTGTTTAAATGGTGAAACCACGGACGTTTTGTGCGACTTTATACATTGACTTATACTATACATAGTTTCTAGTAGTCTATAGTTTCTAGGGTGGATTTACCAGCAGGCTGAGTAGGCTTGAGTCTAGGGCGGCAGATTATGGGATTGAATTTTTATTTTTTGCTACCTCATAGAAATAAAAACGGTTCCTGTATGACGGTTTTTTGATGTCTTACCGAGAGAAATCTGGAACACATCTCGACTATGACTTTTCCCTCTTCCTTTTCATCATACCTACATTCAACGGTGCAGCAAACTTTTACCTATGGATATATGGATAACTCCGATACCACTTTTAAGATTCTATTAATACGCCTTTTGTAGTACCCAATGTTGTAACTAAAATGTGTTTGATCACAGCTCACCTGATTTTAAGTGACGATGTGGTCGAAGATGGTAAAGCACACCCAGCCTGGAATGGTACTGGCTCTCAAGTGAGGCTGCCGGAATACACCGTTAGATGCTTGGCGGCAGATTTTCAACTTGAGGGTGGTAGCTAGCCAGCCGAGTACTAGAAAGTACCCTACCACCATGCTATGGTTTCCTCACGATGTTTTCCGTCACCGGCAGCTCAAGCTCATTGTTGGGGCTTGAACCCACGCCCTTCGGCATGCGAACCTATCGCGCTAACCACTGAGCTATCATCGCTACAAACGTATGTATACTTAAATTAAATTCATAAAAAAATACCCTTAGTAATAACAACCTAAAAACCTTACAAACTTAATAACTTCGATCGATCACATTAACTTTTAAAATAATGAGTGTAGAAATAGTTATCAACTTGTTGTTTCAAGTACAATTTGTCAAAATCGACTTATGTTGATTACATCCAGTCGATTTGTCAACTAGAAAATTGAACACCAACCTTGTACATACTCTTTAGATTAGTTTTAATACATTCGTAGGTAATAGCGGCAGTATTTTTACCAAGTACCTTCAAGTTACGCGCATAAATTTTTGTTTTACCAGATACCTCAAAGTTTAGTTAACAAAACAAAATTATCGAAAAATAACCTTAAAATGATTAACATCGATGTCTTACCAGCAATATATAAATTTATACACCTAACTACTGGTTTAGATTTCGGCTTTTTGACGTTCAAATCTTTGAAATTAAAGTGTTTTGTAAATGTTTCTGTTATTGTAGTATTAGGTTGTTTTAGTGTTTTGACTTTATTACAAATGTATTACGACGAAGATATATTAATTTTTTATCGCTATGTAGCATACACTACTCAAATGCTTGCCTTTATTTTTATTTATATGACTATGGACAGAAATGTTACCATGTCGGGATGTATGACGATATTCCAGTATGTAGATACAATTTTAAAATTTGACAAAGCGTTCGCCCATCAAAAGAAATATTTGACAATTATTACTGTAGCTCTGGTTTGTAGAATATTCTGCACAACTGTTATTTGCTCTCAATCAGATAAATTTTGCTTATCAGGAATATGGAATAATGTGTTATATTTTTGGGTTTTCTATACACTGGACATAGCTGTTATTACGAATGCCTTTGTATTTTATTTAATTAAATGCCGCCTAGTGAGATTGGCTGAACATTTAGATGCTTCTGATATGTTTATACGTACGTCTCATCGTGTATATAGAGAAATTTGCGACGTTGCTGTAAAAATTAAGAAAGGATACGACTCTGTGGTAAGTTCTGTGTGTGAATAAAACATTAAGTCTTTTTGTAGCGATGATAATGTAATGATAATGTTTGTATGATTGATTTGTATTAAGCGTTCGGACCGAAGGATGGGTTCGAAACCCAACAATGAGCTTGAGCTTGAGCTACCGGTAAAGAAAAACATCGTGAGGAAACCTAAAGTTAGTACTTAGCTGGAACCAAGAGCCTAACGGTGTGTTCCGTCAGCCTCACTTGATACCCAGTTCCATTCCAAGCTACATGTGTTCCTCTTGTCCACACCGTCACTTAACATCAGGTAAGCTGTGGTCAAACATCTAGCCTCACAAACAAAAAAGGTGTTACGAGCTAGTGATATGTTTTAAAACCATAATTAGTCTGTATAACTCGGAGGCAGACAGTGAAGAAACTCACAAATGAGAAAAAGGATAAGGTATAATGTTGGGTAGAAAATGAGGGACGATTTCTTCGTCCAACATGTTTTGTTTTCTTACACACATACGTTACGGTCAACGTCACGAACGCAATTATAACACTGCTGCTGGTTTATCTGTTATGCTGCTATGGAGATAAATCACGGTTGTCTAGGCAGATACATCACAGTTTCAGATGTTCTGCCGGCAAGCAGTAGTGTGTAAAAATTCATCATCTTCATCATCTCAGCTGTAGGACGTCCACTGCTGGACATAGGCCTCCCCCATTGACTTCCATAAAGACCGGTTGGAAGCGGTTCGCATCCAGCGCGTTCTTGCGGTCTTTATGAGGTCGTCTGTCCACCTTGTGGGTGGACGTCCTACGCTGCGCTTGCTGGTCCGTGGTCTCCACTCCAGAACTTTGCAGCCCCATTGGCCATCAGTTCTACGTGATATGTGGCCTGCCCACTGCCACTTCAACTTGCTAATCCGTTGTGCTATGTCGGTAACTTTAGTTCGTCTACGGATCTCCTCATTTCTGATTCGATCTCGTAGGGAAACTCCGAGCTTAGCCTTCTCCATAGCTCGTTGTGCGACTTTGAGCTTATAAGAAGGCACATAGTCAGAGACCACGTTTCAGCACCATAAAATGTATAAATTAATATATTCCAATTTTAAGAGTAACGAGCTTATAAATCGAATTTGTCAAAGAATTGACTGCAAAGTAAAAAAAAAATGAAAAGAATGAAAAATGTCAAAGATGTCCTGGACTTTGTTTTATGACTCAAAGTTTTTGGTACCGCTGCAATGGTCATTGACTGGTGTTATCTCTTAGCATCAGGAGAGAGTTGTTTTAAGAGATGTTTATTTAGTTAATTTAACGAAATAAATGCATCAAAGTATGTAGTTGATTATATTTGTACATTTGTACAAACAAGGAATCTTTACAAATTCTCTACATCACATTATCTGTTTTCATTTTTAATCTGTAAACACTACACAAATATACTATATATGAATACAATACAAATTACAAATATATAATATTTCTAATAACAATGTAATACATTTTATGTTGCAGTTTATAGTGACGTTGTTTTTCAATGTACTTCATAATATGGCATTCATATATACGAGGGTGGTGAAATTGAAAGAAAATAGTGAAACGGTAAAAAAATTGTTTGACATTTAATAATTTGACATACGTTGTTATGTTTATCACCTTAAAAGCACCTTAAAAACACTAAGAAATTAGTTTTGTTAAACGACTTCAAAAAAGGAGGAGGTTCTATGTTCGACTGTATGTATTTTTTATTTACGTCGACGTTTCAGCATGTTCCAATAGTCGTGGCTACAAGTTTATAGGACAGTACGAGTCGTATCGATGAAAAAAGAGGGTGCTGTAATCTCTTACCCTTATAAAACCGAAAGGTTGTTAGCACGGCATACTGCACCAACTGTATCAGCAGACCATTCTGAAACTACACCGTAATACAATCACTTACCTATGACAGGATTCCACGACGTCGACAACCTAACTTCGTCTTCCCGGTTGAAACTGCGATGTTTTTAACCGACTTCAAAAAAGAAGAGGTTCTCGATTTATTGGAATCTTTATTAATGTATATGTTCACCGATTACTCGAACACGCCTGAACTAATTTGGAGAATTTTTTTTAGTTGAAATCGGCCGAGCAGTTTTTAGAAAATCTACAAAAATCTAAAAATTGTTGTACATTGATGATATTTTCGTGTACTCCGAAACCTCGCTGTTTTATTGGAGCAGTGTGAGCAGTTGGCCTAAGGGTCAATACGGTTTTTTTAATTGTAAATTTATACTTGTTGATTACAAATGCTTCTCGAACCACACGTTTGTATGTATATTTACGTTGATACTTTGGCCGTCACATCTTCCTAGAGCAGATTATGACTGGCGCGGCTGATAAATTAGAAGACAACCTCAAAAGGCGGAAATATTGTTTCACCATATTAAGTATATCGCTTTCATACCCTCGCGTAAGTATGTTATCCGGCATTTTGTGAACACAATTTTGTAGAAAAACTTTGGAAAGTAATTCAAATGGATATTTTTTCGCGTTCCTACCAAAACTATGTATATTCTGCCCGAGTTTACGGAACTTTTGTTTCACAGATTTGGATTTGGATGGCAAAAGGGGAATCTGTTATGATATTAGGAAGCGTGGTGACGACTTTTGCATCAGCGATACAAGCGGGAGAATTATCATCAAAAACTGAAATAATAAGGAACATACTCCATTATAAGATGATTGGAGAAGAAGGTATTATATCAAAGATCGTAATAGCTATACAATATGCACAGATCTTTTTTTTAAAGTAATAAAAGGAACCAGGCGCTCTCCTGATGGTAAGTCCAAGGCATTGCGCTCATTACTTTGAGATAATAGATAGTCTCATTAGCCCAGTAATTTCGCTTTTTGCCAAATTTCATCAACATGCGTTCAGCCGGTTATGCATGATTGGGTAACAGACATACAAACTTTCACATTTATAATATTATTCATCATCATCATCATCAGCCGTAGACCTCCACTTACGCCGGCACCACCACGGCAATATAATATTATTAGGATAGGGTAATTACAATAAAATGAATTTGTATTTTTGCAGATGAACTGAAAATTCGAGACATCAGAAAATTTATTCACTATACCGAGGCCCGCCCATTAAAGTTCTGTACTTGGAAAGTCATACCGCTAAATGCTGATCTTCCAGGGATAGTAATAAACCTTAGCATCTCATACCTGATTGTTCTTATACAGCTAACTCATCTCTATTAATAAGACTACTAACTTATAGGGTGTCGGACTTCTAAAGAAAAGAGGTACCCATACATCATTTCTTGCCTGTCAATATATGTCTGTTTATCTGTCAAGACCAAATAAATCAAGTCCTATTGAGTAATCATTTACTTCGAATCGTATAAATCGTTAATCTATAGTTGTATAACATTAAAAAAATATATATATCATGGTCATTTGTGCATCTACAAATATAAGTTACATTGATTAACGACTTATTCAATTCAGGTAAGTCGGGTTGAACGATAAACGATAAACTACGTATACAAATACAATACAAATTACAACTACATAACTACAAATAATAATAATAATTTATTTATTGCAGACCATTTGGTCCATATTACACAATTTCTTACATAGTATTTTTAAAAATAAATAAAATTGAAAATTAAAATTAAATATTAACTAAAATAAAAACACAAAATCATAATAAATAATCATAAAATAAATTAAAAGTTAAAAATCTTACCTATATTGCGGTTTGGATCCGGAATGCACAATATGCACCTTCGTCCAGTATTGCATGATTGGGCAACCTAGATCCATCCGTGAGGCGAACAATTGCAGGTAGCTGTTGGAGTTGCCCCGCGCCCGGTGCATCAGGGATGCGACCCGTTTGCGCATAATTGTAACTTACATTTACAGTTTAAAAATTGGCCATAATGTACATTACAATTTGTAGTTGGAGAATTGATCATACTTAATGAAAGTTTTTTGTTTACATGGTCTGCCGCTTAATCTCACTTTACTAATCAATTCTTCTATTGCACACGTAAGTTACATTTGCATTTGGAGAAATTGCACAACCTATATGAAAGAAAAGTCTGTAGCGATGATAGCTTAGTGGTTAGCGCGGTCGGTTCGCATGACGAAGGGCGTGGGTTCAAACCCCAACGATGAGCTTGAGCTGCCGGTGAAGGAAAACATCGTGAGGAAACCATAGCGTGGTGGTAGGGTACTTTCTAGTACTTGGCTGGCTAGCCACCACCCTCAAGTTGAAAATCTGCCGCCAAGCATATAACAGTGTGTTCCGGCAGCCTCACTTGAGAGCCAGTTCCAATCCAGGCTAGGTGTGCTTTACCATCTTCGACCACACCGTCACTTAACATCAGGTGAGTTGTGGTCAAACACCAAGCCTGTCAGCCATAAAAAAAAGAAAAAAATAAAATTTTCATGGTTTGTAGTGCAATTCCAACGGCAATTAGAATTTACAGATGGAGAATTGGCCATGACATATGAGGGAAAAACATTTTGAGTTACAAAGTGTGTCTTTCAATGCAATTTTTGTTTGCGTTAAAATAAAGTTCAAGTCTCTCATAGTTTATAAGCATAGATAATAAATATACATATTGTAAGACCGTTTGTAATGATCGCCAAAGCAACGATGCCCTGAACTTTGTTTTGCTATTCAAAGTTTTGTATATCGCTGCAATGGTTATGGACAGACGTTATCTCTTACCATCAAGGGAGCATCTCGTTTGTATCATTACGTTTACATTTAAAAAAAAATTGCAAAAATCAAATAGCTTAACTAATTTTTACGGAACCCTCGGTGTGCTTAATGTTGTCTGTAAGAAATCACTCTAGACGATAAGGCCGCCCTTGTGTGTACACCAATTATTTGTTATTTCTATGTTGTATTTTTGTTTTGTCACTTTTTTTTATGTGTTTAATTTTTGTATGTTATAATATGTTTGGTGTACATAATAAAGTTGTATTGTATTGTGGTTTGTTGAAGTTGAAGTTTAATGACTAGTATGCGAATGAAGATACATTAGTATGTAATAGACACTTAATTTGTGATGGGCACCTTTGGACTGGAATGATCAGGGGCGGTATTTTTTTTTTTTTTTTTGTATGCTCGCGTTTGACCGCTTGATGTTAACCGAAGATGCGGTCTATGGTGGAGCACGCTCGCCTAGAAGAAACCGATTCACTCGCGACTTGAAGGCACTTAGATTGTATCTATCAGGGAACACCCACTCGGGCAGCAAATTCCATTGTTTAGCGGTTCGTACAATTAAGGTACTGTATAGTTCGAGTTTTTGGAATATATACCTTGAAGCTTTATCCTATTTGTTCCTATTTACGACTTGTTACGGATAATTCAATAAAGTATTTATCAAAATGATTTTTTTAATTATTATTTTACATACATTTTCTAGCAAAATTTTACCGCGTAACTCCCTCTTGATTTTAAGTCTCTCTTTTACTTGGCATTTTGTTGCGGTTAAGTGGTTTAATTTTTATTTATTTAGTATTTTAAAAAACAACAACTTATCCATTAGGATAACTATACCTCTGATGCGTATTTAACTTAACGATTTCCCAACTTAACAAGTACGGGAAGTAACAACAAGCATAACCCTTCAATAATTCACGGTCATAATGAAACAATTTCATACAATGACCGCAGCCAAATTGGCGGAGTTAATCCTGCATTGCATCCGACGGGTCTTAATGACTTGGTCTAAGTTTAATTTAATATTAACTGCAAGACCGACGTCTTATACGCAACTTTGTAAGGATAAGTCTGTGAGCACACTTGCGACTATTTATTTTTATTAAAATGACTATCGGGTTCAATCGAATTTTGTATACTTCCACAAAAATAAAGCTTTTACGTAGTTCGTATACCATTTTAGCTCTATTTTTTATGTTTGACAGGTTTTTTGACCACAACTCACCTAATATTAAGTAACAGCGTGATCAAAGATGGTAAACACACCTGGCCTGGAATGGAACTGGCTCTCAAGTGAGGCTGCCGGGACACATCGTTAGCTTAGCGGCAGATTTTCAACTTGAAAGTAGTAGCTAGGTGGCCGAGTACTAGAAAGCAACCTACCACCATGCTAAGGTTTCCTCACGATGTTATCCTTCACCGGTAGCTCAAGCTAATTATTGAATAATGAACCTACGCCCTACGGCGTGTTCACCAACCACCACTAAGCTGTAATTGCTACAAAATAACTATAACTGTACCTTTATAGTTTGTTATTTGTATTGATAAGTATTCCTTAATAATAACTCTTTTAATTTACTCTTAATAAAAATTACATTTTATTAAAAATAGAGTTTAAAGTAAAATTTTCCTAAAATACAGAATCGAATTATTTATACCAATTTTTGGCTAAACTTAGCAGGTTTTCTGAATTCGTATTATCCTAATTTTTTTTTAATTATTAAATTAGGATTTTCATATTTTGGGTTACTGTAAACTGCTATTAAAAACCGCTATTATTACTAAAAGTTACTATAAATAAATAAATAAATATTGTGGGACACATTACACACAGCGCCATCTGACTCTAAACTAAGCAGAGCTTGTGTGATGGAAGTCAGATAACTGATAGAATACATAAATATATTTTTTTGTAAATACTTACTTATAATACATACAGAACACCCAGACACAGAACAAACATTTGTTTATACCATAAAATGTTTGTCCTTGGCGGGAATCGAACCCACGCCCTACAGCTCAGGCAGACATACTCCCAATGAGCCAACAGGGCTGTCATCAATTAATCTTAATGTTACTAAACATAGACAATTACTAACTTATCATATTTTTATTTTTAATAATACTCACTGCATCTTCATAATAATAATGCTACATTTTCTGACAGCTAGCAACCTTTTTGTATCAAGTGCGTGTAGAGCCTATTTCTTTAAAACACATGGCATTATGCTGTCTGGTACAGACGTACCGTTAATGAGCGGTCGGATTTGTCAACACTGTCAACAATGTGCTGAAACTTCACACTTGCAATTTAATCGAGATTGGACTTGCTAGATCGAGGGGTCAATAAAACCAGCTTTGGTATCATAGGGTTACAAAAGCTACCTTTAAAAACAGTTAAAAATTGCATGTATTACATATTTACTTGCGTAAATTTGTCTATTGATATAAATAAAGTTATGGGGTTACGCAATACATTAGTATATAACATTATGTGGATTGGATTCAATTGAAATGTTTCTACGAAAAAGATAATTGTTTTTCTGTCAGTTCACACTCAAAGTTGTTTATAAATAAATATCCTTTATAAATTGATCAGTTTCTATCAGTTTTACGACACTTGCACAAAACACCCTGTATTTTTATTACAAGCTTTTAACTTACAATGTATGTTCCAGTTCCATTCCAGGCTAGGTGTGCTTTATCATCTTCGACCACACCAGGTGAGCTGTGGTGAAACAACTAACCTGTCAGCCATTAAAAAAATGTATGTATGTACGGGTCAAATCTTGCAAGTTAAATTTGACCCACTTGTCCGATTTTTTTTTAAATTCGTATTTTGTGTAACAGATAAAGGAATTTATTTTTAAATTTTTAGTTCCCATCTAAATAGCTTCTTTTTAAATATAATTACTTACTATTAAATTACTTTTATAAGTATTAACATTGTAAAAAAACTAAAAAGAAAAATATCTACGAAACAGATAGTTGTCTATTTGGTTATATATTAACGTGTTTGAAACGTCTACGTAATAAAATTAAATATATCTACCGCACAACACAAGATATATTTTAACTACTTGTCTTAACGAGTCTAAGCCATCCACTAATTAAATCAGCGACGAATTTGAGCGCCAACTGTGCCATAAACGTACCAGCATAACTCTTCTAAAGGGTTAACTCATCTGGTCGCATAGTAGACGCAAACTGTGACAAAGCATCAGAGAATCATCTTCATAACAAAATACTTTTTGACCTAAAAATAGTACATTTGTCGTTATGCGTCAATAGAATGCATAATGTCAAAAACGTATAATCTAATCATTTAATAATTGCGTCTTAAAACACGTTACTGTGTTGTAGTTACCATTAGCAGTAGCATTTTGTAGCGATGATAGCTCTGTGGTTAGCGCGGTCGGTTCGCATGCCGAAGGGCGTGGGTTCAGCTGCAAAGCCTTGAGCACCGACGTAAAATCGCTGGTTTGTCTGTCTTCTATCGGATACATTTCGGAGGGTGTTCCTTAGAATTGCATTGCCCCTTTTTATTACCGGCTAGGCAGACACGGCCAACGCGCCATCCTTACATGTACATCCCCACGTACGGACTAAACGCTTCGATTCCACATTATTAATACGTACAGGGAGAATATGGAACTCTCTGCCGGCGTCTGTTTTTCTCGCGAAGTACAACTTGGGTGTCTTTATATCCAGAGTAAACAAGTCTTTTCTAGTTAAGCGTGCTTCATCTTAGACTACATCCTACTTTACATAAGGCAGGGTGTGGTCAAACGTAAACCAATTTAGTATTTTTTTTAAACTAAGACTGCGAACACTGCTTGAATATGTGAAATTTACTTAACTAACTTGTACAAGATTAATCACTGAATTGTAAAGAAAATTTTATATTCAACACTCAAGGGATCTGTGTAGATCAACTCAACTCAAGAAATGTAGATAATAATATTAACCATAATTGGATTAGACGATAGCCAAAGTGAATTGTAGCAGAAATTATTTGAACGACATGTCATTTAACCCGTTAATAGTCGATGTAATTAAAAAGGGGTCATAATTAACAAGATAATTTGATTTAAAAATAAGCGCTCGTAACTCGTTGATGCAATTATTTTTTAAATAAGACTTTGTTTCAAGTGTTATAGTAGGTCACACTGTGATAGATAAAGACTAGTACCTGGATGATCGAGCTTTGCTCGGCTAAAAACACGGATAAAATGACGTTTTCTAAAAATGAAACCTAGCTAGATCGGTTTATCGCCCCCGAAACCTCCTGCATACTAAATTTCATGAAAATCGTTGAAGCCGTTTCCGAGAGTCAGATTATTGCTCAAGAATTGCTCGTTTAAAGGTATTACATTTGTTAGTCAGTTTATTAAAGATAGTTCATACTGAGCGGCGTTCAGTGCCGTTCGTTTGCTGTGATGGTGCCGGCGTAAGAATGGTACCCCACCCTCTCTACCCGTGGTTGCCGTAAGAGTCGGCTAAGGGATGTAATTCGGAAGATGGGCAGCAGCGTCTTCGTTGAATAATCACACCTAACTGCGCTCGCCAACCCGCCTGCCAAGCGTGGCGAGTATTGGCAAAACTCCCCCAGGAAGAGGCCTATGTCTAGCAGTGGACGTGCTATGGCTGATGATGTGAGCGGCGTTCAGATTTCGTTGCTTTGTTATTACAAATGTACTATCAACTGCGAATGCGATAGATAATACGGAACATATAATAAAGAAAGAGATAAGTGTGTTGCGCTTGAGGTACACTAGTGCAAATCAAATTGCAACAATTGACTGTACAGTAGGTGGCATACGACCACGGTTATTCTCTGAACTCTACTATGAATATGTATGAAATACAATAAAATATGTATTACATGTAAGTTGTTTATTTAATACACGATAAATATCGAATAGTTTGTACATAATAATTTCAGATGCGAAAATTTTCTTGTTTCATACTTTTTAGAGCGCGATTTTTCAGTAGTCGGGTTTTAGTTTTTGAACTTATTTTTATTTATAGTTTTTAGGGTTTTTGTAAAGCCACATCACATTTATTTGCCATTTATGGTTTTGATAAGTAGTATGTAATGAGGAAACAAATGAACATAAATACATACATACATAACGATCAACAAACAGTCGGGTAAAAATTAGTTTTTATGGCTTTGATGGGATATATCTTGCAAACGCTTGAAAAAAATATGATGTACGAAACCCTACCTTCATTTTAAAATTTCTGTTCAATAATACCACAGATGGTGGAGGGGAGCAAATTTTTTTTTGTTTTTGTCTTTATGGTCTAGAGATCTTTATGATCCTAGAGGGCGCTATATTCAATTAAATGTGACGTTACATAGCTTAAACACTAGCGAACAAACAAAATGCTTCCAACGACACCTCATTTGACAAATTACTATAAGTAGTTTAGAAGTTATGAGGGAACAGATCGATATACATACACACATACTAGTCAATAAAAATATAACCTTCTCTTTTGTTTCTCCGTAATCGGGTAATAATGCTTGCGGTTATGCGGTTATACATTGGCTGGATTTTCAGTGTTTAACTTTTGTAACATTTTTTACCCTATTTTCGGATATTACAATATCCATCTCAAAAAGAATATGAAATTTGACAAACACCAATCCCCGAAGCACTTTTTGAATAATTCAAACGTCCAATCCACATTATCTGTTCAAATAAAAATATCATCTCAAAATATACAGAACGTCAACGGGAAATGCGTTAATATTTGTCAACGTCATGTCCCTCCAAATAAAGCGTACAAAAAGAGAATTCGGGACATTTTTTTCGCAAATGAACCGTGTCGACTTCGGCTTCTCTTATTAGATTAACAGGTCGATTTGCAATTCTGTGTGTTCACATGTTTATTTTACGGAAATGAATCGCAATTTGGGAGGGGAGTGTGTTGTTGACTTAGCAATATTTGTTATGTGGAGGAGGGTTGTTTTGAACTAGGTGGGTGGTTATGGGTTAGTTTTTAAAACATGGTTAATCTAGAAAATAATCAACTTGTGAATAAAAGTGAGAGCTTGTGTCTGTTGAGCTGTAAGGTTGGATATCACACCGCTTCATATTATCTAACTAGGACAAACATTTATGTAATGAATATAGTTTATTCTGAGTCTTCTAAAAGTATTTATAAAAAATTTAAAAGTTTCAAAAATCTAAGTATGGTAACGGACGTGGTTTTGACACGTTTTTGGTTTACTTGTGCATGATTACTCACGTTTAACTGCGTAGAATATTCCGACTATAGTTTCAGTCGCATCCAGTGGCCTTCTTCAAGGAATCAATATAGAGTACAACGTGCGTGAGACCTCGTCTTGCTCTACACAATATTTAAGTATCCGATGCAATTAAAATTAATAATATAAATATAATACATTTTAATATTTCGTAGGTATTTAATACCTACAAAAATATCAAAATATCTGTCTTTGTTGGTTGTATTGTATTCGAATACCGAAAAAGCAGAAGAACTAGTTGTTGTTTTTTGATATTTATGTTATTATGAGAAGGAAAGTTGTATGGATAGATATCGTAGAACATTTCAAACAGCGGCATCTATTCACATCTCGTCTTAGTATTGTCTGTTCTTACGATAACGCCGCCGCTTGTGGCATTAAGTCAAAAGATTCTATAGTTTTCTGTAGTTATGTTTTGCTATTTTTGGTGTGCCAAATGAAGTCTATCTATCTATGTTCTGAAGCATGAGAGATACCAACTTCTGCAACTTATAACGATGAACAAGATCGAGGATGAACGAAGCGCGGAGACGAAAGAAACTTTGGTTGTGGAATATTCGAGAGTGAACGAGAATTACCAGCGTAAAACAACTATTTTGTGGTAGCATAAGTTCAAATCCCAACAATGAGCTTGAGCTGCCGGTAAAGGAAAACATCGTGACACAACATAGCATGGTGGTGGGGTACTTTCTAGTTCTCGGCTGGCTAGCTACCACCCAATTGAAAACTTGTAATTCGACGGTTAGTCTCTATAGCCCTGTAATTTTTTTTCAGCCTCTAGTGTCCCACTACTGGGCAAAGGTCTCCTTTTCCTTCTTTCAGACTGCCCGGTCTTCGACTTCGGTGGTCCAGTGACTATCGCGATGATTTAGTTTGTCACACCACCTTCGTCTTTGCTAGCTGCGATAAATCGGAACACAGTTATGTTTACACACTACTGCTTGGCGGCAGAATATCTCGTACTGTGGTGGTACTTACATAGACGATCTCTTGCTTAGGGAATCTACCTAGGTAGAGATTGGTCAGACGCAAAACTAGTTTGACAAAAACATAATATGTACCAAATATAACTTTTAACTTTCAAAGAGATGAAAGGTAACCCCAGTTTACTCAACCACCGATATCTCATAAGCCTCTAAAATAAGCGCATAACCTAGCTATACAGATTGAATCAACATTCTAATCCTATAATCTCATTGTTACCCGCGGCTTTGTCTGCGTTTTATGTGACATTTAGCAATATCTGTCAAAACCTAATACTATAAAATGCGGACTTGAAATGCGGTGATGTTGACGATTTGGTGAGAATACGCTTGTGACGTATTAAAAGCTAAGCTAAACTATATAATACTATACTACAGGTAGATTCGACATAGGCGCTACAAAACTTTTTTCACTGGCTAGGAATTTATAGTGCCACCAATTTAGCTGTTTAGGTGGGCAAAATTGGAACTACAGCCGCCATTTTGACAACTTCGTTCCGCTGTCAGTTTAGTCTAGTCTAGTTTAGTGTTTATTGTTCAATTTCATTGTGAAAAGTGCGAATAAAATGCCGTAATCTCTGAAAAATGATGCGTGTCAAGTTATTCTAAAACTTTTATCTTATATAAAAGAACAAAAATGCCTCCAAGCTCCAATAACACAGCTCATCATTCAGCTCTATTCGAACAGCTGAATCAACGCGTATGAAAAGTCAGTGCTGCCAGATACGAGAAAATAAAATCGCTCTGTATTTTTATGAAAATAATAATAATATACAAATAAATCTGTATTGGTGAGTTTATTTAAACTTCATGTTAAAATAGCTGTACATATTTATTTATTTTTAGTTTTAAATTACCATATCTTATGATATAAATGCAGATAGAAGATTGGCCTGAAAGACTGCCCTATGTTTTGATTTTCCTCTTTCTTGAGTGGCAATATCAAATTTTCTACTAGCGACGCTGACAACTAAACAGATGAGATGGTGGGATTGCAAGTACATCTTACCTGATTTTAAGTGACGGGAATTCGGGAACAGAATTGGCTCTTAAGGAGGCTGCCGTAATGCACCCGGCATTACTCTCTGAAACCACTGATTAAACAATGACAAATAAGATTGTTACGTAGAAAATGAATGGAGATACTTTGATGCATTTTCGCGATGAAAAGTAAAAAATAATCCAAGAAAGAGAAGTGTGAAGACGAGTGAAGATTCCTTGACCCTACAATTGTTGAGCCAAAATTCTACACTTTCTATTTTCTATTTCTATTCAACATTTTAATTGTTTATTTAACATTATTTGCCCGAAACTAAATGAAAATATAAAGTTAGCTGGCTAGGCCATCACATACTTACTTTGAATTAAATAAGCTTGTACATTATAAAAAATAAAAAATAAATTAACCAGCCAAATATAATATATATAAAAATAGAACTACTAACTTAAATATTATGGAAAATATATTTATGCCATGGAAACTGACGTGGTTTTGACACATTTTTGTTTTACACATGCGAGATTACTCACGTTAAATTTTGTCTTATACTCGGACTACAGTTTCGACCACATCCGGTGGCCTTTTTCAAGGAAACAATGTAGCTTACAACGCGCACGCAGTCTTGTCTTAGACGTGAGTAATCCCGTATAAGTAAAAAACAAAATATTTTATGCTTATAGTTTTTGCTGGACACATATCTTTATATTGGGGCACGGAAGACCCCATCTGCACCGAAGGGTTAAACAGTTACGAGGCCATAGGAAATAATGAGAAGTGTTTAAAAGAAATTTAGACCCCCAGGGGGTATTTACCTAGCGCCCCTTTTCGGTTGAGAATGGTATCACTTCTGAAAATGTTAGTGTGAAAATTAAAAACCAGAAAAGTCTTTAGACTTTGGGGTGATACGAAACGATTTAACTTTCTATTTTAAATTTAGAGGTTCCAAAGTAAGCAGTAAAATGCTTCTGTTGGAAAGTCCACATCACATTCAAACGACCGCCGTAAAATTAACAAAGCTCATTTAACATTGCTTTCTTGAGTTTTTAGGCATAAACAACGTGCTGTTCTTCAGACTAGAAAGTATAGTCAAAACAATTTTTTTCTGTTAAAAAGTAATTAGATAACCGACACGCTTTCTTGTTGACAGCGTTTGTTGTGGTATCTAGAAATTTGTGTAACAAAACAAAATCCAAGATATCACTAATTTAGTGCTCAATAGTTTGAGACACTCTATGGTCAGTCTTTTTATGTAAAAGTAATGAGACGAATCACGAAAGACAACCCTGTCTTAATGGTAAGAGGTAACGCATGTCCATGACCATTACACCGATACACAGAAATTCGAGTAACAAAAAGTCCAGGTAATCTATTTTTTTATGGCTGACAGGCTTGGTGTTTACCACAACTCACCTGATGTTAAGTGATGGTGTGGTCAAAGATGGTAAAGCACACCTAGCCTGGAATGGAACTGGCTCTCAAGTGAAGCTGCCGGAACACACCGTTAGATGCTTGGCGGCAGATTTTCAACTTGAGGGTGGTAGCTAGCCAGCTGAGTCCTAGAAAGTACCCTAGCACCACGCTATGGTTTCCTCACGATGTTTTCCTTCATCGGCAGCTCAAGCTCATTGTTGGGGTTTGAACCCATCCCTTCGGCATGCGAACCGACCGCGCTAACCACTGAGCTATCATCGCTACAAAATCGAATCGCTGCTTTGGCGCTCATTACTTTGAACCTTTCAATGGTTAGTCTCAACAGTCCTGTAATTTTGCTACTTGCTACCTATCCTTGAAACCGGAACATAGCAATGTTTACACACTACTGCTTGACGGCATAATATCTGGTACTGTGGTGGAACCTACCCCGACGATCTCCTGATAAGGGAATCTACAATTCTACGACCCGGTCTTTCGTATATATATAATTGCATATGTTTCTTTTACACGCCATTGATTTTTTTCATATAATTAATAGCAGTCAACGATTATTAAGAGTTGAAAACAAATCTACACCATGACGAATGTGTGCCGCGTGTCCCCCGAACTGTACTAAACTCAATTAAATCTCTAATAAACTTGTCCCATAAAATGTCCCACTAACCATAACTTAATAGGTATTAACTAGTGTACCCAAGACATACCAGTAAAACATAATATCTCCTCATTTGTTGGAATCATAACTGAGGTTGTAAAATGAGTTATTATATATTTTATGAGTCATCTGTGTTTGCTATAATGATCAAGATTAGTCTGTAAGAACATAACATCGCATATACACTTATTAAACAGAGGGTTCTGTACCGCAATACAAAACATAATTATTTTTGTGTTTTTGTTTGCCAGTGACATGTTTCGATATTATATATGTTAGTAAGTATTTTATGGAAAATCAATTTCAATAAGTCAAATCACACAAAGTAAATCTTGGTCAAGTTCGGTTATGCACTTGTAAAGTAGTAATTATTACTTCAAGTGTCAATGGAGCTTTTGAAGTAACACCGAATAATAATAAGACACAGGTGTCCGGGATTTTTTAAATTTTAAATTTATTGTTTTTTAATGCCGAACCCCAATTATGAGCTTGAGCTGCCGGTGAAGGATAACATCGTGAGGAAACCATAGCGTGGTTCTAGGGTACTCTAGTACTCGGTACTCGGCTGGCTCAAGTTGAAAATCTGCCGCCAAGCATCTAATAGTGTGTTCCGGCAATATCACTTGAGAGCCAGTTCCATTCCAGGCTAGGTGTGTTTACCATTTTCGACCACACCGTCACTTAACATTAGTGAGAAGTGGTTAAACCAACTAGCATGTCAGCCATAAAAAAATAATTAGAAGATAAAAATTAAAATTGCAAAAGGTGGGAAAATATTGTCTCAAATTCACTTTTTCGCAGATATCTTACGATACTCGAAAAGCGTACACTGAGTCTAAAACCGCTAAGTACACGTGTTCTAGGGTTGAAACCGCGAATTAGCTAACGTAGTGTACCGTAAGATGCCCTGAGACTCGATGGAGGGACAATATAAGTAGGACAGCTGGCTGTGAATGAATGTGAATATGTAGTGCCCTATGTCCAGCAATGGACTACGATAGGCTGATGATCATGATGATGCATAAATTTGTAACTATTGTTTTTGTCATTCAGCGGTGCGATGCTGTGAGCATTCTGACCACATTTCTTTCTGATGGACTATTAGATTAGGTTTTCATAAATAGTAAAATTTAACAGTAAGTAGTATCAATTTGAAGTTCTTTTTCAAAGTAATTATTTTTATGTTAACTTAGTTTAATTACTTTGATTGTCACTAAAATTGTTTTTTTCTTTGTATTAAAAAATAATTGCTATTTACTATTTGATACATAATAATAGTAATAGCATTCTTCTATTGAACAGCCAGGAGATTTAGAAAGCGGCAACACTCCATGGAAGATTTTCCAAAAACTCGAATTAAACGGTTCGATTCCACCTTAATTGTAAGAACCGCTAAACAAAGAAATTCACTGCCTGAGTACGTTCTCGGATAAATACAATCTGGGTGCCTTTAAGTCGCGAGTGAATCGGTTTCTTCTAGGCAAGCGTGCTCCATCGTAGACCGCATCTTCGCTTAACATAAGGCGAGATGGCGGTCAAACGCAAGCCTATTAGTTAAAAGTCAAAATACCGTTGCCTTTATAACAACAAAGAACCACATTTCAGGTAAAACGTACGCAACCATCTCAATGAAGGTATCGCTGTCACACTTGTTGCGCCGCTACATCCTATACGCAAGCCTATTTTCAATAAAAAAAAGGTTATTCAAATTAATATGTAGATCTACCATTAAGCACTGCAATTTTTTCTAAGTACTTAATAACTATAATATTCTATAGCTAGCAACATGCTACCTGTTCAAACATCAGTATGATCAAGCTTCCCAAACAGTCTACCGCCTCAGGGTGCAATCTGCTAAGTGATAAGCGAGGTAAGATGAGGTGATCATCATTTTCTGCGCCTCAGGTTATTGAAATCGAAGCGCTGGACACAGACTCTATCAGATAAATACCTTATTGATATAAATTAAAGGCAAATTTTAAATTAAACTAAGACTACACTAAGTGTCGACTTTTCTTCGATACACGAATTTTTTTTGCTTTGTAACTTCGGATGTAGGCGGTGTGTTCCGGCAGCCTCACTTGAGAGCCAGTTCCTTTCCAGGCTAAGTTTGTTTACCATCTTCGACCACACCGTTTCACATTATTGCGTCACATTATTGCTTCGGAGCAAAATTACTGAGACTAGACTAAGAACATGTATTGTGTCACTCTTTAATCTATTTAAAATATTAATATTACTAAGATGCAACTGTTATCAGATGAGTATTCTGATTGTGTAAAGCATTAAAAAAACTCGAAGTGTAAAGTATTTAACTGTTAACCGACTTCAAAAGAGGAGGAGGTTCTCAATTCGCTGGAATCTTTTTTTTAAATGTATATTCACTGATTACTCGAAGACGCCTGAACCGATTTAAAAATTCCTTTTTCGTTTCAAAGGGTATTTTACCGAAATCGGTCAAGCGGTTTTTAAAAAATCAACAAAAATCTAAACATTGTATCCATTGATGATATGTTCCTTTACCTTGAAACCTCGCTGTTTTATTGGAGCAGTGCGTTTAGTTGGGCTAAGAGTCATGGTTATTATAATATGAATAATCATCATCATCATCAGTCATAGGCCTCCTCCTGGGGAGGGGTTTTGCCAATATTCGCCACGCTTGGCAGGCGGGTTGGCGAGCGCAGTTAGGTATGATTGTTCAAGGAAGACGCTGCTGCACATCTTCCGGATTATATCTCTTAGCCAACTCTTACGGCAACCACGGGTAGAGAGGGTGGGATACAATTCTTACGCCGGCACCACCGGCCGCCGCCTTCCTTGTTTCCTGAGAGATATAATCTAGATCTTTTCAAGGCTAGAGTGAATAGGTATCTCCTAAGTCTGCGTGCTTTATCTTCGACCACATCATCGCTTACCATCAGGCGAGTTGGTGGTCAAACGCGGACTTACCCGAATTAAAAAAATAAAGGAAAACCCCCCACTGCAAAATAAATAAATGAAAATTATTCATTCTCTACGTTTTTCATCCGTACGGTCAAGGAATGGAACAAGCTGCCGGCTTGTTTTCTGAGAGGTATAATCTAGATCTTTTCAAAGTAAAAGTGAATAGGTCTGGTCTAAATCTGCGTGCTTCATTTTCGACCACATCATCTTACCATAAGGCGTGTTGGTTGTCAAAAGCGGACTTATAAGTGTTAAAAAAAACTGATTGTCGCGTAAATGGTGATACTCGTATATAGAGTAATTTTTCCTGTATCTATCTTTCATGTTTTATTCAAACTACAATCGAGTAGAAGAAATAAAATCATTCTATTCCCTATCGTCTTGCCATTACCGAAGTGATATTGTTTTCTTTAAAAGTTACATTTGCAAATTCAACGTTATTGGCATAATTGTAAGGTTTCAGTTTATTTGAGTAGGGAAATTTGGAGTTGTGAAAATGTCGGAGGGCATTTAGACTTGTGGTATTCGATCAAAGTCAAAATTATTGATGGACTCGGACTTTATATCCATAAAACTAAGATATTGTTATGTGGATGACAGTTGTCACTACTAATTTGATAGCACGAAATAGTTCAGTGGATAAGTTTGAAACTAATTTTGAAAAATTATTAATAGTTTTTTTTTAAATGGCTTGCAGGCTAGTTGTTTGGCCACAACTCATTTGATGCTAAGTGACGGTGTGGTCATAGATGGTAAAACACACCTAGTCTGGAATGGAATTAGCTCTCAAGTGAGGCTGCCGGAATACACCGTTAGATGCTTGGCGGCAGATTTTCAATTTGAGGATGGTAGCTAGACAGCTGAGTTCTAGAAAATACCCTACCACTACGCTATGGTTTCCTCACGATGTTTTCCTTCACCGGTTCAAGCTCATTGTTGGGGTTTGAACCCACGCCCTTCGGCGTGAGAACCTGCCGCTCTAACCACTGAGTTGTTATTGCTACAAATCGAAACCAAATCGCTAGTTCATCTTATGTGATCGTAAAGAAATGAAAACTGTTAAAAGTGCCAAATTTCTAATTAACAAAAGAAAAGTGATTTTAATTCAGCTTGCTAGATCTGACCTTAATAAACCAACATCCAACATTGCAGTTACTTTACAAAGATAAATACAACCTTTCCAGATAAGTACACTAAGCTTATAGCCCTAAATATACATACGCTAATATTAGATTACTTATAGAGATTACCGCCATTTGTAACACAGTCGTACCCGATCTTCATTCAGAACGGCCATTATACGTGGACAAACGTCAAAGAGAAATGTTGAAACAGCACCAATTATTTTAGACCCCTAACTTCACCCTTTTCAATAGTAAAGAAGCTTCTCGTGCAATCTCCGAGAGATCATCAATACTGGTAATATTGATAATTCATCGTCAAACATGTGAGCAAATGTATCGCAAATATGAATAGGAAATGTCAAACAAATATGCTTTAGGTACCTAAAGAGATTAAAGGTAAGATATAACATTCAGCAAACGTTGGAACAGAAATTTACCTAAGCTTTGTTTTGAAATGATTTGGATATCCGATTTTCCTATTCCGGTGTTATTTTTGTTACAATTACAATTACGTTTATCAAAAACGTCACTGACTTTGTGATATGTATGACCTAATTCCACCCTGCCCATTCAAACACACATATTTTATTAATAACACCAATGTTACAAGTCAATTCCGAAATATCATTAAAAGAGTTTTAAAACACTGTTTACAAGTCAATGAAAAAAAAACAAAATATAAAAAAGTATTTCAATACGCAACCATGTCGATAGAAAAAAAAAATGTCAATATAAAAGAAAAAGCAAGGAAGTAGTAGTAGTAGTAGTAGTAGTAGTGTGTAAGTATTATTGAAAAAGCTATTTAATTATTTAGATTTTAATAATTTTTTTGGTCAATTTTTTAATTAATTTTGTTTCGTTTTTTGATACTGGACTCTCACCGTAGGGCTGTTGGCCGATGGCCAAACAGCATTTTTGCTGAGAAGATGCCTGTTTTGCGGTATCATACTTATATGTTTTTAGTGTTAAGTATGTAGTTTAGTTTTTATTGTTAAGTGTGTATCTCAAAATAAAAATAAATCTTACTTTTCTTTTCTTTCTTTCAAAAGTACCGACAACATAAAATATGGCAGTACAAAAAAAATATGTCAACTGTTCTACTAACGAACAGCCAGGATCTTTAAAAAGCCACAGACACCAGGCCTGGCCAGGCCAGGCCAGGCTTCATGGTAGATACGGTTCGACTCCATATTCATCGTAAGAACAGCTAAATAATGGAATTAGCTGCCCGAGTGGGTGTTTCGTCATGCATACAATCTGGGAAACTATAAGTCGCGAGTGAATCGGTTTTTTCTAGGCAAGCGTGCTCCATCGTAGACCACATTTACACTTAACATCAGGCAAGGTGGCGGTTAAACGTAGTAAAAAAAAAACTTAGCAGAACCAGAACGGTTTCTGATGGCCTACCGTAGCTTCAAAGAAATCGTCTACCAATCAGAAAAACTTCCCAACTTAATAGTATTAAAAAAACATTCACGTGTAACGTTTACTCTAACAGTAAACGCTTAACGGCCACCGCGTGGTGTCGGATAACTATTTTATGAGCTATAACTGTTTCAAACGTTAAATTCGCTTTATGCGTAGTTGTGTGCATCTGAATAAGTTTTATCGCATCTTGTGTCGTTAAAATTTGCGTGATTTTAGTGAATTTAAATAGTCCGCCTACTAAATTTTTACCATGTTTGTTTGAGTTCTACTTATATTACAATTCGGTATGTAAAGTTTTTTTTGTTTTTTTTTATTTTTAATTATTTTCTGTTCTTGCACATGATTGAAAATTACTATAGCAGCAATATTTATAAAAGCTCACCATCAAAAGTATTTCGCACCAAAACAGCAACCCTCCAAATTCTCGTTGGTCTTACGTATTAATCAAAATAATAAATAGTAAAAAATACTATTAAAAAAATTGGAAATAAAAATTAGATGTGTACAAACTTCGTGTTTCATTCCAATTAAGATTGTAAGATTTGACCTAAGATATTATACATTCCAAGTTAAATAAAACCTTATAAAAGAAAGCAACGACGTCCACGACTTTGTTTTGTTACTCAGCTCTGTGTATCGCTGCAATCGTCATGGATAGGCGTTATCTCTTATCATCAGCAGAGCGTCTTGTTTGTCTCATTACTCTTACATTATCTTCAAATAGAAAAATTAAACAAAATACAACATAAGTAAAGAAATAAAACATAAGTAGCGAAACGTCACCGGCACAGAATATAAAAATATCCGCAAAATATTTAAACTTCTGAGGATATATGCAAATGTGACATCTAATGTTTCGACTACCGGAGCGCACTGAGTACTAAGACACATAAATCATATTTTGCATACGGAAATATACTCGGGAGTTCATCGGTTCCTTCGATTTTAGACATGTTTCAAACTACCTGAGATATTCATGCAGTGTCGAAAATATAGACACGACGTGATATTTTAGCAAGATAATATTTTGCTGTAGAGAATTTTCTGAAGTTTTTAGATATGACTGGAAAGTTTGATTCGAATTCAATACAAATTCTAGCGTATAACTTATTTTTTATATATTCACAGATTACGACCACAAGGTAATTTGTCACCCTATAGACGACAAAATTAATAGGCCAACATTTTTAATATTGTATGTGAATAAGTTTTTTTAATGTAAAAGCAATGAAACAAACAAGACGCTCTTCTGATGGTTAGAGATAATGCATGTTCATGACCATTGCAGCGATATACGTAACTTTGAATAACAAAACAAACTTCAGGACGTTGCTACCTTGGCGCTATTACTACATTAGATGGTTAGTCTCAACAGCTCTGTAATTTTGCTAGCTGCAGTACCCTTCATACCGGAACACGATAATGTCTAGACACTACTGTTTGGCGGCAGAATATGTGGTACTGTGGTGGTAACTACAAAGACGACCTCCTGCTTAGAAGATCTACCACCAAGTAAAATGTGACATTAATATTTACATTGCAATATAAACACGCACATATCAAAAATTAATATAATGTATCAATGTGTATTCTTTTAGGAAGGCCGCCGGAAGGTAGCAAATCTGTCAATTTTCTACAGGATTCATTTCGGAAAATGTGCTACTGAGTTGTACGACCTTGTACTTCCATCCCCTTTTTACTACAGGACAAGTAGAAAGACGGCCCACTACCACCCATACATAGTGGAATTTCCTTGGGTACGTACCAAACGTTTTGACTCTACGTTTCTCATCCGTACGGCCAAGGAATGGAACAAGCTGCCGGCTTCCTTGTTTCCTGAGAAATATAATCCAGATCTTTTCAAGGCCAGAGTGAATAGGTATCTTCTAAGTTTGCGTGCTTTATCTTCGACCACATCATCGCTTACCATCAGGCGAGTTGGTGGTCAAAGGCGGACTAATACGAATTTAAAAAAAAAATCTTTTAGATATATTTTTTTTTGATTTGTCTTTTTGTATTGTGTCGAACAAATACTTTTCTTTTCTTTGTTATCTTTCGACAATACAACATATTTAACAAATCTATATCTCTATTCATATCTAAAATTATTATCTCTGTTTTATTTTCACATCTCATATAGAAATGCGAAGATCTGAGTAAGTCTTCTCACATCGGAACGAACTTATCCTAATATACCTAGACTTCCATTGGAACTGGGAAAACTTCCAGAATTTAATATAGTTTACGACACCTTTGCTTTACACCCGTGTTTATACAGAACTTCGAAGTGCATTAAGGAATATCTTATTCGTAATGCACGTCTCTAATAAAGTTGGATACGTTATGGTAATAGTGAAAATTTAAAAAAATTTGAGTTGGCGCGTTTTCATATCCCGTAGTAAGTACGTAACCTGAAGTCTTACTCATTATTTTCAAGAACGTTACGTATATGTTAGTGTGAAAATAGTACCTCTATAAGGTTGCACAGAACGGCAATACGGACCCGAAAGATTATTGTCCTCATGACATTTCTATAGAACAACTTTTTTTTTCGATTTTAAGATTGTACCCAAAGTACCTACATAGTCTCCTTTCGCTTTAATCCTATCGTTACGCGCCTACCACATACCTATATTTTACGTTCAATTAGATTGACCGTATTGTCGGCCTAAATATCGTTAGACATTGCAAATTGTGGAATAATCTTCCTTTTTCCGTATTCCTGCGGAGTTACAACATTGGGTTCTAAGGTTGGCAACGTATTTGTAGTGCCCCTGGTATTGCAGATATCTATAGGCGACGGTGATTACTTACCATCAGGCAACCCGTCTGCTTGATTGCCACCAGCGGCATAAAAAAAACCGGCCAAGTGCGAGTCGGACTCGCGCACTGAGGGTTCCGTACAAACCTGTAGGTATATAAGTAAAAGTTATAGTATTTTTTTTAAATGGTAATTTTGCTTTTCGAATTTTTTTCTTTAACTGTGCTATAAGACGTTGCTTCGTACCAAATTTCAAGATTTTGAGTTCACGGGAAGTACCCTGTAGGTTTTCATTCCTTTGCGAGAGTCGAAAATTTGCAGCGTAAACGGCTGTATCTTTTGATTGTGTTGGCTTAGAAGTTTGGTTTTTTCACAGCTCCAAGGGACAGTAGACTTGAGTATTTGATATGAATTTCAGCTAAATACCTTCACGCGTTACTGAGAAAATGGGTCTTGACAGACAGACAGACGGACAACAAAGTGATCCTAAGGGTTCCGTTTTTGCCTTTTGAGGTACGGAACCCTAAAAATTAAAAGAAAATAAGTGATCCTAAGGGTTCCGTTTTTGCCTTTTGAGGTACGGAACCCTAAAAATTAAAAGAAAATACAAATATTTATTTTTGTAAATACCTTGTAAAAACAAACATTTATCGTCACATAAATGTTTGTTCTGGTGGGAATCAAATCCATCTTGACGCAGATATTTTACCAAATAAGCGAACAGGGCATTCAAGCTAATTAGTTCAGATGTCGTTAATAGGAAAAAATACACTTTCTAAGTAGAGTTTTCTTTTATAAAATTCGCCTATATCCCCCAAGTGCGTCATCTGGTTTCGTCCCTAATGTCGTTTTCTTTTTGCAAAAACAAAAAATTAATCACTTTAATCTTCATCTGATCGACATTCTTATGTTTTATTCAGTCTGGTAAATAAGTTTCGGACAAAACGCTCCCATGTGACATAGATACAACTACTTTACAAACATTATTGCACCTAATCTAGCAGCTTGCAACTCTTATGTATAAGTAGATAAGGTTTAAATTAGAGTTGCTGATAGGTAAAACAGTTTATGTGTGGTGATACGTGTATTCTTTGCGAGGGAAACCGGCAATCCGTCAAAGTCCGTTTTATTTATCGTTTTAGTTGAATTTTATCGAACTAATAGCTTCGGAGATATATTTACGATTGGTACCGGAATAGAAGTGAAAAGGGTTGTTTTGTACCGGTACTTATTGTGTATTCAGCATCGATATTTAAAGGGTTCGAGAATTTTGTATGTGCTAGGTAATTTAAGTACAAACAAAAATAAATTTTGATTATTAAATTATTTCAGTACTTGTGCAAAATAGAAACAAAAATATCTAGTAGGTATTCAAATGATTATAGTACTTACTGCAATCATGGACCTAATACTTACAGTATAGCTAACTTCAGGTGAGCTGTAGTCAAACACATAGCTTGTCAAATATTAAAAAAAAAAAACACTCAAACCTGTCTAAGACTCCACCTGATGCTGCCAACTTAAAAAAAATCTGCTTACACGGCTTATTTGTGTAAGTATGTATGGGAAAGTACGTTAACCTGATGCTAAGTGATGGTGTGGTCGTTGACGGCACATCTTGTCTGGAATAGAACTGGCTCTCAAGTGAGGAAGTCGGAATTAACCGTTAGGAGCTTAGCGGCAGATTTTTAACTAGAGGGTGGTAGCTAGCCAGTCGAGTACTATAAATACCCTACCACCATGCTGTGGTTTTCTCACGATGTTTTTTTATTCACCGGCAGCTCAAGCTCATTGAGCTCATTGAGGTCTGAACCCACGCCCTTCGGCGTGTGAATCAATCACGCTAACCACTGAGCTATTATAGTTACAAGTTTACCGCAGCTAGCGAAATTACAGAGCCGTTGTACAGAAGTAATGAGCGCCAAAGCAGCGATACCCTGGACTTTCTTTTGTTACTAAGTTCTGTGTATCGCCGCAACGGTCATGACTCATGATTATGCGTTCGTCTCATTACTTTTAAATGAAAAAGTCTGTCTGAACATTGCCAAGAGAGGTTTTTCATTAGTCCAAAATATCCTTGGAGTGCCGTGGTGGTGCCGGCGTAAGAATAGTACCCCACCCTCTTTACCCGTGGTTGCCGTAATAGTCGGCTAAGAGATGTAATCCGGAAGATAGGCAGCAGCATCTTCCGTGAACAATCACGCAGTTAGGCGCTCGCGAACCGGCCTGCCAAGCGTGGCGAGTATTGGCAAAACCCCCCCAGGAGGAGGCTTATGTCTAGCAGTGGACGTCCTAAGGCTGATGATGTGTGATGTGAACCTTGGAGACCTTGTCTTCAAAGACCTCATGAAAGTGGTCGCGGATCTGGAGACGTTGCGGTGAGCTCTGTGTGCTGGAATATTCCTGACGACGTAAGGGAGGACTCCGGTGAGGAAGGGTTCCAGAGCGCTTCGCTCCAGCGCATATCGGTATACTACCCGCCCACATCTCTGCGTACGCGCATCGACTGCTATCTTCACGTGTGAGGCGCGCAGCGGGCAGCAGTTGTTGGGTGCGGAGCTCCGCCCGGTGTTGCTGGGCGTCGTAGACCGCACCCCTTCACCACAGCGTTGGGGGCAGAGCCCCCAGCGCCCTGCCTCGGCAAAGAAACCTCGAAGTCGGTTTCCCACCTCCCCCACGCGCGGTGGAGGAAGATCCCGTCAATCAGTCAACGGCGCGCAGTACGAAGCAAGAAAAGGCCGCGCGCGCAATGTACTGATCTTTGTCTCCATGATGAAGGCCACCGGATGTGGCAGAAATTATAATCGGAGTTATTGATAATTTTAAACGTGAGTAATCCCGCATAAGTAAAACAAAATAAGTCCAAATAAAGCTTGGAAATTAGATTCAAATAGACCTTAGTCAAACATTTTGCAACAGGAAGCGCAGAGGCACCATCAATTCGATCCACACGTCGTAACACATCATTAATCTCTGATCTATGTGACATTTAATTACCTAAAACACCATATATTAGGAATTCTTCCGTCCCTTCCCTTATGGGTCACATCACTTCATTTTGCCAACTTAAACACGACAGAGCTAACCGAAAATCAACTTTATAACTTTAGAATAGAGTTCTTAGGTAGGCCATGCTGTAGTCGTAGTAATTAATATTGTCTTTCTTATTGCTTCACGCCTTAGATTTTATTGCCTTAGTTTTATTGTTGTGTATTATGATCACGTAAGACTTTGGTCTTATTAATACTAATATAACACCTTAGCAGGAGGTCATCTAGGTAGGTGCTGAAGCATTAGATATATTCTGCCGCCAAACAAAACCTATTTTTTTTAAATTCTTTATTTTATTAAAAGTGGTTTTGTCACACAGTGACTATGCCACCCCCGTAACACACTAAACTACAACAATTTTACATATTTATACTACTTTTATATACTTTTAACATCATTTTGGCCTCCTCCGAGACTGGTGAAGCCAAAATGCTGTTACACAATCCTACATCATAATTTACTATATTATAACAAAAACTAAACAAGTCTCGCCTTTGCGCTTCGTTCCGGACACATTCCATCAGCACATGATACGCGTTTTCCACGATCTCACATTCAGTACAGTTCGGCGAGTCGGTCACTCCCATCAGGTATCTAAACTTGTTTGATAGAATGCGTCCGGACCGAAAAATATATATAAATATCATAGGACACGTTACACACAGCGCCATCTGACCGCAAACAAAGCAGAACTTGTGTGATGGAAGTCAGATAACTGATAGAATACAAAAATACATTTTTTTTTGTAAATACATACCTATAATACATACAGAACACCCAGATATATAACAAACATTTGTTTATACTATAAAATGTTTGTCCTTGGCGGGAATCACCACGCCCTACAGCTCAGGCAGTCAGGCTCAAGCTGAAAACCTGTCACCAAGCACCTAACAGTGTGTTCCGGCAGCCACACATGAGAGTCATTTTTATTCCAAGCTAGGTGTGCTTTACCATCTTCGACCACACCTTCACTTAAAACCAGATGAGCTGTGGTCAAAACATAACATGATAAACATAGTAAAAAAAAAAAAATTGCTAGGTTTTTAATTATACCGTCATTTTGCAAATGGGTCAAAATTGTGGTTATGCTATCATATTTTCCTTTTTTTTTTCAATATTAAATAGATCGTTTGGCCACCAACTCGCCTGATGGAAGGCGACGGTGTAGCCGAGGATGGAGCACGCCGATCTAGAAGAAATATATTCACTCTAGCCTTAAAAACGTCTAAATTATAGTTTAAAGGAAACCGATCAGCTGGCGATGAGTTCCATTCATGGGCTGTACGTAGCAAGATAGTAGAGCGGAATCGTTGTGTACGAATACTGGGAACGCCCACCAGGAACGGATGATAGTGTGCCGTTCTTTTGCTTGTCCTACAAATATATACAAAATATTATCTCAATGTCATTCCTTATAACAATAATAAACCTAATATTGTTGGCAGCTGAACCCCTATTAGTTGGTTAGAAGTAGATTACATAGTCGTAGCACTATAAGTAGAGGTCGTAGCAGAACCGTAGCCTTTGTAGAAATAACATTACTATAAATTTAACTAGCGACCTGCTTCGCACGGGTGCAATGTAGATATTAATGCGGTGTCAGTGTTAAGGCAATTTTGATCTACATTAAATTCACACGTATTTATTTAGATAATGAATAATACTGTATTGTTTAAAATAGCTTCGTAAATAACTTTTTTTTTTGTAATTTGTAAAATATAAAAATAGTTACTGTGGGTTACTTTTTTTTACGGAATTTTTTGTAATCCTTTTTAAGATATACAATTCCGAAGTACATTATTTTGATCTATCTCGTTGCAATGTAAAAACATGTTTTTTACGACATCACATTAAAAATCTTTGACATTTCTCGGATTTTATTTACAATGATATGCATGTATTATACATATAAACCTTCCCCTTGAATCTCTCTCTCTATTGATGGAAACCGCGTTAAAATCTGTTGCGTAGTTTAAAAGATCTAAGCGTACAGACGGCGGGAAGAGACTTTGTTTTATACAAAAAAAAAAATACGGCTGACAGGCTAGGTGTTTGACCACAGCTCACCTGATGTTAAGTGTCGGTGTGGTCGAAGATGGTAAACACACCTAGCCTGGAATAGAACTGGCTAACAAGTGAGGCTGCCGGAACACACCGTTAGATGCTTGGCGGCAGATTTTCAACTTGAGGGTGGTAGCTAGCCAGCCGAGTAGTAAAGTACCCTACCAACACGCGAATGAATCTTTACTATGAACAGATGTAAAAGCAAATGATTCTCACTTTTACCAGATATTCTGCTACCAAGCAGTAGTGTGAAACTAAAGGGCTTTTGAGACTAGTCATCGAATGTCTCTAAGCATTAATATGTCATCGAATGTCTCTAAGCATTAATATCCTGGAAAGTCCAGTTTATGCACTCAAACTTCTGGTTACCGCTGAAATGGTCATGGTCAAGTGTTATAACCATTAGAAGTGCGTTTCATAACTTTTACATTAAAAATAAACTAACTCTGGTATCAAAAACATTGTCACAAAATAAGTAACAAAGTATTATCGTGTCACAAAACAAACTCGATGCATTAGTCAGCGTTTCAACCACGGTACAACACTATTGTGCATGCTTTTATCCCAACAATCACCAGACTGTGAAATGTTCTAGTATTTGTCAACTATTCTACACTATTTCAGCATTTTGTGCTTACCTTAGGTTAGAAATGTAAATTTTAGGGAGAATTTTACAGAAAACTTGCATGTCTATAAATAAAGCTACCCCACTGCTGGGCGTGGGCTTCTTCTCACTGTTAGGAAGGTAAAGTCATAGTTTACATACTGACCAAATTGAGCTAAGGAACACTTTAAATCAAAACTTAAATTTGAACATTATTATTTTTTACTTGACTGGCTAAAAGAGGAGTCGTACCGTCAACCGATTTACATGTATGATCTGCATCATCCCGGTGACACAGGCTTTTTAAGCGACTTCAAAAAAGGGGGAGGTTCTCAAATCGACTGGTATTTTTTTAATGTTTGTTACCTCTGAACTTTCGACTGGGTGAACTGATTTTGGTTAATTTGGTTAAGTTCTGACAATGGCATCCATATGAAAACTATATTATTATGTAGGAAGGGTAGGAAATCACAACACCCTCATTTTGTCACCGAGACAACCCGCACTTTCCAGTTAATTTGTAAACACAGCTATTGCAACATGCGCGAATCATCATCATCATCAGCCGTATGACGTCCAATGCTGGACATAGGCGTTACGGGAGTTACCGTTATGGGGGGCCCATAACGGTAACTCCCGTAACGAGTAATAGTAGCGGTAAATAAAAAAACTAAAACTTATTTTGTGTTCGATTAAGATCCAGCGATAAACATTGTTCTCTCTCTATTTCTATCTATAATACGCATCATTTTCATCATTTTCCTATTAAGCAAAATTTTTGATAATATCATTAGTTTATTGTGATCTTGTACTAAATTTTGTATAAGAAAATAAATTTTATTTGGTTATTGGTTTTTATTGGTATTAATTGATTGGTTCAGGCGTTACTTTGCGGAAGTTCATTTTGAGTGTGCAAAATATACATATATTTAGTTTATTTCCGCTTAACAGTCGTTTCAGTTACAACAGTGACAAGGATTTTAATTTAACTAATTAAAATTGAATTACTTAAATTTAAAATAAATATAATACCTAATAATACCTAATTTAATACCTAAATATATACCTTGAACACTTTAATTTAGTTTTAAGTAACTCGTGCTCTGAATCCCATAAAACATGACACGTTGCCTAATTTGGGAGTCAACGTAGCCCTGTAAATGTTTTGTTTGTTTTGTGTTTTTTGTTTGATAGTAAAACATTATTATACTATATTTTTTATTTATTTATGGAGAGGGCTATGCTCGGAGTTTCCCTACGAGATCGAATCAGAAATGAGGAGATCCGTAGGCGAACTAAAGTAGCCGACATAGCCCAGCGGATTAGCAAGTTGAAGTGGCAGTGGGCAGGGCACATAGCACGCAGAACCGATGGCCGATGGGGTTGCAAAGTTCTGGAGTGGAGACCACGGACCGGAAAGCGCAGCGTAAGACGTCCACCCACAAGGTGGACAGACGACCTAATAAAGACCGCAGGAACGCACTGGATGCGAGCCGCTTTCAACCGGTCTTTATGGAAATCAACGGGAGAGGCCTATGTCCAGCAGTGGACGTCATACGGCTGATGATGATGATGACTATATTTAATACCGGATGAGTCAAGCTCCAGTAAGTGATCAAAACAGTGGCCCTTATATCATTTACACACGCATCCGAATGCTATAAACGTTTGGTTTATAGCGTCGAACGTTTCGCAGTTATAGTGCAATGAATGGAATGGCTTTTGTGCTATCTCGGTAATTAAAAGTAGGTTATTACAGACACTACGCGTACCTGTTTGTACGGTGTCATAAAATCACCAGAATTAGAACAAAGAGGCTTAACTCTTCACAAGTATAGTATATGTATGTTATAAATAATTGATTGATTTATGCGTTACTTTGCGGAAGTTCATTTTCAGTGTTCAAGGTTTGTATAAATTTTTTTTTTCCTGACAGGCTAGGTGTTTGACCACAGCTCACCTGATGTTAAGTGACGGTGTGGTCGAAGATGGTAAAGCACACCTAGCTTGGAGTGGAACTGGCTCTCAAGTGAGGCTGCCGGAACACACCGTTAGATGCTTGGTGGCAGATTTTCAACTTAAGAGTGGTAGGTTAGCTAGCCAGCCGAGTACTAGAAAGTACCCTACCACCACGCAAAATATAATGTATTTCCGCTCAAAAGTCGTTTTGGTTACAACAGTGATGAAAATTTAATTAAAAAATTATTTAATTTGACTACTAATATCTATCGAAATTACAGGGCTATTGACGAACCATCGAAAGTTTCAGAGTGATGAGCACCAAAGCACCAATGTCCTGGACTTTGTTTTCTTACTCAAAGTTCTGTGTATTACTGCAATGCAAACTACGATTTTTTTTAGCGATGATAGCTCAGTGGTTAGCGCGGTCGGTTCGCATGCCGAAGGGCGTGGGTTCAAACCCCAACAATGAGCTTGAGCTGCCGGTGAAGGAAAACATCGTGAGGAAACCATAGAGTGGTGGTAGGGTACTTTCTAGAACTCGGCTGGCTAGCTACCACCCTCAAGTTGAAAATCTACCGCCAAGCATCTAAGTGTGTTCCGGCAGCCTCACTTGAGAGCCAGTTATATTCCAGGCTAGGTGTGCTTTACCATCTTCGACCACACCATCACTTAACATCAGGTGAGCTGTGGTCAAACACAAAGCCTGTATAACATTTTAAAAAAAAACTACTCTTACCATCAGGAGAGCGTCTAGCGACTGTCAAGTGACCGCATATATGTACGCATAACACCTGGCTAGATCGCCGTCAAGCCTATTTGTAATAAACAACATGTATGATATAATTTTTTTCTTGGAGTTTATTTTTCGTACACTTAAAATGTTTATCAAGGCATTTGAATATCAGCTAGTGGAAATAAAAACTAACAATAACAATTCTTATCTCTCCGCCAACAATAATCATAACATTACTATTGTTGGTCGGCGCCTGCCACCGGAAGTTGGCCTCAGGGTCGCGACCGGAAGCCGGCGAAATAATTATTAATTGCCATTCACAAGGAAGCGTCTTCAAGACGTCCCTACGGGGCGCCCGAGACAAAATGATTTAGGTTTTAATGAATTTTGCTCGGCGATTTGGTTTATTTGAATTTAGTTTAATGGTTTGGAATAAGATTTAGAACAATTATTTATTAGTTATGTTGTTCTTAGAATTATACTAAATTTATCATTGTGTTTATTAATAAACAAACTGCTTTTTTTCCTTTTTAATAATTTATTTCTTTGATGATTTTTAATAGTAACGAATTTTTTCAAATTAGTTTAATTATTGTTATATGTATTTACAAAAATATGGGCTTAGTGTAACTTAGAACTTAGTGTAACTGACGCAAGTTTGTTTTCTTTTTATACTAGCTGCACCCCGCGGTGTTATCTGCTACATTTTTTCGGGATAAAAAGTAGCTAATCACCTAGTGGTATGAAATATACTTTACGGACTATTCTCATACCGACCAAATACATAAAAAAACATAAACATCGATCGAGCCGTTTCAGAGGTGCGTTTGTGCGACCACAAACACCGTGACACGAGATTTTTACATGTATAGATTTATATAATTATATAGATATATAATTGGCAGGCTAGGTGTTTGACCGCAGTTCAATTGATGTTAAGTGACGGTGTAGTCCAAGATGGTACACACCTAGCCTATTACTGTACCTAAATTAATAAAAAAAAAGTACCTTTAATAATCCTCCAAAACACAACGTCTAAAGAACAACGTTGGTGTTCATAATAAAAATAAATAAATAAATCATTTTTATTTTATTTCTAGTGATCCCTGCGTTGAAATCTGCCCCACCTAACCCTACCTCAAAACCACTGCATTTTAGCACTTCCAATCCAATTCACCCTCGGGACCCGAGGCCTTAATTTATTCTTTCATTGCGTCTTATTATTTGCAAATGGTCTATTTGTCGCGACTTAACCCTTACCGCGCAGATGGGTTCCAGACCGCGGATTACGTTCTCGTCTCGAATCGTCAAAACGACGTCGTTCACCCTTAAACGTTCACAATTTATTGATGCGGACATTGACAGATATTGCCGTAGGTCTCGTAAAATGCAAGTCAGATTAAGGGTTCACTGGAATTTGCAAATGGGACCAGTTGTGAACTACATACAGTAAGGGTACAATGAATAAACAAGTAACGTGCGAATTTTGACTGGCCTTAATAAAAGTCGTTTATAATAACGACCACGACCTTGCATAGACCACGTGCACTTATACTGTTCTTGTCAGCATTTAGCTGGGAAAAACGTTCCACGTGATATTATTTGTTGTTCGATAATTGATCGATTCAGGCGTTACAATGCGGAAGTTCATTTCTTCTCGTGTTGACTCAGTCTCGGCTAAACGCTCGAAGAGTCAACACGTCTTGAGGATGCCTCGTGTAGAGGCGAAACACGTGTCGGCATCTGGTTACTGCAGCGAGATGAGGATATAAACTTGTGGTTATTTTATTTAGTTTTTTTGTTTTATTAGTTTTAGCTTTTAAGTTTATGCATGTCAAATTTTAGGTTTAGATATTAAGTAAAGTTTCGGATATTTTTTTTAAATTGTTGTTTATATATACCTATAAATTTACTAAATATATACCTTGAACACTAATTTGTAATTATATAGGTTACTGTTTATACTACCATTTTAAACAGGTTCGGTAATTACGATCAGGGATTTCTGTGTGAAACGGTTTATAAGCTATTGTTGTGCAAATTTGGCCCGCGAGCGCGATTAGAAGTTATGTATACCCATGGGCTTACGTACACGGTAAGCTTACAGTATTTTATCTTGATCTATTTACTTGTAGTATACTCGTTTGGGTTAAGTTACCAGGGTACTTAAGAGTTCCTACTACATATATGTACTTGTTTAAATTTTGTTAGTAACTAGCGACCCGCCCCGGCTTTGCACGGGCAGTAAGAATAGGTATAGCTATTCTTAAAAAAAAATATCCCACCATGCATTATTTTATTATATCTCAAAGGGATTATGCAGCGATTTCGATGAAAGCTCCCAGGTGGCTTGACTTTTTCCGACATTTCCAACAATTATCATCATATTTCAACTAATTTACACAGAACCTTGACAAATTATATACGTAAACCTTCCTCAAGAATCACTCTATCTATTGGTAAAACTTGCATGATAATAATCCTTTCAGTAAGTGTGATTTAACTAAATATTTACTTTGAACATTACAAATGTTTTATTAATAACACCAAACTTGCAGGTCATTTTTCTATTTATTTTTATAAATAACATTAAAATATCAATATGATTAAATTTTAATAAATATATTACAATTACTTACTATACATATAGCATTACCAAAGTAGTCACGAATTGCCCGCGGAATGAGGAGGTAGGTGGGGCAGCGTGGCGTTCAGATGTTGCAGGGTAGACAAGCGCGGGCGGGGGGCAGGGCACCGCTGTCACGTTCAATGATGTCAGACGTACCAACTTCTTGGTATACATACTAGTTTTTAGTGTCACGTACCATGTACCAAGGCTACTCAGTCCTTGTATGCAAAAATACCAAGATTGGCCGTTGACCGACAAATATACACTGACAATATAGAATAATCGACAAATTTCAGAGATTCATGTAAAAAAAAATGTCGTTTTCCATAAAAAATCTTTGTTATAAATCATTTATTTACTTTTTTCAATATATTTTACATATTATATCCGAAATGCAATATAATATCAAAAAAAAAACATGTTAAAAGTGATATTTCTTCCGTGTATTCGATAATTACTGCCCTCTATTAACGGTCTACGAAATTGAAATGTACATTTTTTTTACTGGGATGCGATTTCCCACACAGTTTTCTCCCAGAATTGGCAGCGCCAGAGCGGAGCACAGGCGTACTAGTTTCCCGTCTCGAATACCAGCTTTCAGCCAGCTCGGCACAAGGATTTCTAGGTGGCCATCTAACATCCCTGGTCACGTTTGGTAGTTCGCTCGCGGCTCTCGCAGCGAACAGTCGACTTATTGGTTTCGGACGCTTTGAAGGAAGATACACACGACAAGCTCAAACAAACGATCGATCCCAAGATGAATCGTTCTAAAAATTTTGGGAATAATATTGGCAGACAAGCAAAACAAATAGCTTACAATGTTTATTCTTTGATTACTTTGGTAGAGTAATGCAATAATCTCTTATTTTTAAATGATCGTCAAAGTCCTAAAACAAGGTCTCTATTTTCAAAATACAAGAACTTAATTGACACGAGAGAACCGAGATTCTATGAAACTTTTGAGGCAACATTTATAATGCCAAAATAAAGGTGTATACAAACTTCCAGCTTATTATCTCTCATTCTAACTTTGACCCTTTTAGGGCTTAAGTGACTGTACTTAGGTCATTTATCTTGCTTAGAAATAATGATACAATGATAATAATCAGAATTAGTAGTCAGAAATAGTTAGGCTGTCGGAACACACGGCTAGGTGCTTGGCTACAGATTTTCAACTTGAGTGTGGTAGGTAGTTAGCTGATAATAAGAAAGTATCCTAACACCATTCTATGGTTTCCTTCACTGGTAGCTCAAGCTCATTGTTGGGCTATGAACCCCTTCAGCGTGTGAACCGACCGCGCTAACCACTAAGCTATTATCACTATAAAATCTCGGCTACAAAGTCTGCATGTAAAATGGCATGTTTTCAAGCTAACGGCATCTTAATGAGCGGTGGAGTACAAAATGAGGAAAGTGGGCGTCAGACGAGAACATATTAATTACCCTCGCTTCATTCAATATACGTCGTCGCATGATTGATGCGACAAAATACACGAGTTTTACCTTAGCACGTTACTGAAAGTAAAACAAAATACTTTAAAGCATTTTTATTAAGTGCTTACTTAGTTCTAACTCTGTCACGGCTCGAATAATAATTTTGCCTCAATTCTCAAAATACAAATTTGGCAATTGAGACCTTTTAACCGACTTCAAAAAAGGAGGAGGTTCTCAATTCGAACTGTTTTTTAAAATGTTTGTTACCTCAAAACTTTCGACTGGGTGAATCGATTTTGATGATTCTTTTTTTATTTGAAAGCTGGTGCTTCCCGTGTTTTGTTGTGTGGGAAGTTTCCATTTCAATTAAGTCCAGTTCTGACAATGGCATCCATGAGAAAACCAAATGAAGTCGGTATTTTTTTGTTAAAATTTTACTTATTTTGTAAAACATAAGTTTACTGGATTTTTTCTAGATAAGCGTGCTCCATCATAGACCGCGTCACTCTTCAACATCAGACAGGATAGAAAGAACATAACTTTATTTTATACCGACAAACATAATATAAAAACTGAAAAAAAAAACAACACAATGATATAATTAGCTGTATTACAACGGCCGCCTTATCTAGAGCGATTTCTTCAAGACAACCTTTTTTTTCTTTTTTTTATCTGTTTTTAATGTATCGTGTTTTCCATTCTTGGTCGCCTGGAAGAGCGATACGCTTATCTTAGCAATAAGGCCGCCACTTGTTGCACTACCTCATAAGATTCTTTTGTTTTGTGTACTCTTTTTCTATTTTTGGTGTGCACAATATAGAATTTCTATTTTTAGATGGACAGAATTGAAGGCAAAGTTAATATGGCGAGCGGCTGAAAAAAAAGATTAAATTATAAAATATTAAAAGACACACATTAAAGGTGTACATATTTATGTACAATTAGCAAAAACTGTGAATAACACATAGGCAGCCATGAGGACTGCCGATAGTAATAAAAAACTTAAAATTTTGGAATAAAGGTTTTGTAAAGAATTCAAACTAGCAAAAAATTTATTAACGCGACTAATGTAGTTTTCAATTAATTTTTTATATAGTTAATAAAGTTTTCATCAAAGAAAAACTATACATAGAACACATATACATATTTATACAAGTACCAATTAGCATGTAGATAAATAATGTTTTTTTTAACCATAATTATTCTATTAAAGTTGTATCTACTTTCATGACAAAATACTGGTTTCCCGATGACTCAGACTTATTTCACTCGACTTGCGCTTTGAAAGTATGAAAATTTTCACAGTGGCAAAATGCACAATGTGTAAAGCCAAAACAGAAAAAAAAGTTTTACTACTCTTTAAATAAGCAAGCTGTTGCCGTGGTGGTGCCGGCGTAAGAATCGTACCCCACCCTCTCTACCCGTGGTTGCCGTAAGACTCGGCTAAGGGATGTAATCCGGAAGATGGGCAGCAGCGTCTTCCTTGAACAATCACACCTAACTGCGCTCGCCAACCCGCCTGCCAAGCGTGGCGAGTATTGGCAAAACCCCCCCAGGAGGAGGCATATGTCCAGCAGTGGACGTCCTATGGCTGATGATGTGATGATGTGAAATAAGTAAAGTTTTGTCTATAACTACGTCCTGCCTGATTTAAACCGATGTAGGATGGAGCACGCTTACTTATAAGGATTCCGAAAACTCGAGTATGTGTCAAAACAGTTGAAACGTATCTTTTTTTTTTAATTGTTGACAGGCTAATTGTTTGTAGCTCACTCGATTATAAGTGATAAATATATATTCAACTTGAAGGTGAGCTAGCCAGTCGAGAACTAAAAAAAAACTTAAAGTACTCTAAAATATATAGAACAATCGTAGCATATATCATTCGCACCACGTTCTTGTAAGGTGAGCTTCGTTCCGCACCATTTGTTCTACCCGTCAGTATTCCGGATCATTTGTCAAAAACTCGGATGTCACTACTCACACTGATTTATGGATAGAAATGCAATTCATATAATGGATAAATATTGTATAGGTTTTTTTCGTTCGTCTCGGAAGCGTGCGGTGAAATGAAATCGTTATTACACCGTTATCCACTCCACCATTATCTGACTAATGAAATTAATTGATTTGATTGCAAAATTTCCATTTTACTGAACGCCACCTGGCTACAAAGTATACTAAGCTTGTACTTGAAAATGGGTCAACCGACTTGATTTTTTCGTATTGCTCTCTTGATTATTGGGTCATCATCAGCCATAGGCCGTCCACTGCTGGTCATAGGCCTCCTCCTGGGGGGGTTTTGCCAATACTCGCCACGCTTGGCAGGCGGGTTAGCGAGCGCAGTTGGGTGTGATTGTTCAAGGAAGACGCTGCTGCCCATCTTCCGGATTCATCCCTTAGCCGACTCTTACGGCAACCACGGGTAGAGAGGGTGGGGTACAATTCTTACGCCGGCACCACCACGGCATAATTAATACACGGAATATTAGGTAGTTAAAAAAAAGTTTAAAAATAAATAAATTAGGAAAACACAAAGTAAATCTAAAAAAAATACATTGTCATTTTGTAACCTTTTAATGTCATATTTTTTTTTTCTTGACTAACAAAGACACACTGTATTGTAATAATAGAGATAATTTAGCGGTGGTAGGCAACCATACATCACACAATCCACTTATTTAATAGACGCGACACAATCCAATATCTTATATCTTTAAACGAGCAATTCTTGTATATATTTATATATTTTTAGAATCATGGAAACGGCTCCATCGATTTTCATGAAATTAAGTATGCAGGGGGTTTTGAGGGCGATAAATCAATCTAGCTAGGTTTCATTTTTAGAAAACGACGTTTTATCCGTGTTTTCAGGCAATGAAAAACCGAGCAAAGCTCGGTCATCCAGGTACTCAATAATAATGTACATAACTTAGTTGACAGCTCTCAAATTAGATGCTGATTTATTATAACAAATATTTAACGCGTTTACCTTTTTTAAATTATTGTTGACATATTAGATGTTTGACCACAGCTTACCTGATGTTAAGTGACGGTGTGGTCGAAGCTTGTAACATGGTACTTGGAATGGAACTGGCTCTCAAATGATGCTGCTGTAACACACTGTTAGGTGCTATTGTTATATACTGTGCTGTTGGCTCATTTGGTTTTTCAAAGAGCTGTAGGGCGTGGGTTCGATTCCCACTCAAGACAAACATTTTTATGACGAGCATAATTGTTCTATGTCTGGATATTCTGTATGTATAATAAGGATCTATTTACAAAAAAAAGTATGTACGTATTCTATCAGTTATCTAGTTTCCATAGTACAAGTTTTGCTTTGTTTGGGGCTAGATGCCACTGAAAATGTCCTAGAATATTTATGTATTATACACACAAGCGCAGTTGCGAGTAACAGCTACTAGTACATACATATTTACATTAACCCTTATTAATTTAGTTCACTTAATGGACTTAACTAAATTACTTCAATGTCCAGCTTTAATCAATTAACCCGTACAATATAACATACTAACTTAAATCTAACTTACAATAGAATCCAATCTGCATACTTAATTCTAACTTAAATATGTTTTTGTTACCGGACCGGGAGGTTAGGGATCTTTTGTTGACCGCCTCTAAAAGCTGACAGAGTGACAAATGGAATGAATAATTTAGTGAAGCGTCGGGCTGCTGATTTGTCATTAATTTAATTTAGTTAAATGAACAAATAATGATCGTGCGGAGTAAGTTACAACTGTAGAATAAACTCACCAAACTTCATTTGGAACAAAAATTATGTAAAATATCTTGTATTTAAAAAATTACGCTCATCGTCAGACAAACAATTATAACAATATAAATTTAACACTAGTGAAACAATCGGCGACCTTGACCATTGCATAACCATTGTAGCGTAACATAGAAAGAGAGACAAAACAATCTAGCGTTGCTGCTTTGGCGCTCATTACTTTGAGACATCAGATGATTAGTCTCAACAGCGCTAGCTGCAGTACCCTTCAAACCGGAACACGGTAATGTTTACGCACTATTTGCTGGAGGCAGAATATCTAATACTGCAGTGGTACCTACCTAGACGTTCTCTCGCTAAGGAGATCCACCTATATATTTGTACTCAAAAATAATGCATAAATAAAACATTTTATGTTTGTATACTTAAAGGTATATTTAAGAACGAGGTTAGCAATTCACGCAATGTGATTACAACCTTTTTCACTCTGACCCTTTTGTCCATTGAATGATATCTTATTATTATGGAAATAAAAGCGTTTTGACCCCTTCCATTTTTATTATTTATTGTGGTGTCGCTCAATAAATTGTCGTTTAAGCAACATTAGCTTTTGCTTTTCCATAAAAATGGATTTTTGGGGAAAAGCTATAAATAAAGTGTAACTGACGTGAAATGGGAGCATACTACATAATTCATAAACTTAAGACTATAAGTACACAACAGTAGTTTTAGATTAAGATAAGCAATGATTACAATCGGCATCGTTTCATGGTCGACGTTCCAAATACTCGAACAAAATGATTTGATTCCACGTTAATTGTGTGGATTACTAGACAGTGGAATGCGCGCCTGTATAATCTGCGGTATAATCTGAGTGTCAAGTCGAGAGTGAGTCAGTATCTTCTAGGCAAGTGTGCTCCATCTTAGACCGCATCATCACTTAAGATCAGGTGAGATGGTGTTCAAACGTAAGCCTATATCTTATAAAAAAAAGATGTTCAAAACCTGTGATATATAATTAGCAAATTAATTATTCAAGACTATTTTCTCTCCCGGCTTGGCACGGGCGCAATTTTATTGGTGACTTGATTACAAAAATATCTGCTACAAGAGCTGTATGGCATGGGTTTGATTCCCACCAGAAAAAACATTTATGTGATGATAAATGTTTGTTGTGGGCCTGGGTGTTTTATATAAGTATTCTGGTGGGAATAGTACTTACACCCTACAACCTGTGAAACAGCTTGATTTGATATACAGGCTTATAAAAATTCTACATCAACCTAAAAAAAATTATAGTTTAGCAAACCGTTAAAAAAAAATCGCTACAATCAAATGCCGACTTCACAATCAACAAAATTAATTTCCGTCACTTCAATAAAAGTAACATCAAAAGAATAATATTTTCCAAAAAGAAATCTTTGAAGCTTGCCATTTATTAACGTCGACGCCAGAAGGGTTAATACTTTAACCCTTTCATGCTCTTTATCGGGGTAAAAAACGCCCCCAGCCATTTTATGCACACATAAATTCTTTCGAAATTATTGTTTCTTTCTCAAAAGACGACTTTGAGATATTGCCGTTATTAGCGTTTGATGTTTGTCATTAAGTTCAATAAAGATTCTTTTTTTTTTAAGATCTCTGTGTACATTTAAAATGTCTTTTGCAGTGAAGGATTTTGATAGGTTGCTCCAAAGAAGTTAGCATTATAATTTTACTTTTATAGACATTGCACATCTTATTTCCTCGCCCGTTACATAAACGAATCAAAAGTAATAAAATTTTGAAATACGCACTTTTTAAATATGACACTCACAACTCCAATGTTATTATTTTGTACACAATTTCAAGGTAAGATACCCCCATAGTATGTCATCTGACAATTTACCATCGTAGTATCAGATTTTCTACCGCCAAGCAGTAGTGTGTAAGTTCAGCTAGAATATACTGCAACAAACGAAATTATAGAGCTATCGGGACTACCCATCGCCAAAATAGCAATACCTTAACCTCAACGTATTTTTTGGTAAACGCAAAGCTTAAGAATGGCTGAATCAATTTTGAACAATTGAATGCGACGATGTTCAAGGCGTTGCAACCTTCTTCGAACAAGCGCGTCATTGCTAATGAGTTTCTAAACACGTTTCTCGATGAACTTCAACGGCTCAATTCTCGATGATATCTGTCAACGTGCACTTGGCCGGCGTGGTGGCCTTGTCCTTGTCACAATGAGAAAAAGGCCGTGCCCAGCAGTGGGACGGCATATAAATACAGGGCTGATTTGGATTCGATTCGTATCTTGAGACGTTTAATGGTTAATCTCATTAACACTGTAATTTTGCTAACTATAGTTTAACATTAGCGGCAGAATATCAGATACTTCGGTGGTACCTACCTAGACGACTTTCTGCTAAAAAGATCTATCATCATTATATCTGAAACATATATATCTTTATATATAAAAATTACGGGTCACGTTGTTTGTCCGCGATGAACTCCTCAACTACTGAGCCGATTTTAACCAAATCTTGCATGCTTTGATCCATTTTGAGAGATAGGATAGTTTATATCTCAATTTATAATAATTTATAATATTTTTTGTTTATTATACGACAAAGAGGTATAATTATCTGTGAGTTCCATTAAAATCTAATAGATGGCGGTGTAAGTTAATTTATTAACTGGATTGAATAAGTATCCAATAGATGGCGCTACGTTAAAGTCCAAACGTTTCATATGCTCTACAATTTATTTCACGTTACACGCGTGTGTCGAATTTGGCCACAGCAACGCGTGGCCGGGTCTGCTAGGTATTCGGGTATGTATGTTTCATCTAATCTAAAAAAAGAAAGAAAATTAATTAATAATGCGTTTCATTATATTGATAACCATTTCTTGACTATAATAATAATAATTAGATTCAAACATACATAAGATTTTCATTACTTTTTTACTTAATTTACAATTTTGTTTTAATTTACATACACGATTATAGATAGTCATTTTAGCGATGATAGCTCAGTAGTTAGCTCGGCTTGAGCTGCCGGTGAAGGAAAACATCGTGAGGAAACCATAGCATGATGATAGGGTACTTTCTAATACTCGGCTGGCTAGCCATCCTCAAGTTGAAAATCTGTCGCCAAGCAATTAACGGTGTGTTCCGACAGCCTCACTTGAGAGGCAGATTCATTCAAGGCTAAGTGTGTTTACCATCTTCGACCACACTGATACTTAACACCAGGAACTGTGGTCAAACACCTAGCTTGCCTAACATAAAATATACATTATGTTTATTTGTATGATATTAATAAATTCAATTAAATAATCAGATTCTATTCTACTTACAGAGTTCTATTAGTAATTCTATTTTATTAACATATGTATATTGCTTAAAATAAGTAAAAGTAATATACAAAGTTCTTTATCAACTTATTGCTACGTGAAATAACATGAGAATAAAACAGCTTAATTTAAGCAAAGATTAACTTTACGCAACGTTTATATGTAAGGCGTGTACTGCTAATTAAGTACTAGTTTAGTGTTTAAACATGTCAACATAAACATAACATATCTTTGAACACTAGCAATACTCAAAGATATGTTAGTTAGTGGTCATATGAAATGTATGAAGAAAAATAAAATCCAAACAAATACAAAAACAATACTAAGAAATCCTTGGGTAAAGTTTTTCCCAAGACTTCAGAATTTATGGACAGCACGCAACCTTACGCACCGAGCTAGCGCAAGATAACTACCATACGTAGACTGCGCAATAACTGTTATCTAATCTGGGACCGCGCGCGACTACCATGTCATTTTCGGTGCGTGTGATGTGAGTGTCCGTATTTTTGTGTTTGCTCAGGATAATTAGGTTAAATATTAACAACCAATTTTTTTTTTTAATATTTCGAACGGCAATCGATTACTGAACTCCCTGTATCAATATTGCTGAAGTTCAAACTTTCACGGTTTAAAATTAGATTTTATTCAAACGACAACATCTACTGGTATATTAATGTCAGTTTAGAATAAATATTACGTGAAATAAGTATTTAAAAAAAACACTAATACATGCCGAAAAATTCACAGCGACACTAGAAGCATTTTATCCAAACATTGGATGTTATCATTTTTAATACTTTACTAAATAATCTTTAATATAAATGTGTAAACTGAATAATGACTATAAGATAGGTTATACAGAAGTTAAATAGCATTCCAAGAATATCCGCATTGAGAGGAACAACTTTATATACATAGAAGTTCATTGGCCGCGCTTCAACGTATTGTATGAACTTGGATAAATCCTTTAATTTTACAGCATCTGAAATTGATAAAAATACACAATGGTATGCGTTTCGCTAGTACAAAGCTGAAAAAAACTTGTTGTACCCATAATAAAATTATAAGTCAAAAAAGTGTGATTGACCTTTGACGCAATTTAAAAAACGGTAACCGTTTCATTCACGTAATATTATTTGTCATCAAACTATTCTGTTAACAAATTTATTTGTATTAGATCTTAAATATTGTCCTAACAGCGAATTTTATAAAATAAATAAGTATAATTACTATAAATTCTGTGTAATTTGTAATATTGATTTTAGTTTACATTTTTGTGAGTTGTACGTGAAAAGTTGATTGTATTTCTTTATGTTTGATAGGCTTGGCGTTTGACTTCAGCGTACCGGATGTTTAATGATGGTGTGGTCAAAGATGTCGATGATGGTAAACACATCTGGGTTGGAATGTAACTGGCTCACATATGAGGTTGCTGGAAAACAACGTAAGGTGCTTTGTTGCAGATTTTCATGAGGGTAATAGCTGAGTAGTGAGTTTTTTTTACAAATTAGCAGTAGAATATGCTCAGTGCTGTGTTTTTTTTATTAGTCTGTATGGGTCTTGAATACCCAAACATAATTCTGTCTATGATTATGGTGTAGAATCGTATGAGCATCAATAGTACCTATGTATATCGATAGGGCTCCCTAGATTATGAGTTTCAAATGTCATTTATAGTAACATTAAACCTAGTGATTTTATAGTTTTTGATTGTTATTAATAAAATAAAAATTTAAAAATTATAAAATATTCAAAATTATGGCTAACGATATTATGCGAATAATTAGGGAATCTCTTAAATGTTTTTGCTTTCAAGAATGATTAAAATTATTCGAACCTTGAGTATTGATCAGATTGTTATGAAGGGCGATTTTTATTTTATCTGCTTGGGTAGACAGCCTGCCAGTACATATTGCGGGTATAATGGTTTCAACCAGTGAAATGATCACTGTTAAAGTTAATATTATGAAAGTTATAGAACTAATCTGAAAAATAATAAACCAGTAAGTATAGTAAATAATAGTGCAACGATGTCTTAAAGCAAAGCGTGTAGGAAATTGTGGATTTGCAAGATCTATCAGGGACCAGAGGGCCTAGACATTCGATATTCTTGACAGGCGTGTAATTTCGCTAGCTGCAGTACCCTTCAAACCGGAACACAGAATGTTTACACACTACTGCTTGGTGGCAGAAAATCTTTTAGAATATTTTGTTCTGATGTTTTGTATATATTATAAGTATGTATTTACTAAAAAGAAGAATTCTATCAGTTATCTGGTTCCCATAGTATAAGTTTTGCTTAATTTGGGGCTAGATTTTGTAGCGATGATGGCTCAGTGGTTAGCGCGGTATGTTCGCATGCCGAAGGGCGTGGGTTCAAACCCCAATAATGAGCTTGAGCTGCCGGTGAAGGAAAACATCGTGTGGAAACCATAGCGTGGTGGTAGGGTACTTTCTAGTACTCGGCTGGCTAGCTAACACCCTCAAGTTGAAAATCTGCCGCCAAGCATCTAACGGTGTGTTCCGGCAGCCTCACTTGAGAGCCAGTTCCATTCCAGGCTAGGTGTGCTTTACCATCTTCGACCACACCGTCGCTTAACATCAGGTGAGTTGTGGTCAAACACCTAGCCTGTCAAATATAAAAAAAATAGATGGCGCTGTGTAATAGTGTTCTGATATTTATTCAGATAAAGTGGTTTGATTATTTCATGTCGCCACATTTAAAATATCTTGCCCTATTTGTATTTACGGTTGAATTATTTGTCGTATGATTATTAAAATAGATTTTGCGGTAGTAGATTATCGAATTATAGATTCCAAAAATACTAGTACGTAGGGCAGTTTTTTATGGTTAACAGTCTTGTTGTTTGACCACAGCTCACCTTAGCAGGAAGTCGTCTAGGTAGGTACTACCACAGTACCAGATATTCTGCCGCCAAGCTGTTGTGTTTAAACATTACTGTGTTCCGGTTTGAAGGGTACTGCAGCTAGCGAAATTACAGGGCTGTTGAGACTAACCATCGAAAGTCACAAAGTAAGAGTGAGCGCCAAAGCAGCGTTGCCTCGGACTTCGTTTTGCTGCACAAAGTTCTGTGTATCGCTGCTTAGCTCATGTACATGCGTTATCTCTCAGCATCAGGAGAGAGTATCGTTTGTCTCATTATTTTTACATTTAAAAAAAAACTATAGTTTCCCTCTAACTACAATCTTGGCACATGTCTTTCTATTCTTCTACTTTAACTAACGGTTCATTATTTTTCACTTACCGGAAGAGCTCCAAATTTTAAACAAGCAACAAGGGAGTAGATATAGAACATAGCTTCCGGAACGTTGCAAATAAGTACCATGACAAACTAAAAAAAAAAAAACATATTATTCGAGAACCAAATAACACTTTTGCTCCACCAAATGACTTTTAAAATATGTCGTTTTTTTATAACTTCGTTTAGCCATTTATTTTTTTGCTTAAATTTATATTTTATTTTCTTCAGAATATATTATAAGTAGATATATACCTATAATCTATATATTAAATAAGTGTTCTAAGTTTATAGTAAAAATTGCAAAATGCTAGAACCCGGAGAGTTGACAGTGAGATACAAGCTACAAATGCTTAAAGCTCTAGAATGAGGAACTTCCTGACAATGCGTGACACGTGAAAGAACAGTGCCTTTTGGATCAGACCCAAACATACCGACGAGCGAGAGCCTATTGAAGTGTTGATCGGGACTCTTCGCTGTAAAACCGTTCACCATGACGACTATTACGACAATGATCGTCGAATCGCCACCCCACATGACGGTTATCTTTAAAAAGTATTAAATTTAAAAGAAAAATGAAGCTAAAATATAAACAATCCAGTTTTTGAAGTCAATTAAAATACTGAAGAAAGTAGAAGAACTTACTATTGGATCAAACGACTTCTTTATAGATTCAGCAGAGTCGGCAATTGATTTATAAATATTATCATATGAGACGTATCCAGTACTTGTTGTCACTAGTTGATATAAAAGTGACCTTAAACGATTATACAAAGAAACAAATACCAAAGAATTTGTAACAGTCATAAAATCATGGCATATCCACATAAAGAAACAGGCAAGTGACAACGAAGTAGGTAAATACTCTTGATTAGCTATATTCCAACCATTTCCCAATAGAGTTTTCGAAAAAATTATCAAAACTGTTATGGTTACAAATTTTGATTCAAACAATGTATTGCTTTTAACATTTAATCCTGCGTCGATTTGAATTATGTCTAAACTAAAGTCACATAGTGTATATTTATCTCTAATCAAAATAATAATAAAAACGATATGCTGCAAAGTGTAATAGAAATTATATAGAGAGATTATTATCGTTCCGTAAAAATAAGAAAATATTAAATTGATAATATACACTGATAATGTAATATATTTGACGATCTTTTTGTTGTTTGATAAATTAAAGAAACCAAAATCGAGGCCTGTAAATATATAAAGACATTTGTAAAACAAAACAAATTTCAAATGTTTTTGTTCGGTGTTCGAATTTGTTGCATCTTTGAGAAACGAATTTATTACAGGTAAATTAGTCATAGCTATTATTTATTTATTACTTAATTAGTTGTACTCGTATTAGGTTAAAATTTTAATAGGACTATGACATATATATTTTTTTCAAACTAATCGAATGGAACCATCGAATAAAATAGTAAAATTGAATGAAGTATTAGAGTGTTTTAGAGCCCATGGAGTTTTCAATGTAATCAAATTAAGTAAATAGAAGAGTCAAATTGAAGTGATGATTGTAATCTGTCTTGCAAGTTATGTGTTATTGTATGTTTGTTGTGTATTGACAACTAATAAATTATATGACCCAGGACATTTTATGTGCTTATGACGCGATCCTTAGGTATGTATATGCGTTTTTAATTGAAAAGGTTCTTAATTTTTGCATCTGCATTATCTGCATATAATTATGTGTAGTATCCAGGTAATTTCTTTGTATGTCATTTTTAAATTTACTAGCTGGGTGTTTCATCACAGCTGATGGTCTGGTAGAAGATGGTAAATACACTTAGCTTGAAATGAAACTGTCTCAAGATGCCGTTACACCAGTACATATAAAATACAAAATCAAAGCAATGATTTTCTTTTTTAATATAGATCTATTTAAATGTTCAGATTTTAGTACTAAGCCAATACAACTTAGGTCGTTATCGAACTCAATTATCGATGTATTTGTTAGGTGGGGAATGAGAATATAAACATAAGTCAAATATTGAAATTTAATTTCACAAAATCAGAAAAGAGCTACAAAATTAATCCTTCCTCGGGCTGCAAACACATTGAAACAAGCAAAAACATTTAGCGATAAATTTCGTTTTTAAATTTTTGTATTTAAAGTATCCAAAATCATATCCAAGAGGTATTTGTAGAAATTTAAAAGCAATTGTTGAAATACTCGATTCACTGTAATTTTTTTTTTTAAATTGCGATCATTGTTAATGAAACATCTTGCTACTTATTTAGTCATTTCACAAATATCGTAGATTTATGATAAACGTGATATCGGACCTATGGCAGCAGTCCATCATTCAGATAAATAGAAGAACGAATCCATTAACAGGAATAATTGAAAATTGATGTTTATTATATTCATAATAAACATCTATATTCAATCAGTCCTGAAAACTAATTGAAAAGGACTAATTAAAAATTTTCAATTAATAGTATTATGAATTCACTACCAAAAGTTGAAGAAAATAACTCCAAAATATATACTGAAACAAAGTAACCTTAAAAATCGTTAAGAGTATTTTTCAAAGTATTGCATATTGTATTTTTTGGTTACGATGTGTTTTTTGTTTACCTCATCATCATCATCATCATGTTGTTATTCCGATATTCTACAAAATATATGTGTATGTTCAATATCGATATGCGCTATGCCAAAAAAAAAAAAATCGTTTATTATTTTTGGTTCGGTATATAATCTTATGGTGCTGAAACGTGGTCTCTGATTATGTGCCTTCTTGGTAAGCTCAAAGTAACACTACGAGATCGCATCAGAAATAAGGAAATCCGTAGATGAACATATACAACCAAAGATAACCAACATAGCCCAGCGAACTAACAAGTTGAAGTGGCAGTGGGTAGGGCACATAGCACACAAAACTGATGGCCGATAGGGCTGCAAAGTCCTGGAGTGGAGACCACGGACCGGCAAACGCAACGTAGGATGTCCTACTCGTAACAGACAGAAGACCTAATAAAGACCACAGGAACGCGCTGGATGCGAGCCGCTTCCAACCGATCTTTATGGAAGTCAATACGGAAGGCCTATGTCCAACAGTGGACGTCCTACGGCTGAGATGATAATAATGCTGACGATAATCTTAAGCAGTTTGTGCTTAATTCTTAAAAATCAAAATCAAAATTAAAAAGTCATATATTCAGTTTAGGCCCTGGTAAGGCACTTATGAACGTTAAGTTACATGTTTGAATCTACCACCGGCTCATAATTACACTTCAACTGAGAAGACTTCGGCAAGAAACTCAGCAAGGCATTAAATTACAATCTTAGGTTTTTCATGTGTGTACCACCTTTTGGTGGAACGTGTTCTCTTGCAGCAGGACTGAAAGGCGCTTGGGATGACGTACTTGTACCATTTGAACAGATTTGATGGTGGTAGGTTCTACAGGCTGCTGTCTATCCCAGTTCTGACGCAGCCGGAGAGAGCCTTCATCACAATTACTATTCGGGAGTGAGTGTGTATAAGCATGTTTATCCTATTTTATTTAGTGTAATTCGCTATGTATGTATGCGGTACTGGTATGGTGCCGTGGTGGTGCCGGCGTAAGAATTGTACCCACCCTCTCTATCCGTGGTTGCCATAAAGTCGGCTAAGGGATGTAATCCGGAAGATAGGCAGCAGCGTCTTCCTTGAACAGTCACACCTAACTGCACTCGCCAACCCGCCTGCCAAGCGTGGCGAGTATTGGCAAAACCCCCCCAGGAGGAGGCCTATGTCCAGCAGTGGACGTCCTATGGCTGATGATGATGTATGCGGTACTAGTTGAAATAAATAAATAAACAGTGTCTCCCGGAGGTGATCGGTATTGTCTGCTACGCAATTTTTTTGTTTTTCAAATCTTAGTTGATAGCATCGTTATATTTGTTACAGATACATTTGTAAGCTATTCCGAATAAATAATTTAGTGTTTTTAACCAAACCTACCTGCTTATTTTCAGATTGTCCTTAACTTGGGTGCAGAGTCAACTGTTTTTTTTTTCCCGACAAAATAATTCTGTCTCACCGAACACAATAAAAAAAATACTGTTAATTTACTTGCCTTAATATTCAATTATGCCGAATCGTCCTGTTTTTATGAACTGTCCTGCCCTTGTTATGGTGAGAAGGGTAAAGCCTTAGTCACGCTGGCTAAGTGCAGGTTGGAAGACTACACATATCTTCGCGATCTTTTTAAGTTAGGGTTTCTTACGATGTCCTTCTTCACTATTTGACGTTTGTTTTTGTATTCACTTTTTAATGTTTGTTTTTTATTGTCGACTACAAACATTTGTTAGTGTCTTTTCCCGAAATATCACTCTACACATTTGTAGACTTAACTTAACTTAAGATTGTAGACACTAACAGTTGTTTGTCGTCGACTCGCAGATGGTGAAGCGTAGCTACCATGTCGACGTCGATTAATATCATCTATCTGAATCAATCCCATCAAATAAGTTATTTGCGTTTTCAAGTTTTCAAGGTAAAATTTTTCGAACAGACTTGACTTGATGTCATTGTCCATTTCATCACTTTAGTGCTTACATTTTCATATTTACGATATATAGTTTTGTTTATTATATTTCTTTTTGTATATTGTTATTATTGTTAGTAATTTGTTTTCAATATTTTTATGTGCATTTTGTTTAACCTACAAAGGCTCACCGGAAGACCAGCGCTGGTCATACCACTTAGTATGACCAGCATTATGCTGAGGTGAGACCCTACATATTTCGTAACTGTCTCTGTTTGCTTGTTTGTTTTTGTGTGTTACAAAATTAAATTATTTTTTTCTTTCTTTCTTTCTTTCTTTCAAGTAATCGGTAATGCGCATATAGCTTAGAAATGACAGATGTGCGTGCCGTGGGGTTCTAACCCAGGACCTCCAGATTGGAAGCCAGACTCCCAACTAATGCTTCAGAAACATTGAATTCAATTAAGTAATAGAAACATTCGAAATACAGTCGAACTAAAAAACTACCTATAATTTTACATATCACGACAGCGTTGCACCTAAGTGATTTAAATAAAAACAGGTTTTAAGCAGGTACTTTTATGGTATATTATCTTCACGAGGTTGTTCGACAAGGTTCGCGAGAAATATTTTCCAATAAAAAATATTGGCTAAGTGCGAGTCGGACTCGCGCACCGAGGGTTCCGTACAAACTTGTAGGTATACAAGTAAAAGTTATGGTTTTTTAATGGTAATTTATGCTTTTCGCTGTTTTTCCTTTATCTGTGTTATATGACGTTGCTTCGTACCAAATTTCAAGATTCTGATAGAATTTCAGTTTGATACCTCCACGCGTTTCTGAGAAAAAGGGTCTCGACAGACAGACGAACAACAAAGTGATCCTATAAGGGTTCTGTTTTTTCCTTTTGAGGTACGGAATCCATAAAAAACAACAAAATGTGACTGTGTGTATTAGCGAGTTGTTTACAAAAACAAAGTTGATCCGGAGTATGCATTCATACATATAAATTTTCGTTTGTTGGATTGTGTGTATTCTTGATATTATATTACTAACTGTAACCCACGGATTCGCTGGCATGGATTCTTGTATCTTAAATCATGCTTGATGATGAAGGCGATTCATAAACATTGCACATCGCCATCTATCGAGCTTAGATGTTGACTTATTTCTTTAATATTTTACCTAAACTTTATTATATAACAATTAAAAAAATATCGTAGAACATTACACACAGCGCCATCCGACCCCAAACTAAGCAATAATGACCATAATACTCGTAATCTGTTTAACTAATAAAATACTTAAATACTTTTTGTTTTGAGTAAATACTTACTTATAATATACAAAGATACAAGATTTAATATTGAATTTCATGCATCTTCCCTTGAAAGTGACGAGCTTCCTATATACTCTATCAAACCCTATAAATTCACCCTCTTAGAGATTAAAATTTGAAAAACACCGATATACCTACGTGTAAATTTATTCTTAACCAGTAGCAGGTATATTAAATTTTGTGTTTCTTTGAAATTAACGGACTTACATACAACCGTTTATCCCTTATTTTACCACCTAAGAAGGGTAATTTCCAAAAATCGTTGACAAAATGCACCAAGCATTACGTTGTCAAAATTTCAAATTTTTTGCCCTAGCAGCTTAGGTTCTGCGTTGATGAATCGGTCAGTCAGTCTGGAAAAGTAATTCTTCATCATCATCATCATCAGCCATAGGACGTCCACTGCTGGACATAGGCCTCCTCCTGGGGGGGTTTTGCTAATACTCGCCACGCTTGGCACGCTTGGCAGGCGGGTTGGCGAACGCAGTTAGGTGTGATTGTTTAAGGAAGACGCTGCTGCCCATCTTCCGGATTACATCCCTTAGCCGACTCTTACGGCAACCACGGATAGAGAGGGTGGGGTACTATTCTTACGCCGCCACCACCACGGCACCACGGCACGGAAAAGTAATTATATTTATGTAAATAATATATGTATATTCAAATTTAGTTAAGAAGTGTATTAGCCATATATTATAAAATATATTTAAATATAAGTAAGTAGTATATTATAAAATATATTTAAATATAAGTAAGTAGTATATTAGCCCGATATTATAAAGTATATTGGAGTATAAGTAAGAAGTATATTAGCCAGATAAGTATATTCAAATATAAGTAAGAGGTATATTAGCCAGATATTATAAAGTATATTCAAATATAAGTAAGAAGTATATTAGCCAGATATTATAAAGTATATTCAAATACACGTAAGTAGTATAGTAGCTAGAATATGAATCACTGACATGGTGCAAACGCTAGTTTGGTCATGATTTTGTCATCCGACAAGCCTACCGTGGCGCGCCAATTTTAATTCTAAAGTAACTTAGTCTAATTATTAGCAGTGCCCGAGACCACTCGTTCACTTGTCTTATACTTAATCAGTAAAATAAACTTGTAAACAATACCATATATATTTTATTAACGAAGCTAATATTTATAAAAATTATTATTTTTAGGCTTTGTATCGCGTCGTAAAAATGTTACAGTTAATTTTACTAGTACTTATTGGTATTAGTTTATGGGGTTGGTGGTTAAAAATAGTAAAGAAGGGCGTTGGGCCCATGTTAAGAGGTTCACTTCCAATCATCGGATACACACACAAGTTAATTGGAGACAAGGAGAGTGAGTATTTTTTATAAAATACAATAAGAGATTCAAACAAGCAAACTGGTTTTTTAGTATATTTTTTTTCTGTTGTATTAGAATGCAATCTTTTGCGTGAATAACAAATAATACATCATCTACGACTACACTATTATTTGGTAGTAGTTCGGCTTTGAAAGTTGAAGGGCGTAGATTCGATTCCCTCTTAAGACTAACTTTTGTGTGTCGAATATACGTGTTTGTTCCGATTTTACAAAAAAATAATAATAATATCAGCTTTAGTAATAATTCATTGTCTTTCTTTCTAGTTGTTACACTAGTTTCTATGTTTATATTTTTCTATCGTTTTTTGATATTTGTCTTTAGTGTGATCAATAAAGATTTTATCTATTTATACAGTTCTCATTTACAAGCTCTGCTTGATTTAGAGCAAAAAAGAAAAGAAATGCACAAGGAAGTATTCGCAGATTAAGTTTTTTTATTTTGTTTCAGAACTCCACCGCTTTACCGCAGAAATATCCAATGGAACTACAGCAAATGGAGGAGTTGCTAGAATTATAATTACATTGAAAAATTATTACGGTAAGTTTACAAAGCGCGGATACTACGAGCATCATTAAATTATGACGAGAATGTATGTATATGTAAATTTGTAGGTAATAATAGTGTTAATACATATGTTATACATATATTATAGATGTTTATATGAAGGTCGTTTTTCGTTATAGTATTAGCTATTTATTATTTATTCGCTAGTATTTTACTTCCCATTTACATATTTTTAGTGATTACTCAATAGTGTTTAACTGACTTCAAAAAAAGAGGAGGTTCTATGTTCGACTGTATATATTTTTTTATGTAGGTATGTTCACCGATTTCTCCCCCATTTGTAGACCGATTCTCAAAATTATTTTTTTATTTGAAAGAGGTGTATTAGTTATTACATTGATAGTGATTATATGTGATTAGTTTCTCCCGAGGTTGTCCCATTGGCACCAAGTCGGGATCTGATGATGGAATTTGAGGGAAATCGAGAGCAACCGTCAAATGCTATAGGTATTGCCAATGTTTTTCATATATTTTCTAAAGCTATTGAGACATTTGCGTATGGTCATCGTCATCTCATGACGATGAGCTGATGAAAGAAGGTACAACTCTTTAACGGTTAGGTGTTAGGTGATTTCTTGTTCTAGAATAATGTATGTAGAGACTTGTCGATATCGATAATTGATTTCTCTGGAGACAACAGAGTGAATGTATTACGAGTAGACTCTAAAAAAAAGAGAGGAGGTTGTCAATTCGACGCGTATTTTTAGGTATGTTTGTGAGTTTGTGAGATTGTAGGGGGTAATCTCTAGATAGACTTAAACGATTTTGAAAATTCTTTCACCATCAGAATCCTACATTATCCCTGATGAATATAGCCGTTTGATATTTTTGGATAAACGTTCCTTATTTGCTTCACGCGATTCCTTGTCTCTCTTTTCCCTCATGCGGGCGGCACCTTTAGTTAGCCTACCCATGATGCTATAAATTAACCAACAATTGTAAAATAAACATCTTAAAAAAAAAAGTTAAACCGACTTCAAGAATCATCATCTTCATCAGCACTAAAAAGCGAAAAATAAACTTACGACTTCAAGAAAAAAACATCAGCACTAAAATGCGAAAAATAAACTTACTATACAAAATATTATTATACCTGCTAGGTACCTACTGATCTGTTTGAAGTCGGTGCCAAGCCAAATAGGCTTGATAGGCCCTGCGCCGCCGCACCGCGCGTGGCGCGCGGCGTAACACGTAACACGGTGTGACAGATTTTTAAGTTGCACATTTTTACTTTACGGTTTTTGTAGTTATTTGGTCTTTGTAGTTATTAGGTCTTTATAATGATTTCATTAGAATTATTTTTCGTTTAAATTTAAACTTGCACATATCAACAATTAGGTGTCAATACATCTATGTTATTATTTGAAAGTTGGTGCTTCCCGTGTGGTCCCATTTTAATTTGGTCCAGATCTGACAATGGCATCCATGAGAAAACCATATGAAGTCGGATTTTTTGTTAAAATTTTATATTTACAGTAATCACAGACCCGGAAGATTTTGCAACTGCGAGCAATCATTTAGTGAAGAAACATTTTGTTTTCGACTTTGCTAAGCCTTGGCTTGGAGATGGACTCGTTACATCATCATGTAAGTAATTGAATCATCTCTATATTTGCTTCTGTGATAATACTAAAATTACTAGCTGAATGCCCGATAACACTCAGGCTTTCCTATCGCATGTACATATACATATGTATAAATCGGTTCAGACATTCTCAAGTGATGCGTTTACCAACAAACATCAATTTATTTTTATTTATCTAGAAGATTTATTTGTAGCGATGATAGCTGAGTGGTTAGCGCGGTCGGTTCGCATGCCGAAGGGCGTGGGTTCAAACCCCAAAAATGAGCTTGAGCTGTGAAGGAAAACATCGTAAGGAAACCATAAAAATTTACGTAGAAGTATTTTTAGAAACTAATTAACAAATTAAAATTATTTAATTGTTATAATACGTCTGTTACAACGAGTGTCTTAATTCAGAATGACTTCAGTCTATTGCTTATTCTATTAAGGCGACGAAAAGCCAGACGCTAGCTCAGCAGTCTGCACACCTGGGCCCAGCCGACAATGCGTGGGCGCTTCTAGTGAACCTATGCTAGGTAGTAAAAACAGGGTGCGACTAGTTTGTGCAGCCGACATGACTATGTATTGAGTTGTTGTTGCTGATATTTATGTACTTATAAATAATTGTGTCATGGTATACGTACAATGTACATAATTATGTATATTTATTTAATTAATATTATCCATATTTATTAAAGCATTAGCTGTTACGTTCGAACCGGTTTTAGAATTCCGTAGGACATTTTTTATAGAAATACAAATAATTAAGTGATTGGTCTTTTTGCTTAGAATAATTGGAACTTTAATATAAGACACATAATATATGAATCACTGTGGGTACCTAAATTTGCTGACATTTAAGTTTTATTAACTTGTAATCTATTGTTTGTAATATTAATGTTAACATTATAAATTCTTTTTTTATGCTTTTTATCTCTATCTATCTACCTACTAAGAATAACACAAATTGTATCTACTAACACTTGTCATTTATGAAATAAACGAATTAAATTATTAATTTAAGAAAATAATTTAACACTTTAATATATAATTTAAAAAAAAAAAACACATTTATAACCTTTTGCTCAATAATGACATGATATTTTAATTGGTCAGATAAGGCGAAGGACAGAACTAGGCGGGAAAAATGGATAAGGATTTACTCTCCATTTATGTTTTTTTTTAATACTAATAGGTTTGCGTTTGACCACGCCCTGCCAGTTGGGCTTACCTAGAAAAAACCTGTTTACTCTGAATTTGAAAACACCCAAGTTATACTTCACGAAGTATAACTTGAAGTTATACTATGAAAATGTGGAATCGAAGCGTTTAGTCCATACGTGGGAAATATCCACCATGTATCCATGTATGGATGGTGCTTTAGCCGTGTCTGCCTAGCCATACGGTAATAAAAAGAGGCAGGTGGAACCAAATTATGCAATTGTAAGGCACACTCTCTGAAATATATCCGATAGAGGACAGACAAACAAGCGAATTTACGTCGGTGCTCAACTGAGACGTGGCCAAAGTATCGTCACCTATTAACCTCCTAGCACGCCTCTCGATCGACTCCAGAGCCTCAAGCTGATACGTAGCAGAGCCGTCCCTAATGTGAGAGCAGTACTCCATACACGACCTTACTTGCGCTTTATACAAACTAAGCAGCTGTTCAGGTGTGAAGTACCACCTCACCTTAGAGAGGATGCCAAGCTTTTTTGCTGCCATTTGCACCTTCGACTATATTATATACGAACTTTAGAGTCGCCGAGAGAGAGAAACCAAGATGCTGAAGGTTATCAGATGTCATGGTTATGTTGCCAAAATTATTACTTCAATTGAAAGCCACACAATGGACGATTGTTTGTCGGTACTTTTGCTAATGAAACACATAATTTTGTTTAAAGTATATTTTGGGTGCTCACAGCGAACTTGTGGAAACATCACCGAAAACTTCTGTCTCCGGCCTTTTCACTCAACCTCCTACACGGGTTTATTCAAGAAATCAACGACCAGGCTCGGGAACTGGTGGAAAGTTTGACCAAAGAAGTCGGTAGGGGACCTGTAGAAATCACACATTATTTTAGTCTCAACGCTATGAGTGTTATGAATCGTGAGTATCACAATCTATGTGCCCCAATCAGCTCCTAGATATAACTGATAAATGCCAACATTATTAAGATTCACTCGTACATTGTACCCCCTATTAGGAACCAGAAACACGTCAAGGGTGTCCGTGACAAGCTTAGGAATTTTCTGAATACTCATCAGAAGTGTCATGACGCTCTTGTCCATAAAACTAGTGCTATATAATGATATTGCTAGTTTCATTAATCCGCTTCTTCTAGACAAGTGTGCTACATCGAAGATCGCATCTTCTCTTGATATCAGGCGATTGTTGTTTTTGTATGTCCGTTTATTATTTATTTTGGGGGAACACATTTTGTTTTTATTTTATTTGTTATATTTCTTTTTAATTTTTGTTTTTGTCATGACGCATCGTGTTGTTATTGGCAAGTAGAATTATGTTTACCTACAAGGGCGCGCCGGAAGATTAGCGCTGCGCATATCACTTAGTAAAACCAACATTATGTAGGTGTATGTTTACCATTTTCAACCGCACTGTCACTTAAGATCAGGAGCTTTTTAGCCTGCTAAAAATATATATTATTTTAAATAAATACTAGGTATATTAACGTAAATAGCTAGTAACAGCTTCTACTTTCGAAACTGCCGATAATTTGTAAAAACTGTTTTTTTTAAATTCCACGCACTTATACAGGTTGTTTTTGACAGGCCAGTGCGCAAATTTATATCACGCAATAAAAATTGTTAATAAAACATATTTCATTACTAAAAAATACATGTGTCTCCCATACGACACTGCAGCCCGCCTCAGTTGCGATACCGCCCACACAGCTCCGCAACCTACATTGGCCACTTCTACCAGGCCCGGGGGAACACCCGGATACTTACTTTATTACTTTGATACATTCGATAGTTAGTCTCAAAAACCGCAGCTATTTTGCTAGCTGTAGCGCTTTTCAGACCAAAATACAGAAAAGTAAGCACACTACTGTTTGGCGGCAAAACATCATACTGCGGTAGTAGCTACTTAGACGACGAGGGCTCCAAAAAAACTAAACTTTCGAGATTTAAACACATAATTATGTTTATCACCGGGTCTTAATGTTGAGGTAAATAAGCAAAACTAGTTTCATAGTATTCTTTGCGCAATTAAGTTCCAGTGGAAAACGTAATGACGAGTTTCTAGGTTTTTTTAATGTAAAAGTAATGAGACTAACAAGACGCTCTCCTGATGCTAACTCCTGTCCATGAGCATTGCAACACAGAACTTTGAGTAGCTAAACAGTCACATCATTACTTTAGAGACTTTCGATAGTTACTCTTAACAACCCTGTAATTTCGCTAGCTGCATTACCCTTCAAACCAGAATACAGCAACGTTTACACACTACTACTTGGCGGCAGAATATCTGGTACTGCTGTGGTAACTACCAAAACGATCTCCAGCAAATCTGAAAATCAAATAATGAATAATCAAAAAACGAAGATCTACCACAAAGTAAAACATACATACACATTTACATAGATTTTTTTACAGGAACGTTACTGGGTGTTTCTAAGCAGGAGAATAGCGACCTTCTTCCAAAGTACTTAAAAGCTGCGGATGAAATGATGGAGTTGGTAGTTACAAGGTTCCAGAATTTCTGGCTTCATAGCGACATGGTGTACAAGCTGACGGGACTAAAAAAGAAAGAACAAGACCTGATTAGAGTACTAAATGAATTATCTGATGTGGTACGTAGTCTTGCTACAAAAATAAAGGTTACTTAGATTGAACAATCGAATCGAATCGAATTGCATCGAACAAGCTAAAAAGTTTAAAAACTAAAATACGATTATTTCATTGATAGCACCAAAAATATAATTCATATTTCCATTTATTTAAAAATGTCAAAATTTTGAAACATGTCAAAATAATAATACAAATACAAATATTTTATTAATAACACTGATGTTACAAGTCAATTCCGTAATATAATTTCAAATATAATATCATTAAAAGAGTTTTAAAACACTGATTACAAGTCAATGATTAAAAACAAAATGTCATAATAAAGTATGTCAATATGCAAACATGTCAATATAAAAAATATTGTCAATATAATAAAATGTCAAAAAATCATAATTACTAATTATTTAATAATCTTTTAGTTTGAAATACTCGTCAATGTCATAAAACATTGTCTCTAGCAGACAAGATCTTAACTTGGTTCTGAAGCACGCGGTGGCGCGGTGCATCCCGGACGGAGGTGGGTGCGCGGTTAAAGACTGCGGGTCCCAGAATGTATACCGACATCTTTGATTTGACGAACCGGTGCTATGGTGTTACATGTTGGTCTTTTTTTTTTATTGCTGCGAAGATCTAATTGCTGCTGTGGACGCCCTTACGTTGAAATTTATCAATGTTCGTTATAGGTGAATAGGGCTACCTGGTAAATAAGCTCACACAACTTAATTTTTAAAGATCTTCAGATACGGCACTACCTTGAAAATTTCTGAAAATTAAAATGATTATGTTATGGATACTCCGATTTTAGTTTCGGCCACATCCGGTGGCCTTCTTCAAGGTTGTACTCTGCTTTGACTAGCAGAGTACAACGCGCGCGCGCCCTTCTTCGCACTGCGTGTAGGCGGAGTCTTCTTCTTCTTCTTCCGTCCCTGATCCCGTTATTTGGGGTCGGGTATTCTCACCTTACTGCGCCAAGACAAGCTGTCTTGGGTTGTCGCGTCAGGCAGTTGGGCTTTCTTGAGGTCCTTTGCGATGCTGGACCAGTTCATTGGCGGGCGGCCTATACCTCTTTTTTTTTTCTGGTAAATTTAGAGTTACATTATCATCGCTGCGTCTTTTAATGTGTCCATACCATCTTAGGCGGTTTCCGACATAATAAACGACATCCGGAGTATCCGACATAATTAAACGTGAGTTATTCCGTATAAGTTATACTTTTCGAGAACTATAAACTCCGGAAAAGAGTTCCAAATCCTCGCTATGTGAATGAAAAATGTGTAATCAAATCTCATTTAAAATCTGTTTCAAGATGAATTTTATGTTTTCAGGTAATAAAAGCTAAGAGGTTACAATTAAATGATGTTTCTGATGACTCCAATATATCTGCTCCATATGGTTAGTACACCAATTAGGTATATTATTTTATAGTCCGAATTGTATCGGTGCAACCCCCCTTTTTATGTATACTTTCTTATGAGAAAGTATACATAAAAAGATGGACGAGACGCTTTCCTGGTAGGAACAAATAATACCCATCACTATTGCAAGAAGCATTGGGTGTACAATTGAACATGTAGTTTGATTTAATTGATTTTCTAAAAAAAATAGTTAAAGGTTTTTAATGACTTTACATATATTTAACGACGTGGTAACGACGTCGGGGGGACGTTCGTTATTTTTCAGGTCTCCATCCAACGTAGGAGATCCAAAAATAGGACTAGTAGTGCACGTTACAGTTTTTGTTTAGAAGGAATCGACTTACAATAAATTCACAATATTACTTTCGGAACGTGGTGAAGGCGGACCGAGGTTGGCAAGACGTCCGTTCAGCCCGATGTCACTTGCAAAAGTGCCTCTTTATACCGATGGCGTTGCCGGCTTTTCTTTATTATGACAACTTAACAAAGGACGGCTAGTTCAATGTTGCCAACCGCCGCTTTCGAATGCACCCAAATCGTTCAGGCTTGACGTTCCGTTCTTATAAAACAATCGTCGTCCGCCGCGTTTGTCTGTCTGTCTGTTCGCGATGAACTTTAAAACTACTGAACGAGTTATCATGCAAGTTTCACCAATAGATAGAGTGATTCATGAGAAAAGTTTAGGTATATAATTTGTCATGGTTTTGTGTAAATTGGTTAAAATATGATGAAAATTGTTAGAAGTCTCGGAAAGATCATCGAAAACGCTGCCTAATCCCTTTGAGATAGATCAAAAGCCCCGTGTAAACCTTTGCTCATGGCGGGGCGGGTCGCTAGTTTATTATATAACCCTTTTATAATTTATTTATTTATCCCATGATTTGTACGTGACCGCATACTATATACCTGCGCAGTAAGGTTCGCAGTCGCGTAGTTTCCTCGTAAGCAATAATGAGACGCAGTAAGATCCTCAGTATGCGGGGGCAGGGCATCGCCGCATCAGCGCTCATTACTTTGAGACAATTGATGGTGATTGAGCATATGTTTAAAATACCCCTTAAACCAAACATAGTGATGCTTACACACTACTGCTTGGTAGTAGAATATCTGATACTGTGGCATAAATGGTGACCTAGAGGTGAATACTTTATTGGTTACTCAAAACAATTCAACATCATCAGCCTATCGAAGTCCACTTCTGGACATTTCCAAGACACGCCACTCGGCCAGATCTTCGGATTTTCGCTTCCATCCATCACCAGCTGTCCTACGTATATCGTCTGTCGTCGTATATCGAGTCTCAGGGCGTCCTACACTACGTTTGCCAATTCACAGTCTTCACTCTAGAACACCTACCCCGGCGGTTATCGGTTCTGCGACAGATATGTCCAGCCCATTGCCACTTCAGCCTGCTAATACGCTGAACTATGTCTGTGATTTTGTCTCTGGCGAATTACTTCGTTCCGGATACGATTCCTCAGAGAAATGCCAAGCACTTCTCTGAGGATTGCCCTTTCTATAGCTCGCTGAGCGACTTTGAACTTACGGACCATTCCCGCTGTGAGTGTCCACGTTTCGGCTCCGTAGGTCATGACATGGATGGCGGGATGGATGACGAGAAGACTCAACGTAGTTTTCCGAACGCTGCCCAACCTAACTGTATGCTTCTGTTGGCTTTACCTTCAAAATAGTTTTTACCTAGTTCGAGTATCTGCCCTAAGTAAATATATTTCTGCACAAAACCATTATCATACTTCATTATAACTTCTGGTTTAGTATTTTTTGTATAAGTTGTCAACCATTCTCACAGAGCAAGATAACAATACATTTCTGACCCGGCTGCTAAAACTGTCAGCCAGCGGAGCCCTAACAGAAAAAGAAGTACGGGAAGAAGTGGACACTATCCTTGTAGCTGGAGTCGACACGTTATCCTGGGCTATGACGTACATCTGTATTGCCCTTGGAACCTATTCTGAAATTCAGAACAAAGTTATTAAAGAGTAAGTACTCCAAGCAACTGGACCCAAAGATCTCACGAAAAATAATCCTTGCTCAACTTTTTATTTAGGGAGCACTATAAAAATAGACCAACCCGACACTAAGCACCAAATAAAAATTGACATAAAATGAATGAAGACTATAAATATTCTTCATTAATTTTAAAAGAATGAACGATTGATTGATTGGTAGAAGATATTTCTAATTATTGACTTTCTTTTATTTACTGTGACATTTTTTTTTTTTTAAAGTTAGCTCTTTTGGTTCAAGAGCTGTAGGACGTGGGTTCATTTCCCGTTAAGGACTAAAATTTGTATGACTAACATAAATGTTTGATCTGTATCTAGGTGTTCTGTATGTATTATCAGTCTATATGTATTTACCAAAAAAATATATAAGTATTTTTTCAGCTATCTAGTTCCCATAAGCTTTGCTTAGTTTGGGGCTAGATGGCGCTGTGTAAAATGTCCTCCAATATTTATTTATTGATTTATTCATAGGTTGACAGAAATATTCGGTTACTCCAATAGGGATGTGACAAAAGAAGATCTACAAAAGCTGATTTATACGGAAGCCGTTATAAAGGAGACTTTACGGCTGTATCCAATCGCACCCGCCAGTATTCGAACTGTGGAGACTGAACTTAAGCTTAGTAAGAACTTCATTAATTAATTACAGCTAACTATTAGAGTACCGTTCAAATATTTTTCCATGTAGATCTCCTTAGCAGGAGGTCGTCTAGGTAGGTACCACTACAGTATTAGATATTCTGCCGCTAAGCAGTAGTGTGTAAACATTACTGTGTTCCGGTCTGAAGGGTACTGCAGCTAGCGAAATTACAGGGCTGTTGAGACTAATCATCTAAAGTCTTAAAGTAATGAGCGCTAAACCAGCGATGCGTGGACTTTGTTTTGCTACTCAAAGTGCAGTGTATCGGTGCAACGGTCATAGACAGGCGATATCTAAGCGAGCGTCTTATTTGTCATTACATTTACATTAAAGAAAAGTTAAAATAATAAGCCAAATGAAACGTTCTTCTGATACTAATTTTAATATCTACGGCTGTCCATGACCGTTGCAGTTATACCCAAAGCATTGACTATCAAAATAACGTCCAGGACATCGCTGCTTTGGCGCTTATTAATTTTCAATTCAAATTTACACTTTGAGACATTCTATTTTTCATTATTTCTCTAGAGCGCATATAGTTCCCATTCAAGTTGAAATATAGTAATTTTTAGATAATACTAAAAAAAATATTTAAAAAAATATCCTTTTAGTTATCTGGTTCTAATATACAATACAAACTTTGCTTAGTTTGTAGCGAGGTGACAAATTGTCTTAAGATATTTATATATTTCGGTCGATATATTCGATTACCCAGCAAGAATTATAAAAAGCTTTTATCTTTTAGAAAACTACTGCCTCCGCCCAGGAGACCATGTGATCATGTCCTTCTACGGTGTGAATCGTCACCCCGTGTGGGGTCCAGACGCAAATCAGTTCCGACCTGAGCGATGGTTAGAGGAAAACACCCTGCCCAGTGTTTACGCTGGTTTTAGCTTCGGGAAACGTGGTTGTATTGGTAGGTCTTTATATACATATATTTGATGCTTCATTATTTATTATTTTTTATTGATAAACTAAGTGTTTGACCTGATGTTAAGTGACGGTGTGGTCAAAAATGGTTAAGACACCTAGCCTGAAATGGCTAGGCTTTAAATGGCTTTAAAGTGAGGCTGCCGGAACACACTGTTGGTTGTGGTAACAGATTTTCAATTTGAGGATGGTAGCTAACCAGCCGAGTACTAAAACGTGTCTACTCTACCACCACGCTATGGTTTCCTCACGATGTTTTCCTGTATGAGCTCAAGCTCATTGTTAGGGTTTGAATCCACGCGCTTCGGCGTGTGAACTGACCGCACTAACCACCGAACTATCATCGCTACACAAATATTGTCCAGTGCTAGTACTAGTGACTCGGAAATCCAGTCTTTTAGAGAGGTTTTGGTCGAGCGCATGAACTTGTCCTTCAAGGCAGTCTCCAATTGGGGCGATGCCTATGTGGTCTAGTTCAATATAGCTAAGACCCAGGCGTGTCTGTTCTCCGCCAAAAAGAGGCCATATGATCTGACTCCTACTTTCCAAAGTGTATCTGTTCCAATTTGTGACAGTCTTGAGCTCTTAGGCGTTACTCTGACCCCGACCCTCAACTTTGGCTCCTATATTGAGTCAAAATTCTAACTGGCTCCCAAAAAGCTATCCTATAAGGGTATCCTTTCAAAGGTGCGGCGGAATTTCACGCCGGAACAATTGCTTACATTATACCAACCACAAGTTCGGTCATGCATGGAGTACTGTTCTCACTTTTGGGACGAATCGGGCCAAGTATCAACTTGAGGCGTTGGAGTCCATCGAGAAACGTGCTAAGAAACTTATTGGCGATGATGCGCTTGTTCAGAAAAGGCTCCAAAGCCTTGAACGTCGTCGCAAAGTCGCTTGTCTGTCGGTTTTCTACCGGATGCACTTCGGAGAGTGTGTTTCAGATCTGCATGATCTGATTCCACCCTGCCCATTCTATTATCGGACAGCTAGGAGCTTTAAAAAGCGGCACCGCTTCTTGGTAGATATTCCAAAAAGCAAAACAATGGAATTTGCTACCCGAGTGGGTGTTCCCTGATAGATATAATCTGGGTGCCTTCAAGTCGCGAGTGAATCGGTTTCTTCTAGGCGAGCATGCTCCACCGTAGACCGCATCTTCGTTCTTATCATTAGGCGAGTTGGCGGTCAAACGCAAGCCTATTAGTTAAAAGTCAAAATACCGTTGCCTTGATAACAACAAAGAACCACATTTCAGGTAAAACGTATGCAATCATCTCAATGAAGGTATCGCTGTCACACTTGCTACGCCGCTACATCATCACTGGTGACATCACAAAACTCAGGCTCAAGATGGAGTACATCGCTAAACCTGCCGCAGGACACTTAGTCAGTATATCGGAGAGGTGCCGAACTGAAGCCGACACATAAACATTCATGAAACACCCCAAAGACTAGCTTCATCATCACCATCAGTCTGTCGTAATGCAGATATAATAGGTATTCATATTCATAACATTCATATTTAAAAGTGACATTAAGAATGTCAAAATCATAACACATGTCAGTATAATAATATGTCAAATATAAAATATGTCAACTTGATTTAAAATGTCAAAATGTCACACATGGCAATATAATAATATGTCACATAAAATATGTCAATATGATTAAATGTCTGTAAAAATAATATTTATTAACTATAATTAAATAATCTCTCATTTTTAAATAATCGTCAAAGTAATAAATAAGGTTACTTGGAGCTAAGATCTTAGCTTGCTTCTGAAGCACGCGATGGAAGGTGCACCCCGAAGAGTAGCGGATATCTAACGTGCTGTTGACGCCCCTGCGTCGAAATGTATCAACGTTAGTACGGGTGTACAGGGCACCTGGTAAATTAACTCACACAGCAAAGGCAGGATCTGTAGCTCCCTGAACAGCTGCAAGCAAAACACGTCGTCCTAACACGGGACACGCCACTCAGTCCGAGTTTCGGCTTTTCGCTTCCATCCACGGTCAGCTGTTCTACCTATGTCCATCGAAGTGTCAGTTCCTCAGGACGTGCTACGCTACGTTTGCCAATCTGAGGTCTCCACCCTAGAACACGACTACCCCAGCGGTTATCAGTTCTGCGACAAATAAGTCCAGCCCAGTTTTCTGGCAAATTACATGCGAATACAATCCCTCAGAGAAATGCCTAGAATAGCTCTTTCTACAGCTTGTTTAGCGACTTTGACTCAAGGCTTGATCAGGCTTAAGGCCAGCTTACCCTCATCAAATCCTTAATCACAAATCCATGCAATATTTGACAGACTCGTTGGCTCATTGGCTTGGCTTCAAGAGCTGAGAGCTGGGCGTGGATTCAATTCCCACCCAAAACAATAATTTTGTGATATATACGAATGTTTGTTATGTATCTGGGTATTCTGTATGTTTTATAAGTATATATTTGTAAAAAAAATATCCATATATTCTATCAGTTATTTAACTTCCATAGGTACAACCTTTGCTTTGTTTGGGATCAGATAGCGCTGTGTAGTGTAATAATGTCCGACGATATAAATTTTTTATATGTGAAATAGAAATTTAATGTAATCAATTAAAACATAAAAAGCATGCTTATAGTTTATATGCCCAAAGCGTAGACAGAAGTGGTTAGGTGCAAGTCCAGAACCTACTTACCTACCTACCTATTCACTACTCGGTTGAAGATCCCCAGATTGAAAATATTGCTGCAAGTTGAGAGCTCCACACGTTTACACTACGGACGACTAATGTAATTTCAAAATGTTCCACTTGGTGGTAGATCTCCTTAGCAGAACGTCTAGGTAGATAGCACTGCTGTGCCAAATATTCTGCCACCAAGCAGTAGCGTGTAAATATTACTGTGTTCTGGTTCGAAAGGTACTGCAGCTACCGAAATCACAGAGCTACGAAAGTCTCAAAGTAATGAGCGCCAAAGCAGCGATGCCCTGGATATTGTTTTGCTATTAAAAGTTCTATGTATCGCGGCAATGGACATGCGTTATATCTAACCATCAGGAGAGCGTCTTGCTCCTATTCCTTTACGCCAAGCTGTATTGGTCATTCTGCATAAAGTGACGTCATTTTAACTGGATATTTTTTTAAGAATTTGTGATTAGTAATCAATAACATTTGTTGACAATAAATAACTAAAAGAAACAACCTAAACATCAAAGAATAAGAAAGAATAACTAATAAATTTTCAGACAAATCAATTGTTACAAAAAAAAACTTACAATTACATTTTAAGTAAAGGAAGTTTTAATTACATACTCCCTGTATGTGTTACACAACAATTAATGAAAATTCCGAGAACTTCATTGACATAATTATATTCACTTAATCCGATTAATATGATAAGTGTGAAAGCTTGTGTGATTGGATGTTTGTTACTCATGCACGCAAAAACGGCTGAACGGATTTGGGCGAAATTTAGCATACGTATAGTTTATAAAAAAATATGCGATTTTGATTCCTACATTTGGCAAAATATAAGGTTGAAAGCATGGTGTAACTTTTTTATTTAAACAGGGCAGGCTACTTAGCCGTTGCTGCCTACAGACAACCACAGTAATTAATTCACATGTAAACTAGATGCGGCCCAGATTAAAGCGCTCCGAAAAATCTTCAGAAAGAGCATTGAATTATAGTATATGAAAGCTTTAAGCATTAATATCACTTTATTGTTTTGTGTAAGGAAACACAATGATGATTTGCGACAATATTGTTAATTTCTTATCGTAAACATATTATTTGGTTTTTAACCTAGCTGAACATAGTATGATATTTATTTTTAAAAGTAACGTGCCTCTTTCATTAATTTATTAATGGCTAATAAATTAGTCTAATCTACTTCATAGAAATATTTTTAGCATAGAAAAGTTGTACTGTTTACCAGGCAATTCATATTTCCCTCTATCTAATTACGGACTCACTTTGTGATTTATTCGATTTATCGCGTTCATAATCTGAAAGCACGAACAAACGTTATATAGAAAAACTAAATATGACACGCCACTCCACCCCACGCCACACCACGTCACACCAAAGTGAGAAGTAGCAATAAGAAATTTAGAAATAAACTATTATCCGACTATGAGAAAACTAACTACAATAATTAAGTAATAAGCGGCAAATCAGCGATGCTCTGGACTTTGTTTTGTTACTCAAAGTTCTGTACATCGCTGCATTGGTCATGGACATCCGTTATCTCTTTAAGTTAGATTATAATTAAGCAACTAGCGTTAGTGTGCGCAAATTTTGAACATATGAATCCACGGACAAACATTATTGTCCTGATTGACAGTTTAGTCTCGTAATAAATGTCAATTAACACACCCAATGCCGTGACAAATTGACAAAACAATTGCCTTGGTGTTGCCGGCGTAAGAATAGTACCCCACCCTCTCTACCCGTGGTTGCCGTAAGATTCGCCTAAAGGATGTAATCCGGAAGATGGGCAGCAGCGTCTTCCTTGAACAATCACACCTAACTGCGCTCGCCTACCCGCCTGCCAAGCGTGGTGAGTATTGGCAAAACCCCCCCAGGAAGAGGCCTATGTCCAGCAGTGGACGTCCTATGGCTGATGATGATGATGATGAAGGCACCCAAAGGACACCCATTTAACATCAATATGTTTAATCACTCATATGCTTAGTTTAGGGCTAAATGGCGGTGTGTGATTACCACTGATATTTATTTATTTTCTTTTTTATTTATCGATAGTTCGTTCGTGCGCCTGAAATTCGTAGACAGTGCTACACGGAAGCGAAAATAGAAATAGCATTTGTTAATTTGAGAGCGATTGCTACTAATAAATATGTGTAAATTTAATCATAACAATAAGGTAAGTAACGCAGAAGTGAATGGCCATCCCGAGTAGATTGACGTTGAGCTTGTATACCGTGAACTTGAGCGGGCGAGCTTCCACGTAGCGGATGAATCTTTCTATTTCTTGTGAGTTAACATTATCTGTTGACAATAAAGCACACACTTTAAATTATAGTTACTAGCTGATTGATTGATTGTGTAGTACGACAAATACTATAATCACAGACCTGTTAGTTCATTGGTAGTATATCTGCTTTAAGAGCTGTAGAGCGTTGGTTCGATCCCACCCAGGACAAATATTTTGTGGTATAAACACATTCTTGAAGTTAAGAACGTTTTACAAAACTGGCAAAATTTACGATAAAACTTGTATTGAAGCGTTTTTATTAAGACTATCTATTTTGTATATGACTATCTTAAAGTATTACGCCAAAGCGGCTATGCCTGGCCTTTGTTTTGCTACTCATATTTCTGTGTATTACTGCAATGTCCATAGACAGGCGATATCTCTTACCATCGTTGGTCTCATCACTTTTATATGAAAAACATGAATCTTAATTAACTAAATCCAATTAAAATTTACTTAAAAATATCTGAAACATCTAAACTATTTTGTAGGAATGTTGTGAAGGATTGCCAAGCCGGGTGAAAAGGAAGTTGCAGTGTTACGAGCCAGCAACCGGCTTGATAGCGTTAGTTATTTCACATAAAAAAAAGATTGTACTGAAAATAATAACACTTAAGACGTTTCACGCACCGTTACTAGCCAATCTTTTATCGTAGAGGATAACTTTAATTTTTTCAGCTTGTGTGCAAAGCATCCCTGCAAATATCGCCGGTGCTAGTGTTATAGAAAGTTTGACTGTCTCTGCGATATTCTCAACTCTGAACGGCAATGTCCAAATCTAGAAACACCGAAGTGAAAATTGTAAAATAACGACACACATCACACATCATCAGCCATAGGACGTCCACTGGACTAGGCCTCCTCCTGGGGGGGTTTTGCCAATACTCGCCACGCTTGGCAGGCGGGTAGGCGAGCGCAGTTAGGTGTGATTGTTCAAGGAAGACGCTGCTGCCCATCTTCCGGATTACATCCCTTAGCCGATTCTTACGGCAACCACGGGTAGAGAGGGTGAGGTACAATTCTTACGCCGGTGCCACCACGGCAAGGCAAAATAACGACAGAAACATTTTATGTCATTTTTAATTATTGGCAACTTCAACATATAATTATGGATTTAATCGCGCACAAAAGGAACATTTTAGAACACCAGTAGCGACGCGCGGTTACACTCTCCTATAATATCTGTAAATTATTTCGAAAGAAAAAGAAGCCTATGTTGTGACCCGATTATAATCTACCTCACTTACTCTCCAACTTTTGTGCATTACACGAGTATGTAGTATCATCGTAATCCTTGACATCAGTTAATAATTTCAAAATTTTAAAAATAATTACAAATTGATACAAAAAAAAACTTTATACTGTTAATAAGATAATTCAAACATAATACAGACGCTTTATACTTTTGGCATTCAAAATCATAATGGTTTATTGTAATTGCGCCTGCCATGTTGGTGACACATTCAGCTTTTTGAGATTCACTAGAGTAGCTTTTAACCAAGCAGATTCTTCTTCTTCGAACAGATATATGATATTTAGGAAGAAATTTATAAATGGTAGTGAATATCGTATCAAAATCCGTTGCGTAGTTTACAAAAACCACACATGGCACAAAATGAATTGGCCATTCAGAAAACTAATCGTTTTAGATTAAATTTTAACTAATATGTTTTTCGCACTTAATTTCACCGCGCACAAAATACACATAAAATGCGCGATTAAGACTCTGTAATAAACATAATTATATGTTCAGTCGCAAAAGTTTAAAAATTAAATTTTCATTGGTTTTATTCAAGATGTCGATGACTAAAACAGATCAAGAAATTTAAGATTTTTACCAAACTCTTATTATTTTTGTGAATATCGCAAATTATATTATACAACGACAACATCATTTCTGGCACGTTGCAAAGTAGTAACAGCATGAACTGGAAAAAATAATATTAAATATTAAGTTAAATTTACATGGTTTATAATCGTAGAGAGAGAGACTAAGTTGTACTTATCATTATGAAACATTTTTACTAGGGGCACAAGTCTAAAATCACAAAAAGAAATCGCCTGTTCTACAGAAAAAGTAAATAAATAAATATCGTAGGACACATTACATTACATTACACAGCGCCATCTGACCCCAAACTAAGCAGAGCTTGTGTGATGGAAGTCAGATAACTGATAGGATACATAAATGCTTTTTTTGTTGTAAATACATACTTATAATACATACAGAACACCCAGACAGAACAAACATTTGTTTATACCATAAAATGTTTGTCCTCAGAGGGACTCGAACCCACGCCCTATGAAAAAATGTTCTCAGAAGTTTACAAGTCAACTTAAATGATTTCATCATCAGCCACAACACATACATAAGGTATTTGAATAATTGCGCAGTGGTAGGGTACTTTCTGGTACCTACTCGGCTGGCTAGCTACCACCCTCAAGTTGAAAATCTGCCGCCAAGCATCTAGCGGTGTGTTCCGGCAGCCTCACTTGAGAGCCAGTTCCATTCCAGGCTAGGTGTGTTTACCATCTTCGACCACACCGTTACTTAACATCAGGTGAGCTGTAGTCAAACACCTAGCCTGTCAGCCATATTTTTTTTTTTTTTTTAAGTCAATCAGAAATTATAGCATACACTATCAAAAAATTAATGTTACATTACTCACCAAAAAGTCATAACACTTTTTGTACTTTTCTGTTACTTCGACTATAGATTTGTATACGCATTGATAATATGCTAAATTTGAATGTGTTTCTTTCAAACTTGATACTAATATCTTAAGACGGTGATACATGGCATAAAACAGAAATGTATACGTCATTAAAACTATATCTGTAGATGTCAAGATTACAAATAAACTAATAGTTACAAAAAGTGGTTTCAAACAAAAGGCATAGAACGTACAATAATATATAGCCCAAATTAACCTATACAAAAAGCTCACTCCAAAACATAACAGCTCGCTCTGTACTACAGAATGACTGGCGTTCTCAGAGTTTAGTTGCACATCAATTTTTTTCAATGCGCACTTCAATTTAAAAACACTTTCATCGGATTTCCGGAACGTAAAAATAATAATTATGATGAAATATTGAATGATGTACAAACCATACCAAAAAACTGAGTCGGAGTTATTTATTACTAGCAAATAAAACATTAAGCAGCACATTACTGTACTGTAAAAAATAATAAAACATTTCATAAAACATTTTATTTTGAACGTTTTGGAATTGAAATATCCGTAATCAATGCCACACAAAATTTGTGACTTAAAGAATATCCTCAGAATTCTTGAAAGCCTACTTGTTTTCCTAATACGAATTAACATAATTGCCGTTAGTATAATTGAAATAAAATATTTGTTGAACTATAATTAATTATATTTGACGCACAACGCGACCGACACTAGCAAGGCAAATGAAATTGAATTTCAATTTCATTTGCCTTGTTACGAATATATATGAGTATGTATGCTTACAATTTTTTTGATTGTATGACAAAGTAATTTATTAACAACGCCTACCACATAATTAGTTTATTGACATATTTGCTTTGTCTATAGCACGCCCACATTTCAGCATCTACCTATAAGAACCTTTCGAAGCAGCTGATCCTCGTCTCGAGGGATCCCTGGGACAAAAATTGGGTAAACCTATTACAATATTTGAGATTCTATTTTTTTCTATTTTTGGTGTGTACAGTAAGGAGTGTTTATCTATTTAATACTTGTATTGTAATAGCCGTAAGCCGTAGTGGTGCCGGCGTAAGAACAGACCCCACCCTCTCTACCCGTGGTTGCCGTATGAGTCGGCTAAGGGATGTAATCCGGAAGACGGGCAGCAGCGTCTTCCTTGAACAATCACACCTAACTGCGCTCGCCAACCCGCCTGCCAAGCGTGGCGAGTATTGGCAAAACCCCCCCAGGAGGAGGCCTATGTCCAGCAGTGGACGACCTATGGCTGATGATGTGTGATGTGTGATTGTAATAGATTTACCCAGCTTTTGGTCCAGATGGAAGGCGGGTAATTAAGATTAGATTTTTTAAAATTTCTATTTGTCTATGGAAGTGTTGCGACAAGTACATGGCGTTCTCATCTTATAATTCTAACATTTTCTTTCATATAATATTTAATATGACATGTCAATTATTGTCAATCGGCTAATCTTAGTCTAAATAAATATAATAATAAAAATCATAAAGTCAACAAAAATACTAATAAATAATTAAGTCGTATCAGCGACAATCTGCCCAAAAATCCCGCGCCTGACTGTACCGGGTGCAAAGGTACTCATGAGGCTGACAGCATTCCTGCACTGGATAACAATGGCTAGCCTTTGCACCAGGAGCGAGCCGAAACGAGGGTTACCACACTGATCTCTTATGCGTTGCCCTATTTATTTTATTTATTTATTTATTTCAAGCATCAATTCCCGAGCATCCGCAGCTATAGATACAAAGGTATTTCATAATAAATTAAACAGAATAGGATAAACATACAGTCATACACACTCACTCCTTCACACAGTAATTGTGATGATGGCGCTCTCCGGCTGCGTCAGAACTGGGCTTAGACAACAGCCGGTTGAACCTACTACATACATACAACTACATCAAATTGCTCAAATGGTACAAGTCATCCCAAGCGCCTTTCAGTCCTGCTGCAAGAGAACACGTTTCACCAAAAGGTGGTACACACATGAAAAACCTAAGAATTAAGCACATACTGCTTAAGATTATCGTCATTATTATTATCATCACAGTCGTAGGATGTCCACTGCTGGACATAGGCCTCCCCCAATGACTTCCATAAAGACCGGTTGGAAGCGGCTCGAATCCAGCGCGTTCCTGCGGTCTTTATTAGGTCTTCTGTCTGTTACGAGTAGGACATCCTACGCTGCGCTTGCCGGTCCGTGGTCTCTACTCCAGAACTTAGCAGCCCCACCGGATTTGCAGCATTAACTTGCTAATTCGCTGGGCTATGCTATACTTTAGTTCATCTACGGATCTCATTTCTGATTCAATCTCGTAAGGAAACTCCGAACATAGCCCTCTCCATAGCTCGTTGTGCTACTTTGAGCTTACCAAGAAGGCACATAGTCAGAGACCACGTTTCAGCACCATAAGATTATATACCGAACCAAAAATAATCAACGGTTTTTAATTTTTTGGCATAGCGATATATATGTATATTGAACATACAAATATATTTTGTAGAATACCGGAACTATTAACAAGATAACATGCATCACCACCATGTGGTGATTGTAGGTGACTTATTAGACTAATCAGAACAAATATTTATTTACATTTCTTATTAAACCTATTTATTTATATTATTTACACACTGCCATACATCACACACAAACATAAAATTCCATACATCACACTTAACACAATAATTTTATTTACACAAGCGGCGCCGCGCGCGCGAAGCTAGTTCGCAAAGTACCGTTACCTGCTCGTGCGCCAGCCGGTTGCCGGCCGGCGGCCGTGCGTAGATTCCTACAGCCCATCAGTCGCTATTTGATTATCCTACGCGAAGCTTGTGTCATAGTCGACAATAAGCGTGCCAAAGTTTATGCAATATTTTATTTTAATATAATTCTACACGACTTAAACGCCAAAGTGATGATACAATATGCAATACTTTAAAAAATTACTCTTAACGATTTCGAAGGTAGCAAATTGATTTCAGTATAAGTACATTTTGGAGTTATTTTCTTCAACTTTTGGTAGTGAATAAGAATTAGTACGTAGGTACCTATCTACCTAGACGGCCTCCCGCTCAGGAGATCTTTCACCAAGAGGAATATATATATATAGAGGATATTTTTTAAAAACTGAAAAAGTAATGCTGTGATTTTTGTGCAATTGATTCATCATCTGACAAGGATGCACATATTTATGTCAATTTATGTTTATTTATGTGTATATTTTATTTTATAATAGTTTAGTATATATTTATTGATATTTAGTACTATTATATTTGTATGTTGTACTTTTATTTTTATTTATATATATGTATACATACATTTGTTTTGATGCGCGCCTACAACCACATTTCATTTACTGTGGGGATGGCTGGCAGAAAATGCTTTAGCATTAAGTCCTCCTTTTGTACATATTATCTTAAGTGTGCAATAAAGAATTAAATAAACATTCTGAAATTACATTCGTTGTCTGTACTGTAAACGTTCTCTGTTTGATGTTGCACGACTTTCGTGGCTGTATCACACTCTGGGACAATACGCATTCATCGATCCCATACGAGGTTCAGAAATGAGGCGGTAGCAAATATTCATGCACTCCCGTACCTGGGACTGCTCCAGACCTCCGATGATGTCTTCTCCGTTTGAGTGTCCTTGAACTTGCACCGGTGCATGGACGCTATAAAGAAGCACTGACGACGATAAAACGACCGTTTCCGTTTATCACTCAAGACGATTTGGCGCTCTCATTTGACGAGTACGTGGTGCATGAGAGCTGCTGTCAGATGCATTTCGCTACCGCCTTATAGCCTTGAGCTGTGGTGCTCGCATTAAAATCGATGAATACGCATAATGTTCGAGGTGATAGTTTACTACCGGAACGGTACACTCTGCTTGCAGCAATATTTTCAATCTGGGGATCTTCAAACGTTTAGTGAATAGGTAAGTGGTAGGTGGTTCTCGACATGCACCTTAGCACTTCTGTTTATACTTTGGGCATGTAAAGCTTCTAGATAAGAAAAACACTGTACGGATGATTTTGATGTTTTTATTGATTACATTAGATTTCTAATTCACATATAAATAAATATCGTCGGACATTACACACAGCGCCACCTGACCTCGAATTAAGCAAAGCTTGTAGCTATGGAAGTTAAATAGCCGGCGAATGAAAATTTTCATTCGCCGTAAATAGCTGATAGAATACATGGTTACTTTTTTGTAAATTCATACTTATAAAACATACAGAATACCCAGATACAGAACAAACCTATGAATATGAATACCTACTATATCTGCATTACGACAGGCTGTGATGGTCATGATGAAGCTGGTCTTTGGGGTGTTTTATTATTGTTTATGTGTCGACTTCAGTTGGGCACCTCTCCGATATACTGACTAAATGTCCTGCGGCAGGTTTAGCGATGATCTCGAGCTTGAGCCTGAGTTTTGTGATGTCACCAGTGATGATGTAGCGGCGCAGCAAGTGCGACAGCGATACCTTCATTGAGATGATTGCGTACGTTTTACCTGAAATATGGTTCTTTATTGTTATCAAGGCAACGGTATTTTGACTTTTAACTAATAGGCTTGCGTTTGATCGCCAACTCGCCTAATGATAAGCGAAGATGCGGTCTACGGTGGAGCATGCTCGCCTAGAAGAAACCGATTCACTCGCAACTTGCAGGCACTCATATTGTATTTATTAGGGAACATCCACTCGGGTAGCAAATGCCATTGTTTAGCTGTTCGTACAATGAAAGTAGATTTAAACCGTGTAGTTCGAGTTTTTGGAATATCTACCATGAAGCGGTGCCGCTTTTTAAAGCTCCTAGCTGTCCGATAAAAGAATGGGTGGGGTGGAATTAGGTCATGTAGATCTGAAGCGCACTCTCCAAAGTGTATCCGGTAGAAAACCGACAGACAAGCGACTTTGCGACGATGTTCAAGACTTTGGAGCCTTTTCTGAACAAGCGCATCATTGCTAATAAGTTTCTTAACACGTTTCACGGACTCCAACGCCTCAAGCTGGTACTTGGCCAATCCGTCCCAAAGGTGAGAACAGTACTCCATGCATGACCGAACTTGTGCTTGGTAAAATGTAAGAAACTGTTCCGGCGTGAAGTACCGTCGCACCTTCAAAGGATACCCAGCTTTTTGGCAGCCAATTGGGCTTTTGATTCAATATAGGAGACAGAGTTGTGGGCCGGGGCAGAGTAACGCCTAAGAGCTCAAGACTGTCACAAATTGGAACGGATACACTTTAGAAAGTAGGAGTCAGATCAAATGGTTTTTTCTTGGCGGAGAATAGAGACGCCTGGGTCTTAGCTGTATTGAACTAGACTAGACTGGTATTGCTCCAGTCGGAGACTTGTCCCTCACAAGTTCATGCGCTCGACCATAACCTCTTTAAGAGACTGGATTCCCGGTCCACTAGTATGTGCACTGGACAAATATTTGTGTAGCGATGATAGTTCGGTGGTTAGTGCGGTTCAGTATTTTATTTTTAAGGTTCAGCGTATCAGTTCACACGCCGAATGGCGTGAGTTCAAACCCCAACGATGAGCTTGAGCTGCCGGCGAAGGAAAACATCGTGAGGAAACCATAGCGTGGTGGTAGGGTAGGTACGTTATAGTACTCGACTGGTTAGCTACCACCCTCAAGTTGAAAATCTGTCGCCGCAAACAACAGCTCACTTTAAAGTCAGTTCCATTCCAGGCTAGGTGTCTTTACCATTTTCGACCATACCGTCACTTAACATTAGGTGAGCTGTGGTCAAACACTTAGAGTTTATGAATAAAAATAATAAACAATGAAGCATCAAATATATGTGTATAAAGACTTACCAATACAATCATGTTTTCCGACACCAAACCCCGCGTAAACACTGGGCAGGCTGTTTTTCTCTAACCATCGCTCAGGTCGGAACTGATTTGCGTCTGGACCCCACGCCGGGTGACGATTCACGCCGTAGTAAGACACACAGACATGATCTCCTGGGCGGAGGCAGTAGTTTTCTGTAAGATAAAAGTTTTCTCCAATTCTTGCTGGGTAATCGAATATATTGACCGAAATATATAAATATCTTAGGACAATTTGTCATCTAGCTACAAGCTAAGCAAAGATTGTATTGTATATTAGGAACTGTTTTTTTTTTTCTTATAAGTAAATAAAATAGTAGTGTATAAAAATTATTATGTTTCAACTTGAAGGGCACACATCACACATCATCAGCCATAGGACGTCCACTGCTGGACATAGGCCTCCTCCTGGGGGGGTTTGCCAATACTCGCCACGCTTGGCAGGCGGGTTGGCGAGCGCAGTTAGGTGTGATTGTTCAAGGAAGACGCTGCTGCCCATCTTCCGGATGACATTCCTTAGCCGACTCTTACGGCAACCACGGGTAGAGAGGGTGGGGTACAATTCTTACGCCGGCACCACCACGGCAACTTGAAGGGCGCTTTAGAGTAATTAGAGGTTTACAAAGGCTAACCCTCAAATGTCTCAAAATGTAAATTTGAATTGAAAATTAATGAACGTCAAAGCAGCGATGCCATGGATGTTATTTTGATACTCAATATTTTGGGTATAGCTGCAATGGTCATGGACGTAGATATAAAAATTAGTATAAGAAGAACGTTTCGTTTATTATCATTTTTTTTAAATGTAAATGTAGTGGCGATGGGACGCTTTCTTAAATATCGCCTGTCTATGACCATTGCAGCGATACACAGCACTTTGAGTAGCAAAACAAAGTCCAGGCATCGCTGGTTTAGCGCTCATTACTTTAAGACTTTTGATGATTAGTCTCAACAGCCCTGTAATTTGGCTAGCTGCAGTACCCTTCAGACCGAAACACAGTAATGCTTACACACTACTGCTTAGCGGCAGAATATCTGGTACTGCGGTGGTAACTACTTAGACGACCTCCTGCTAAGGAGATCTACATGGAAAAATATTTGATCGGTACTCTAATAGTTTGCTGTAATTAATTAATGAAGTTCTTACTAAGCTTAAGTTCAGTCTCCACAGTTCTAGTACTGACGGGTGCAATTGGGTACAGCCGTAAAGTCTCCTTTATAACGGCTTCCGTATAAATCAGCTTTTGTAGATCTTCTTTTGTCACATCCCTATTGGAGATGCCGAATATTTTTGTCAACCTATGAATAAATCAATAAATAAATATTGGAGGACATTTCTCTTAGCGCCATCTAGCCCCAAACTAAGCAAAGCTTGTGCTATGGGCACTAGATAGCTGAAACAATACTATACCGTTATTTTTGTAAATATATAATACAAACAGAACTCCTAGATACAGATCAAACATTTATGTTGGTCTAACAAATGTTAGTCCTGAGTAGGAATCAAACCCACGTCCTTAAAGAAGATACACTACCAATGTACATAATAATACATTACCGTGCAGTCACAGTAAATAAAATACAATTAACACACAATCATCGGCCATAGGATGTCCACTGCTGGACATAGACCTCCTCCTCGCGAGGGGTTTTGCCTGTTACGAATAGGTTAATTTAACAACTGTTGCCAAAATATAAAAAAAAATATATGTAAGTCATTTGTCAATAATATAATGTAATATAATGTAATAACGTCGATTTCCCTCCAATAAAATAAAATATAATAGCCATTGTAAAAACTGTGTATTTAATCACAATAAATTAATATAAATGGTGTAAAAATTAACATGGTAGCACAGCTCCGTGGTTCCTGTCTACACAAATGTTTGAAATAAAAAGTAAAATGTCGACAATAAATTTACAACAAATTGAGCATCTGGTCGATGAAAAAACCTTTCCAATTTGGAAATTTCAAGTCAACATAATATTCAAGAGTGAAGGCCTTATAAACATCGTCGAAAATGGAATTCCGGCGGATAAGAAAAACGATACAAAACTGCAACAAGATGCCAAACAGGCGCAACGAATCATCATGTGCACAATAGACAAGAAACTATTGTCCACTTTATTATCTGTCCTGACGCCAAATCAATGTATTACAAGCTCGCTGCGATCTTTGAGAGAAAAACTGACCAACAAAAATGTCAACTATTACAACAATTCTTTCAATACCAATATGACAAAAATAAAGATATGACATTCAACATAAGTATGATAGAGAACCTGGCACACCAGTTAAACAGTTTGGGTGAGAAGATAAATGAACAAACGCTTGTGTCCAAAATACTTTCAACATTACCGGACAACTTTAGAAACTTTTTAACAGCTTGGGAATCAACACCCATTTCAGAACAAACATTAACAAACTTAACCGCTAGATTGTTGGTCGAAAATCAAAGAAATAACACAAAAGAAACTGAAAATTCAGTGGCATTTAAAGCAAACACATACAATAAATACAAAAAGAAGAAGCCCTGCTCTATATGTAAAAACCATGAAGAAAAGAACTGCTACTTTAAAACAAAAGAACAATGTCCGATATGTAAAAAAAATAATCATAAAGAAAAAGACTGTTTTTGGAATAAAAATAAAAACAAAAAAGATAACAAGGCCGTATCTTTATTCACACAAACAGAAAACTTCATTGTAGACTCAGGATGTTCAACTCACATGACCAAAAAATAATAAATTTTAAAAAATCAAAAAAATTGTTCTGTAAACATTCAAACAGCAAAGAAAGATAATACTCTTACTTCAAATAAAGTGGGTTCTATTGAAACTGAAAAAGTGAATTTCGAAAATGTACTTTTTGTGCCAAATCTGAAGAAAAATCTCCTTTCGGTCAACGCCATAACACAAAAAGATGGAGAAGTCATTTTTACAAAAAAGGATTTAATAATTAAGAAAGATAACAACATAATACTTAGAGGTAACAAAAATGAAACTGGACTCTACAACATTGACTTAACGACAAACATCGAAGATGCCTTGATGTCTTCCAAAATAGAAACGGCGGAAGATTGGCATATTAAATATGGTCATCCTGGAAAAGAAACTTTAAAAAACATTATAAAATCAGTTGATGGTATAAATATAACAAAAAAAGATGTAGACTCACTTAACTCCACCTGTGAAGTCTGCCTGAAAGCCAAACAAACAAGACTGCCTTTCTACACACGCCATAAAGCTGAAAGAAAATTACATACTATACATACGGATGTTTGTGGTCCAGTAACACCTACTACATGGGACGGTAAACGGTATGTATTAACATTTATTGATGACTACACTGACTTTGTCCAGACTTACCTGATTGCAAATAAATCAGAAGTATTTACCTACTTAAAAGAATATATACAAGAAGTTGAACGACAAACCAATCAAAAGGTCAGCATGATTCGATGTGACAATGGAGGTGAATACACTAGTACACAACTCAAAAACTGGTGCAGAAGTCAAGGTATTCGGTTGGATTATACAGTTGCGTTTAGTCCTCAGCAAAACGGAAAAGCTGAACGCTTTAACCGAACAATGATGGACAAAGTACGAGCTATGCTGTTTCAGTCAAACCTAGAAAAAGAAATGTGGGGTGAAGCAGTATTGTCAGCTACGTACCTACTTAACAGAACACCTAAAGATGGACAACAAAAGACACCTATAGAAAAATGGACCAACAAAAGACCAAATGTAAAAAACATTCAAACTTTTGGTTCAGAAGTATACACCAAACACCTGAATCCACTGAAAAAGCTTGATGAAAGATCTGAAAAACTAATATTTGTGGGATATGCTTCATGTGGATACCGGCTCTGGATATCTGAAAAAAGAAAAATTACCATTAGAAGGGATGTTGTATTTATAAAAAATGATAATAAAGAAAACAAAACAAAAAGTGAAAATGAGAAATTCCTAGAAGATGAAAAAGAAGATATTCATATAAAGGAAAAATATATAAATAATGAAGAAGATGAAATAAATAATGACCTAGTAGAAACAAATAATGAAGAAGAAGAAATAAATAACGAAGTAGTAGAAACAAATATTGAACAAGAAGAAGTGAATAATGAAGAAAACACCATACTGAATACAAATTTAGAAGAAACATTTCAGAAAGATCAATTTGATAATGAAACAGAAAACATAGAAACACCTGCAGTTACAACAAGATCTGGTAGAATAATAAAAACACCTCAATATTTAAAAAACTATGAAACTAATATTGCAAACGAAATATCCCAGCAAGTAGTACGTATAAGTAGTAATACATATAAAGAAGCAATGAAAGAAGAAGATTGGAAAGAAGCAATAAACAAAGAAATCAAAGCATTAACAAAGCTAGAAACATGGACTGAACAAGATTTACCACCTAACAAAAAGGCTATTGACACAAAATGGATATTTAAAGAAAAAGAAGATGGAACAAAGAAAGCTAGATTAGTTGCACGAGGCTTTCAATTGAAAAAAGAAGACCAAACAGATAATATGTACTCCCCAGTAGCAAGAATGCCAAGTATACGAATGCTGATATCAAAAGCACTAAATGAAAATTACCAATAAGACAGTTAGACATTCCAACTGCTTTTCTAAATGGACAAGTTAAATCTGAAATATACATCAAACCACCAGAAGGGTACCAATCAATGGAAAAATCCAAAGTATTAAAACTAAAAAGAGCACTGTATGGATTAACCGAGTCACCTCGATGCTGGAATGAAAAAATAAATAAATTTGCTATTAAAAAAGGATTTAAACGTTCAGAATATGATTCCTGCTTATACTACAAAGAAGACTGTTGGATGATAATGTATGTAGATGATATTCTATTATTTGGAAACAATTGTGAAAATACTATAAATGATTTAAAAACAGAATACAATGCCAAAGATCTAGGAGAAGCAAAGTTTTTTCTAGGAACTGAAATTGAAAGAAACAAAGATGCAATAATAATGAAGCAAACTAAGCTAATAGAAAAAATACTTTCAAAATTTAACATGCAAGAAAGTAAAGAAATGAGAACACCAATGGAAGTAAATTTTAAAATAGACGTACAAGAAGAAAAGAAAGAAGATAAACAAGAATTATACCGAGAAATGATAGAAAGTTTACTTTACCTGACAATGATAACAAGACCAGACTTGGCTTATTCTGTATCTTACCTGAGATATCTAGATAAAGTAAATGAATCTGCATGGAAAGCTGGAAAAAGAATACTAAGATATATGAGAGGCACAACTGAAGAAGGACTATTATTTAGAAAATCTAAAGATAATAATTTATATGCCTACTCTGACGCCGATTGGGCGAGTGATAATAAAGATAGAAAGAGTGTGAGTGGCACAATGATATTTCATGGCCAAAACCCCATATCATGGTCATCTAAAAAACAACCTTGCGTAGCCCTCTCAACTGCTGAAGCGGAATACATTGCTGCAGCTGTTACAGCTCAAGAACTGCTGAATATTAAAGGAATTGCTAAGCATCTAAGTTGCCCAGGACAAAATAATACACTATTGGTTGATAATGTCAGTGCAATTGCTATGTCAAAGAGCTATGAGAACTCCAAGCGAACAAAACATATTGACATTAAATTTCATTTTCTTAAAGACCTGATCAATAAGAAAATCATATCTATTGAGTATGTAGCAACTAATAACAACAAAGCAGATATAATGACAAAAAGTTTATGTTCAGAGAAATTTTGCATATTTGTAAATAATGTTCTAAAGTAACTAAAATTGTGTAAGCATGTAATAAATTGCAAAATAACATAATATTGTAACATTGTTAAATTAAGGGGGTGTGTTGCGAATAGGTTAATTTAACAACTGTTGCCAAAAATTAAAAAAAAAATGTAAGTCATCTGTCAATAATATAATATAATGTAATAACGTCGATTTCCCTCCAATAAAATAAAATATAAAAGCCATTGTAAAAACTGTGTATTTAATCACAATAAATTAATATAAATGGTGTAAAAATTAACATTGCCAATACTTGCCAAGCTTGGCAGGCGGGTTGGCAAGCGCAGTTAGGTTTGATTGTTCAAGGAAGACGCTGCTACCAATCTTCCGTATTACATCCCTTAGCCGACTCTTACGGCAACCACGGGTAGAGAGGGTGGGGTACTATTCTTACGCCGGCACCACCACGGCAATACACCACAAATACAGTCAACTAAGATGAGAAATATCTTCTACCAATCCATCAATCGTTCATGCTTTTAAAATGAATGAAAAATATTTATAGCCTTCATTCATTTTCTGTAATTTTTTTTGGTACCTAGTGTCGGGTTAGTCAATTTTAATGGTGCTCCCTAAATGAAAAGTTGTGCAAAAATTATTTTTCGTGAGATCTTTGGGGCCAGTTGCTTGGAGTACTTACTCTTTAATAACTTTGTTCTGAATTTCAGGATAGGTTCCAAGGTCAATACAGATGTACGTCATAGTCCAGGATAACGTGTCGACTCCAGCTATAAGGATAGTGTCCACTTCTTCCCGTACTTCTTTTTCTGTTAGGGCTCCGCTGGCTGACAGTTTTAGCAGCCGGGTCAAAAATGTATTGTTATCTTGCTCTGTAAAAATGGTCGATAACTTATACAAAACCTACTCAAGCAGAAATTATAATGCAGTATATTAATGGGTTTGTTCAGAAATATATTTACTTAGGGTAGACGCACGAACTAGGTAAAAACAATTTTGTAGCTGAAGTCAGCAGAAGAATATACTCGTAGTTGGGCTGGGTAGCATTGGGATGAGGTGGCACGCGCGTTCACGCGCCTCCATTCCTCAAAGAAAGAGGGATGGAGGCTCTCCAGCTCTATCTCTAACAGAGAAGGGTTCCAGGGGACCAGCGCCATCGGGGCCGCGGACGAGTGTGATAGCATTCCCGTAGTCCTGGCACATAGGCGTCAAGCATAAACACCCCAGGTTTTTAGTGGGTAGGCCGCCGCTTTGGATTTGATAAAGGATATCCCTGGCCAAAAAAAAGTAGCTTTCGGAAAATTACGTTGAGACTTCTCGTCTTCTATCCCGAAAAGAAGTCGCTCAGCGAGCTATGGAAAGAGTTATGTTTGGGATTTCTCGGAGGGATCGTGTAATATTGGGTGAACAATTGAACATGTGTTCAATGCTTCTTGCAATAGTTATGGGTGTTATTTGTTCCTATTAGGAAAGCGCCTCCTCCATCTCATTATTTCTCATAAAGAAGTAGGTATAAACAAAAAGGTTGGGTCGCACCGATACAATCCAAACTATACAATGATATAATTAGTGTACTAACCGTATGGAGCAGATATTTTCGAGTCATCATTTAATTGTGACCTCTTAGCTTTTATTACCTGAAACATACCTATAATTAATCTTGAGACAGATTTAAAATGAGCGTCTGACTGCTGATCTGAAGGTCCCCAAAACACAATCCTCTATTTTTTCTAAGTTACGTGCGCATTGTCGTAGCGTTACCTTGCAATTTTGCAACTTGATTCCACAATCCACCTGTCCTTTACTATTACCAGATAAACGCGAACAAAAACGTCAAACTTACATGGTATAGACATTCTTCATATGCGCACTAAGCGTTTCGATTCCACATTTTTTGATCACATAGGGAGGATGTGGAAGTGTTTTCCGGAGTTTATAGTTCTCAAGAAGTACAACTTATGCGGGATTTATCATTATCATCATCAGCCGTATGACGTCCACTGCTAGACATAGGCCTCTCCCATTGATGTCCACAAAGACCGGTTGGAAGCGGCTCGCATCCAGCGCGTTCCTGCGGTCTTTATTAGGTCGTCTGTCTACCTTGTGGGTGGACGTCCTACGCTGCGCTTGCCGGATGCGGGATTACTCACGTTTAATTATGTCAGATACTCTATCGACTACACGCAGTACGAAGAGTGACGCACGCGCGTTGTACTCTGCTCGTCGAAGCAGAGTACAACCTTGAAGAAGGCCACCGGATCTGGCCGAAACTAAAATCAGAGTATCCATAACATAATATTTTTAATTTTTAGGGTTTCACTTCAGATAGTGCCGCATGTGAAGATCTCTAAAAAATTAGGCTGTGAGAGCTTATTTACCAGGTAGCCCTATTCAGCCATACGAACATTGATAAATTTCAACGCAGGGGTGTCCACAGCACGTTAGATCTTCGCAGCAATAAAAAGAAAGACCAACTTGTAACACCGTAGCACCGGCTCGTCACATCAAAGAGGTCGGTATACATTCTGGGGCCCGCGGCTTACAAACGCGTACCCGTTTCCATCTGGGATGCATCGCGCCACCGCGTGCTTCAGAACCAAGTTAATATCGTGTCTGCTAGAGACCTTGTTTTATGACATTGACGGGTATTTCAAACTAAAAGATCATCAAATTACTATTAAGTAATTATGATTTTTGATATTTATCATACTGACATATTTTTATATTGACATATTTCATATCGACAGTATTTTATATTGACATGTTTGCATACTGACATACTTTATTATGACATTTTGTTTTTAATCATTGATATATAATCAGTGTTTTATAATTCTTTGAATGATATATTTGACATTTCAAATATACATACGTAAAATTCAAAGAGTTTTAAAACTATTACGGAATTGACTTATAACATTGGTGTTATTAATAAAATATTTATAATTGTATTATTATTTTGACATGTTTTAAGATTTTAACATTTTTAATTTCGTTTTTAAGTAAATGGGAATATGAGTTATATTTTTGGTATAATCAATAAAATATCTTTTAGTTTGTGCGATGCATATAAGTAACCTTTGTTTTTGTAGCAAGACTACGTACCACATCAGATAATTCATTTAGCACTCTAATCAGGGCTTGTTCTTTCTTTTTTAGTCCCGTCAGCTTGTACACCATGTCGCTATGAAGCCAGAAATTCTGGAACCTTGTAATTATCAACTCCAACATTGCATCCGCAGCCTTTATGTACTTTGGAAGAAGGTCGCCATTCTCCTGCTTAGATAGACCCAGTAATGTTCCTGTAAAAAAAAACTATGTATATGTAATTGTGTATGTATGTTTTACTTGGTGGTAGATTTCCGTTTTTTAATTATTCATCATTTGATATTCAGATTTACTGGTGGTCGTTTTGGTAGGTACTACCGCAGTACCGGACATTCTGCCGCCAAGTGTGTATACATTGCTGTATTTCGCTTTAAAGGGTACTGCAGCTAGCGAAATTAAGACATTAATTTATGCAGGGTTGTTAAAACTAAGCATCAAAAGTCTCAAAGTAATGAAAGATAGACAGAAACTCTTTATTGTGCACACCGAAAAAAGAAAAAGAGTACAGAAAGCAAAAGAATCTTATGAGCTAGTGCCACAAATGACGGCCTTATCGCTAAAAGCTATCTCTTCCCGGCAAACAAGAATGGAAACACGATATAAAATAAAGAGCAGACGGGAGATATTGTAACACTAATAAGTTAAAAAATAAAATAAAGTAATACATATAGTGTGTAAAAATAGTAATGTATTTAAAGAAAACGAATATATATACATATATATGTAGACTATAATATATATGTACATAAAACAAAAATAAAATTCAAACCAACATCAGCAACGAGGTATAGAAACATGTCGAGGACATTCGACTAACAGTAATAACAACTCAGCATGGTGACAAATAATGCAACTTTACTCTGTCCTTGAAAACATTTAGGAACATTAGGGACATTTGTTGACAGTCTGATAGATACAGGCAAAGCAATCCATAACCGGATGGCCTTTACAGTAAAGGCATCACTGTAAAAAGAAGTAGAGTGTTTTGATGCGTAAAGATAAAGGGAGATAGACTGTCTCAAAGAACGATGCTGAGAAGATTCATGAAAAAATTTAAAATGTTCTTTGAGATAGCCAGGAGTGGTAGGGCTGAACAAAACGTTGTAAAGAAGTGAGAGGATCTGAGAATTTATACGAAGGTGAATAGTGAGCCAATTGAACTTAGTGCGAAATTGGGAGACAATGTCATACTTGCGCAAGCCAAATATTAAACTTATACAGAATTTTCGAAGGCGCTCAAGATTGTTAAATTGGTCTTCAGTGAAGTCTAAGTAACAGATATCAGCATAATCTAGAATAGGGAGGAGTAATGACTGAGCTAATGCGATTTTAGTGGAACTAGGAGAAAGTTGCGCTCAAACAACGATCCAGAGTAATGCCTAAGTTTTTAACCGTATCGCTGTATGGTATACTAAAACCATCAAATACCACGTGAGGAACCGTCAACCAATCTATTTTTGAATAAACAAACATTAAAAAAAAAAGTAAATTCAACTTCAATAAAAAAAAAACGTCAGCACTTAAAAGCGAACAATAAACTTAATGCAAAGGATAGAAATGTTTTTTTACAAATTATGTTAATTTATTTACACAATTACAGCGACATATTATAGGTACCTGCGACTAGTACCTACTGATCTGTTTGAAGTCGGTGCCAAACCCAAAAATAATAAGATAGATATAACACCTATTTGTTGATATGTGAAAGTTTGAATATAACTCTTAACTAAACGGTTTGAATCTACTTTCATTGTACCAACAGCTAAAAAATGGAATTCGCTACCAGAGTGGGTGTTCCCTGATAGATACAATCTCGGTGCCCTCAAGTCACGAATGAATCGGTTTCTTTTAGGAGAGCGAGCTCCACCATAGACCGCATCTTTGCTTAACATCAGGCGAGATGGCGGTCAAACGTAAGCCTATCTAATATTTAAAAAAAACTTACACACACTTGTCTAGAAGAAGCTGATTAATGAAACTAGCAATAACATCATATAGCACTAGTTTCATGGACAAGAGCTTCATGACAATTCTGATGAGTATTCAGAAAATTCCTGAGCTTGTCACGAAAACCCTTGACGTGTTTCTGGTTGCAATTGGGGGAAAGAATGTACGAGTGAATCTTAATAACGTTGGCATTCATCAGTTAAATCTAGAAGCTGATTGGGGCACATAGTTTGCGATACTCACGATTCAAAACACTCATAGCGTTGTTACTAAAGTAATGTGTGATTTCTACAGGTCCTCTGCCGACTTCTTTGGTCAAACTTTCCACCAGTTCCCGAGCCTGGTCGTTTATTTCTTGAATAAACCCGTGTAGGAGGTTGAGTGAAAAGGCCGGAGACAGAAGTTTTCGGTGATGTTTCCACAAGTTCGCTGTGAGCACCCAAAATATACTTTAAACAAAATTATGTGTTTCATTAGCAAAAGTACCGACAAACAATCGTCCATTGTGTGGCTTTCAATTGAAGTAATAATTTTGGCAACATAACCATGACATCTGATAACCTTCAGCATCTTGGTTTCTCTCTCTCGGCGACTCTAAAGTTCGTATATAATATAGTCGAAGGTGCAAATGGCAGCAAAAAAGCTTGGCATCCTCTCTAAGGTGAGGTGGTACATCACACCTGAACAGCTGCTTAGTTTGTATAAAGCGCAAGTAAGGTCGTGTATGGAGTACTGCTCTCACATTAGGGATGGCTCTGCTACGTATCAGCTTGAGGCTCTGGAGTCGATCGAGAGATGTGCTAGGAGGCTAATACATAACGTCACCCTGGCCACGTCTCAGCTGCAAAGCCTTGAGCACCGACGAAAAGTCGTTTGTATGTCTGTCTTCTATCGGATACATTTCGGAGAGTATATCTTAGAACTGCATAATTTGGTTCCACCTGCCCCTTTTTTATTACCAGACAGCTTGGCAGACATGGCCAAAGCGCCATCCATAAATGGTGAATATTACCCACGGTACGGACTAAACGCTTCGATTCCACATCCTTCATAGTATAATTTCAAGTTATACTTCGCGAAGTACAGCTTGAGTGTCTTCAAATCCAGAGTAAGCAGGTTTTTCTAGGTAAGCGTGTGTCATCTTAGACTAAATCCTGCATAACATAAGACAGTGGTCAAACGCAAAGTAATAAAAAAAATCTTTTATACTAAATAGTATTAAAAAAATATATAAATAGAGTCTCCTCCTCCTCCAAAAGCCTTCTCCATTTGTCTCACCTAGTTCTGTCTTTCGCCTTTTCTGACCAATTAATATATTATGACAAACTAGCTGTGCCCCGCGGTTTCACCCGCGCTAGATGCCTACGTCATAGTAGCTTTATGCATGCAAAGTCTCAGCTCGATCGGTTTAAAATTGACAAAGTTTCATACAAACTTTCATCCCCTATTTTATCCCCTTGGGGGTAGAATTAATCAAAATCCTTTCTTAGCGGATGCTTACGTCATAACATCTACCTGCATGCCAAATTTCAGCCGGATCCGTCCAGTGGTTTGGGCTGTGCGTTGATCTTCGAGTAGACAACCAAAAGGAGTCGATACGACAGGCTTACCCCGCTCGCCAAAGGTATAAGAGAAAAACTCATACTCGTTTATAAAAACTGGTTGATGCGTGTTCTGCGTCATTCCCAAACTGTCGTGCGCGCGGAACGTTCTCCGACAAAAATGCCGAACTGTTGTGTATATTGATGCAAAAAGACCTCAAAGACATCAAACCATCAAAAGGACAATACTACTTTTCATCTATGAGTATTTATTTTATAAGAAATGTTATTAATTAGCTAATAATTGAAAATTATTGTCAGCCCCAGAGTGTTGCCATTGAATCGTAAATATCTATTTTAAGGAATATTTTATGGATGATGTTTATTTAATTGAACAGTACGCCTATAATATCAATGTCTTTTCTATGCTGCTAATACCGTGCAGAATTTGGAATTTTAATAGTTCAAAACCCCGCGCTGCAATTTATTGCACTCACCACCCTGAGATATTGGATGTTATATTTATTTGCCCTGTAATTTCGTTAAAAATATTACCGTTCAATCCGGAACACAGTAATGATTGCACACTACTGCTTGAGGGCTAAATATCTGGCAAACGCGTGGTACTTCAACAGGCGGACTCTGCAAAAGAGCCCTGCTAGCCTACTACTACTACAAAAAGCAATTAGTATTGTAAGAGCGAATTGATGCAACTGTATAGAATGGTTTTATTTTTTGTTGTTCATGTGCGTGGTTCATGTTTTTCAATTGCCACCTGCGAACGATCTACGCAAATCTTGTTCACTAGAAGTCAAAAATAATAAGATGGTTTAGTATTATTGCTTATTATTCATATACAATAATATAAAACTAATAAATTACCTATTATTGAACGCTTGAAAATGGCACCTTATAATTTAAAAAAGTTGGCAACTTTATCGGCAAAATAAGGATGGTACAGCACAATCACAAATATCGATGTATATTTTTTTCTTTTTGAATTGTATCACGCTACTCATATTGTAGGTTTCCAAAAGAACCAGTGAGTAACCTGGCCGGACCCGAGCTTGTGGGAATCATTTGTCGGGGATTCCAAAACTTACAAGCGTATCAAGCTCACAACATTTTGAATCTTCTTGTTTTACTCACCTGTCCAATAGCAAAAGAAGATTAAAACAGGGTGCTATACCTAGTATAAAATATCTGAGGTGAGCGTATATTTCACAAACTAGCGATTTTGTCTACCTGGAGACCTAATGTCACTCTCCAGCCCTTATATTCGGCCAAACTGAGTCCTGTATTTTTAACTAAAAACTTCTTGAGAATTACATTGTATATATTTTCTAGGATTTTTTACAGTTCTCGTTTCATTATGTTTTCGTAAAGAACAAAAATTTAACATTTTAGAATTTTTCAGGTTGACTGTTGTCTCGAGCAGTCTAACTGTAAATCAGAAACGGTACCTAAAAGAAGAAAACTATTACATATTTATTTTATTTTTTATTACACGATTTCATCTCACCACTCGGAACAAACATCATCCACTTACAAGCTACAATTATTAGAAAATAAATATATTATGATACATTATAAGATAAAATCTTATAATCTTTATGTAGTGATTATTGTTGTTGTATTAGTAATAAAATTACTAAGATAAATATTTTGTTTTACTATCTGCGCCCCGCAGTTTCTCCCGCTATCCTACAGGTACAAAAAAAAAAAAAAAAACAAAGAACTTATCGATAATTCAATTTCGATAGTGTCAATCCCTAACCCTTTTACGCGATCTACCGTGTACCGATAGAACGCTCCCATGTGTGAATGTGATTGTGTGCGTACAGCGTAAGCTAGTGTTAGCCTATAGTTTCGTGTGCGTGTGTAGCGACGCGATCGCAAAATATGTTTGTGTGAGCTTTTTTATTGTGTGCGTTACCTCGTCCCGCACCTAAATTGACAGACTTTTGTGTATTGAAGTTAGAGCGCATGGCTTATCCTGGCTGGTTAATTTATCTGAGGTGTTGATAGATCACTATGTCAGTCAGTCAGTCAGTCAGTCAGTCAGTCACCTTTGAGTTATATATATTTAGAAGATAGAAGATAGAAGATTGAGCTATTTAAAAAATTTAAATATGACAACTGTATTTCATGTTTTTTTTTAAATTATATTTTAAAGAGTTAATAATTCGTTTATTTCCTTAAGGACAAGTGCTAGTAGATACAATTTGCGTTATTCTTAGTAGGTTGACAGGCAGAGATAAGAAAACATAAAAAATAATTTATAATGTTCATATTAATATTAAAAACAACAGATTACAAGTTAATAAAACTTACATGTCAGCAAATATAGGTACCCGGGTGGAAGCTCTGTCACAGTGATTCATATATTATCTCTCAGTAGTGTTATTAAAGATCTAATTATTCTAAGCAACAAAAACTAGTCACTCAAATATTTGTATTTTTTATAAAAAATGAACTACGGAACTCTAAAATCCTTTAATCTATATCTTTAATCGAACAATTCTTGTACATATATATATATATATATATATATATATATATATATATTCTGAATCTCGGAAACGGCTCCAACGATTTTCATGAAATTTTGTATCCAGTTGGTTGCGGGGGCGAAAAATCGATCTAGCTAGGTTTCATTTTCAGAAAACGTCGTTTTATCCGTGTTTTCAGCCGAGTAATGCTAATGTTTTTTCTTATTAATTAATGCATAAGTCTGTGACATAAATGTAACTGTGTAACGTTTTTATGTCAATAAATAAATAATAATAATAATAATGCTCGGTCAACCAGGTACTAAATATAAAAAAACGTAATAGTTAATTATTCAATATAATATTAGATAATTTTAATGAAATAACCATATACATATGTATGTATTTATATCATAACATAAAGATATAAATAACAATTCAATAGGTACGTTTTTTTTTTTTTTTTATGTCTGACAGACTAGATGTTTGACCACAGCTCAGTAAGTGTAAGTGACGGTGTGGTCGAAGATGGTAAAGCACACCTAGCCTATAATATATCTAATATATCTTCTACATACATAAAAATCAATTGATGTTTGTTGGTAAGCGCATAACTTGAGAATGGTTGAACCGATTTAGCTGATTCTTTGATTTAAGGTCCATAAAAGGTTTATACATATGTATAATGTATATGTACATGCGAGAGCAAAGGCTGAGCGCTATCGGGTATTCAGCTGGTATGTAGTATTATCACAGAAGCAAATATAGAGATAATTCAATTACTTACGTGATGATGTAAGAAGTCCATCTCCAAGCCAAGGCTTAGCAAAGTCGAATATAAAATGTTTCTTCACTAAATGATTGCCCGCAGTCACTAAATCTTCTGGATCTGTGATTACTGCAAATACGAATTTTTAATTAGCTTTAGACATTCAACCATATGTAATCCTACTAATATTATAAAGCTGAAAGTTTGTATGTTTGGATGTTTGTTACTCAATCACGCAAAAACGACTGAACAGACTTTGATGAAATTTGGCACATATATAGTTTATTATCTGGATTTTGTAAGTAAATTCTTCATCCGGATTGCAAACTGTATTGATTGAAAGGTATGTCTGTCATTCACCAGGAAGCTTATCTCAAATGCGTTGACTAAGCGCAATCACTTGGTTGTCCAATATTGATATAATTAATCTTGCACTCTTATTTTACATTGAGATTGTGATCATCATAATAACTGCATATGCCACAACCTAACGAAGATCGGTAGGTAGTTCTATATTATGAGTGTCGTTCACTTCTAGGCACTTCATCTCTCCAATGTCAAGGATATTGCTAAATTTTAAATCAGCTGAACGTGCTCTAATGTTTTTTACATAATTTTTTACAATAACTCCAAAGCACTAAACGTTTTTACAGGCTTTAATTTCTCGCAAATCTGTAGGTGCTTCTTCGGTCTTGCATTAATCTATTTACGGCTTCGATTGAAACTTTGTTTGTAGTGCATTCGTCCCACACGACAGACACAATCTAGAAATAATTTGGTTTTTTGAATACTTTTCTATACACTGTAGACAGGATTTTTCATATGTTCAAGTAGAACATAATAGCTATTTTAAACTCTGGATTAAAAGTAACCTATGTTACTCCTCATGAAAGTGAAAGTCCCGTCTAAATGGTCAAAGTTGTTTAAAATTTCATGTTATTTTTTTGCTCGGAGCCCTAATTATTTTTTTGAAAAGAAGTCTATGTTACTTCTTATAACATCAGCTATCTGGCAGTGAAAATTCCGTCGAAATTAGCCCAGCCGTATTAGAGATTAGCCGGAACAAACAGACAGACAGACGTAAACTTAAAAAAACTGGTTTTGGTATAAAGTAATGTATTAATATAAGTACAATATATATATTTTTTTTGTAATAGTAATGAGACGAATGATACGTTCTCCTGATAGTACCTAATAGATAACGCATGTCCATAACCATTGCAGCAATACACAGAAAATGGAGTAGCAAAACAAAGTCCGGGGTATCGCTGCTTTGGCTCTCATTCCTTTGAGACTTTCGATGGTTAGTCTCAACAGCGCAGTAATTTCGCTACCTGCAGTACCCATCAAACCGGAACACAGTAATGTTAACACACTACTGCTTAGCGGCAGAATATCTGGTACTGCGGTGGTATCTTCCTAGACGACTTTCTGCTAAGGAAATCTACCACCAAGTCAACACTTGATACTTGCATATTTGCATTATTTAAAAGTTGTTATTTGATCATTACTAACAGACTTTAATAAATAATTTTGACAATAATTTTTTTTTGGTAATTAAAATTTTTAAACTCCAATTACTGCCGTCTCGAAATGAGTGAAATACTATAGCCAGATATTTTATACTACCAACGCCATCTGTTATCAAAAAAATAATTAGGGCTCCGAGCAAAAAAAGAACATGAAATTGTGAACAACTTTGAACATTTAAACGGGAATTTCACTTTCACTTTCTTTTAAACCAGAAAAAGAATTAGGGTTCCGTGTAAAAAAACCCGCAAAATTGTATACATTGACTATGACATTGTATATGACTCAGTTGTACTTCAACATACGATAAATCAGAAAAACCAAGATCACACCAAATCAAGTTTAGGGACATCTCATTGACAGTTGGAATGCTAACTCTGGTAGTGTATATGTTTTACACACTCCATGAAGTACCGTCAAGACATTTTTCATTAATGGTTTACTGGTCAAAATATGTTTAGAAAAATGTGTTTGTAGTAGTTGCTTCTTCAGGTAAATAGCTGCTGCAGTTTTACTTCCCGGTGCGTAAACAGCACAGTCCATGTTTAAAATAGCAATATGTCCTACTTGAACATTGGAAAATCCTGTCTGCAGTGTATAGAAAAGTATTCCACGCGGACGAAGTCGCGGGTAAAAGCTAGTAAACTATTACGAAATTATTATTACGAAATTATTGTTTATTGACTAAAACGGCATAATGCGCCAATTACAATAGTCCTTAAAAAATATCGAATTAAAATTAAAATTGTATAAGCAAAGAGTCTAAACAAAGTCAAAATAAAAAATACAAAAATGTCAAAAAAAAATTATAAATACACAAACTCAAAACATTAAAAAATGATTTTATCACGATAATCAATCAAATAGATCATATCCACTATTATCCATCTCCTTCTCCTTGCACGCCTTCATCTCACAATACTTCAGACACGCAGACATGACATTCCTCCATTCACCCGCAAACAGATCACAATCAGGCACCCTGGCCAGGAGAGAATTGAAGGCGGTGAGAACATGTGGAATAGGAGAGAAACCACGCGCCGCAGTTCGACAAGGCGGGACTGCGAAGAGTATGATTTGCACGACGCGGACAATTGCCTTGAACAGAAACACGTAGGCGCACAAGTTCACTAAAAACGTTGGGAGCATCAATCTCACCACGAATAATCTTGCACATAACTGTCATCTGATTTTTTCCTCGCCAAACATCAAGAGAGTTGTAACCCAAGCAACCCAGGAGAAAGTTGGTCGGATACAAATAAGGATAAAAACCATATGACCGCTTATATAAAAACCGAAGAAAAGCTTTCTGTACCTTTTCCAGGAGAACACTATAAACGAGTGACTATACACGTATAACTATATGTGTGCCAATTGTCTTTTAAGTTCGTTCCGCCGTTTTTGCGTGATTGAGTAACAAACATCCATACAAACATACAAACTTTCACCTTTATAATATTAGTAGGATGTATGTATATGTATATGCCTTTTGTGTTTATTAATACTTTAAACTATTAATATATTCAAGAACATGTCGAAGATATATATTTTATACTTATAAGTAATTTGACTAACGAGGCGCTCTCCTGATGGTAAGAGATAATTATGAATCAAACGATACTTACCTTGAAGTTTGATTCCAATTATGCGAGGGTCTCAACCGAAGACGATTACATAATTTACTTGCAGCAGTACATGGGATTGTGCTGTCTTCTTCACACTTTTAGACATTCAACTACTATAAAAACAAACTTCACATCCTGTCGCCCTTTACGGCCGGCGCGCGGCAGAGGGCGCCTGCAACTTGTCATTATTTTCAGAGATAGCCTTAAAAAGTCCTACAATGAATGAATATATATTTTTGTTTTGTTAGTTTGTTAACATATGGGTGTTCCAGTTTGGGTGGGTTGGGAGTGTAATCATCTTCGGTTGAGACCCTCGCATAATTGGAATCAAACTTCAAGGTAAGTATCGTTTGATTCATAATTATACTTCGGGTCTCAACCGAAGACGATTACATAATTTACTTGCAGATGTTTAGAGAGCCATTGGCAACGATACAAATAAAAAAACGAACAGTGTATATTATTCCTTGTAAGTATTTGTTTACGTCTGTTATTTATTGTCAACAACAATAATAAAACAATATTTATTCTCTTAATCTTCGATCAATCATTATAAATTACTTGGATAGGTAGGACATCAGAAATGATTGAATATAGCTTCAAAATAATCTCATTATTATCAACCTCTATTGTAATATTTTAAGAAAACATTGGAGGAATCGCTCCAAACTGCAGCCCTTCGAACCACTCCCAGGTTTACACCAAGTCGATGAGCAGTTGACGTCGAGGAGTGCCGAGAGGAATGTGCTCAATGTATAGATGTAGGTGTCAATACCGCTTTTGTGCAGGGTCTTTTTGACCCAATGGCCGAGAGTTTGCGCACTTACCTTTCTATGCGGCTTGTGTACTAAGCAGATGCTTATCTAGCTGCTCACCCCTTAGGAGCGAAGTTTTATCAATATAGTATAGCCGTCGCAGGACAGATGTACGGTTTTTTCTTTAATAAATGATAGCCTAATAAGTGGTTGGAAGGCTCCAGGCCACGACGTTTTTACTAAGTCTGAGACAGGAATTAAAAGTTTTTACTAAGTCTGGAACATGAATTAAAATTATATTGACTTCAGTAGAAATGTTTTCCAGTTTTATCAAGCTTAAAGTTTGCATTCTCTGTGCAGACGCAATCGCCAATAACGCAGCCGTCTTACGAGATACATTCTCAAGAGACATCCGAATAGTGGTAAAAATCAAAAATTCTGAAAGAAAATCCAAGACCTTATTAGTGTCCTAAATCGCCGAGTGTTTTGGATTAGGAGGCTTCAATCGATAAACACCCTTTTAATGCTACCATGTAGTGTATGTAATTTTTGTTCCTAATATTATAGACAAAGCGGATTTGTGAGTGTTTAACGAACTGTTGTTGTTTGCTCCTTGTTCGAATTCCGTTATTAAGTATAAAATGACATGAGTATGATTCGCATTTTATTTCTACCCTCTACAAAGATCTCCAAAATAAACACATGACCATACAACACATACAACACCTGTCAATAACATGTCCTAATAGACGAATCACATTTATTTATTTATTTTTTAAGTTTGGTTAGCAAGGTAGGCCACAACAATATCTAATAATGCCTCTGGAATGCCTCTGCTTATCAACGACTGCCTGATAATCTCGCCGATACCAGGGTAACATGCATGTAGTGGCACGTTCTGGACCGGGAACGGAGCAAGTATTTGTTGGGACTGAAAAATATTTTATCCGATACTATTAACTTGGTCCACAGAGGATACCAAAGCTGCAAACGCCAGTAGGGCATCACTAAAATGCCCTCTTCTTGGTCTCTTATTATCTTTTGTAAGAACTTAGCTATAAAACTAAACGAGGGGGAAAAGCATAGAAAGGCAAGTCCCCCAGCTAAAAGTAAAGCCATCTATCTACGATTTCTGAGTGGGGATCGAGCTTCCACGACGCATATCGTTGACATTTATAGTTCTGTGAGCTTGCAAAAAATTCAAAAGTGGATACAGTTAATTTATTAGTTATTTCTTTAAAGGCGTACTCCACAAGCTCCCATTCAGAGTCTACGTTAATTTTGCGGGATTCGTGATCAGCAACCACCTTATCCGACGATATTATGTACGTTGCAAATACATACATGTTTCTGTGCTCACACTATTGCTAGATATTGCGAGCTAAATCAGTTTATGTAGCAAATTACAGTCGTGCTATCTATTTTCAACAGTATATCTTGTAACACAAAAAGAAAATATTTTAAGACCATAAAATGCGGCCTTTAGCTCCAAAAAATTTCACTATTTATTGTGAACTCAGTTTCCGTCCTGTTGCCGTGCAAATTTTTATCACCAAAGGCTACCCTCTAACCTTAACTTGATGCGTCACTGTAGATCACCATACAATATTATACTCATTAGTACATATTGGACAAAACGATTTATTAATGTCAAGTATCCACCAATGTCAACAAAGTTCTCTTTGAGTGGCTTTGCTATCACCAACAGCTCAAAAGGTTTCTATTAATTCTCAGAAGTACTTAATGCTAACAATTTTTCCGATTCAAACAGCTTTCTAAATAGCCATAGTCTAGCAGCTGAACACGAGGAAGATAAAATACTTAAAAAATTTGCAAAGTATCTGATCGTACATTTGTTGGTTTTAATAATTCTACAGTCTTTTCAAAAATGCGTTGTTTTAAAAAGTTGCGTAAAAATTTGCATATCGTATTTGGAGTAAAACACTCTTGTCGTGATTTATTATTAAACTTAATGACTGTAACATGTCCATTGTTTTATTATTATTAATGCACTCCGAATAGGATCGGCCAATACAAATAAAATCATCAAAGTAATCCGCAGAGATAAAACCCTGCGATCGTAGGTGTTTCAATACGGTTTCAACAGTTTCGTAAAGGCCATTGGGGCGGTAGGTACAAAGACCAAACGGTAAAACAGACAAAAAAAAAAAAAAAAAACATTAAATTTCATTATATTGATATAATTGTGATTTCCAACGAAACGTAACTTCATTGTCTTTTCCATATATAGCAAGTAAAAAATAACTCTGGTCTAAATAAGTCTAATAACACGTAGGAAGCTGCCTACCAGCGCCGATCTACCAGCGCTTGTCTGTAGGTAAGTACTACTCTGCTCAGATAACCGCTACATAAAGCAAGCGGGTTTAAGCAGGGGCTGATTATTTATTATCTCATAGCGTGCATAATGTCGCGCTCACCAGACGAAACTTATTTCTGTTAGAAAATGTCTTTCGCAAAAACAAAGTGAAAAAACACTTCATAAATAGAAAATGGAAAATTTACGGAGAATATCATCATTTATTACCCGACTGCCAAGAAAGGGTTATGTTTTTTGCGCGTATCTTGTATGTACGTGTATATATTTGTAAATTTATTTATTACCTCGTATCTTCCAAACGGCTGGATTTCGACCATTAAGGTATCGTTATATTCGTCATAAAAACCCAAGTGTCCTCGATATCAGCGCCACTGTCTCCTAGCTCTGCGGCGCGAAGAACAGTTCCGGCGGTTGGATTCCTGGCGGCAGTTCGCGGTGCTGGTGCCTGCCTTCGGGCAACGGGGTTCTGACGCGGCTTGACGCCGACGGACGCTGCTCGCGCCATCCCCCTCGCGTTTAAAGTTCCTCGTTGACCTTGTGTGGTTGGAGGTGGCGGCTTCAATGGAGCGCGCTGTGCCGTGCTGTTTATTTCCGAGCCCGACTTAGAAATGACCTTTGACTATCTCAGGTGATCGGCTAGATTTTCGCCGAATGAGCTTTTAACACAACCTCGCATCTGTTTGTTGAGATTATTGATAAAATCGCACCTTGATTGTGATTCATGAAAGTGGCAATCATTGACTACCCGACCAGCGTCGCTTAGTGGTTTTATTATGTCCTGAGCGGTCTTGGACAATAAAGCCCAATTCAATATCTTTCCAAAAGCGGCTAAACAGCTAAACTTCTGGTTCTGTTTATATAGGCTAAACAGGTTGAGTTGAGAGGCAGCAGGGCTAATTCCATTTCTATATTTAGTTTTGGCACGTTGTGTAAATCATCACCTTATTCTTTATGAGTGCGTCTTCTCCAAGCATCATCAAGATCTCAGGGACATACGCCTCTTCCACTGTAGACGTTGCTTTATCTTCTGATAATGCAACCCTTCGGTGAGTTTTCCACGGGTGCGTGTTTCCCGTTTAGGGATACATCCTCCTAAGGAGTCATGCCGTCTATAATCGACTGATAGGTAGGATATCAATGGAAAAAACATCAATCGCGATTTACGCGGCGAAAGGTTTTGATACCTAACACGATATACGTGAGGTCAGTACTTCTCAACACGATATACGTGGAGGATCTGTTACCTTATCACGATTTACGTGAAGGTAAGGGAGTCTCAACATGATTTACATGGAGAATTAGCATTTATTACAGGGTATTTATTTTTCGTTACGTATGGCTTGTTATACATCATTATAGGCACGATTATATATTTGCTTTTACTTAGCCATAAGATCTTTACTTTTTATGTATTTGTATTTAATTAACCAGTCCTTAGATTAATATCTCAATTTTCTAAATAAGTAGGTACTATATTAGTAAAATAATTTAATTTCTTCAAAATGGAGGGTAGTTTAAGAGAATAAGAAGTTACTTGTTATATCAGTTCGCCTGAAATTACATACGGAATTACTATTATCTTACTTGTTATTGCCTGGTATTCTCCGTTCGAGTCCGACTCGTAGTAACTGTCCGGTTATGGTGAGTCCTCACGGTGTGGTCAGTGGATGACGCCGAGCTATTTGTCACTTTCCTACAAATATCCTCGTATTCAACCCTAAAACGTTCAGAAAGAAGAAAACGCTCGTTCTTCTACCCATCACCGAATCGAAACTTAGTTTTAACTATTTTCAACTTAACTTGCAGTGTGATTCCGACGACACAAAAACACGTAATGACAAGTTGCAGGCGCCCTCTGCCGCGCGCCGGCCGTAAAGGGCGACAGGATGTGAAGTTTGTTTTTATAGTAGTTGAATGTCTAAAAGTGTGAAAAAGACAGCACAATCCCATGTACTGCTGCAAGTAAATTATGTAATCGTCTTCGGTTGAGACCCGAAGTATAATGTATGTTCATGAACCATTGCAGTGATACACAGAACTTTAAGTAATAAATTAAGTCCAGAGCAGAGTGCTTTGGCGCTAAATATTGAGACTCTCAATGGTCTCAACAGTTCTGGAATTTCGCTAGCTGCAACCCTTCAAACCGGAACACAGTAATGTTTAAGCACTACTGCTTGGCGGTAGAATATCTGGTACTGTATGCTTAGTGCGAGTTTCCCAAACAAATCGAATTACTTAACTACAGCGTAAATCGAGCATCCGTTGGTCACGTTGTAAAGTGAGTAAGTCTGAGTGTGAGTGACAAACTAGTTATTCGATTCGAATGACGTTTGGTCACCGAGTACAGCGTTTATTTTATTTCGTATGTTGGTAGCGTGTGGCTTTTATGTGATAAGCCGACCAAATTAAATACAATGATTATCTAACGCTATTTGTATCGAGGCGTTGTACTATCAAAAATAGTCGTATTACACTTGGCGTCACATTGAATTTTATTATGTAAACAAACTGTGTGTGTATCTTTATAAGTGAGTCAAATTTAAATTATTCTTTAAAACTCGATTTAAAATAAAAGGAAAAATGAAAACAAGCCAGCATCAATTTGACTTGTTAGTAACTTTTATGGAAGAGTAAGTATCTAATAAAAATAAGATCAAGATCTTTACAATACCTATTTAATACGAGTTGTTGAATTGAACTTGTATTGTAATATACCTACCTATTTTGTACTTTTATTTTCTAGTTTTATTTTCATGGCGATCTTAGTAAGCCTATAACCAATGCCTATATCCCACCAGTGATATAAGGTCCTCCTAATGGTGGATGGTCCACCACCACCACCACCGCCACCGTTGGGAGGACCTTATATCACTGCTCAATAGTGATGGCAGTGGTGATACAAAATCCAGAGAGTAGTGAAAAAAGGTTAAAACGATATACATCATCATCATCATACATCATTTTATTGGTGTTTATTATCGGTTGAGGACTTGCTGTCCTTGCTTTTTGCCGTCGACCACATTCTCCAAGCAAAAAAGTCACGACCTGCCATTTTTTTCTCCAATTTAAAACACAAAAATAATTAATTTCTAAAAAGATATTCGTATTGTATCGTTTTACTACCAAAAGCTTCGTGACAAAGTTAACTTGCTCGGAAGTGAAGAAGTTTACAATCTCACTGTCAAAATAGACTAATGTTGCAACTCGCACTCGCAAAAACATCATCCAAGCTCGTTAACGTGCTCACTTCGGTAAAGTTAGTCGATGGTCACGATCGTAAAGTTAACAATCAATCTCGCACTCACAAAATATGTTTTACGAACGTCACGCTAGGTGGCGCTGATCCAATTCCATACAAATTGGAGTTAACTTTAACGCGATCGAGTAGTTAAAAAAACTCGCACTAAGCATACTGCTGTGGTACCTACCTAGACGACCTCCTGCTTAGGAAATCTACCACTAACCCCTCTCGAGCATAATTTGGAGATTGTCTATGGTCTCGGCAAACAGCACAGAAAGAAATAGAAATTAACTCATTACAATTAATTAAAAAAGAATTTTTTTCTTAATGACGCTGAAATATTCAATCTCACATTATTCATTCGCAACACTTGCACGGGACCGGTGTTACTGGGTGGTAGATCTCCTGATCAGGAAGGAGGTCATCTAGGTAGATACCACCGCAGTGTCAGATACATAGCGGCGGCAATAATATTTATTATATTATTGTGTGCCAGTTTGTAGGGTTGCCGTGGTGGTGCCGGCGTAAGAATAGTACCCCACCCTCTCTACCCGTGGTTGCCGTAAGAGTCGGCTGAGGGATGTAATCCGGAAGATGGGCAGCAGCGTCTTCCTTGAATAATCACACCTAAATGCGCTCGCCAACCCGCCTGCCAAGCGTCGCGAGTATTGGCAAAACCCCCCCTGCAGGATGCCTATGTCCAGCAGTGGTCGTCCTATGGCTGATGATGATGATGATGATGAGTTTGTAGGGTTGCAGCTAGCGAAATTACAGGGCTATTGAGACTAACCATCAAAATTAAATGTCTCAAAGTAGTAAGCGCCAAAGCAGCGATATCCTGGAGTTTGTTTGGCTACTCAATGTTGAAATAGTCATGGACATGCATTATCTCTAACCATCGGGAGAGCGTTTCGTACTTCTCATTAAGTACCCCAAATATAGTCATCTCTTTGACGTAGGTATGCTCCCTTCATATCTATCTGAGTATTCCTGTCCCTAGCAGCTATTAAAAAATGTGATAACGAAACACAACCTATAAACATCTATAATATATATATATATATATATATATATATATATATATATTAACACTATTCGCATGGCTTGACCTATAAATTTACATACACAATATATATAATACCTCGTCGCCATAATTAAAAAAAAAAAAAACGTAATATGCGGATGCTCGTAGAATCCGCACATTGTAAACTTACCATAATAATTTTTCAATGTAATTATCATTCTAGCAACTCCTCCATTTGCTGTAGCGCCTTTGGATATTTCAACGATAAAGCGGTGCAATTCTGAAACAAAATAAAAAAAATTATCTACTAATACTTCCTTGTGCTTTTATTTTCTTTTCTGCTCTAAATCAAGCAGAGCTTGTACATGGAAACTATGGTAGATAAATAGATAAACTCATTATTATTGTTCACATCAAAGACAAATTAATATCAAATACGATAGAAAAATATAAATTTAGAAATTAGTGTAACAATTAGCAAAGAAAATTATATTATATATTTTTTTATAAAAACGTAAGTGTAAACGTAAGTAAACGTAACCATACGTGTTCTAAATTAGACACGAAAGTTAGTCTTGAGTGAGAATCGAAGCTACGCCCTTCAATTTTCAAAGCCGAACTACTACCAAATAAGCTAATAGTGTATTCATAGTGATATATTATTATTTATTAGTCAAACCAATGATTGTATTCTAATACAACAGAAAAAAATATACTAAAAAGTTTGCTTGTTTGACGCTCTTATTTTATTTTTATATACTCACTCTCCTTGTCTCCAATTAACTTGTGTGTATATCCGATGATTGGAAGTGAACCTCTTAACATGGGCCCAACGCCCTTCTTTACTATTTTTAACCACCAACCCCATAAACTAATACCAATAAGTACTAGTAAAATTAACTGTAACATTTTTACGACGCGACACAAAGCCTAAAAAATGATAACTTTTATAAATGTATGATATTAGCTTGGTTAATAAAATATAATAATAAAATATTATTTACAAGTTTCTTTTACTGATTAAGTATCAGACAAATGAACGAGAGGTCTCGGGCACTGCTAATATATAGACTGAGTTACATTAGAATTAAAATTGGCGCGCCACGTTAGACTAGTCGGAAGAAATCATGACCAAACTAGCGTTTGCACCATGTCAGTGATTGATAAGTTAGCTAATATACTACATACTTATACTTAACTATACTATACAAATAATATCTGGGTAATATATCTACTACTTAATTATATTTAAATATACTTTATAATATTTGGCTAATATACCTACTACTTACTAATATTTAAATATACTTTATAATATCTGGCTAATATACTTCTTACGTACATTTGAATATACTTTAAAATATCTAGCTAATATACTGCTTACTTATATTTGATAATACTTTATAGTATCTGGCTGATATACTACTTACTTATATTTCAATATCTTGTCTTGATATATGTATATACATAAATCTTCTGTACGTGTGTTTGTCACCTAACACCTCTTTAACGGCTGGACCGATTTGAATGAAATTTTGTGAGTATATTTCAATGGGTTTCTGGATGTTTTGAAAACACAATTGGGCCAGTTAGGTGGCACTGCTCTCGGTATGTTTGTTGACTGTTGGGTGATATCGCCGGGTCAGCTAGTAGTTTATAATATCTGGCTAAATACTTCTTACTTCTATATGACTATTTGACTATACTATGTATATTATTATTTACATAAATATAATTACTTGACTGACTGGTTCATCAACGCAGAGCTTAAACTGCTAGGACAAAAAATTTAAATTTTGACAACGTAATGCTTGATGCAATACGTTGTCAACGATTTTCGGAAATTTTCGCACTAAGGTGATAAATAAGGGATGAACGGTTGTATGGCAGTCCATCAGTTTCAAAGAAGCATAAAATATCATATGCCTGCTTCTGGTTAAAAAAAAATTTACACACATATCGGTGTTTTACAAATTTTAATCTTTGAGAGGGGTGAATAGGGTTTGATAGATTATACAGGAAGCACGTCACATTCAAGGGAAGATGCATGAAATTCAATATTAAATTTTGTATCTGTTATGTATATATTATAAGTATGAATTTATACAAAAAAAAAAGTTTTTTTTAAATGTAATAGTAATGAGTCGAACAAGACGGTCTCCTGATGGTAAGAGATAACGCCTATCCATGACCATTGCAGCAATGCACAAAAAAACACAAAAGTAGTAAAACAAAGTCGAAAGGCATCGCTGCTTTGGCGCTCATTACTTTGAGACTTTTGAGGGTTAGTCTCAAAACAGCCCAGTAATTTTGCTAGCTACAATACCCTTCAAACCGGAACACAGTAATGTTTTCACACTACTGCTTGGCGGCAGAATATCTGGTACTGCGGTGGTACCGACCTAGACGACCTCCTGCTAAGGAGATCTACCACTAAGTAAAAGTATTTTATCAGTTAACAGATTACTAATGTCATAGTACCTACATATTGCTTAGTTTGGGGTCGGATGGCGTTGCGTATAATGTTCTACGATATATTTTTTTAAATTCAATAAAGCTTAGGTAAAATATTAAAGAAATAAGTCAACATCCAAGCAATGATTCTGAATCGCCTTCATCATGAAGCATGATTTTAAGATACAAAAATTTATCCCAGCGCAGCCGCGGGCTTACTGTTAGTGATATAATATCAAGAATACACACCTTTGAAATTTTCAGGTTGAGGGTATTACCCAGCCACATACAATCCAACAAACTAAAATTTATATACATATATGAATGCATACTCCGGATCAACCCCGTTTTTGTAAACCAACTCACTATCACAGACACATTTAGTTTTTTTTTTTTATTGGATCATATTTCTAACGAACCTAGTCAAACAACTTCGTGAACATTTTTAAATGGCTTGCTTAAAACCTGTTTCTTTATTATGCAGTTGCAACGCTCTCGTGATATGCAAAATTGTAGGAAGTTTTTTTAGTTCGACTGTATTTCGAATGTTTCTATTACCTAATTGAATGCAACGATTCTGAAGCCTAGTTGGGAGACTATCTGGCTTCCTTTCAAGTGGTCCTGGGTTCGAATCCCACGACACGCACCTCTGTCAATTCTAAGCAATATGCGTATTGCCGATTATTTCAAATAGTGAAGGAGGACATCGTATGTAACCCTACCTTAAAATTCCGGTCCAGTGCGAGTCAAACTCGTGCGCCGAGGGTTCCATGCCTACCCATTATACCGCCATAATAAAATTGGTATAATTTTTAATAAAAAAAATAACTTTTTTCTTTTTTGGAATATTTCCTTTACTTGTGTTGTAAGACCTTGCTTTTTGCCAAATTTTGTGATTCTAAATCAACGGGAACTACCAAATAGGTATTTGACCCAAAACCTATAGGGTACTTCCGGTTGATCTCGAATAGTCAATTTTGGTTAAAAGCAAGGCCTTACAGCACAAGTAAAGGGAAAATTCCGAAAAATAAAAAAAGCTGAAAACTAAGGTAAATTTTGATACTTACAAGTTTTCGCAAAAATCTAAATTTGCCCATATTTTTTTATAGTGTTGACTCAGGACCTTGATCTTTATAATAGGGACTTTAGACCTCAGTATCTGGTATAAATTTCAACTTGTTAGATTTACCCGTTTTTGAGAAATTCGGTGGTGACACACGGACAGACAGACGGACAGACGAACAGAAGGACAAGAAAATTATCTTAAAAAGGTTCTTTTTTTTACTTTTTGAGGAACGGAACCCTAAAAGTTCGCGAAGAAATGTGTAGTCTTCCAACCTGCACTTTGCCAGCGTGATTATGGCCTAACCCTTCTCACCATAACTAGGGACCTGCGCACAGCAGCAGGACAGTTCAAAAAAACAGGGCTGATTCGGCATAACTGAATACTAAGGCAAGTAAAAAAAATAGGTTGATAAATAGGTATTTGAAGAAACCATTGCCATCGCGCTGCGCCCGACAGACAAGCTGTTTATGTCAGTCAAATTAAATCATTTATTTGGCGTAAACATAAAACACTTATCCTAGTAAGTTAATTAATTTGACATTTTCTCCATTTCAAATACAGTTTCTATTGTGGTTACTTCCTCAATAACAGTTCACCACTGACAGCAACTGAGTTGGCTGGTATTCATATTGTTTTGAGTAGAGTAAGTGGGTCCCGATGTTATCACAATATATACTCACGACATTCACAAGGAAGTAATTGATTAATAAGTAATGATTTTCGTGTCACCTAAGATTGTTTGAAACAGCCATTAACACCATATTTGATTGGACAAGGAAATGGCGAATAAAACTGAATGAGTCAAAATCCATTCACGTAGACTTTACAAACAAAAGATCGAATTACCATCCGGTGTATATTAATAACAATCTAATACCATACGAAAATACAGCCAAATATTGAGGTATGACACTAGACGCAAAGCTTCGCTGGAAGGCTCATGTCAAAAAGAAACGCGACGAGTTAGAGCTTCGCTACAAGAAGATGTACTGGTTACTTGGAAAACATTCTTCGTTATCAGTGCACAACAAACTACTTTTGTACAAACAAGTCCTCATGCCAATATGGACTTATGGTATTCAGCTATGGGGCTGTACCAAACAGAGCAATACACAGATGATACAAAGATTTCAGAACAAAGTACTTAGGGGCATAGTAAACGCACCTTGGTACATAAGAAACGACGACCTTCATCGGGACCTCAAAGTGGACATGGTCGCAACCATCATTAAAAAATACGCTGAAGCTCATGAAAATAGACTTCATCAACATGTAAACGTCGAGGCTATCCAGCTCCTCGACAACACGGACATAGTGAGAAGACTAAAAAGGACAAAACCTTTTGAGTTAGTGTATTAAGTTAGTTAGTGTCAGTGCAGTGAGTACTACATATTATAGAACACATGAACAAAGTGTCTTCCCCTTAATAGAGACAGTAAGAAAAGTGTTGATGGACACATTCTTAGATTTACTCAACTTAGCAATTTAAGTTATAATAATATTACTTATTAGTCTCAACTTGGCTAGATTGTAATAACAATGAGGTATCTAAAAACAAACAGATACATCATTAAAAGAAAAGAAAAAAAAAAAAAAAAAAAAAAACCTAAGTTTGTAATGTCTTGTCCTTCTGGTAAATCTAGAATGTAAGTTATTTGCATTTCAAATTTAATTGACATTAATAAACCGGTAACAACGTCAAGAAATAACCAATATTAACACATTTAAAAGCTTTTTAAAATGTCAAAACTATGTTCGGTACACGTGTGGTTAGGTAGGTACTTTCGCAGTATCAGATATTCTTCCGTCAAGTAGTAGTGTGCAAACATTATTGTGTTCCTATTTAAAGACTACTGCAGCTAGCGAGACTACAGAGCTAGTGAGGCTTACCATGAACGCTTCAAAAATTATGAACGCAAAAGCAGCGATGCCCTGAACTTGGACATGGGCAGGCGTTACCCTAACCATCAGAAGAGCGTATTGTTCGTCTATTTAATTTTATCTCAATGAAATACGAACACAAAAAATACGTGAAAATAACACAGATCGCTTATCACTCGCTGATAATGCTGAAGCAAAAAGGGGATCACGTTGATACTTTTGAATTAATTTTTACTCTGGACACAACACTGAAACCGCAAAAAAACGACTACTTGATTCAGTCAAGTGTCACCGATCCGTTTCTATTCTCCTTCTTCTTAGTAGTTTGTACTCTTGGCAGAGTTCCGGTGCCGGTGGTGGCTCGCCTGATAATCTGTCGGCATTTTTCCCGTATGGACGATTTTCTTGTGCACGTACTTACACACTCACAGGACCGTGCAGTACAGCCTTTATCTGGTCGGTCCAGCGTAATGGGGATCTGCCACACAGTGTTCCCCTTGCATCATAAGGCGTTCTACGGAGGCGTAGATGGAGCGATCGACTGATTTGTTCTGAACCTGTTTTATACAATAGGGTATTCAAATTAAAAAGTCATTTATTCAGTTTAGGCCCTGGTAAGGCACTTATGAACGTTAAATTACATGTTTGAATCTACCCCCGGCTCGTAATTACACTTCAACTGAGAAGACTCCGGTAAGAAACTCAGCAAGGTATTTTTTTGTGGATCTTTCTTTTCATATTAGGTTACAGTTTATACAGTTTACAGTTATAAATATTAATACATTATGCTTACTACAATTTTCACTTAGCCAGGGGGATGCAAGTGCAGAGAGAAGCTACTACAACTATAAATATATTCCTGTCTTCCACGTAATGAGCCACCTTATAGTAGGCTTTATCAATTAACCTCTGCTTTATAAATTAAATTATATTTTAATTAATTATATCACTAACCGTAGCCCGCGGCTTCGCTGGCATGAATTTTTGTATCTTAAAGTCATGCTTGATGATGAAGGCGATTCAGAAAAATTGCACATCACCATCTATTTTGGCTTAGATGTTGACTTATTTCTTTAATATTTTACCTAAACTTAATTATATAAGAATTAAAAAAATATATCGTAGAATATTACACACAGCGCCATCCGACCCCAAACTAAGCAATAGGTACTATGATACTTTATTTTTGTTTTATTTATGCGGGATTACTCACGTTTAATTTTATCGGAAACTTCGACTATAGTTAAATAAAACAAAAAATGTGTCAATACCACGTCAGTTTCCATAATCAAATACTATGATACTCATAACCTGTTAAGTGATAAAATACTTAAATACTTTTTTTGTGTAAATATATAGTTATAATATATACAGATACAAGATTTAATATTGTATTTCATGCATCTTTCCTTGAAAGTGACGTGCTTCCTATATAATCTATCAAACCCTATTCACCCTCTCAAAGAATAAAATTTGAAAAACACCGATATGTGTGTAAATTTATTTTGAACCAGAAGTAAGTATATGAAATTTTATGTTTTTTTGAAACTGACGGACTTTCATACAACCGTTCATCCCTTATTTTACCACCTATGTGCGGCAATATCCGAAAATCGTTGACAACGTATAGCATGAAGCATTACGTTGTCAAAATTTCAATTTTTTTTGTCCTAGCTGTTTAAGCTCGATTGGTTGATTGTGTTGATGAATTGTTCAGTCAGTCAGGACTAGTAATTATATTTATTTAAATAATATACATAGTATAGTCATGTAGAAGTAAGAAGTATTTAGCCAGATATTATAAACTACTAGCCGACCCGGTGATATCGCCCAACAGTCAACAGACATACCGACAGCAGTACCACCAAAACGGGCCCAATTGTGTTTTTAAACCATCCAGGAACCCATTGAATTATACTCACAAAATTTCATTCAAATCGGTCCAGCCGTTTAAGGGGTGTTAGGTAACAAACATACGTACAGAACATTTATATACATATATCAAGAAAAGATATTCAAATATAAGTAAGTAGTATATAAGCCAGATATTATATAGTAAAGTTAAATATAAGTATGTAGTATGTTAACTAAATTATGAATCACTGACATGGTGCAAGCGCTAGTTTGGTCATGATTTTGTCATCCGACAAGCCTACCGTGGCGCACCAATTTTAATTCTAAAGTAACTCAGTCTATATAGGTATTAGCAGTGCCCGAGACCTCTCGTTCATTTGTCTAATACTTAATCAGTAAAATAAACTTGTACGCAATACCATGTATATTTTATTAACGAAGCTAATATTTATAAAAAAATATATATTTTTTAGGCTTTGTATTGCGTCGTAAAAATGTTACAGTTAATTTTACTAGTATTTATTGGGATTAGTTTATGGGGTTGGTGGTTAAAAATAGTCAAAAAGGGCGTTGGGCCCATGTTAAGAGGTTCACTTCCAATCATCGGATATACACACAAGTTAATTGGAGACAAGGAGTGAGTGAGTATATAAAAATAAAATAAGAGCGTCAAACAAGCAAACTATTTTTTAGTATATCTTTCTTTTCTATTAGAATACAATCATTGGTTTGAATAATAAATAACATCCAATGTATTTATATAAATTCTGCAATAAATAAGTTCTGCCCAGTTCTCTAGCGAATTACTTACGGATACAATCCCTCAGAGAAATGCCTAGAATAGCTATTTTTACAGCTTGTTTAGCGACTTTGAAGTCAACTCAAGGATGGATCAGGCTTTAAGGCCAGCTTACTCTCACGAAATCTTTAATCACAAATCCACGCTATATATGACGGCCCTGTTGGTTACAAAAATACTAATAATTCTTACTATCTCTACTTCTTTGGTTTATTGTGTTATTGTACAAAAATGAAGGCTTAAAAGATTAAAAAAAAAAAAACTTTACCTTATAATTTAATTTTTAACCTTTTATTGTAGCGATGATAGACGGAATAGAAATATATAAAAAACAAAATATTATAATTTTTGCTATAATACTCATAAGCATTCAAGTCATCCTAATGATTTGTAACAATGAGCGAGATGGCAAAAAAAAAAAACCATAGCAATCTGTCACAGATCAACAAGTGTAGGGAACCATGCACTAAATAAAGCGCAAGTAGGTTAAAAAGCCGTCCGCGAAATGATCTACGTATAAATGAACAATAACAACATTCGTTTATCAAGATATTATAAACACTATTCATAAGTTCTGAATACGTACCTATACTTTACATTAATTCTTTCTTACGCCTTCTACTAATTTTTGGTCTAAGGTGTTAGATTAGCTTAGATTAAATTATATTTAAAAAAAAAGGTCGGCAACGTATTTGTAGTGCTCCTGGTATTGCAGGTATCCATACCGACGGTGATTGCTTACCGTCAGGCAAACCGTCAGCTTGATTGCTAACTATAACATTAAAAAAAAAACTAATAACTACGCACGTACATATATAAATAAACAGTACCTTTGTAGTTTCCAACCACGAATTTCAAGGCTGGTGAATTTAGAATTATTACCTTGGTAGTCAAATACCATGAAAAAAACCACTTTTGGGAGATTATCTGATTGACCTTGCATAAAACCAGCTTCTACTTTATTAGTACTCATGTTATGTGGTACGTTTTATACTTAACTAAAACAATATTTAAATAAATTGGCAAATTATGTGGTCGCTCTCAGTCGCATCGTGGAGTAAGAGTGCCGGCTGCGCTCGGTTCCGTCACAATGACGTCACACGCTTTTTCACGCATTGACTTTTAGTGGCAGGAGCTGCATATGTTTACTATTTAATATCTTCATAAGTAATGGTCCGATTTGCATAATTCAAAAATATGTATCATTCTTGAGTCAGAAAAAAAAAGCGCACACTATTCTATAGAATTTGCTATAACTCTACTGAAATTATACTAAAAATACAAATAAAATAAAAAATAAATAAAATAAAATACATTAGAACGTTAAATTACATGTTTGAATCTACCACCGGCTCGTAATTACACTTCAACTGAGAAGACTCCGGTAAGAAACTCAGCAAGGTATTTTTTTGTGGATCTTTCTTTTCATATTAGGTTACAGTTTATACAGTTTACAGTTATAAATATTAATACATTATGCTTACTACAATTTTCACTTAGCCAGGGGGATGCAAGTGCAGAGAGAAGCTACTACAACTATAAATATATTCCTGTCTTCCACGTAATGAGCCACCTTATAGTAGGCTTTATCAATTAACCTCTGCTTTATAAATTAAATTATATTTTAATTAATTATATCACTAACCGTAGCCCGCGGCTTCGCTGGCATGAATTTTTGTATCTTAAAGTCATGCTTGATGATGAAGGCGATTCAGAAAAATTGCACATCACCATCTATTTTGGCTTAGATGTTGACTTATTTCTTTAATATTTTACCTAAACTTAATTATACAAGAATTAAAAAAATATATCGTAGAATATTACACACAGCGCCATCCGACCCCAAACTAAGCAATAGGTACTATGATACTTTATTTTTGTTTTATTTATGCGGGATTACTCACGTTTAATTTTATCGGAAACTTCGACTATAGTTAAATAAAACAAAAAATGTGTCAATACTACGTCAGTTTCCATAATCAAATACTATGATACTCATAACCTGTTAAGTGATAAAATACTTAAATACTTTTTTTGTGTAAATATATAGTTATAATATATACAGATACAAGATTTAATATTGTATTTCATGCATCTTTCCTTGAAAGTGACGTGCTTCCTATATAATCTATCAAACCCTATTCACCCTCTCAAAGAATAAAATTTGAAAAACACCGATATGTGTGTAAATTTATTTTGAACCAGAAGTAAGTATATGAAATTTTATGTTTTTTTGAAACTGACGGACTTTCATACAACCGTTCATCCCTTATTTTACCACCTATGTGCGGCAATATCCGAAAATCGTTGACAACGTATAGCATGAAGCATTACGTTGTCAAAATTTCAATTTTTTTTGTCCTAGCTGTTTAAGCTCTATTGGTTGATTGTGTTGATGAATTGTTCAGTCAGTCAGGACTAGTAATTATATTTATTTAAATAATATACATAGTATAGTCATGTAGAAGTAAGAAGTATTTAGCCAGATATTATAAACTACTAGCCGACCCGGTGATATCGCCCAACAGTCAACAGACATACCGACAGCAGTACCACCAAAACGGGCCCAATTGTGTTTTTAAACCATCCAGGAACCCATTGAATTATACTCACAAAATTTCATTCAAATCGGTCCAGCCGTTTAAGGGGTGTTAGGTAACAAACATACGTACAGAACATTTATATACATATATCAAGAAAAGATATTCAAATATAAGTAAGTAGTATATAAGCCAGATATTATATAGTAAAGTTAAATATAAGTATGTAGTATGTTAACTAAATTATGAATCACTGACATGGTGCAAGCGCTAGTTTGGTCATGATTTTGTCATCCGACAAGCCTACCGTGGCGCACCAATTTTAATTCTAAAGTAACTCAGTCTATATAGGTATTAGCAGTGCCCGAGACCTCTCGTTCATTTGTCTAATACTTAATCAGTAAAATAAACTTGTACGCAATACCATGTATATTTTATTAACGAAGCTAATATTTATAAAAAAATATATATTTTTTAGGCTTTGTATTGCGTCGTAAAAATGTTACAGTTAATTTTACTAGTATTTATTGGGATTAGTTTATGGGGTTGGTGGTTAAAAATAGTCAAAAAGGGCGTTGGGCCCATGTTAAGAGGTTCACTTCCAATCATCGGATATACACACAAGTTAATTGGAGACAAGGAGTGAGTGAGTATATAAAAATAAAATAAGAGCGTCAAACAAGCAAACTATTTTTTAGTATATCTTTCTTTTCTATTAGAATACAATCATTGGTTTGAATAATAAATAACATCCAATGTATTTATATAAATTCTGCAATAAATAAGTTCTGCCCAGTTCTCTAGCGAATTACTTACGGATACAATCCCTCAGAGAAATGCCTAGAATAGCTATTTTTACAGCTTGTTTAGCGACTTTGAAGTCAACTCAAGGATGGATCAGGCTTTAAGGCCAGCTTACTCTCACGAAATCTTTAATCACAAATCCACGCTATATATGACGGCCCTGTTGGTTACAAAAATACTAATAATTCTTACTATCTCTACTTCTTTGGTTTATTGTGTTATTGTACAAAAATGAAGGCTTAAAAGATTAAAAAAAAAAAAACTTTACCTTATAATTTAATTTTTAACCTTTTATTGTAGCGATGATAGACGGAATAGAAATATATAAAAAACAAAATATTATAATTTTTGCTATAATACTCATAAGCATTCAAGTCATCCTAATGATTTGTAACAATGAGCGAGATGGCAAAAAAAAAAAACCATAGCAATCTGTCACAGATCAACAAGTGTAGGGAACCATGCACTAAATAAAGCGCAAGTAGGTTAAAAAGCCGTCCGCGAAATGATCTACGTATAAATGAACAATAACAACATTCGTTTATCAAGATATTATAAACACTATTCATAAGTTCTGAATACGTACCTATACTTTACATTAATTCTTTCTTACGCCTTCTACTAATTTTTGGTCTAAGGTGTTAGATTAGCTTAGATTAAATTATATTTAAAAAAAAAGGTCGGCAACGTATTTGTAGTGCTCCTGGTATTGCAGGTATCCATACCGACGGTGATTGCTTACCGTCAGGCAAACCGTCAGCTTGATTGCTAACTATAACATTAAAAAAAAAACTAATAACTACGCACGTACATATATAAATAAACAGTACCTTTGTAGTTTCCAACCACGAATTTCAAGGCTGGTGAATTTAGAATTATTACCTTGGTAGTCAAATACCATGAAAAAAACCACTTTTGGGAGATTATCTGATTGACCTTGCATAAAACCAGCTTCTACTTTATTAGTACTCATGTTATGTGGTACGTTTTATACTTAACTAAAACAATATTTAAATAAATTGGCAAATTATGTGGTCGCTCTCAGTCGCATCGTGGAGTAAGAGTGCCGGCTGCGCTCGGTTCCGTCACAATGACGTCACACGCTTTTTCACGCATTGACTTTTAGTGGCAGGAGCTGCATATGTTTACTATTTAATATCTTCATAAGTAATGGTCCGATTTGCATAATTCAAAAATATGTATCATTCTTGAGTCAGAAAAAAAAAGCGCACACTATTCTATAGAATTTGCTATAACTCTACTGAAATTATACTAAAAATACAAATAAAATAAAAAATAAATAAAATAAAATACATTAGAACGTTAAATTACATGTTTGAATCTACCACCGGCTCGTAATTACACTTCAACTGAGAAGACTCCGGTAAGAAACTCAGCAAGGTATTTTTTTGTGGATCTTTCTTTTCATATTAGGTTACAGTTTATACAGTTTACAGTTATAAATATTAATACATTATGCTTACTACAATTTTCACTTAGCCAGGGGGATGCAAGTGCAGAGAGAAGCTACTACAACTATAAATATATTCCTGTCTTCCACGTAATGAGCCACCTTATAGTAGGCTTTATCAATTAACCTCTGCTTTATAAATTAAATTATATTTTAATTAATTATATCACTAACCGTAGCCCGCGGCTTCGCTGGCATGAATTTTTGTATCTTAAAGTCATGCTTGATGATGAAGGCGATTCAGAAAAATTGCACATCACCATCTATTTTGGCTTAGATGTTGACTTATTTCTTTAATATTTTACCTAAACTTAATTATACAAGAATTAAAAAAATATATCGTAGAATATTACACACAGCGCCATCCGACCCCAAACTAAGCAATAGGTACTATGATACTTTATTTTTGTTTTATTTATGCGGGATTACTCACGTTTAATTTTATCGGAAACTTCGACTATAGTTAAATAAAACAAAAAATGTGTCAATACTACGTCAGTTTCCATAATCAAATACTATGATACTCATAACCTGTTAAGTGATAAAATACTTAAATACTTTTTTTGTGTAAATATATAGTTATAATATATACAGATACAAGATTTAATATTGTATTTCATGCATCTTTCCTTGAAAGTGACGTGCTTCCTATATAATCTATCAAACCCTATTCACCCTCTCAAAGAATAAAATTTGAAAAACACCGATATGTGTGTAAATTTATTTTGAACCAGAAGTAAGTATATGAAATTTTATGTTTTTTTGAAACTGACGGACTTTCATACAACCGTTCATCCCTTATTTTACCACCTATGTGCGGCAATATCCGAAAATCGTTGACAACGTATAGCATGAAGCATTACGTTGTCAAAATTTCAATTTTTTTTGTCCTAGCAGTTTAAGCTCGATTGGTTGATTGTGTTGATGAATTGTTCAGTCAGTCAGGACTAGTAATTATATTTATTTAAATAATATACATAGTATAGTCATGTAGTAGTAAGAAGTATTTAGCCAGATATTATAAACTACTAGCCGACCCGGTGATATCGCCCAACAGTCAACAGACATACCGACAGCAGTACCACCAAAACGGGCCCAATTGTGTTTTTAAACCATCCAGGAACCCATTGAATTATACTCACAAAATTTCATTCAAATCGGTCCAGCCGTTTAAGGGGTGTTAGGTAACAAACATACGTACAGAACATTTATATACATATATCAAGAAAAGATATTCAAATATAAGTAAGTAGTATATAAGCCAGATATTATATAGTAAAGTTAAATATAAGTATGTAGTATGTTAACTAAATTATGAATCACTGACATGGTGCAAGCGCTAGTTTGGTCATGATTTTGTCATCCGACAAGCCTACCGTGGCGCACCAATTTTAATTCTAAAGTAACTCAGTCTATATAGGTATTAGCAGTGCCCGAGACCTCTCGTTCATTTGTCTAATACTTAATCAGTAAAATAAACTTGTACGCAATACCATGTATATTTTATTAACGAAGCTAATATTTATAAAAAAAAAATATTTTTTAGGCTTTGTATTGCGTCGTAAAAATGTTACAGTTAATTTTACTAGTACTTATTGGGATTAGTTTATGGGGTTGGTGGTTAAAAATAGTAAAGAAGGGCGTCGGGCCCTTGTTAAGAGGTTCACTTACAATCATCGGATATACACACAAGTTAATTGGAGACAAGGATAAGATAAGATAAGATAATTTATTTATTTCCACACAAAAAAAGAAACAATAATACAGACATTACACAAAAAAGGAATTACAAAAAAAAAGACTAAACATAAATCTGATTACATTATAGCAGTGGGCCCCAAACTCGGCTAGGCCGGTCTCTCGGTGGCCCTGTTTACGATATCCCTGCTTGTAATTTGCGCGCGCTCGCAGTCCCAATATATATGTGTTGTTGCATAAAATTAAAATAAATGGTATAAATAATAACAGAAAATAAATAAATAAATAAAACAATTAATTACTATAAAATAGAATATAACTATAACTATGAAATAATTTAATGTACTTACATATACTATAGAACAATTAATAAAAAATCGAATTAAATTATTTTGTGTGTATATATCTATATATCTCTGTGTGTATATATCTTAGGAGTAGATGTTTTGGTGATTTTCGTATATGTGTTTATTATATTAATTATATCCTTAATGTAATAAATGAATAAAGAAGCATATAAAAGTATATAAAAGTGAGAAAAAGGAAAAAGGTGTAAAAAAGGAGAGTGAGTATATAAAAATAAAATAAGAGCGTCAAACAAGCAAACTATTTTTTAGTATATTTTTCTTTTGTATTAGAATACAATCATTGGTTTGAATAATAAATAACATCCAATGTATTTATATAAATTCTGCAATAAATAAGTTCTGCCCAGTTCTCTAGCGAATTACTTACGGATACAATCCCTCAGAGAAATGCCTAGAATAGCTCTTTTTACAGCTTGTTTAGCGACTTTGAAGTCAACTCAAGGATGGATCAGGCTTTAAGGCCAGCTTACTCTCATCAAATCTTTAATCACAAATCCACGCTATATATGACGGCCCTGTTGGTTACAAAAATACTAATAATTCTTACTATCTCTACTTCATTGGTTTATTGAGTTATTGTACAAAAATGAAGGCTTACAAGATTAAAAAAAAAAGAAAACTTTAACTTATAATTTAATTTTTAACCTTTTATTGTAGCGACGATAGACGGAATAAAAATATATAAAAAACAAAATATTATAATTTTTGCTATAATACTCAAAAGCATTCAAGTCATCCCAATGTTTTGTAACAATGAGCGAGATGGCAAAAAAAAAACCATAGCAATCTGTCACAGATCAACAAGTGTAGGGAACCATGCACTAAATAAAGCGCAAGTAGGTTAAAAAGCCGTCCGCGAAATGATCTACGTATAAATGAACAATAACAACAAATTGTAAAATTGTGTTCAAATTGTATGATATTCATGCGCCGCTCCGATCCATTAAGATTAAGCATGTACCAGCACCTTGGCTCACAGAGGAAATCAAGGCTCTTAAGCACAAAAAAGCGGTGGCTAGGGCTAAATTAAAAACTCATCCAAATGATGATAATAGGGCTCGGTATGTGCGGTTGCGGAATCGTTGCAATTTGGTGTGTAGGGACGCCCAGCGACGCCATATTTTCAATTCTGTGCAGGATAAGGATCCAGCAAAAGTCTGGAAATTTCTAAGGTCCTTAGGAGTGGGTAAGTCGCGCCAGGAGTCAATCCCTAAGAATCTGGATATCGACTCGTTAAATCAGTATTTTTCTGCTTCTCCTATTATCGATGCTTCTTCTAAAGCTTCCACTTTATATCATCTTTCAAGCTCTTTAGATCCTGACCTGCCTCTTTTTGATTTTCGCTAATTTACCGACTGTGATGTTAGGAAAAGCATACTCTCAATTACCTCTAGCGCTGTTGGGCTTGATTTGATCAGTCGCAACATGATAATTCCTATCCTTGATCATTTGCTCCCAATTCTTTGTCATATTTTTAACTGGTCCATTTCTAGTAACACATTTCCTTCATTATGGAAAGATGCTCAAATAATTCCTTTACCCAAGAAAGCCAATCCAGCATCTTTCAAAATCAAAATCAAAATCAAAAGTCATTTATTCAGTTTAGGCCCTGGTAAGGCACTTATGAACGTTAAGTTACATGTTTGAATCTACCACCGGCTCGTAATTACACTTCAACTGAGAAGACTCCGGCAAGAAACTCAGCAAGGCATTTCACTGAATATCGTCCTATATCTATCCTACCTTTCCTGTCCAAAGTCCTCGAACGGTTAGTTCATAACCAGTTAAACCTTTTCTTAACCAGGAATGATTTGCTAAACCCTTTCCAGTCTGGCTTTCGTCCGGGACACAGCACGGTTACAGCACTTGTCAAAATTACTGATGATATCCGTCTTGGGATGGAGAACGGCGATTTAACCGTGCTAGCGCTCCTTGACTTCAGCAATGCTTTTAATTCTGTAGATTTTGATATCCTTCTTGCTGTACTTCGCTCTAATAACATATCTCCAACGGTAATTGGCTGGTTTCGTAGCTACCTGTACGGTCGTCGGCAGAGAGTTCGCCTTGACGAATCTTACTCTTCCTGGTGTAATACATCTGCCGGTGTACCTCAGGGTGGAGTTCTGTCTCCTCTTCTCTTTGCTATCTTCATTAATTCAATCTCTCGACACCTCACTTCTTCCTACCACCTCTACGCTGATGATCTGCAGCTGTACTGTCAAGCTCCGCTGGGGTGGCTTTCCGAGGCCGTAGATACAGTAAATGATGACTTGCGTTGTATATCTGAATGGAGCAAATCGTATGGTTTGAAAGTTAACCCATCCAAAACGCAAGTCATCGTTATAGGAAGCTCACGTACTATCTGTAATATAGATTGGGATTTACTACCAAAAGTAGTTTTTGAAGGGGTAACGATACCTTTTAGCGATACTGTCAAAAATCTGGGCATAACCTTTGATCGTCATCTATCTTGGGGTCCGCAGCTTGCTGAAACAAGTCGTAAAATACTTGCTTCTGGGGGCTCCTTGCGTAGGTTGCGTAACTTTTTGCCTCATACCACAAAAATTGCACTTGTACAATCCCTTTTACTTCCAATCCTAGACTACGCTGACGTTTGCTATCTAGACCTTACAGAAAACTTGCTGGATAAGCTTGAGCGCCTTCAAAATTACTGCATAAGGTTCATATTTGGCTTGCGTAAATATGACCACGTCTCCGAATTTCGCGCTAAGCTCAAGTGGCTCTCCATCCGTCGTCGCCGGGATGCTCACATCCTGTCCCTTCTTTACAGCACTCTTTTTAACCCCTCTTTCCCATGCTACCTTCGGGAACGATTCAGTTTTCGAGATTCCATCAAAGCACGCTCATTGAGATCGGCACATCTTCTTTCATTAAATACCCCTTTGCATAAAACCTCCTTCTATAACTCCTCTTTCACTGTAAAAGCTGTTAGATTGTGGAATGAACTTCCTGTAGAAATACAGAGGGCTCAGTCTCTCGAGGTTTTCAAGAATAGTATTAAACTGCACTTCTTAAAATAACTTTGCAATTCGCTAACTGCTATCTCTTAGTATATAATATGTTTAATGTTTATGTATAGTATCGTATGTAAGTATGTCTATGGGTATATAATTATGTATATGTATTGATATTTTAGGTATGGATAGGTTATGTATGTATTTTATATATAATGCTTAAACGCTTTGACTTAATTTTAATTCTCTTGTCAAGACACCCCGTCCTCAACTTAGTAAAATCCTCTCCATACTAAGGTTGCCTGGAAGAGATCGCTCTTAGCGATAAGGCCGCCAATTGTTCCACTAGTGTTAAGTTTATGTTGTAATAATTGTTTGTAATTGGTGTGAATAATAAAGAGTTATATTATTATTATTATTAACAACATTCGTTTATCAAGATATTATAAACACTATTCATAAGTTCTGAATACGTACCTATACTTTACATTAATTCTTTCTTACGTCTTCTACTAACTTTTGGTCTAAGGTGTTAGATTAGCTTAGATTAAATTATATTTAAAAAAAAAGGTCGGCAACGTATTTGTATTGCTCCTGGTATTGCAGGTATTTATATATGGTATACGGTATACGGTGATTGCTTACCGTCAGGCATACCGTCAGCTTGATTGCTAACTATAACATAAAAAAAAAAAACTAATAACTACCCACGTACATAGATAAATAAACAGTACCTTTGTAGTTTCCAACCACGAATTTCAAGGCTGGTGAATTTAGAATTATTACCTTGGTAGTCAAATACCATGAAAAAAACCACTTTTGGGAGATTATCTGATTGACCTTGCATAAAACCAGCTTCTACTTTATTAGTACTCATGTTATGTGGTACGTTTTATACTTAACTAAAGCAATATTTAAATAAATTGGCAAATTATGTGGTCGCTCTCAGTCGCATCGTGGAGTAAGAGTGCGGCTGCGCTCGGTTCCGTCACAATGACGTCACACGCTTTTTCACGCATTGACTTTTAGTGGCAGGAGCTGCATATGTTTACTATTTAACATCCTCATAAGTAATGGTCCGATTTGCATAATTAAAAAACATGTATCATTCTTGAGTCAGAAAAAATAACATGCATACTAGTTCTATTGAATTTGCTATAACTCTACTGATCCTTATTAAAGCTTCCTTTACTTAAAATGTAATTGTATGTTTTTTTTTGTAATAAAAAAGTTGTCTGTAACTTTATTTTATTTATTTATGGTCAACAAATGTTATTGATTTACATATCACTAATTCTTACAAAATTCTCCAGTTAAAAAGACATATACCTACATTATACATATAACGCATGTCCATTGCAGCGATACATAAAACTTTTAGTAGCAAAACAATATCCAGGGCATTGCTGCTTTGGCGCTCATAGCTTTGAGGCTTTCGTTGATTAGTTTTATGAGCCCTTCGAACCGGAACACAGGAATGTTTACAGACTACTACTTGGCGGTAGAATATTTGCTACTGCGGTGGTGCCAACCTAGACGACCTCCTGCTAAGAAGATCTTTCACCAAGTGGAACATTTTGAAATTACATTCGTCGTCCGTACTGTAAACGTTATCTACTTGCAGCAATATTTTCGATCTGGGGATCTTCAAACATCTAGTGAATAAGTAGTGGTATGTGGTTCTGGACATGCACCTTAGCACTTCTGTCTACGCTTTGGGCATGTAAACCTTCTACATAAGAAAATACTGTACGCATGTTTTTGATGTTTTTATTGATTACGTTAGATTTCTAATTCACATATAAATAAATATCGTCGGACATTACACACAGCGCCACCTGACCTCGAACTAAGCAAAGCTTGTACCTATGGAAGTTATATAACCGATAGGATACATGAATACTTTTTTTGTAAATACATACTTATAAAACATACAGAATACCCGGATACAGAACAAACATTCGTATATATCACAAAATGATAAAAAAAAAATGCCTTGCTGAGTTTCTTGCCGGAGTTTTCTCAGTTGAAGTGTAATTACGAGCCGGTGGTAGATTCAAACATAACGTAACTTAACGTTCATAAGTGCCTTACCAGGGCCTAACCTGGACTGACTTTTTGATTTTGATTTTATTTGTCTTGGGTGGGTATTGAACCCACACCCAGCTCTCAGCTCTTGAAGCCAAGCCAATGAGCCAACAGGGCTGTCATATATAGCGTAGATTTGTGATTAAAGATTTGATAAGGACAAGCTGACCTTAAAACCTGATCTAGCCTTGAGTTGACTTCAAAGTCGCTAAACAAGCTGTAGAAAGAGCTATTCTAGGCATTTCTCTGAGGGATCGTATCCTTAAGTATTTCACCAGAGAACTGGGCTGGACTTATTTATTGCAGAACTGATAACCGCTGGGGTAGACGTGTTCTAGGGTGGAGACTCAGATTGGCAAACGTAGCGTAGGACGCTCTGAGAACCTGACACCTCGATGGAGTAATGATATAGGTAGAACAGCTGACTGTGGAAACGAGAAGCCAAAAAGCGGGCCGAGTGGCGTGTCTTGTGTTAGGATGTCGTGTCTTGCTTGGAGCTGTTCAGGGAGCTACAGATCCTGCCTTTGCTATGTGAGTTCATTTACCAGGTACCCTGTATACCTGTACTAACATTGATACATTTCAACGCAGGGGCGTCCTCAGCACGTTAGATATCCGCTTCCATTTGGGATGCACCTTCCATCGCGTGCTTTAGAAGCAAGCTAAGATCTTAGCTCCAGGACACCTTATTTATGACTTTGACGATTATTTAAAAATGAGAGATTATTGAATTACTAGTAAGTAATTATAATTTTTTTAATAAAAATTAATGTCATTTTTAAATATAAATGCTATGAATATGAATACCTATTATATCTGCAATACGACAGACTGATGGTGATGATGAAGCTGGTCTTTAGGGTGTTTCATGATTGTTTATGTGTCGGCTTCAGTTCGGCACCTCTCCGATACACTGACTAAATGTCCTGCGGCAGGTTTAGCGATGAGTTCCATCTTGAGCCTGAGCTTTGTGATGTCACCAGTGATGATGTAGCGGCGCAGCAAGTGTGACAGCGATATCTTCATTGAGATGATTGCGTACGTTTTACCTGAAATGTGGTTCTTTGTTGTTATGAAGGCAACGGTATTTTGACTTTTAACTAATAGGCTTGCGTTTGACCGCCAACTCGCCTAATGATAAGCGTAGATGCGGTCTACGGTGGAGCATGCTCGCCTAGAAGAAGCTGATTCACTCGCGACTTGAAGGCACCCAGATTGTAGGAAACACCCACTCGGGTAACAAATTTCATTCTTTAGCTGTTCGTACAATGAAAGTAGATTCAAACCGTTTATTTCGAGTTTTTGGAATATCTACCATGAAGCGGTGCCGCTTTTTAAAGCTCCTGGCTGTCCGATAATAGAATGGGCAGGATGGAATTAGGTCATATAGATCTGAAGTACAAAGTGCATCCGGTAGAAAACCGACAGACAAGCGACTTTGCGACGATGTTCAAGGCTTTGGAGCCTTTTCCGAACAAGCGCATCATCGCTAATAAGTTTCTAAGCACGTTTCTCGATGGACTCCAACGCCTCAAGCTGGTACTTGGCCCATCCGTTCCAAAGGTGAGAACAGTACTCCATGCATAACCGAGCTTGTGCTTGGTATAATGTAAGCAACTGTTCCGCGTGAAGTACCGTCGCAACTTCGAAAGTATACCGAGCTTTTGGCCGCCAATTGGGCTTTTTCAATATAGGATCCAAAGTTGAGGGTCGGGGTCAGAGTAACGCCTAAGAGCTCATAACTGTCACAAATTGGAACGGATACACTTTGGAAAGTAGGAGTCAGATCAAATGGCTTCTTCTTGGCGGAGAATAGAGACACCTGGGTCTTAGCTGTATTGAACTTGACCAGACTGGTATTGCTCCAGTCGGAGACTGCCTTCAGGGACAAGTTCATGCGTTCGACCATAACCTCTTTAAAAGACTGGATTCCCAGTCCACTAATATGTGCACTCGACAAATATTCGTGTAGCGATGATAGTTCCGTGGTTAGTGCGGCCAGTTCATACGCTGAAGAGCGTGGATTCAAACGCCAACGATGAGCTTGAGCTGCCGGTGAAGGAAAACATCGTGAGGAAACCATAGCGTGGTGGTAGGGTAGGTACGTTCTAGTACTCGACTGGTTAGCTACCATTAGCTATCAAGTTGAAAATCTGTCGCCGCAACTAACATTGTGTTCCGGTAGCCTCACTTTAGTGTCAGTTCCATTCCAGGCTAGGTGTTTTTACCATTTTCGACCACACCTTTACTTAACATCAGATGAGCTGTGGTCAAACACTTACTTTATCAATAAAAATAATAAATAGTGAAGCATCAAATATATGTATATAAAGACCTACCAATACAACCACGTTTCCCGACACCAAAACTCGCGTAAACACTGGGCAGGGTGTTTTCCTCTAACCATCGCTCAGGTCGGAACTGATTTGCGTCTGAACCCCACGCCGGGTGACGATTCACGCCGTAGAAAGACAAAACCACATGATCTCCTGGGCGGAGGCAGTAGTTTTCTGAAAGATAAAAAAGTTTTCTCCAATTCTTGCTGGGTAATCGAATATATCGACCGAAATATATAAATATCTAAGGACAATTTGTCGTCTAGTTACAAACTAAGCAAAGCTTGTATTGTATATTAGGAACCAGATGACTGATATTTTTTGTTTGTTTTTAAGTAAGTAAATTAGTAGTGTGTAAAAATTATTATGTTTCAACTTGAAGGGCGCTTTAGAGTAATTAGAGGCTTATAAAGGCTAACCCTCGAATGTTTAAAAGTGTAAATTTGAATTGAAAATTAATGAGCGCTAAAGCAGCGATGCCCTGGATGTTATTCTTTATACTCAATGTTTTGGGTATTGCTTTAATGGTCATGGACAGGCGTAGATATAAAAATTAGTATCAGAAGAACGTTTCGTTTGGCTTATTATTTTAACTTTTCTTTTTTTATATAAATGTAGTGACGAATGGGGCACTCTCTTAAATATCGCCTGTCCATGACCATTGCACCGATACACTGCACTTTGAGTAGCAAAACAAAGTCCACGCATCGCTGGTTTAACGCTCATTACTTTAAGACTTTTGATGATTAGTCTCAACAGCCCTGTAATTTCGCTAGCTGCAGTACCCTTCAGACCGAAACACAGTACTGTTTACACACTACTGCTTAGCGGCAGAATATCTGGTACTTCGGTGGTAACTACTTAGATGACCCCCTGCTAAGGAAATCTACATGGAAAAATATTTGAACGGCCCTCTAATAGTTTGAAGTAATTAATGAAGTTCTTACTAAGCTTAAGTTCAGTCTCCACAGTTCTAGGACTGGCGGGTACGATTGGGTACAGCCGTAAAGTCTCCTTTATAACGGCTTCCATATAAATCAGCTTTTGTAGATCTTCTTTTGTCACATTCCTATTGGAGTTGCCGAATATTTTTGTCAACCTATGAATAAATCAATAAATAAATATTGGAGGAAATTTCTCACAGCGCCATCTAGCCCCAAACTAAGTAAAGCTTGTACTATGGGAACTAGGTAGCTTAAACAATACTTATATCGTTTTTTTGTTAATATATTCTTATAATACATACAGAACACCTAGATACAGATAAAACATTTATGTTGGTCAAACAAATGTTAGTCCTGACTGGGAATAGAACCCCCGTCCTACAGCTCTTAAAACAGATACACTATCAATGCACAACAATGACATATTACCGAGCAGTTACAATAAATAAAATACAGTTAACCAGGACAACAATCAATGATGATGCAGTCAATGATTAGAAATATCTTCTACCAATCAATCAATCGTTCATTCTTTTAAAATGAATGAAGAATATTTTACAGTCTTCATTCATTTTCTGTCAATTTTTATTTGGTGCGTAGTCTCGGGTTGGTCAATTATAAAAGCGCTCCCTAAATGAAAAGTTGAGCAAAAAATATTTTTCGTGTGATCTTTAGGGCCAGTTACTTGAAGTACTTACTCTTTAATAACTTTGTTCTGAATATCAGGATAGGTTCCAAGGGCAATACAGATGTACGTCATAGTCCAGGATAACGTGTTGACTCCAGCTATAAGGATAGTGTCCACTTCTTCCCGTACTTCTTTTTCTGTTAGGGCTCCGCTGGCTGACAGTTTTAGCAGCCGGGCCAGAAATGTACTATCTTGCTCTGTAAAAATGGTCGATAACTTATACAAAAACTACTCAAGCAGAAGTTATAATGAAGTATAATAATGGTTTTATTCAGAAATATATTTACTTAGGGTCGACGCACGAACTAGGTAAAAATAATTTTAAAGGTGAAGCCAATAGAAGAATACAGTTGGGCGAGACTTCTCGTCAACAGTTTTCAATCAGTGCGTTCTACCTGTCGTGTAGTGTCTGTTCACCTACGGAGCAGAAACGAGGACACTCACAGCGGGAATGGTCTGCAAATTCAAAGTCGCTCAGCGAGCTATGGAAAAAGTTATGCTTGGGATTTCTCGGAGGATATTGGGTGAACAATTGAACATGTGTTCAATGTTTCTGGAAATAGTTATGGGTGTTATTTGTTCCTATTAGGAAAGCGCCTCGTCGTCCATCTCATTATTTCTCATAAAGAAGTAGGTATAAACAAAAAGGTTGGGTCGCACCGATACAATCCAAACTATAAAATGATATAATTAGTGTACTAACCGTATGAAGCAGATATTTTGGAGTCATCAGACACATCTTTTAATTGTGACCTCTTAGCTTTTATTACCTGAAAACATACGTATAACCTTGAAACAGATTTAAAACGAGCGTCTGACTGCTGATCTGAAGGTCCCCAAAACACAACCCTCTATTTTTTCTAAGTTACGTGCGCATTGTCGTAGCGTTACCTTGCAATTTTGCAACTTGATTCCACAATCCACCTGTCCTTTACTATTACCAGATAAACGCGAACAAAAACGTCAAACTTACATGGTATAGACATTCTTCATATGCGCATTAAACGTTTCGATTCCACATTTTTCATTCACATAGCGAGGACGTGGAACTTTTTTCCGCAGTCTATTATATACTTCTCGAAAAGTACAACTTATGCGGGATAACTCACGTTTAATTATGTCGAATACTCCGCCTACACGCAGTACGAAGAGGGACGCGCGTCTTGTACTCTGCTCGTTGAAGCAGAGTACACCTTGAAGAAGGCCACCGGATGTGGCCGAAACTAAAATCGGAGTATCCTTAACATAATATTTTTAATTTTTAGAGATTTACTTCAGATAGTGCCGCATCTGAAGATCTCTAAACAATTAAGCTGTGTGAGCTTATTTATATTCATATTCATATTCATATTCATTTATTCATAATTATAAAAATTACAAGTCAAGTTAATTAATTATAATATTCACAATTTTCAAATACAATATGTACTTATTTATAATATTTGTAACTTATTTACATTTCCCATCTATTTATGTCATTTTGAGCTCAGTTAAATCCTTGAAATTGTAAAATGCCTGTTCGATAAGCCATTTTTTTACTTTATATTTATAGGCTTCCCTAGAGTGCGAGTCTCTGATTTCTTCCGACAGCCGGTTATATACGTCAGTCGCGGTCACGTGCACTAATTTAGTAGTCTTGGCGAGTCGGTGCGGCACAGCACGCATGCGGTGCGCGTGGCGCGTCGTTGCACCCGCTCGGGTCTCGCCAAGCTTCGAGTACTCTTCGGGATGGTCCCAAGCGTACAGCGCTGCCTGGAGACACACGAGACTCGGGACAGTGAGTATCCCCATGGAGCGGAAATATGACAGTGCCGATACGTCCTGCGGCACTCGCGCCACCGCTCGCACAGCTCTTTTCTGCATTCGGAAGACTCGCTCCCAGTCGGCAGCGCGTCCCCAGAGCTCGACACCATACTGCAGCAACGAGTGCACACACGCAAAGTAGCACTGCCGCACCATAGCATACGGCAAGATGGCAGCCAGGCGCCATAGAGCGAAACAGGCGCCGCCTATCTTACCGCATAGTGTATCTATATGGTTCTCCCAGGTTAGAGCACTGTCCAATCGAAAGCCCAAAAAAGTGGTCGAATTCACTTGTTCCATTTCAACATTACCAATTTTCAATTTAAGTGGTCTGTACGAGCGACCGGCTAGGTTGAAATGGACAAATTGAGTTTTACTGGTGTTCAACATTAAACCGTTCACTGTGAACCAGGCATTGAGGTCCCTGGCCACTTTGTTTAGCTTCTCTTCAAGCTGATCCACAGTCGGTGCAGTGACAACAGCGGCCACATCATCCGCATACATAAAAATATGTCCATCCCGAATGTTCTCCGGTAGGTCATTCAAGAGGAGGGAAAACATGATATTGGAAAGCGAGGATCCTTGTGCGACTCCAATAACTGTCTCAAGCGACTTCGATTTCGCCTTCCCTCCATCGCCCACCACGACCTGACAACGGTTGGTCATAAAATCCGTTAACAGCCTCAGTGCGGCCCCTTTGATTCCATAATGAGTCATTTTCATGGCTAAGATGCCATGATCAGCAACGTCAAAGGCTTTAGATAGATCGCAGAAAATTACTGCCACCTGATTCAGCTCTTCACGAGCGTGCGTTATTTGGCGGACCAGTTCCCTGGCAAGGGACGTAGTAGACCTCCCGCTTCGGTACGCGTACTGCCTGTCGCTCAACGACTGACATTCCGTCAAGTACTGAGTTAGCCGGGTACTCAGGCCGTGTTCAAATATTTTGGCCAATCCGGGAATAATCGACACAGGCCTATAGCTGTTTATCTCCTCCTGCCTTCCTTTACCCTTGTACAAAGGTGAAACTTTAACTCGTTTCAAAGCAGATGGATACACTCCTTCTACAGTGCACTTATTATACAAGTTTGATAAAATAGGCGATATTGTCTCTGCCGCTGTATGCAGTAGTGTAATAGACATTTCATAAATATCTTTAGACTTCTTCCGCGCGACGCCAGACGAGATTATTCTAATGACTTCAAGAGTCGTGAACGGTTTTATCCGTAGTGAACGGTCAGCAGCAGGACGCGCCGCGGAGAGCGCGCGCTGCGCGGCGGCAACGTCGGCCGTGGGCGCTCCGCATGTCGCGGCCGCGCTGACGAAGTGTTCGTTTACCGCATTCACGGCGTCTATTTTTGAATTTTAGTTTTACCAGGTAGCCCAATTCAGCCACACGAACATTGATAAATATCAACGCAAGGGCATCCACAGCACGTTAGATCTTCGCAGCAATAAAAAGAAAGACCAATTTGTAACACCGTCGCATCGACTCGTCAAATCAAAGAGGTCGGTATACATTCTGGGGCCCGCGGCTTACAACCGCGTACCCGCTTCCATCTGGGATTCATCGCGCTACCGCGTACTTTAGAACCAAGTTAAGATCTTGTCTCCTTGAGACCTTGTTTTATGACATTAACGAGTATTTCAAACTATAATATTTTCAAATTACTAGTAAGTAATAATGATTTTTTGATATTTTATTATATTGACATATTTTATATCGACAGTATTTTTTTATTGACAATTTTTTTATATTGACGTGTTTGCATATTGACATACTTTATTTATGATATTTTGTTTTTAATCATTGACATGTAATTAGTGTTTTATAACTTTTTGAATGATACATTTGACATTTCAAATATACGTATAATTAAAAGAGTTTTAAACTATTATGGAATTGACTTATAACATTGGTGTTATTAATAAAATGTTTATATTTGTATTATTATTTTGACATGATTCAAGATTTTGACAGTTTCAATTTTATTTTTAAGTAAATTGAAATATGAGTTGTATTTTTAGTGTTATCAATAAAATGTTCGTTTTTTAGTTTTTAAACTTTTTAGCTTGTTCGATGCATCTAAGTGGCATTTGTTTTTGTAGCAAGACTACGTACCACATCAGATAATTCATTTAGTACTCTAATCAGGTCTTGTTCTTTATTTTTTAGCCCCGTCAGTTTGTACACCATGTCGCTATGAAGCCAGAATTTCTGGAACCTTGTAACTAACATCTCCATCATTTCATCCGCAGCTTTTAAGTACTTTGGAAGAAGGTCGCAATTCTCCTGCTTAGAAAGACCCAGTAATGTTCCTGTAAAAGAACTATGTGTATGTCATTGTGTATTTTTTGATTTTTTTATTCATCATTTGATATTTAGATTTGCGGGAAGTCATTTTGGTAGGTACTACCGCAGTGCCAGACATTCTGCCGCCAAGTAGTATTGTGTAAACATTGCTATGTTACGGTTTGAAGGGTACTGCAGCTAGCGAAATTACAGTTACTAATGTTAAGACTAACAATCGAAAGTCTCAAAGTAATGATAGATAGATAGAAATTCTGCATTGTGCACACCGAAAAAAGAAAAAGAGTAGAGAAAGCAAAAGAATCTTATGAGCTAGTATCACAAGTGGCGGCCTTATCGCTAAGACCTATCTCTTCCAGGCAACTAAGAATGGAAACAGGATATAAAATAAAGAGCAGACGGAAGATGCCGTAACACTAATATGTTAAAAAATAAAATAAACTAATAAAAATAATACATATAGTTTGTAAAAATAATAATGTATTTAAATAAAACGAATATATAAAAAACATAAAGATAAAACAAAAATAAAATGAAAACCAACATCAACAACGAGGTACAGAAATATGTCGAGGGCATTCGACTAATAGTAGAAACAACTCAGCATGGTGACAAATAATGCAACTTTACTCTGTCCTTGAAAACATTTAGGGACTGTGACAGTCTGATGGAGACCGGCAAAGCACTCCATAACCGAATGGCCTTTACAGTAAAAAGAAGTAGAGTGTTTTGGTGTGTAAAGATAAAGAGAGGTAGACTGTCTCAAAGAACGATGCTGAGAAGATTCATGAAGGAATTTAAAATGTACTTTGAGATAGCCAGGAGTGGTACGGCTGAACAAAACGTTGTCAAGAAGTGAGAGGATCTGAGAATTTCTACGAAGGCGAATAGAGAGCCACTTGAGCTTATTGCGAAATTGGGAGATAATGTCATACTAGCTAATAACTTTAACGCTCTTATATCAGACATTGAAAAGATTGACTCGTCTACTCTTTAAAATTTAAGTGACGTTACCGAAGCATCTCATTTTTTTATAGACACTATAGCGGATCATATTTAAAAAAATATTCCTGTGATAAGCTGCGTAGCGCTGAATTATTGTGTAAGCCGCGGATGACCAGAAGCTTATTAAGATGCCTTAGGAAAAGGGATAGCTTACATGCACTGGCCAAACGCTTCAAGAATGACTCTTCTGCCCAAATTAAAAACAAAACTTATCGTAATTACTGTGATAATCTTGTGAAAAAATTAAAGGAACATCACGAAAAGAAAATTATCCAAGAATCTAGTGGCAATGGCAAAAAACTTTGGAAAACTATTAAAAGTATCTGAAACTTGAATTCCCCCGAGCAATTAGCCTTTGTTCTACTAACAAGTCAGCCTATCCAAGAAGAATCAGTGAACAGTGTCAACTGTTTTTTCTGTGTGGTCTGTGTGTGGTCGAACATGATAAACTCACCTAGCCTGGAATCAAACGGATCGAGATCAGATAAATAGATAGCCCGCATGATACCTACTGAAAAGTAATATACGAAAGAAAGAAAGAAAGTTTTAGTTTTGTAACATACAAAAAACAAACACGCAAAGACAAATCAGGGACAGTTACAAAATAGGGGCTCACCTCAGCATAACTGGTCACTAAGTGATGTGCCCAGCGCTGATCTTCCGGTGCGCCCTTGTAGGTAACCTAAATTTACTTACCAACAACAACACAATGCGTCATGACAAAAACAAAAATTAAAAAAGAAATATAGCAAATAAAATAAAAACAAAATGTGTTCCCCCAAAATAAGGACGAGGGCGCGATGGTACTTCACGCCGGAACAGATGCTAACTTATTACCAAGTACAAGTTCGATTGTGTATGGTGTACTGTTTTCACCTTTGGGATGGATCGGCCAAGTGCACTAGTTTCATGGACAAGAGCTTGATGACACTTCTGATGAGCATTCAGAAAATTCCTAAGCTTATCACGGAAACCCTTGACGTGTTTCTGGTTTATTCTGTTTAATTGGGGAAAGAATGTACGTGTGAATCTTATTAATGTTGGCATTCATCAGTTATATCTAGGAGCTGATTGGGGCACATAGTTTGTGATACTCACGATTTAAAACACTCATAGCGTTGTTACTAAAGTAATGTGTGATTTCTACAGGTCCTCTGCCGACTTCTTTGGTCAAACTTTCCACCAGTTCCCGAGCCTGGTCGTTGATTTCTTGAATAAACCCGTGTAGGAGGTTGAGTGAAAAGGCCGGAGACAGAAGTTTTCGGTGATGTTTCCACATGTTCGCTGTGAGCACCCAAAATATACTTTAAACAAAATTGTGTGCTTCTTTAGCAAAAGACCCGACAAACAATCGTCTATTTGTTTAAAAAAAAAAAGTTTATTAGTTTCAATTGCAGTAATAGTTTTGGTAACATAATCATTACATTTGATAACCTCCAGCATCTTGGTGTCTCTCTCTCGGCGATTCTAAAGTTTGGCTCGTATATAGAGTTCGAAGGTGCAAATGGCAAAAAAAAGCTTGGCATCCTCTCTAGGGTGAGGCGGTACTTTACACCAGAACAGCTGCTTAGTTTGTATAAAGCGCAAGTAAGGTCGTGTATGGAGTACTGTTCTCACATATGGGACGGCTCTGCTAAGGGTTGAGCTTGAGGCTCTGGAGTCGATCGATAGGTGTGCTAGGAAGCTAATAGGTGACGACACTTTGGCCACGTCTCAGTTGAGCACCGACGTAAAGTCGCTTGTTTGTCTGTCTTCTATCGGATACATTTCGGAGAGTGTGCCTTAGAACTGCATAATTTGGTTCCACCTGCCCCTTTTTATTACCGGACGGCTAGGTAAACATGGCCAAAGCGGTTATGGCCATGGCCGTCCATACATGGTTATTGGAAGTTATACTTCGTGAAGTATAACTTAAGTTTTTTTCGTCTTCAAATCCAGAGTAAGCAGATTTTTTCTAGGTAAGCGTGCGTCATTTTAGACTATATCCTGCTTAACATCAGACAGCGCGTGGTCAAACGCAAACTAATAAAATATATTTTTATAGTATAAAAAGAAATATATAAATAGAGAGTAAATTCCTCCATTTTTCTTACCTAGTTCTGTCCTGCACATTATCTGACCATATAATATTGAGCTATTTAAAAAAAAAATATGACAACCATTTTATATGGAATAAATAACGTGATAATGTGAAAATTCATTTTTTTTAAACTGTATTTCATAGAGTTAATAATTCGTTTATTTTATTAATGACAAGTGCTATAGCACTACCAAAATAATCACGGATCGCCTGCGGTATGAAGAGGTAGGTGGAGGCGGGCGTCAACAGAGCAAGGACCAGTGCACACGAGAAATGTCGTGGGATAATTATCGATTAACGTTATAGATTTGCGTGGACTTAATGGTTTTGTATGTATCAATGCATCTATGAACTGCTGATATTAAAACTATTGATTTTTAAAATCATATAGATAATTAAAATGATAGAGTTATGAGGTAACAAACTAGATGTATTAATGTCTTTTTTATGCTTTGACTAACTTCGATCTTTAAAAAAGGAATAAGCATTGTAAGCTATTTGTTGCTTGGCTGCCAATTTTATTCCCAAATATTTTAGAACGATTCAAATTCATCTTGGGATCGATCGTTTGTTTGAGCTTGTCGTGTGTATCTTCCTTCAAAGCGTCCAGAACTAATATGTCGACTGTTCACCGCGAGAGCCGCGAGCGAACTACCAAACGTGACAGCGGTGCCCTGCCCCCTGCCCGCGCATGTCTGCCCTGCAACATCTGATGCCGGTACCACACATTCTTCCAACAGTCGAATACTCGAACGTGACTCGAGTCTGTCCCAACTCACGATCGATCAAAACAGACCCTCCACACAATATACACGTTCCAACAGTGTTCCCAACTTAGGGGTTTTCCCTCTAAATTTAGGGGGAAAATAAGGCAGCTAGGGTTTTTTTAGGGGCGTTATATTTTTAGGGATTTATGACTGCTTATTTTTTACTAAGAAAAATAAAGGTATAAAAATATAGGGTCTGAAGTTATTCAATCTAGCCATAGTAATATTCTAGTCTAGTAATATTTATTTGTTGACCTAGCGACTTAGCGAGATCCAGTACAGTTCCGGGTTCCTCATTACTAAGTATGCGGAGTTGAATAGAAAACAAATGTCGCCATAGTACTTACCATAAACATAAGACAAGTGATATTAAAACTACTCTGTGATGACTGTGGTTACGTTGTCTATGCTTACTGGAAATACGTTGATTTTTATTTACTTGTTTAATTTAATTTCGTTATTGTACTGCTGTGTGGACAACCAATTTGTTAATTATGCCTAAAGAAAAGAAGAAATACAGTCAAAAGTACACAAATATTTGGGAAACAGATCCAGGGGGTTTTTCAAGTAATTGTGTAATTTTAGGGGTTTTAGCATAGCTTTAGGGATAAATATTTTTGAGAGTTGGTAAGACTGCGTTCCAACCTCATTCTCTATGGACGGTCTGTGCAACTCCTTTGATCTGTGTACGATTTACTGCCATCGGAGCGATCGCGCGCCAACACGCTCCAACACCGTCAAAGACGCACGAACTACCCCTCCACACGTAGGCGGTTGGACGAACAGTTCGACTGTTGGACGAATGTGTGGTACCGGCATGAACGTCACGCTGCCCCACCTGCCTCCTTATTCCGCGTCCGATCCGTGATTACTTTGGTAATTCTATAGTAGATACAATTTGCGTTATTCTTAGTAGGTAGATAAGAAGAGATAAGAAAATATAAAAAAAAAATTATAATGTTAAGAGGAAACAAGTCGTCATTTTTTTCATACAAACGTTTTCCCCATTTTCCTTCCAGGATTTTAATACTAGAGCAATAATTTTTAGATAGGAAGTAGATACTTGCTAGTTTCATGCCCCTCTGTTTTGATATATGTTTTTTTTATAAGAGCTAGGAATAGTCAAAAATCTTAAAATTTACCTAGTTTCAACGCTGTGTTTCAACGTCCAAATTCCCAATCTCATAGACATAATCTTAAAAAAATAAAACGCACAGGCAAAGAACACATCCTTCTTATTAACTGGTTAAAAGAAATATTAAAATCGGTCTAAATTTAGAGGAGGAAACAGAGGAATACGAAACCTCGATTTTGCTCATTTTATTTCGGGTTAATGAGCCCGAGGTGCAGTTGTCCCTTTCGCTCAGTATGTATGCGGGTACTGCGTGCGGCGCGACAGTAATAGCTTGGTGAAATTCCTAATTTTCAAATGTCTCAGTTGACTGCTTTCCTCTTAACATTAATAATACAAACAATTGATTAAAAGTTAATCAAACGTACATGCCAGCAAAGGTACCAGGTACCCGGGTGGAAACTCTCGTCACAGTGATTCATATAATATATTACGTCTCAGTATTATGTATATTATTATGTATTATGTGTTATTAAAGTTCTAACTATTCTAAGCAACAAAAACCAGTCACTCAAATATTTGTATTGTCATAAAAAATGTACTACGGAACTCTAAAAACCTTTAATGTATATTAAAAAACGTAACAGCTATCATTTAATAAAATATTAGATAATTTTAATGAAATAAAAATAATAGTTAATAATAATAATATTTAATAATACATTAAATTATGTATGTATATCGTAACAAAAAGATATAAATAACAATAACAACACAATATGAGTACGTAATTGGATAATAAAATTGTAATGTCAACGCTTTATTCAAGTTTGTTTTGTATGTATTGGTTTGTTGTTAAAAAATGAAAAACAGGTATATTAATATTTTTTTTGTCTTTTATTATTTTTTAAATGTTTAGTTGGTGACCTGCATAATTTTTAATAAAGGTTTGTTAAATTTCTTTTTGACATCAGTTTGCAATGGTGTGTTACTTAATTGATTAAACTAACTTATACAAAATATTGTTAATAATATATAATTTACAACGATACCTTTGATAGGCATTTGGCGTTTATGTGTTGTGAAGTACCTAGATATCTAGGTGTCATTGTGTCTTATTTCTAAATTTATATTTTATATTAATTCGTATTTTCCTTATTGTTTTTTTTTTAAGTATTTGACATTTATTCTACCTTGCGTAGTTCTTGACTGTGATTTAATTATATTATTATCCTTTCCGTGACATTTATTGTATATTATTATTTAATAGTATTGTACTAAGTTAGGGTTTATCTTATAATGGCGAGTTCCGCGCCTCTTGCCCTCGCCGCCCAGGTTAGTCAAAACTATATGCTGTCCCCCACGGCTTACGCGCACGTATTGGCAGAAAACACAAAGACGTCGTGCCGATGAACTCTCTCAATCCCGCGGTTTCTCCTGCAGTAACATCCACGGGGTCTGGGTTTCTATCAGGTACAAATGCAGAGTTGCACGATTTACTATCTTTAAAGGCCAGGATTCGAGTCCTTATACGTGCCTAAGGGGGTCAGATGTCTTGCAGCGAGTAAATTGGCTTCCCTAATTGAACAATGTGTTAAATCTAATTGTGTCGCTGATTGGTTGGCTTTGTTGTCGTTCGCCTACATGGTTTTGAAAGTGCCGGATCAAAGGGAAAATAAGTCCTTAACGACCAAAATCAAGGCTAACATTGAAAGTGCACAACCGAGTCTCTCGGCTGAAAATTCGCCGCACAGTTCTCCCTCGTTACATAAATCTGTCCAGGCAAAAGTCTTTGAGGCCGCGCGCCTTCTCACATCTGTCCGCTCTTTTGCCCCATTCTGGTGCGGAGAAGCTGACGGTTTTAGGGAGAAGCATCCTTTTTCATCTTATCCTCTTTACGCCCCGCCGGCACCCGATGAGTCGACTCCCTGTTGGACGCCCTGTCTGTCCGTGTCGGCCCAGAAGGTATCTGGTGCTCTCCGTTCATTCTACCGTGGTTCTGTGGGAGGGATGGATGGGCTGCGCCCGGAACATCTGAAGGAGTTAACTTTTTCATCGGCCGGCGACAATGGCCAAAAAATTCTCGTATCGATTACATGCTTGTGAAATTTCCTACTGGTGGGAAAACTTAATTCTGAGGTATGTCCTTTCCTGTATGGCGGCTCACTTTGCACACTAAAAAAAAGATAGTGTAATTAGGCCGATCGTCGCGGGAAACACTTTTCGGCGTTTAGTTGCTAAACTGTGTTTCGAGGAGGTTAGAAGTAATATCACGCCCTATTTGCAGCCCCATCAGGTGGGTTTTGGCACGGCTCTTGGTTGCGAAGCAGCTATTCACGCCACGCGGACTTTTGTTGTGCGCGAGGCGACCAACGACATCCTCCTGAAGTTGAACATTCGCACTGCCTTCAACAGCATCGATAGGGGTGCGATTTGGTCGGAGGTTTGGGAGTTGACACCATCAATTTTCCCTATTTTGTGCCAATGCTATTCGGTGCCAAGCTATCTCTCGTTCGAGGGTGACTGCGTTTTGTCTCAGGTCGGAGCTCAGCAACCTCTTGGTCCCCTTATTTTCAGCGTTACCATAAAGCCATAAAGTCCTAAGAGTCTTTCCTAAGCATTTGGTTCCTGGATGATGGCACCTTAGGTAGAAATCCAGATATGGTTGCAAGTGACGTGAGATCTCTCTTACCGGCCTTGAGAGAGCTAGGCCTGGAGATTAATACCACTAAGTGTGAGTTCTACCCTTGTAGTCCAGCAGCCGCGGAGTCGAAAGTAATTTTCGCGTCCTTTATTCTTGGAATTAGGGTCATGGATCGCAAATCTCTTTGTTTGCTGGGTCCTCCCATTTTCCCGGAGAGTGTGCCGGACAGCCTATCATCTAAAACGCAGACGTTGACGTCACAGGCCATCTCCGACACCTTCCAGCACATGTAGTCTTGACCCTCCTGAAGACCTGTTTCGCAATGCCCAGGCTAACGTACGTCTTACGTATGTACTTCACCAACTTGGCAAGTACCCGAAGGAGTGGAATGTTTTGATGGCATACTTAAACAGAACCTGGATGAAACTTTGAACGTCAGCCTCAGTGACACGAATAGGTGTCGGGCCAGTCTGCCAATTTGATTTGGTAGCCTTGGAGTGCGCCGCTTGCAGGAGACTGGTCCCATAGCTTTTCTTGCCTCCTCTTACGGGGTTATGGACCTAGTTACCGCGATGTTGCCTGCTTCAGGTGATTCGGTCTGTATCCCTTATGCCCCAAAGGCTCATGAAGTATAATGGTCGTTACGATATCCCGGCGCTGACCTACCTGTGAAACCGGGAAATCTAATACTCTCTCAGCTGCGCGGTATCGCTACAGGGGTCGAGCTGGCCCGTCTCAATACTACCTCTAGACCTGAGTCTGGTGCTTGGCTGTATGCCCTCCCATCTCCTCACGTGGGCACGCTGCTTGACAACAAATCTCTTAGGGTGTCTTAGATGTCTCTCTCAACGACTCCGACTCGGCTGCGCTATTTGTGAGCCTCACATATGCGTCTGTGGTGCGACCGTAGAGGCTAACGGCTATCACGGACATAGCTGTACTCGTTGCGCAGGACGTAGACCCCGGCAACACGCAATTAACGAGAACATTAGGAGGGTGCTCGTGAAGGCTGATATCCCCTGCGCGTTAGAGCCCCCCGGCATGTCGCGCTCGGATGGTAAGCGGCCAGACGGACTCACGCTGATTCCGTGGCAAAGATTTGATTTAAAGTACTTGTCGTGTGATTATAATATATGATGTATAAATAATAATCATAATATCAGAAAAAGCTAAAACAAGGAATATTTCTTCTACATAAATAAAAATCAATTGCTGTTTGTTGGTAAGCGCATAACTTGAGAACGATTGAACCGATTTAGCTGATTCTTTGTTTTAAGGTCCGTAATACATTTAATAAGGTTTATACATATGTATATGTACATGCGAGAGCAAAGGCTGAGCGCTGTCGGGCATTCGCCTGCTATTTAGTATTATCACAGAAGCAAATATAGAGATGATTCAATTACTTACATGATGATGTAACGAGACCATCTCCAAGCCAAGGCTTAATAAAGTCGAGTATAAAATGTTTCTTTATTAAATGATTGCCTGCAGTCACAAAATCTTCCGGGTCTGTGATTACTGAAAATACGAGTTTTTAATTTGCTTCAAACATTCAACCATATGTAATAAAAATTAGCTGTTACCCGCGACTCTTTCGCATGGTATTTAAATAAGGTTGTCCAGTTTGTATAAAATGTATTTTATATGTTAATCTAGCCTATAAACTAAATGTGTGCCAAATTTCATCCTAACCCGTTTAGTAGATTTTGCGTGAAAGAGTAAGAAACATCCATCCATTCTCACAAACTTTCACATTTATAATATTAGTGTGATATAAGTAGGAAGGATAGGATATGAACGCTGAATTCGTTTATTTGCTCTAAGAAATGGAACAAACACTTACCTAATGTTAAGGAAACGATAAACTTAATACCTAATTAAGTTATAATTATGTAGCATGCGCAGCGAAGCGTCTTTAAATAATTATACGAAATGTAAATGAGAGTTTTTATTGCCTCTTTATTTATATTTAAGTCACTATTTTGGTACGTGGCCGAAACGTTGAATTTTGTGTTTATTAATACTTTAAACGATTTAATAAATTCAAGAAAATATCGAAGATATATATTTTATACTTATAAGTAATTTGACTAACGAGGCGCTCTCCTGATGGTAAGAGATAATGTATGTTCATGAACCATTGCAGTGATATACAGAACAAGTAATAAACAAAGTCCAGAGCATTGCTGCTTTGGCGCTAAATATTGAGACTTTCAATGGTCTCAACAGTTCTGGAATTTCGCTAGCTGCAACCCTTCAAACCGGAACACAGTAATGTTTAAGCACTACTGCTTGGCGGTAGAATATCTGGTACTGTTACCTGGAGGACTTCCTGCTAAAGAGATCTACCACCAACCACTAGAGCATAATTTGGAGATTGTCTATGGTCTCGGCAAATAGCACAGAAAGAAATAGAAATAAAATTATTAGAATTAATTAAAAATATTGAATCGGATTTTTTTTCTTAATAACGCTAAAATATACGATCTCACATTATTCATTCGCAACACTTGAACGGGACCGGTTGTACTGGGTGGTAGATCTCCTGATCAGGAGGTCATCTAGGTAGATGCCACCGCAGTATCAGATATTTAGCGGCGGCAATAATATTTATTATATTATTGTGTTCCAGTTTGTAGGGTTCCAGCTAGCGAAATTTCAGGGCTATTGAAACTAACCATCAAATGTATCAAAGTAGTAAGCGCCAAACCAGCGATGCCCTGGAGTTAGTTATGTTACTCAAAGTTTTGTGCATCGCTGAAATAGTCATGGCCATGCGCTATCTCTAACCATCAGGAGAGCGTTTCGTACTTCTTATTAAATACCCCAAATATAGTCCTCTCTTTGACGTAGGTATGCTCCCTTTATATCTATCTGAGCTCTCCTGTCCCTAGCAGCTATTAAAAAATTTGATAACGAAACACAACCTATAAACATCTATAATATATATCGACGCTTGAAAGGCAATCTTATCTAAACGACATAAATCCGTAAAATGAGTTATATATACCATTCGGACCGCTAGATTTTTCTGCGTCGATTGGTCTCGGTCTCATAGTTCTACGACGAGTTTTATTGTCGCTTAGATATTGCGTAATTTCAGTTAAATCTACATTTTGTGCTTACTAAACGACCAAAAAAAAGTGATTTTAAGAATATCCATCAGTTACGACATTCTAACAATTAAGAATATGAACTTAGTCGGTTTCTCATGTATTGACTTTTTCATTTATTTGTATTTATGTATTTTTACTTGTTACGAAATTTTCTTTTGAAACCACTTAGTGGATTTTACCTGCACAAAGCAATTGTAATTTATGTGGTTATGCATTTTAACTTATTATTATATTTTGTGACAGTGTCATTTGTATATTTTAACCTGAAATAAAGTGGAAGAATATTAGAGCTTAGATATTTTTACTTGCATAACATAATATTTCTTTTTTATCCTTAGGTATTTTTACTTGTTAACAGTTAATATTAATGATGTCGGTTAGATAGTCTTACTTGATTTGCTAAATGGCTAAGAATGGCGTGTAGATAAATTTACCTGTACGCAAAATTTACTTTCTCGTCTCTAAGGAACTGCACGAGTTTAAAAATCGTCGTGTAGGTATGCGAGACACGTGACGTGACACGTCTATACAGGTTCTCATTCAGGCGCCCGCCGTCGCTTAGGGAAGATATACTTCACATTTTGGTGCGCATTCAACGACGACATGGTAAGTATTCAATGAAATTATGCAAAGGTAGTACATATTTCAAAACAGCATTTCGTTTCGAATTATTTTTAAATACTATTAGATATAATAAAGTAATAATTTTAAATTAATTTTATTTTTCATGCAGCTAAAAAAACATTAGAGCCAGCTTCTATCAGCATTGACACTTCAAAATATTTAGCTTTTCCGGTTCTTGCCGATAGCTTACGCACCACAACAGGTCACACTGAAACGACTGAATCAAGTACTGCTGCACGTACATCGGTTGATCACGAATTCAATATCACTTTAACAACTAATCACTTTGGCAACTTAACTGAAAAGATAAGCAAGATCCGTATCATGACTTTCAGAAAAGACAATCATCATCAGCCGTATGACGTCCACTGCTGGACATAGGCCTCTCCCATTGATTTCCATAAAGACCAGTTGGAAGCGGCTCGCATCCAGCGCGTTCCTGCGGTCTTTATTAGGTCGTCCTACGCTGCACTTGCCGGTCCGTGGTCTTCACTCCAGAACTTTGTAGCCCCATCGGCCATCAGTTCTGCGTGCCTGCAGTGAGCAGGGGCTCACTGCCACTTCAAATTACTAATCCGTTGGGCTATGTCGGCTACTTTAGTTCGTCTACGGATCTCCTTATTTCTGATTCGATCTCGTAGGGAAACTCCGAGCATAGCCCTCTCCATAGCTCGTTATACGTATACTATATGCTACTTTAAGCTTACTAAGAAGGTACATAGTCAGAGACCACGTTTCGGTGCCATAAGTCATCACTGGTAACACACACTGATCGAAGACTTTCGACTTGAGGCACTGAGGTAATTCGGACGAAAAAACGCTGCGCAGTTTTGCGAACGCTGCCCAGCCGAGTTGGATTCGATGATTTACCTCTTTCTCGAAGTTGAACCTACCTAGTTGGACTGCTTGTCCTAGGTAAATGTACTTGTCAACAACTGCAAGAACCGAGCTTCCAACTGATATTGGGATGAGCACAACATGGGCATTCAACATTACCTTCGTTTTTTCCATGTTCATTTTAAGACCCACCCGTTGAGAAACTCGATTGAGGTCTTCGAACATTGTGCTGAGTTCCTCCGACGACTTTGCCATGACCACTATACTGTCGGAAAATCAAAGGTGAGTGATGTATTCGCCATTAATATTGATACCGAATCCTTTCCATTCCAGGAGCTTGAAGGCGTCTTCCACTGTGGCAGTAAACAGTTTCGGAGATATAACATCTCCCTGTCTTACGCCTCTTTTCAGTGGAATCGCCTTCGAAGTCTACTCCTGTACTTGGACCGACATAGTAGCGTTATTATACAAACACTTCAACACTTCGATATACCGATAGTCAATATGGCATCGTTGGAGAGACTCAACCACCGCCCATGTCTCGATCGAATTAAAGGCTTTCTCATAGTTCACAAACGCTAGATATAGAGGAAAATTATACTCTTCAGTCTTCTGTATAATTTGCCTTAGCGTATGGATGTAGTCTATGGTACTGTAACCTTTACGGAAACCGGCTTGTTCGGAAGGCTGGAAGTTATAGAACCTGCGACTGAGACAGTTCGTAATGACCCGCGAAAACAGCTTATAAACATAGCTCAGAAGCGAGATAGGCCTATAATTCTTCAATAAAGTGTTGTCACCATTCTTGAAGAACAACACCACTACGCCTCTGTTCCATGCTTCTGGCTTTATACCTTCGAGTAAGACGGAATTAAAGAGCTTCTGAAGGACTTTAAGTACCGGTGTTCCACCCGCTTTCAGAAGCTCCGATGTGATTCCGTCACTCGGCGCCTTGTTGTTCTTAAGCTGTTTCAGGGCCATTCTAATCTCATACAGGCTGATTTTCGGGATATCTTCGGTATATTGCCGGGTAAGCTTGGCTCTTGGGTCTTTGGCCGCGCTGCTAACAGGCTCAGCTACCGAGGTGTATAACCGTCCATAGAACCTTTCGACCTCCTCTAATACCTCTGCATTGGTCGACGCTATACTACTATCTTCTCTCTTCAGCTTCGTCAACCGGCTTTGCCTAATAGACATTTCTCTTGCGAACACTTTAGAGCCTTTTTTTGAGCTCTATCGTCTCTTTAATACGATTAGTATTAAAGATACGTTTCTCGTGTCGCAAGAATTTCGATATCTATCTATTGAGTAGCCTATATGGCTCATCACGGATGACTGTAGTCGTAACGAGCGTCGTTCAGCCATGAGGTCTAGAGTATGGTCGGACAGTTTTTGAAAGACAAAAGACAAGCAAAGCGTTAAATTTAAAACATCTATGAATCCTACCGCGGCGTCTTTTGATGTTGAAGGTCAGTCTAAAACCAAGGTATCTCTTTTACCTTGTTATCGATCGCAGCTTTTCATATCAAAAGCTAAATATGACGATTCAGTCAAACTTTGCGTGGACAAAGTTATACCTAATTGCTTTAAACGTGAGTTTGTGAACATTCCACGCGCAAAAAATGTCAAAAATTGTCTACCTGAATCAGACATTGAAAATTGTGATATTAATATTTAGATGGTAACTAACAAGATCTCACGTTGCCATTCGTACTAAAGACATATTTTGTAAAGGTACAATTAGATTAAGGATTTTTTTATATTGCTATATTTTTGATATGAATAATATCCTGATTGTTTCTATTCTATAGACTGATTATGTTGTGAAAATAATACAAGTGTTGTTATTATAGTAATTACAGCGATATTAATAATTGTGTTAAAAATTGTCACACTTTGCACAGTAGGTTAAACTTGCTGTTATTTTGTAAGAATGTTGTTTGGTTTGTTTACTAGGTTTAATTTATTAATAATTCATTTACTGACAATTGTGTTTTATATTTTTTTAGAAAGTGATTTATGAAAATGGTGGAGTAATTCATTATTGCGACAGCAATAATAATTGTTTAATTAAAAAAAAAAATATCTCTGACCAAATGTTATGTCATAATTAAGTAGTTTCCTTATTGATTTTGTATGGTCTACTGCGTAGCATATTCGTTTAATTTCAAATAAATACTTTTATTCAATATAAAATTTTCGTGCATGATAATAATTACCTATACAGTTCTTGGTTAAATGTCAGTTACGAAGGGAGGTTTGGGGTAATTTTAATCACTAAGATACAATTTCCACAATCACAAAAATCATTAAATAATGTTTAGATAAATTTACTTGATTTATTTTAAACTACCAGATCTTATTAGATCAATATTTCTGTACTAAAATTCTAAACTAAGTTACTTTACCTATTTTTACATGATACTGATACTACAGTGATGATTTATATAATTTTACCTGTTTATCTAACCAGGCAAATTTTATCTAAGCGACAGAAACCGGTGTTTATAAAAGTGTCAGGTGTCTTATTTTAACATATTGGATAGCTTTAAAAAAATGATTTCTATGAGTGTTAAAATCATTTTAATCGAACAATTAGGTAAATTTTTATGATTTTAAAAAAAATATTTTGAACTTTAAGTCACTCTTCTGTAAAGTTTACTCAATGTCGCTTAGTGAGGGTTGCCTTTCAAGCGTCGAATATATTACAACTATTCGCATGGTTTGACCTATAAATTTACATATACAATTACTTATATACAATATATTATTATATACTACCTCATCGTCATAATTTCAAAATCAAAATCAAAAAGTCATTTATTCAGTTTAGGCCCTGGTAAGGCACTTATGAACGTTAAGTTACATGTTTGAATCTACCACCGGCTCCTAATTACACTTTAACTGAGAAGACTCCGGCAAGAAACTCAGCAAGGCATTTTTTTGTGGATCTTTCTTTTCATATTAGGTTACAATTTACAGTTATAAATATTAATACATACATTATGCTTACTACAATTGTCACTTAGCCAGGGGGATGCAAGTGCAGAGAGAAGCTACAACAACCATATATTCCTGTCTTCCACGTAATGAGCCACCTTATAGTAGGCTTTGTCAATTAACCTCTGCTTTATAAAATCTTTGAATTTATTATAGGACATTTTAGTTACCTCAAGTGGGATTTTATTATACAATCTAACGCAATTCCCGAGAAAAGACTTATTAGCTTTAGATAACCTGAATCTAGGTGTCACAATTTTATATTTATTTCTTGTATTTAAGATATGGCAGCTACTATTAATTTCAAATGAATTTAATTTTTTCCGGACAAACATAATGTTTTCGTAAATGTACTGTGACGGTAACGTTAATATCTTAAAATCTTTAAATCGATTTTGTAGTGATTCGCGAGGACCCAAATAATAGATTGCGCGAATTGCACTTTTTTGCAGAGTAAAAATAGTTCCAAAGTCTGCAGCTGAGCCCCACAGCAGTAGATTGTAGGACATTAAACTATGGAAATAAGCTAAGTAAACCAACCTGGCTGTAGCCACATCTATTATTTGTCTAATTTTTCTAATCGCGAAGGCAGCGGAACTCTATTTACTAGCTAACTTTTCTATATGAGGACCCCATTGAATTTTACTATCTAATGTTACGCCTAGAGATACTGTCTTATCCACTAGATCAAGTCTTTTACCATCGACTAAGAGTGTCCCTCTTAGCAACATTGGGGAGAGAAATCCTTATACATTTAGTTTTACACGAATTAAGCATAAGATTATTGGCGGCAAACCATTTTGATACTGCTGATAAGGTGTTATTGAGCTGTGTAAGGTCTGTATCTTTTCTATTGACTTTAAAAATTAACGATGTATCATCAGCAAATAAAACTATATCGGACAATTCATTTACCATATAGGGCAAATCATTTATATATGCCAAGAACAAGAATGGGCCTAAGATTGATCCTTGCGGTACACCCGTTTTTACTAAGGACCCTGGGGACGTAATACCGCTAATACCTACATTTTGTTGGCGACTCGATAGATAAGATGATATAAGATCAAGTGCCACTCCACGAACTCCATAGTGTTGAAGTTTTAGAACTAGGGTGTGATGATCCACGCAATCGAACGCCTTGGAGAGATCACAAAATACGCCAACCGCATCCTGTGAATTCTCCCAGGCCTCAAAAATATGCTTTAAAAGTTTAGCACCAGCGTCTGACGTTGACCGGCCTTTTGTAAATCCAAACTGGTGATCATGTAAAATCTGATTATTGGCAAAATGAGTTAATAATTGATTTAGTATGATTTTCTCAAAGATTTTGCTTAACGCTGGAAGAACAGAGATAGGTAAGGTAGTAATCGGAAGGATTATTTTTGCACCCAGATTTAAATATTGGAACGATTTTACTATATTTCATCAAATCGGGAAAGGAACCATTAATAATACATTCATTAAAAATATCTGCTAAAATAGGTGCAATACTAGTTATAATTGAATGAATAACTTTAACTGATAAGCCCCACAGGTTTTCTGTATTTTTTATATTCAGGGACTTGAAGGCTCTTAAAATATCACTAGTATCAATAAACTTAAATAAAAAATTTGGAATATATTTTGGGAAATTATCTTTGGGGAGACACTCCGCTTTCTTAGGAGAAGATGCAAGATACTCAGTAGCTCCAGAAGGTATGGTTGAAAAAATCGATTCAAAAGAAGAAGCTACTTTAAATATATCCGTTATAAGCTTATCATTGATTTTAAGTTTAATTGTGTCATCTTCCTTTTTATTTTTACCAGTCTCTGTATTTATGATTTTCCAGACAGTTTTAATTTTATTAGTTGAACCACTAACTTTTTTGGCAGTGGTAATAGTTTTTGCTCTATTACAAACTAATTTAAATATTTTTGAATAATTCCTAACATATGCATGAAACTCTTCGTTATTTGTGTATGATTTTTTACAATAGAGTTTGTACATGTTGTCTCTTAATCTTTACATACTTAATCTTATTCCTTTAGTGGCCCAGTCACAAAATTTTAATTTATTATTTAGCTTCATAGATTTCATTGGGAAATATTTATTAAATCCTGTACAAATCTCAGTTAATAATGTTTCATAGTTATGATTAGGATCATCATATTCGAAATTGATATTCATAAGCTTTAATTCCAAATGATTATTAAATTTCTCTAACTTGTACTTAGTGGATGGTCTTAATAAAAAAAAATCGTATTATGCGGATGTCCGTAGTATCCGCACATTATAAAACTTACCATAATAATTTTTCAATGTTATTATCAGTCTAGCAAATCCTCCATTTGCTGTAATTTCATTGGATTGTTCTGCGATAAGGCGGTGGAGTTCTGAAACAAAATAAACTTTAAAACTTTATCTACGAATACTTCCTTGTGCTTTTTATTTCTTTTCTGCCAGAGCTCGTACGTGGGAACTATGGTAGATAAATAGATAAACTCATTATTGCTCACACCAAAGATGAATATCAAATACGATAGACAAATATAAATTTAGAAATTAGTGTAACAATTAGCAAAGAAAAGACAATAATGAATTATAATTTTATATATATATATTTTTTTTTATAAAAACGGACCATACGTTTTGTATATTCGACACGAAAGTTAGTCTTGAGTGAGAATCGAACCTACACCCTTCAATTTTCAAAGCCGAACTACTACCAAATAAGCTAATAGTGTATTCATACTGATATATTATTATTTATTAGTCAAACCGATGATTGTATTCTAATACAACAGAAAAAAATATATTAAAAAAGTTTGCTTGTTTGACGCTCTTATTTTATTTTTATATACTCACTCTCCTTGTCTCCAATTAACTTGTGTGTATGTCCGATGATTGGAAGTGAACCTCTTAACAAGGGCCCAACGCCCTTCTTTACTATTTTTAACCACCAACCCCATAAACTAATCCCAATAAGTACTAGTAAAATTAACTGTAACATTTTTATGACGCAATACAAAGCCTAAAAAATGATATTTTTTATAAATGTATGATATTAGCTTCGTTAATAAAATATAATAATAAAATATTATTTACAAGTTTCCTTTACTGATTAAGTATCAGACTAATGAACGAGTGGTCTCGGGCACTGCTAATACATAGACTGAGTTACTTTAGAATTAAAATTGGCGCGCCACGTTAGACTAGTCGGAAGAAATCATGACCAAACTAGCGTTTGCACCATGTCAGTGATTGATAAGTTAGCTAATATACTACATACTTATACTTAACTATACTATATAATATCTAGGTAATATACTGCTTACTTATATTTGAATATACTTTATAATATCTGACTAATATACTTCTTACTTATATTCGAATATACTTTATAATGTCTGGCTAATATACTACTTACTTATATTTGAATATACTTTATAATATCTGGTTAAAATACTTCATATTTATATTTGAATATACTTTATAATATCTGGCTAATATACTGCTTACTTATATTTGAATATACTTTATAATATCTGGTTAAAATACTTCTTATTTATATTTGAATATACCTTATAATATCTGGCTAATATATTTCTTACTTATATTTTAATATGCTTTATAATATTTCTCTAATATACTCACTTATAGTTTATATACTCGTATATGAATCTTCTGTAAGTGTGTTTGTCACCTAACACCTCTTGTTTAAGAGGTGTTAGGTGGTGTTTGGTGTGTGTATATTTTAATGGGTTTCTGGATAGTTTGAAAACACAATTGGGCCCGGTAGGTGGCGCTGTTGTCGGTATGTTTGTTGACTGTTGGGCGATATCAATGGGTCAGCTAGTAATTTGTAATATCTGGCTAAAATACTTCTTACTTCTATATGACTATACTATGTATATTATTTACATAAATATATAATTACTTGTCCTGACTGACTGGCCGATTCATCAACGCAGAGCTTAAACTGCTAGGACTAAAAATTGAAATTTTGACAACGTAATGCTTGATGCAATACGATGTCAACGATTTTCGGAAATTTCCGATTTAAGGTGGTAAAATAAGGTATGAACGGTTGTATGAAAGTCCGTCAGTTTCGAAGAAACATTAAATTTCATATACCTGCTTTTGGTTAAAAATAAATTGACACATATTAACGTAAAGTAACATTTAATTTTGACGTAAACCTATCTATACTTTAAAAAAACATATAGCGGTGTTTTTCAAATTTTAATCTTTGAGAGGGTGAATAGGGTTTGATAGATTATATAGGACGTCACTTTAAGAATCAGAATATTTTATTGTGAAAATCTGTGTACAATATTAGATTATAGGTATTAGTCATATGCCAGTACTTACAGACAGTCTTGTCCTTGCGGACATATAATAATTATTACTATAACAATCGAGCACCATTCCAGAAAAAAATATAATTTACCTAAATATTCAATTACAGAGTAAAATTTCCAAATTTAGTTATAGGCAATGCCTTGATTATGTCAGGCAATTTATTATATAACGTAATAGACATTGTCATACAACTATGTTCATAGCGTGCTGTGCTATTTATGTAGGTTCTTACCAATCTAAACTTATGTCTTTCACATCATCGTCTGTATTTTTCTAATGCTGTGGTATACTATAAATTTTGATTTTGTTTCACGAAACATGTCATGTCATAAATACATATATTGACATGGGAGTGGCAGAACTTTAAATAGAGTTTAAATAGAGGCCTACAGGAATCCAAAGACGCTGCCCCACAGATAGCTCTAATACATTTTTTTTGACACACAAAAGCCTTGTTGACTTCAGTTCCTCGCCCCCAGATAATCAAACCATACCTTAGAAGCGAACCAATGTAGCCATGATATGCTATCAGCGCTGTGTCCTAATTTGCAGTTTTGCGTAAGCGATTTAGTACATATACATAACTATAATTTTTTTTACAAATTATATCTATATGCTGTTTCCAGTTTAAGTCTTTATCTATTGTCAATCCTAGGAATGATGTTCTATTTACACCTCCTATTAGTTGTCCATTGTAATTAACTTGAAAATTAAGATTATTATAATTGATGTAACATGTAATTGATTCAATCAATTATTTGATGTAACATGTTTTTGATATATTTATTTTAAGATTTATTCATGTCCAGCCATTTAACAATTAAATTTATTGTATTATTAATGTCAAGTATATGTTCAGAATAATTAATTATTTTGTCCTTCTTAGTTGTCACTACCACAGAAATGTCATCAGCAAATAATACGCATTTGTATGGAGTTGTTCAAGGGAAGATGTATGGAATTCAATATTAAATCTGTATATATTATAAGTTTGTAAATACAAACATATAATATATAATAACAGATTACGAGAATATTGCGAGATATATTATTATTTCATAATAGATTACGAGTAACTAATTATTGCAGTGAATAGGTACCTAATTATTGCATTGTTTTCTCTAATCTAATTTGATAATCTACATGACTGTGTACTCGTAATTATACAAATGACCTCAACTGGATTTTTTATACGTCTGTCTTTAGTTATTTACTTATTCCTTGCACATAAAATGCAGTTAGTAAAGACATATAAATTGATGCCAATTACATTTTAGGCTAGATGTATTTACCATTGGTTTACATTTGTTGGTGGGTTCGATTCCCACCGGGACAAATATGTGACGATAAATATTTGCTCTGTCTGGGTGTTCTGTATGTATTATAAGTACGTACCTACTCGTATTTATAAATATAAAGTATGTAAGTATTATATCAGTTATCTGGTACCCATGGAACAAGCTTTGCTTAGTGGTGGGCTAGATAACGCTGTGAGAGATGTCTGACGATATTTATTTATTTCTCTTCGTCCACACCATCACTCAACATCAAGTGAGCTGTGGTCAAACAGCAAGCCTGTCAACCATAAAAAATACACCCTTGTAACGGTAAGAGTTAATGTCCAATGTTCATGACAACTGATTTTTATTATTTTGTATGTATTCAATTGAATCAAGAAACAGTATACAGCGTACAATATACATGTACAATACTTTTTATAATTATTTTGGGATATCAATGGGCTGTACACTAGCGACATTGATCACAACTAGTTAGAACTAACCGTGTACCATGTGTGGTGATAGCGAAAAGAAGAGCTCAGGGCATCCTGGGGAAATAAGGGTAAGGCAACCATAAAACTAGGGTTAGGCAGTACTTTACTCCTGAACAGATCGTGTATGCAGTGCTGTTCGTACCTACAAGACGGCTGTGCCAAGTACCAACTTGAGCCATTGGAACTGGCAACGACACTTTTCTGGAGTCTGAGCTTCCAAGCCTTGAGCGTCGTCGTAGAGTTGTTAATTCAGTTTCTACCGGATACATCTCGAAGAGTGTCCACTTTACTGCTTAATTTGGTTCCCCCTGCACTTCCTACGATAGTAGTAGTATCGGACAACCAGACAAACCCGACCAAAACGTCATCCGTACATAGGGGATATTCCCCAATTTTTGAGTGACAAAGTGTTTTGATTCAACATTTTTATTTGCACAGCGAGGTTGTGGAATTCTCTACTAGAGTTTGTGTGTTGTGAGGTATTATAATATGGGTGTCTTCAAATCTAGAGTAAATAGGTTTCTTCTAGGTAAGCGTGCTTCATCTTAGATCGCACTACCGCTTAACATCAGGCAGGGTGTGGTGTAGCGATGATGGGTCAGTGATTAGCGCGGTCAGTTCGCATGCCGAAGGGTGTGGGTTCAAACCCCAACAATGAGCTTGAGTTACCGGTGAAGGAAAACATCGTGAGGAAACCATAGCGTGGTGGTAGGGTACTTTCTAGTACTCGGCTGGCTGGCTACCACCCTCAAGTTGAAAATCTGCCGCCAAGTATCTAACGGTGTGTTCCGGCAGCCTCACTTGAGAGCCAGTTTCATTCCAGGCTAGGTGTGCTTTACCATCTTTGACCACACCGTCACTTAACATCAGGTGAGTTGTGGTCAAACACCTAGCCTGACAGCCATTAAAAAAAAAGGATCAGTGAGGAACTCAATAAAACAGAATGGAAAGTTTGTTGCTTTATAACAATATTTCTAAACAGCTAACATCTATATTTTCGTACATGTATCTACAACAACTTTATCCAATGCAGAAGACTATGTTGGTTATGTAAGATTTTATGTCGTTTTCTCTAAATATATATAACTCAAAGGTGACTGACTGACTGACATAGTGATCTATCAACGCACAGCCCAAACCACTGGACGGATCGGGCTGAAATTTGGCATGCAGGTAGATGTTATGACGTAAGCATCCGCTAAGAAAGGATTTTGATTAATTCTACCCCCAAGGGGATAAAATAGGGGATGAAAGTTTGTATGAAACTTTGTTAATTTTAAACCGATCGGGCTGAGACTTTGCATGCATAAAGCTAAATCAAAAAATCAAAATCAAAAGTTATTTACTTATTCAGTTTAGGCCCGGGTAAGGCACTTATGAACGTTAAGTTACATGTTTGAATCTACCACCGGCTCGTAATTACACTTCAACTGAAAAGACTCCGGCAAGAAACTCAGCAAGGCATTTTTTTGTGGATCTTTCTTTGAAACAGCGGGGCACAGCTAGTTCTCAATATAAGTGTGTGAATTGTATTATAACAATAAGATAAGTGACACAAAAGCTAACTATCAACCCGAATAGACTTGAGTCCAGTGGGATCACTTTGTAAATCGTGAACTTGAGCGGACGGGCTTCCACGTAGCGAATGAATCTTTCCAACTTGAGGCATTTTAGCTCACCTGAAAAATAAGAGTATCACTAAATTCTATATGTATGCTCATTTCTATGAGAGTAGGGTTTATTAAGAACTAGCGATCCGCTCCGGCTTCGCACGGGTACAATGTAGATATTAATGTGGTACATATGCATGTTTCTTTTTATGAAACAGTAATGAGGCGAACGAGACGCTCTCCTGATGTTAAGAGATAACGCCTGTCCATGACCATTGCAGCGATACACAGAACTTTGAGCAGTAAAACAAAGTCCAGGGCATCGCTGTCTTGGCGCTCATTACTTTGAGACTAGATGATTAGTCTTAATAGCCCTGTAATTTCGCTAGCTGCAGGACCTTTTAAACCGGAACACAGTAATGTTTACACACTACTGCTTGGCGGCAGAATATCTGGTACTGCGGTGGTACCTACCTAGACGACCTCCTGCTAAGGAAATCTACCACCAAGTAAAATGCATTATATATATAAACTTTCCTCTTGAATCACTCTGTCTATTGATGGAAACCGCATTACAATCCGTTGCGTAGTTTAAAATATCTAAGCGTACAGACGGCGGGAAGCGACCTTGTTTTATACTAAGGAGAGATAAAAAATATTGTATCGGAGAAGTTATCGGATCATGTCAAATTTGGTTAGTCAGGGCTGGATACACTGTGTCCGACGCCCATTTGCTGGTTTGATCTCCGAGGTGGATCACGATGTATCTAGTGTTCTGACACATCATGCGGGGTGAGCTCGGGCTCCCCGAGGCCATGCGCTGTCGAAGCCGCGGAAGAGTGCGAAAGCATGCCCGTAGCCTCGACATAAATCGCCGAGGTGGAACATTCCAGGGTTTTTAGTGGGTAGGCCGCCATTAGGACGAAGAAACCCACATAAGAACAAAGGGAAAATACTTTGTGTATGCCACCGGCCCTGGGGCGGGTACGGTGGTGTACACAAAGTATTTACCATGGAAAAAAAAGGCTGGTAACACTGGGTCGCTAGATATGAGATTTTTGAGGAAAAACTCATTAGGCTTTAGGTTTTATGGTCGTTTATGAGCATGGGGTACCAAGCCGACATTTGCCACTCGCCACGCTTGGCAGGCGGGTTGGCGAGCGCAGTTAGGTGTGATTGTTAAAGGAAGACGCTGCTGCCCATCTTCCGGATTACATCCCGATACAATTTATTCTCTTACGGCAACCACGGGTAGAGAGAGTGGGGTACTATTCTTACGCCGGCACCACCACGGCAATTATGTTTATCACCGGGTCTTAATCGGGCACAAAATACTACGAAACGACATTATTATTTACGGACCCTTCGAGATGCTGTGAAATCAAAAACATCGCAATTTCAACCGGGAAGATGAATTTAGGTTATCCGGTTATAGGGAAGTGCTCGTATCGCGGTGTAGTTCCAGAACAGTCTGCTGATACAGCTAGTGTAATGCACTACGGTGGCAACCTTATGTTTTATATGACTAAAATGAGGGTAGGAGATCGCAACACCCACATTTTTTTATCGAGACGACCCGCACTCTCTCGTCAACTCGTGACCACAGCTCTTGCAAGATGGCCCGAAACTTCGAGGTAAATAAACGAAACTAGTTTCATAGTATTTTGTGTGCGATTAAGACCCGGTGGTAAACATAATTATCAGCCAAGAATAATATGTATAATAAAAAGAATAAATGAGAATTATCTTACATTCGTCGGTGAGTAGTCTATCATATAAAAGGTTCTTCAATTTCTCCACCTCAGCAGCTAGTTTATCAGCGCAATAAACAGGTGCAAGAATTGTAAATAGAGCCATGATTACTTCGTAAATTCGTTTCACTGCGATGAATTTGTACTTGTACCATATCTTGAAACCAATTATACAAGGTTATAAGCATAGGGTATACTGAGCCAAACGGAATGCTTTTTAAATAAAATGTAACAGTGGGTATTCACGATTTTCATTTCCTTTTTTTTATGTAAACGTAATGAGTTTTTTTTATATGGCTGACAGGCTGTGTTTTTGACCACAGCTCACCTGATTTTAAGTGACGGTGTGGTCGAGGATGGTAAAGCACACCTAGCCTGGAATGGAACTAGCTCTCAAGTGAAACTGCCGTAATACACCGTTAGATGTTTGGCGGCAGATTTTCAACTTGAGGGTGGTAGCTAGCCAGCCGAGTACTAGAAAGTATCCTACCACCACGTTATGGTTTCCTCACGATGTTTTCCTTCACCGGCAGCTCAAGCCCTTCTCATATAGTCTAAAATGAGAAGGGCTGCCAGCGCTTACGAAGCCTTCGAAGCAAACTATTAGGCAAATAATTTACAACTGATTTACTTAATATTCATGTTCTAACTTAACGGGCGATGAAACGATTAGTAAAATACACTAAGCAATATAGTCCATATTATTCTTCAAAATCATATATGAGCTCTCTTTGTCTATAACTTGAGGCATTTTTCTTATTTGCGACGTCGATTCAATATGAGGTCGGCCTACCAACTAAAGCCTGCCCCAATAGACGCGGCCTGAGGTTGCGGGCTAAAACCGCGGTGTGGCCTTCCGGGAATGCCGCGGCTTATTGTCTTCAAAGCACCGCAAGCCGTTGGTTATAAAATAAAGCTTATTTCATCTAAATTCGTTTCGTCTTCACATTGCCGCAGCAGCAGCAGTTTTTAAACAAGAAAAAAATTATATTTACGTCAGACTTCACTTGAATTTCGAGACTGATGCTGCCAGAAATAACGCCATAGATCAATATCATGATCGCGACAATATGTTCCATGAGTGTGAGTGTATACTGTGGTAAGTAAAAAAACATACACTTTATCAAACACATACATATTATGTACTAGAAGTGAACATCAAAAAAAAAAACAGCAAAACGGTCAGTCAATTTACGTGATCGTTCCGCAAATAACTAGTCGGTATTTGTGAGGTTTTCTATGTTCGAAAAATAGGTGTATAATTTTGAGCAAATAAATTTTGCACTGTATCATGTTACAATTTTTTTTATTTGTTCACTAAATATATTAATGAATTTTGTGACATCACACACATCACATCATTAGCCATAGGACGTCCACTGCTGGACATAGGCCTCCTCCCAGGGGGTTTTGCCAATACTCGCCACGCTTGGCAGGCGGGTTGGCGAGCGCAGTTAGGTGTGATTGTTCAAGGAAGACGCTGCTGCCCATCTTCCGTATTACATCCCTTCACGGGTAGAGAGGGTGGGGTACTATTCTTACGCCGGCACCATCACGGAGGAATGAACTCAATGATTGCTCTAAAGTTGAATAAAATTACTGTTCAGATCATGTCATTTAGTAGGTACGTAGAATACAACTATACACGTCTACTAATCATACGTATTTACAACATTGCTTTAATCATATAGTGTATACGTGAAACAGTATATATGATCCTAAACTTGAAAAGCCATTGAAAAGTTTCGCAGCTAAGGATAAAATTGTCTTTCTTCGCTCGGAAATATGACCAAGCATGTATAAGGACACGTTTGCCTCGCTTACGCGAGTAGAAAGACTTTTTGACAAAAGCTCCTGGGTCATTCTATAAATTCTCGTTATAATAATAATAATAATAAGCCCCCTAAAATCCAACCACACGTCCGAATCGAACACATGATCACATGGGGGGCGGGCAACGCAATGAGAAATTACTGGTGCGGCCAACGTGACTCTGGAAGTTAGTAAGTAAGTTAGTTAGTAAGTACGTAGGTAAGTGAGTTAGTTAGTAAGGACGTAGGTAAGTGGGTTAGTTAGTAAGTACGTAGGTAAGTGAGTTAGAAAGTATGTATGTATGTAAGTAAATAATTAAGCAAGTAATGTAAGTAAATAAGAGCAGAAATTAGTAGTTAAGAGTAAACGATAAAGCAAGAGTCAGTGACCGAAGAATGTGGAGTAGTGAAGGGAAAAGAGAATAGAAGAAGTTTAGTAGTGGAAAATTGAGGCTTGAAAAGAAGAGTAGATTTTCTGGCCACTCTGGGGCTCTTTGGCGTGAAAGCCTTAGCGAGGCCTAAGTGGAACAACTGGCGTCAATGCAGGATGTTAGTTTAGGGAATTACTTGACAAGCTAAATGAGCTCAGTCAACCACTATTATATTATGTTATATAAAAATAAAATCTTTCTTAGGAATTATGACATAAAAAGTTTGTAAATTGAAGACATATAAAATGAAATCTAAATGAAATAAAATAAAATTTACTTACGGGAAGGTCACATATTTTCTTGTAATTTTCTGCAACCTCCACTATCAACATGTACAGATGTCGATAAGAAATAATTTGTATAGTATCACTTTTAAAAACATTTTTATTTAGTGCATACATTCGTAAATATAGAGAATAAAACAAGAAAATATTTAAGAACATTACAAAATCAACGGAGATTATGAGAAGCATATAAAGAACGGTTAGCCACCAAGGGTTCATAAAAATACCAATATTGATAAAATAACAGGTCACAATTGAAATTCTATGTATTATAAATAAACTCAATACAAAGATTTTCCATTTCCAAGCAGATATGTTAGACTCGTTACATTTCAAAGCTAAGTCGATGGTTCTCAACTCATCTTCAAATTGACTAAAAGTCTTTTTGGACGGAAATATGGTAAAAACAAACACTAATAATTGGTATTGACATACAAGAAAATAAAGCCAATATAACGCCACATGATTCAAATTCTCGTAAACAGAGTTTATTAATAAATAACTTATTAATATACTTTGAATAATGCAGGCAAACTTGGCGATAAATTTAATTTTAAAATTATTATACTGAAAATATCCAAAGTCATATCCAAAAAATATTTGTAGAAATCTGTATGCTATTATTGAAATTATTGGCTGGTGAAACATAGTGCCCGAAAAAATTATTGTTATAAGACGAGTAATGAAAATGGCAAGATATGGTAATAATTTATACAAAACTTAAAAAAAAAACAGGATAGAATTAAATTATGTGCACGATTCTCTATTCAATCTCGAAATATTAATTTGTCAACCAAGCAGTGAGTCTAGTGTGATAATGAGGCCTAAAGTACATCGCACTTTATTTATTGACATCAATATCTTCCATTAACAAATTAATATGTATATTAATATTAGGTAAATAATGAAAAACTTCACTTACAGCTAATTACATCGTGTGGTTTTTTCATAAAAGTTATCTATATATATCTTCTATATATCCTTGTAGTGAAACGGTAATTAGGCAAATTTATGTTATACAAGGTATATACTTATATGTAGGTACAGTTTATTTTGTATTGTATCACTATACATACACTTAGTCAATATTGTTAAAATATAAAATATCGTCCTGGTGCGAATCGAACCCAAGCCCTACAAGCTCTTAAAACAGATAAACTACCAATTAGCCAACAGGGCTGGCAAACATTATTAAACCTCTTTATGCGCCTAAATAAAAATAGCTCACCTAAGAATCCGATTGCAATACGATTTTAGTACCAAGACCAGATAAATTCGTAGTGTACTGATCACCTGAACGAAATAAAAATTGCAGCGCCATTACGTATGTGACGTCATTTCCCTTTAAACCCGTCATAAAATAAATAACAATACGGGCTCCTGCATCAGTTCCATAAAATTCAACCAATAGAATAGAATGCATCAATACCTATTTCGTAGCTCAGTGTTACCAGCTTCTTGTATTTTCCCATTAGATAATGCAGAATTATGAAATAATTAAAAAGTAACTAAGATTAGCGTTTTACTTTTCCGTAACGTATCAGGATATCTTCTTCTCCCTGTGCCATATCCTAACGGATGTCGGCGACCATCTTTCTAAATATGTTTCTTTCCTGAGCTGCTCTGCTTAGAACAGCGGCGTCAGCAGCACCGGACCAAGATTTTAAATTGTCACACCAAGCTATTCTCCTTCTGCTTCTACCCCTCTTTCCCTCTATTTCCCCCTCAATAATAGTTTTAAGCAAATCGTATTTTATGTGTCTGTGTAGATGACAAAATATGCGACCTTTCTTTTTTTTTACTGTAATGAGTTCAAGTTTTTTGTTAAGCATTCTTTTGAGAACTTCTTCATTCCTGACTCTGTCCCAGGGTCTGTTCAGGTGTTCTGTATCAGGGTATAAATGGAGCTATCTGCATTCCAAATTTCATCCAAAACTGTTAAGCCGTTACAGCGCGAAGAAGTAACAAATAGACGCACATGTAGACATCGTAACTTTTGCATTTATAATTATTGCTAGTCTTACTAGCAATTATTGAATAAGGTTAAAAGCAAATAAAATCAATTTATTTGTCATACATTTTGGAAACATTAATGAACCAATTGGCTCCGAACTAGTAATAATTATATTTTGACAATTAGTGGATTCTCCCAATAATTTACTCAAGAATAAAATGCCATATTTTGGTTATTTGTTATGTACTATACAGAGTAACGCGGAACGATAGTACAACATCGCAAGAAGGTTATTTTACGATTACTCATTATTACAAATAATTTTTACTATGGGACCGACAGACCCTGATATTGGGGTTTTAAGAGTAGACCCATAAAAGTTTATTATATTCAAAAGTACGATAGTGGTAGAGTACTTTTGAGTATTCGGCTGGCTAGCTAATACCCTCAAGTTTAAAATCTACCACCAAGCATTTAACTCTCGCTTCCAGCGTTGATACGCTCAATGCTTGGATGCGAGAGATCGTGGGAGGCGGCAGTTTCCTTCTGTGAACAGGTAATGTTCCAGAAGGAAACAGCGGAGTGCCAACGAGAGGTCACCTCAGACCTTTCAATGCGCCGCCGGAGAGCCGGGCGTCGGAGAAGAATCCACGCCCTCCTCCAACCCCCATAACAGGGGCCTTGGGTGGCAGACTCGGGGGAGTCCGTCACCCGACAAGATTAGCCCCTGAGGTGGCGCGCGCGGTGCTTCCGCGCGCCTCTCGAGGAAAGAGGGATGGAGTTTCTTTAGCTCCATCCAACAGGGACGAGTCCTAGGGGACCAGCGCCGTCGGGGCTGCGGACGAGTGCGAAAGCGTTCCTGTAGCCCCAGCATATAGGCGCCAGGCAGAAACACCCGAGGGTTTTTAGTGGGTAGGCCACCACTTAGGCGGAGAGTCCCACATAACCACCGTGCCCCCCCGGGGCCGGTGGTATCCATAAAGAATTTTCCCTGGGTAAAAAAAAAAGGTAAAACACCTAACTTGTCAAAAGTAAAAAAAAACACAGAAACTAAATCGCTAACAGCTTAGCAAACAGTTTTTGACCTGTCCCGTCCTTTATTTTTATTTGACATCTTAATTTATGTAATTCTTTTTATTTTCTTTTTTTAATTTTAGAATTATACTAGCTTACGCCCGCAACTTTATCCGCGTTGACTTTGGATTTAGGATCAGGACTTTCATCCCCTATTTTACCCCCTTTACATTAATCTTTTGTTTCGAACCATGAGCACATTTATTAGATTTCCGTCTTTTTATTTGAGCAAATTTCATAAAATCTTTCAACCCTCACTTTAACACCTTAGGGGAGGAATTTCCAAAAACCCTTTAGTGCACATTTATGTAAGTCATTTAAGGAATATTTGTGCAAAATGTCATGCTTTTAAACCCAGCGGTTTTAGCTATGCGTTGATCGATCAACCAGTGAATCAGTCTGTCAGTTTCTTGTTTTAAAGATATAGATTATGCTCTCTTAGTTTTTTGAAATTTGTGAGATTCTAATGTAATTGGCTTGACGGTTTATTTTATCTCAATAAATGCAATTTCATTTGTTTGTGCAGTCCTGTCATATTCTATTCTATAGTTAAGGAAATGATATTATCTCTTTCTATGTTGGCAACACTATTGGTATTTTTTGAGTTTTACGACACTGAATACTTTAATCGGACTTTTATGATTGCTTTAGTACCCAGTTTATGCCTGCATTTAAATATGAACATGGGGTAATCGACTATAAGCCATTATCTCTGGCAAAATATACTCTGTGGATGCTGAACATTATTATAATCGTAGTAAAAATAGTTTCGATAGTTAGCTGTCTTTACAAAAATAAGGTGTGATTGTTCAAGGACAACACTGCTGCCCATCTTCCGGATTACATCCCTTAGCCGACTCTTACGGAAGCCACGGGTAGAGAAGGTGGGGTACTATTCTTACGCCGGCACCATCACGGCTCGCTTTAACGATAAGATGTTTTAATTTTTTTGTGAATTGCAGTGCTTTTCTTTCATCTTTTAATTCTGAATAATTAACATAGGCAACGTGCTAGAAGAATGCATTTGCAAACGGCATTTCCGAACTAATAACCGGTTTCTGTGGCGAAGAGTTAAGTTAGTGTTAATATCTTGCCTGGTCTTATAAAGACGAGCAATTGAGCATTGTTACGTACGAACTTGCAAATTTCAAAAATGAAAATAAATGGCATGGTCAATAGTTATAGATTTTTTAAACTCTTCGGCTTGATTTAGTTTTGCTTTACCCAATGACACTTGCGCAGGGTGATCTGAATGGTTCAGCCATTTAGTAGTTACGAGAGTACCTGTGTATGTCAAAAATATAATCCGCTTTTTGGTTTCACCGCAGTCGGGTAAAATGGCAAAACAAATGATGGATTGTTCACAAATCAAACGGAATAGGCCATTGAAGCCGGGTCACGTATGATAACGCCATTATTTTTCGGTTCAGCAGTAAAAATACACATTATATTGACTTATTAAATTACCTACAAATAGAGGGTAGAGGTACAAAGACTCGATCTTGCTATTTCGTAGATTTATTGGTTTGTATGATAAAAACATGTAGTTTTTTTTTATAAAACACGATGTTTACGAATTTTTAGCAATGCTGTTAAGAAGTGTAACGCTGATTTTACGCTTTGTTATATTTTAGTTGTATAGTTAACGCTTTGTTTTTTTTTACTGTTGGCAGTCTAGGTGCTTGACCACAGCTCACCTGTTATTAAGTTACGGTGTGATCGAAGATGGTAACTTACACTACTGCTTGGCGGCAGAATATCTGGTAGTGCGGTACTAAATTGTTTGAAAAATTACATAATTATTTTATTTAAACATCGATCCTAATTATGGTTCATTTACAGTATCATGGCTAACACCATGTTTAATAGCGCAGCCTCCTCCTACTTTTTAACCTGAAAATTCGAGTGAAACCGCCGGGAATAGCTAATATATCTAATAAATATTGCAATATTTCAACGTAATATATGAAAGACGAATAAGATCCATGATCACACATGGACTCGATGCAAATAAATAATTTAACAGATACACGAATGAAATATGTAAGAGTATTTGTTTGGCATAAATATCTGCACAGATACATGAATGGTGGATGTGACATTGAAATAAATTATTTCTAACTGACTATGCAAAAAAGTGCTATAATTTTTATAGTCTTTGTATGTACGAGGTGTGTTCAGAAAACAAACGGAATTTTAGTTTTTAGTGTATGCTGAAGTGGCAATGGGCTGGACATATCTGTCGTAGAACCGATAACCGCTGGGGTAGACGTGTTCTAAAGTGGAGGCCGCGAATTGGCAAACGTAGCGTAGGACACCCTGAGAAACGATGGATTAACGATAAGCGTAGGACAGCTGACGGTGGATGGAAGTAAAAAGCCGAAGATAGGGCTGAATGGCGTATCTTGGGAGAGGCCTATGTCCAGCAGTAAACTTCGATAGGCTGATGATGATAAATGAAGAACAACATCGTGAGGAAACCCGCATGTCCGAGAGTTCTTAAAATACATTTCTCGATGCTAATATGAAGTCTGCAAATTGGCAGCGAGATGGACTATGGCCTTACTCTTTTCAAAATAGAAAGAGGCTGAATATTCTGCCGCCAAACAGTAAAGTTTGAAGGGTACTGCAGCTAGCGAAATTACAAGGCTATTGAGACTAACCATCGAAAGTCTCAAAGTAATGAGCGCCAATCAGCGATACCCTGGACTTTGCTTTTCTGCTCAAAGTTCTGTGTATCGCTGCAATGGTTATGGACAGACGTTATCTTTTACCATCAGGAGAGCGTCTCGTTCGTCTTACTTTTCCATTTTTATAAGACCTACATCTTGGAATGGAACAGAGTATAACAATAGGGCTGATATAGAATGTTGAATTGCTGGCATGCGTTTGTTATTCTGTAATTGAATAATAGAATACCACCTCTTTTTATTCCTACCTCCACGCTTCACGGGTATTGAAGCGAGTGTGCAAATGTGATGAGGCACATTAGGCCTCATCGCCACCGGATTGATGGCGCACATTTGTTATGCAGTACGATATTGGACGACTCTATCTCGCTGAAATTTCGTCAATTTGCTCGATGCGAAATATCTCTGCCTTTTATCTTGCAAATATGAATGTGTCTCGCGAATTGAAATGAAAACTTCAAAACAATTTATTGTGTTAAAGTTAATACCTTACAAGCTTGCCGTATATACTACATAGGTAGTTACCGTAACGTATTACGTTTTGTATTGGGAACATTGCACTTACGTATTATTATCATCATTATTATTTTATAGCCTTTTCTATCCGTCTGTTGGATATTATTCTTTCCTTTGGTTTCCCATCTACCTCATTCCTGAGTTAATCTGGTCCAGGGTTGATCCGCATTGGTGTCGATATCAATTACTTATAAGAATATCAATATGGGTGTCTTCAAATCAAGAGTAAATAGGTTCCTTCGGTGTAAGTGTGTACCATCATTGATTAACATCAAATAGGCTGTGGTCATACGCAAACCTACCTTTTTTTTAAGCACGTTGTGTGAATATCTCAGTAATAAGTTTTTTTAATTTGTTTCGAAGGCGGTTATTCGTATACGAATGAATACTTATGCTTGACCACAGCTCACCTGTTATTAAGTTACGGTGTGATCGAAGATGGTAACTTACACTACTGCTTGGCGGCAGAATATCTGGTAGTGCGGTACTAAATTGTTTGAAAAATTACATAATTATTTTATTTAAACATCGATCCTAATTATGGTTCATTTACAGTATCATGGCTAACACCATGTTTAATAGCGCAGCCTCCTCCTACTTTTTAACCTGAAAATTCGAGTGAAACCGCCGGGAATAGCTAATATATCTAATAAATATTGCAATATTTCAACGTAATATATGAAAGACGAATAAGATCCATGATCACACATGGACTCGATGCAAATAAATAATTTAACAGATACACGAATGAAATATGTAAGAGTATTTGTTTGGCATAAATATCTGCACAGATACATGAATGGTGGATGTGACATTGAAATAAATTATTTCTAACTGACTATGCAAAAAAGTGCTATAATTTTTATAGTCTTTGTATGTACGAGGTGTGTTCAGAAAACAAACGGAATTTTAGTTTTTAGTGTATGCTGAAGTGGCAATGGGCTGGACATATCTGTCGTAGAACCGATAACCGCTGGGGTAGACGTGTTCTAAAGTGGAGGCCGCGAATTGGCAAACGTAGCGTAGGACACCCTGAGAAACGATGGATTAACGATAAGCGTAGGACAGCTGACGGTGGATGGAAGTAAAAAGCCGAAGATAGGGCTGAATGGCGTATCTTGGGAGAGGCCTATGTCCAGCAGTAAACTTCGATAGGCTGATGATGATAAATGAAGAACAACATCGTGAGGAAACCCGCATGTCCGAGAGTTCTTAAAATACATTTCTCGATGCTAATATGAAGTCTGCAAATTGGCAGCGAGATGGACTATGGCCTTACTCTTTTCAAAATAGAAAGAGGCTGAATATTCTGCCGCCAAACAGTAAAGTTTGAAGGGTACTGCAGCTAGCGAAATTACAAGGCTATTGAGACTAACCATCGAAAGTCTCAAAGTAATGAGCGCCAATCAGCGATACCCTGGACTTTGCTTTTCTGCTCAAAGTTCTGTGTATCGCTGCAATGGTTATGGACAGACGTTATCTTTTACCATCAGGAGAGCGTCTCGTTCGTCTTACTTTTCCATTTTTATAAGACCTACATCTTGGAATGGAACAGAGTATAACAATAGGGCTGATATAGAATGTTGAATTGCTGGCATGCGTTTGTTATTCTGTAATTGAATAATAGAATACCACCTCTTTTTATTCCTACCTCCACGCTTCACGGGTATTGAAGCGAGTGTGCAAATGTGATGAGGCACATTAGGCCTCATCGCCACCGGATTGATGGCGCACATTTGTTATGCAGTACGATATTGGACGACTCTATCTCGCTGAAATTTCGTCAATTTGCTCGATGCGAAATATCTCTGCCTTTTATCTTGCAAATATGAATGTGTCTCGCGAATTGAAATGAAAACTTCAAAACAATTTATTGTGTTAAAGTTAATACCTTACAAGCTTGCCGTATATACTACATAGGTAGTTACCGTAACGTATTACGTTTTGTATTGGGAACATTGCACTTACGTATTATTATCATCATTATTATTTTATAGCCTTTTCTATCCGTCTGTTGGATATTATTCTTTCCTTTGGTTTCCCATCTACCTCATTCCTGAGTTAATCTGGTCCAGGGTTGATCCGCATTGGTGTCGATATCAATTACTTATAAGAATATCAATATGGGTGTCTTCAAATCAAGAGTAAATAGGTTCCTTCGGTGTAAGTGTGTACCATCATTGATTAACATCAAATAGGCTGTGGTCATACGCAAACCTACCTTTTTTTTAAGCACGTTGTGTGAATATCTCAGTAATAAGTTTTTTTAATTTGTTTCGAAGGCGGTTATTCGTATACGAATGAATACTTATGCGTACTTTTTTGTCGTCAACAGCTCACGTATTTACAAATACCCTGGAAAGGAAACTGGCTCTCAAGTTCCAAAACACACCGTTAGAAACTTTGCGTCAATTTGATGATGGTTGTTATAGCTGTAACAATGATTTCCTTACGATGCCAGAGATCATTGCTAGGATATGAACCCACGCTCTAAGGCATTTCATCCAACCGTACTACTACCATTTCATGCTTAATTTTCTAAAAACTCAAACATCATCCATCCATCCATCTTACGAACCAGTAAACAATGGAATTCACTCTATGAGTGGGTGTTCCCTGTTAGATTCAATGTGGGTCGCGAGTGAATCGGTTTCTTCTAGGCAAGCATGTAATATCGTAGAATGCACCTTCGATTAACATCAGGCGAGATGGAGGTCAAATACAAGTCTATTTGTGAATTAAAAAAAAACTAATTACGGATCTCACATCTTAGCATCAGCCATAGAACGTTGACTGCTGGACAGAGGCCTCCTCCTGGTGGGTTTGCCAATAATCGCCACGCTTGGCAGGCGGGTTGGCGAGTGCAGTTAGGTGTGATTGTTCAAGGAAGACGCTGCTGCCCATCTTCCGGATTACATCCCTTAGCCGACTCTTACGGCAACCACGGGTAGAGAGGATGGGGTACTATTCGTACGTCGGCACCACCACGGAATCATTATGGATCTATCATTGCTCTATTACAATTAAAATAAATAAGAATGAAGATAATTAAAAAAAACGACTTCTTTCCACTCAGCCCAAACACTTATGTAACATTATCATCTGATGATGAAGCTGGAGGGTTGGTAGTTCATTGAGACTATTCCAATGACCATAAACAACACTGAAATGTCATATTAAAGCAAACTATGCAATTCTGTTTACTTGGATGACATATTTTTTCCAAGCAGGAAGATGTAAAGACTTGTAGTTATTTTAATGAGTTTTTGTTAAAGTTTTAGCTTATTAATATGTTTATGTCAAACTTTAGTTTTAGATACGAAGTATAGTTTTGAAGAAGTTTTTTAAAATTGTTGTCAAGTTAACAAAATTTAAATCCTCTTCACTATTGTACTGAAACGACTGTTAAGCGGAAATAAACTAAATATATACCTTGAACACTAAAAAAAGAACTTCCGCAAAGTAACACCTGAATCAATCAATTATTTTTTTCTGTTTGATTTGGGTTTATTATCAAACTACTGAACCAATTTCGATGAAATTTCTATGAATCTTTCAAACAAAAAAGTATATAAATGAAGGCGTTCTGAGGTAACAAACAAAAAACAACAACCGAATTGAGGACCTCTTCCTTTTTTAAGTCGGTCAAATACAGAGCATCTAACGGTGTGTTCCGGCAGCCTCACTTGAGAGCCAGTTCCATTCCAGGCTAGGTGTGCTTTACCATCTTCGACCACACCGTCACTTAACATCAGGTGAACTGTGGTCAAACACCTATAGCCTGTCGACAATAAAAAAAAGAGCCCACTGTTAAAATTACACTAATATAAACGCGAAAATTTGTGTAAATGTGTTTGTATGTTTGTTACTTTTTGACGCTCAAACGGCTGAAACAATTTTGATGAAATTTGCCACGGGGGTAGCTGACATCCTTGATTCACATAGGCTACTTTTTATCCCGAAAAAGAAGGGTACCCGTGAGAACAGCGGGTAAAACCGCGGAGCGCAGCTAGTTACTTATACATATACAAGTTAACAAAGAGCGCACTCCATTAACTGATTTGGTACCCGTACTGCCTCGCCCGAGGCTGTGGTTCTCCGGGTGAAGATTAATTGGGTAGGAACACAAACAAGGTAAGCAAATAATCTATGTAATGGAAAGGTACTGAAATTACAGATGAACTTAATTATCTAATAACTATTTCGGTTAAGCGATACGCTGCGGTTACCTCGGGGCATAGGATTCGATTCCCAGCGAGGAATAAAGTGAATTTGTAATTTCGATGCTCAAATTATTTGAATTAATGGACGTCAATGATATTTCGTTCTTCGAATTTTTAATTGACTTTAAAGAAGAATGAGGTTATCTATTCGGTTGTATTTATTTGAAAAGATATACTTTCAGTATAATTTGATTTTCTTGGCGGCAGAATTTCAACTAGAAGTACCCTACCCTCATGGTATAATTTCCTCACGATGTTTTCCTTCACCAGCAGCTCAAGTTACTGTTCGGGTTTGAACCAATGACCTTCGGTGTGTGTACCGACCTCGCTAGCAACTGAGCTATCATCGCTACCACACGATACACACTACGCTACTACTACGTGGTACAAATTACGTGAAAAAATAACTATAACAAATTCATCCAGTTATTTTAACCTATAACTTGTAGCTTAAGTATTATCAATACAATATTGTATAGTATGATTTTTTTTTACTGAAGATTAGGCTTGGCTTGCTCTTGGCCATTAACTCGCCTGATGTTAAGCGAAGATGCGGTCTACGGTGGAGCACGCTCGCCAAGAAGAAACAGATTCATTCGCGACTTGAAGGCACCCAGATTGCATCCATCAGGGAACACCTACTCGGGCACCAAATTTCCATTGTTAAGCGGTTCGTACAATGAAGGTAGATTCAAACCGTTTAGTTCGAGTTTTTAGAATATCTAACATGAAGCGGTGCTGTGTTTTAAAGCTCCTAGTTGACCGATGAAAGAAGGGCAGGGTGGAATTATATCATGCAGATCTGACCCGCACTCCCCGAAGAGTATCTGGTGCTAATCATTTATTTGTCCTGTTGGGTCATATCCCTATTTCCGAAATAAAACCGTGAATCCAGTAATATAGACGAGTTTATCCAAATATATTCACACCATCACTTCGTTACAAACAGGGGCCGCTGTCAGCGCTTTGATGTTGACATCTCTAAACTCTAACATGTTGTCACTCCAAAAATAAATAATCAAATAGATGAAATATATAGTAGTTAGTCTAACAGTTCTCCCTCCTGATGGTACTTAAAATATAACGCTTACTCAAAACCACTACATCAATACGGAGAACTTAGAGTAACGAAATAAAATTCAGCATTACTTAGTTGGCGCGCATCATATTTCACGAAGTCTCAATAGCCTTGTAATTTCGCTAGATACATGCACACATCACACATCATCAGCCATAGGACGTCCACTGCTGGACATAGTCCTTCTCCTGGGGGGGTTTTGCCAATACTCGCCACGCTTGGCAGGCGGGTTGGCGAGCGCAGTTAGGTGTGATTGTTCAAGGAAGACGCTGTTGCCCATCTTCCGGATTACATCCCTTAGCCGACTCTTATGGCAACCACGGGCAGAGAGGGCGGGGTACTATTCTTACGCCGGCACCACCACGGCACATACATGCAATATATGTATAGATACATGCAATACCCTTTAAACAGTAACATAAGCTATGTAATCAAATATCTAGGTAATTATGAATACTACCTCAAATAAAGGTAACAAGATCTTCAGAAGTTGTGTAATATTAGGCAAATTGTGGCTTCCGGCGATTTTCCACTCTATTTGATTGCTCGCTTTGAACTATCGTCATTTGAGATAGGTGAAGGGGACGGAAGGTAAATAAGTTGATATAGTATTATTATATATCTAATTCGCCAGAGAACTAAAGTCATAGACCTCTTCGCGTATTAGCAAGCTGAAGTGGCAGTGGGCTGGACAATGGACTTGTCCGTTGTTCCGATAACCAGACGATGTAGACGTAGACGTGTTCTAGAGTGTATTCCACAAATCGGCAAACTTAGCATAAGTCGCCCTGGGACTCGATGGAGTGACGATATACGTAGGACAGTTGGCGGTGGATAGAAGCAAAAAGCCAAAGATCAGGTAGAGTACACTGGAGCTACTATGACAGCGACCCAGAGCCTCGCTCCGATACTTCAAGGAGCTGGGCTGGCTCGGGTAGACGCTGGTAGGGGGAAATGCACAATACACCCCAAGCGGGACGTCAGCGCAGCACACATCGCCCCCATTCCGAATAACAATAAGAATAAGATCGGGTTGAGTTTTGTGTCATGGGAGAGGCTTAGCCTATATTGTAGCGCTGATAGTTCAATGGTTAGCGCAGTCGGTTCGCCGAATGGTGTAGAACCCCAACAATCAGCCTGAACTGACGGTGACGAAAAACATCGTGAGGAAACCATAGCTTGGTGGTAGGGTTTTCTAAATACCTGAGCCTGCCAACAACATCTATAAGTTCATTGTTAATACATATTTTAAGGGCCCCTTAAACCTACATCTGGATCGCAAGCTCTAGGTACTGTACGGATTCTTGTCCCTGCACCTGCACGGTGATTCCATTGAATGCTGAGATGTTTTCTGTTTTCGTCTCAGCTATCTTCCCATATTAAAACCTTTGCTTAGTTTGGAGTTGATGAAATGTTCTTCAATATTTATTATTCATTTTAATCAAATTAACTCCTGTGTCGCAATAAATGATTCAAAGAAGTTATTAATGATTTTCTAATCATATTTATTTACATAGAAATTTATTAATTTCTGAATACTGAATAAAATAATTATGAGATACGTGTAGGTAAATTTAATTCAATTTCATATACCAATTTGAGGATAATTCATTACTTAGAATAATAACTGTTATTCAAGATGATTGATTGAATTGACATGACAAATTGTAACCCAATTGTACTTAGTTATTGTGTCCATAATAAGTTTGTTGAAGGTACCTACCATGTAAAATAGAATTGGTTTCATTTGAAGGCTCAGTAATCGTACTGAGCCTTCAAATGAAACCAATTCTATTTTACATGGTAGGTACCTTCAACAAACTTATTCCCCACAGCAATGTTGACGTGCAAGTTATCGAACTTGCACGTCAGCATTGCTGTGGGATACAGAAAAAGAACACACCCGAAATGAATGTCTATTTCAAACGATATGATAAACAAGCAAATTCTTACACGATCCTATTTTTCAAAATATTCCACGTTTGTTTCGGCTATGACTTTGGATTTTTCAATTACAAAACATCAATACGAAAATTTGTAGCCAAATTTTTGTGTTTTCTTCAAAGTTTGTTGATGTCTTTGGCGTGTTTATGGAGTTTATATGCTGCAGATAATTACAGCACTCTTATCTTAGTTTGGATTTTTTACGTGTTTCTTCAATACATGGTTTATGTTATTATTTTTTTGTTTAAACAATCAGATGTGACTTTATTTCACTTTTATTGGGATATGCAACAAGTTGACTTTTTTTTTTTTTTTTTTATGGCTGACATGCTAGGTGTTTGACCACAACTCACCTGATGTTAAGTGACGGTGTGGTCGAAGATGGTAAAGCACACCTAGCCTGGAATAGAACTGGCTCTCAAGTAAGGCTGCCGGAACACATCGTTAGATGCTTGGCGACAGATTTTCAACTTGAGGGTGGTAGCTAGCCAGCCGAGTACTAGAAAGTACCCTACCACCACGCTATGGTTTCCTCACGATGTTTTCCTTCACCGGCAGCTCAAGCTCATTGTTGGGGTTTGAACCCACGCCCTTCGGCATGCGAACCGACCGCGCTAACCACTGAGCTATCATCGCTACAAATCGCTTTAATTGGGAGCTTACGGAGCACGCAGATGTGTTGAGAAAAGATTAATCATGTTGATGTCTCTTTCTTATTTGTATAGAATCTTACTGAGCAGTATTTATTGTACCACCCATTATGAAGTATGTATAAAGCCTGTGTGGGTTGCAGTCGTGTATTTTATGATTATTTTGACTTGCGATACTATTTTGATTATAAACATATATATTTTTACGCGTTATATTACCGAATGCGAATCTTTACAAAAATTTTGCTAAGCGGCGATAATCAACATTTGTTGTCATATAAATATCTGTACAAATCGATTGCTGACGTTGTGGAAAAATACAAAAGTGCTTTTGATGACGTGGTATAAATTTAAATTTCTTCAATTTCTGTATTTTTATTTGAATATAATTATATTATTATTAATTATTATTACTTGTCCTTTTTTACAGTATCTAACATCCATTTTATTCAATACACCTTTAACGATGATAGCGATATATTACGCTATATGGCATATACAAAGCAACAATATACCGGTTAATATATTTAATATTTTCAATTAATTTATTCCATATTCTCTGTACAACTTTGTAAGAAAATGTTTTTTTTTTTTGTTATTAGCAAACAACGGTAAATATGCCCGGCACCACCTGCATTAAAGATTCATCTCTTTTTCTAATTACTTATTAAAACACTTTATAACAGTGCCCTTATTTATTTTGTTAGTATATCGTCCACTTGCGACGACAGTGTGATATATCGAATTATACGATTTTTCGTTTTACTGATATTCTGAATCGAGATCTCGCGTTCTATTATCTCCAAAAATGGGTTATAATAACAATTTTACAATAACAATACAAAATAGAGAAAAGACGAAATATAAAGATATAGCGCTGTCTCGGTTGGTGATATAGTTGGCTTCGACACAATGATAGTTCAGTTGTCATCTAAGCTTTAAAGAGTGAAGTGCTCTCGGTTTTCTTGAAAAACGTCGCATCACGAAGATACCACGTATTAAATGACAATTTCCAACAAATAATTTTCAACGTGACAACTAAATTTACCACCCTGTAAACTTAGCTTTTATTTGGAACAACGTAATAAGTTTTTTATTTTTATTTTATAATGAAGTTAATTTACTTCCATTAGTGTTTTTTCTTTTTGATATTTAATTTTAGTATTAGTTATACTCTAATCCCTTCACAAATAATAAAGCTATCTTGACAATACAATTCAAGAGTTATGCTCATTTAAAAGTTTAAAAGCTGAAAAATTATGGTTTTTGAGATGTCACACTGTCGTCGCAAGTGTGTGATTGTGTATTTTTTTAGAAATTTTACAAAATAACACTTGCCATTAGACTTAATTCGTAGCAGCTGAGAATCAATGAATGATGCATTTGGGATGAATGCTGCTAGGCGTGTCCTAAATTTCTTCAAATGATTATACACTGCTGATAAAGGGTAATAAAAGTATCGTGACATCGTTACATCTTCACAATGATTTTCCTTCCTTTAGTTACTCGACTATCACTATCGAGTTACAAAACCTTATAACGACGAAGACACCGTGATTAGATGCTTGACATCTGATATTCTTTCCTCGTTTCTGGAGTACACCTTTTCAGTCATCAACAACAATAATTTTCCAGATTTGGCAGCTGATATTTACTGCTGAAAACATATCTGTGGTTCTATCGCTTAGCCTGACGGTTGGTCCCGCTCTTTCCGCCTGCTTGCTCACTACCGAAGTCCAAAAAATTATATTGGTATTACATGAAAAACTGCTTTTCGAAAAAGGTGAGTACTACTACTAATTTATAATATGTATTAGCGAAGGTCTCTATATCTCTACAGAGTGGGTGTCCCCTAACAGTCAACCCCGGAGTCTTACTATGACATGAAGGCTCGACAAACACAGGAAGTCTAAAAAGATTGGATGGTTATGCTACAGGATAAAGACAAATAGGAGAAATCGTGGAACACTTTTGCCAGCAGTGAGACGGTTTAGGGTAATAAGACACGGTTTTCCGATGGCAAGACATTCAATATTCTTTTAAATTAAAAAAATAGCGTCCGACCTATATAGAATTTTCGGCCAAAACCTAACCTTCAGCTCTGGTCATAGTTTCCGGAACCGAAAATAATTTAAACACATTAAATAGTTTTTTTAACTAAGTAAAATTTATAGTTTTATAGTGTTCATTTATATTTAGAACTTTAATTCAGTTTTTATTTAATCATATTGAATGTCTTTTCAATACCAGTTAAATAAGAATAATATATGAAAAAAAAACAATTTAATTACACTTTTTACAATAACATATAATTTAACAAAAAAATTATAAACAAATTTCACAAATATACTACGTAAATAATTAAAATAAATAAAAATCGTAGGACATTACACGCGTGCCTGAGTGAGTGTTCCCCGTTGGATATAATCTGGGTGTCTTCAAGTCGAGAGTCAATCGGTATCTTCTAGGCAAGCGTGCTCCATCTTAGACCGCATCATCACTTAGCATCAGGTGAGATGGAGGTCAAAAGCCTATTTCTTCTAAAAATATTTAAAAAAAAACGTTGCTTTTTGACCCCAAACTAAGCAAATCTTGTACTATAGGAATCAAATAACTAATAGAATATTTAAATATTTTTTTTGGTAAATACATACTTATAATACATACAGAGCATCCAGATACAGAACACACATTTGTATATACCACAAAATATTTTTCCTGGGTGGGATAGAACCCACGCCCTACAGCTTTTAAAGCAGATATACTACCAATGAACCAACAGAGTTGTCATAGTACTTCACATAATACACGATCAATCTATCAGCTAGTAACTATAATTTAAATTGTATGTGCTTTTTGTCAACAGATTATGTTAACTCGCAAGAAATAGATAGATTCATCCGTGGAAGCTCGTCCGCTCAAGTTCAAGGTTTACAAAGTGATCCCGCTCAATGCGAACTGTTGAATTTCAGTGTCACTTATTTATTTGTCAGAATAATGGTTTAGTGTACATATATTTTTTTAATGTAAAAGTAAGGAGACGAACCAGAAACTCTCATGATGGTAAGAGATAACGTCTGTCCATGACCATTGCAGCGATACACAGAAGTTTGAGCAGTACATCAAAGTCTTAGTGCACCGCTGCTTTAGCGCTCATTACTTTGAAACTTTCGATAGTTAGTGTCAATAGTTCTGTAATTTCACTAGCAAACCGGAACGCAGTAATGTTTACACACTACTGCTTGGCGGCAGAATATCTGCTACGGTGGTGGTACCTACCTAGACGACCTTCTACTAAATAGATAAAATATCACTATATCTAATACCTTTAAACGAGCAATTCTTGTATATATGTATATATATAATCTGAATCTCTGAAACGGCTCCAACGATTTTCGTGAACTTTAGTATGCAGGGGGTTTCGGGGGCGATAAATGGATCTAGCTAGGTTTCATTTTTAGAAAACTTTTTTTTATCCGTGTTTTCAGGCAATGAAAAACCGAGCAATGCTCGGTAATCCAGGTAATTATACATAATAGTAATAAGCATCGTGAGGAAACCATAGCGTGGTGGTAGAGTACTTTTTAGTACTCGGCTGGCTAGCTACCACCCTCAAGTTGATAATCTGCCGCCAAGCATCTAACGGTGTGTTCCGGCAGCCTTACTTGAGAGCCAGTTCCATTCCAGGCTAAGTGTGCTTTACCATCTTCGACCACACCATCGCTTAACATCAGGTGAGCTGTGGTCAAACTCCTAGACTGTCTAAAAAAAAAAAAGTACACATATCTTAGAGTTATAATATCGTCCACATATCTTTGTCCGCTGAGGTATACAAAAGCGGGTTTGAAGGATAAATATTAGCACCTAATGTGGTAAAAAGTTCTTACTTATTATTCATAAGAAATATTACTTACCTACTAATTACACATTTATAAAAACAAAAACCTAATCAAATACAAATATTTTATTGATAACACCAATGTTACAAGTCAAAGAAACTTAATCCTGGAGGGAAATGTGGGAGAATGCTGGTAGCATTGCCACGTTAAATGCCAATATTGTTTTGACGCTAACGCTAAAGTCGTCGCTAGAGCTGCTGCTAATTCAGTTGTAGATTGAATATCATCAGCTTCTACAATCTCCTTTGATTCTTCATTGTCGATCAAAGTTTTCAGACGACCACGAGGTTTATTTTTCAGGTCGAAATTTCCAGAACGGAAGCGGGCGAACCAGGCGGTGCGTGCCGCTTGTGCCACGACGGTACTCATATTCCATAATTATTCGAATTTTTAACGTATCTATGATGACGAAAATGGTTTAAATGCGACGAAAACATAACACTAATTATAAAAAAACATAACATAAGACTACTTTTGGAAAATGAATTCCATATTTATAAAAAAAAATTAATTTGAAATTAAAATTAATAGCCACTGCTGCAGAAAAGCAATTTCATAGGTAAAGACCTATTATATAACCAAAACAAAAATACAAACACAAAAAAGACTTTAAATTAAAACTGTTAACTAAATAATTATATGATAATTCTAGAAAATATAAAACATGTATTCATTATAAAGACCGAAACCTAACTTTTTTTTTGTTACCAGGTAAAATCCTTAATGGATACCGCCGGCCATGGGGATGGCAAGGTGGTTATGTGGGAGTCTCCGTCAATATGACAGCCTACCCACTAAACACCAGGGGGTGTTCCATCTCAGCGCGTCGAGTATCCGAGTCGAGGTATCGGGTGCGCTTGTGCACCCGATATGTGAGTGCGGACTCTTTCTCGGGGAGCTTCTGCTTCACCCGGCCTGATGACAATGTCACATACCATATACATCGTTCATCCTCGGGAAACTCATTCATGGGCGACAGGTTCCCCGAACCTAAGCCTAATCTAAACCTGATAAAGACCGTAGGAACGCGCTGGATGCGACACGCTTCCAACCGGTATTTATGAAAGTCAATGGGGAGGCCTATGCCCAGAAGTGGACATCCTACAACTGAGATGATGATGATGATGATGACGATGATTAAATATTTATTTATGCCTTTATGTAGGTACTATAATACAACAAAATATAAACAAACTAAGTAATCAAATATACATTTTTATTTTTGTTAGTAATATTTTTATTTTTAGTTTTTAGGTGTATATCATACGCAGCCATCTTATTGTTAAAATGATTATATGTAAACGATGTTTATACCCTTCATTATCATAACAATACAGGAAACACCTAATAATTTTTATTAGTACTAACTGCGCCTCGCGGTGTTACCCGCTAGCCTATATGTTAATTCAGGGTGTTAGCTATGTAGTTTGCTTCTGTGAATAAGTGATGTTCCAGAAGGAAACGGTGGAGTGCGAACGGGAGGTCATAGATCTCCCAATACGCCGCCAGAGAGCCGGTCGTCGGAGAAGGATCCACGCCCTCCTTCAAACCTTTATAACAAGAGCCTTGGGTAGTGGACTCGGGGGTCCATCGTCCCACAAGAGTAGCCCCTGAGGTGGCGCGCGCGGTGTGTCCGCGCGCCCGTCTAGAAAGAGGGATGGAGGCAAATTGATCCATCCGTTTGAGCGTAAAGAAGGAACAAACAAACAAACACACTTACGCTTAAAGTTTCGCCTTTATAATATTAGTGTGATAAAAACTGCTTTATATTCTTGATGAATTATCTAGTAAAAATACCAGACAAACAGAGGATACAAACCGGAGACAAAGATATATTATTACGAAATTAGTCAAATTTGAATCCCTATGTTTAAGCGAACTTGATCATAAATTCAAATTGAGCGCTATGACTAATTCCTACAGACACAAACGTGCTCAATAGATAGAGCTTCTGAATGTTAGTAGTAGCATAGGCGTAAAATTACTTTACGCAATTGGTAGTTTTAACTGGAAAGTTTTCTGGGAGTTTTGAAAATAAGTGATTTTATAGTTTTGACGTCCTGTTTCTGAATTTTACGACACATGAAGAGAATCTCGTGAAGGCTGAGAAGGACAAGCTCACCAAGTACCTTGACTTGGCTCACGAGATAACCGCCCTGTTGGATGTTGATTCAACGATAATTGTCCTGATAGTTGTCACGGTGACCTGTATTATGGCAAAGAGTCTCGACCAACATCTTAAGAGACTCTCGCTAGATGGTTGGGTCAAGGGTCAGATCATTGACAAGGCAATGATCATTGACACGGCGTGCATTGTTAGAAGGTTCTTCACTCTGTAGCTTTATTTAATGGAAAAAAAAAAATGATGATCAATAAATGACTACATGAATAATAATTTAGTAATACCTAATTTATTGAAGCTAAGAAATATAAATACAGCGAAGTATTACTTTTATTTTTTTATGGCTGACAGGCTTGGTGTTTGACCACAGCTCACCTGATGTTAAGTGGTCGTAGATGGTAAAGCACACCTAGCCTGGAATGGAACTAGCTCTCAAGTGAGGCTGCCGGAACACACCGTTAGATGCTTGGCGGCAGATTTTCAACTTGAGGGTGGTAGCTAGCCAGCCGAGTACTAGAAAGTACCCTACCACCACACTATAGTTTCCTCACGATGTTTTCCTTCACCGGCAGCTCAAGCTCATTGTTGGGGTTTGAACCCACGCCCTTCAGCATGCGAACCGACCGCACTAACCACTGAACCATCATCGCTACAAACTCATAACGATAAGATCACTACTTATCGTTAAAGTTATTTTAGGTTTTAATTTAACTTATTTAAATTTTGAAACTGTTACTAAAAAGTTATTACTAAAATTAAGATTAATAGACATAAGACATATCCAAGGCATTTAACTAACTTATTAACTTCTCGTGTCGTGAGGTTCAGTGATTCCCACCTTTTAGAGTTTAATTTAATGTCTATCTAAACAATATACAAAATCTCTCTCTCTCTTTCTCTCTCTCTCTTTCTCTCTCTCTCTCTCTCTCTCTCTCTTTCTCTCTCTCTTTCTCTCTCTCTCTCTTTCTCTCTCTCTCTCTTTCTCTCTCTCTCTCTTTCTCTCTCTCTCTCTCTCTGAGTGAATGTAAAATAATTCATTTGTGTCCCCGTATATCCCGTATATATATGAAATCTCTCTTCTGCTTGATTTATTTAGAATCCAGATATATTTAAGTATAAGTCCATTCGAACTCTTTAAAAAGTACCTAAGCCAAAATGTATAAAAACATTTGTAAATTCTAGTTTTCAGAAGTCGCCTCTAGACGATTCATAGGCATCACAGACCGTCGATTTTAATAAAGAGCTTATATCGACATTGAAATATCGACAAAACTATGAATATACACGTTCAATTGAAATTTATTGCTCCACCAAACGTCTATTGTATATTTCGCAACTATTTTTTTTTTAATGAAATTGCCTACGTAAACTAGTATTTTTAATATGTTTCGTTTATGTATAACTAGCTGCGCCCCGCGGTTTTACCCACGTGGTGATGGATGATGATGATGAAAAGTTACTAATCTTATATAGCCTGCATCTCAAAATCCTTTCTTAGGGGATGCCTACGTCATAGTAGCTTTATGCATGCAAAGTCTCAGCCCGATCGGTTTAAAATTGACAAAGTTTCATACAAACTTTCATCCCCTATTTTATCCCCTTGGGGGTAGAATTAATCAAAATCCTTTCTTAGCGGATTCCTATGTCATAACATCTACTTGCATGCCAAATTTCAGCCCGGTCCGTCCAGTGGTTTGGGCTGTGCGTTTATAGATCACTATGTCAGTCAGTCAGTCACCTTTGAGTTATATATTTTTAGATATACTAATGAAAACCTTTCGTTCTCCGTTCATTGCCAAAAGTTATTAATACATATTTTTTGATTTTTGTCACAATGTCGCGATGAAATGTCAAAAAGTCAGAGCCTCAGAGCCAAGAAATTTGCGGACGCTAGGTGGCGCTGAAGTCGTGCACAGAGCCAATAATAAAACAAAGCTTTAAGCATTATCACATTAAACATTATCACTTTATTATTTTGTGTAAGGAAACAATGATGACTTGCGACAATATTGTTGATTTCTTATCGTAAACATATTATTTGGTTTTTAACCTAGCTGAGCTTAGCATGATTTGTAAAAGTAACGTGCCTCTAACATTCATTTATTAATGGCTAATAAATTAGTCTACTTCAATTTCTAGCATACAAAATTTGTACTGTTTACCAGGCAATTCATATTTCCCCCTCTCTAACCATGGACTCACTTTGAGATTTGTCCGATTTATCGCGTCCACAATTGTCTTACCCCAAACGAATGCCAGAGTCGCGAATAAAATTATTATGATTTCATCTAGTATGGCTACGTATTGTTCGAGCCACGTAGCTAGACTATATACTGTGTGGTATTCATTCTTCTGCAATCCTTTACAAGGCGATTCCAAAGCCGCGTAAGGGATTGTGAGACATATTAGAAAAGTTATCAAAGATAGTAGTGACGATACGTATAAATTCATCGTGCTGTCCGTTTCCAACACTCTTATGTAGATCTTCTTCTTCTTCTTGAACATTAACCTCTCTCGGAGATCATCCTTCTTGAATAAAGTATCTAGGCACAGATACTTGATTAATCTAAAACCACAAACAAACGTTATTTAGAAAAAAAAAATAGTAAATAAAAAAATTAAAAATAAGCACACGACTACGAAAAAACTTGATCTGTAGCGATGATAGCTCAGTGGTTAACGCGGCTGGTTTACACGCCGAAGAGCGTGGGTTCAAAGCCTAACAATGAACTTGAGCTGTCGGAAAACATCGTGAGTAAACTTATGATGGTAGGGTATTTTCTAGTACTCGGCTGGCTGGCTACCACCCTCAAGTTGAAAATCTGTCGCCAAGCACCTAACAGTGTATTCTGGCAGCCTCATTTGAGAGCCAGTTCCATTCCAGGGTATGTGTTTTTTACCATCTTTGACTAACACTGAACATTAGGTGAGCTTTGGCCAACCTAGCTCGTCAACCGTAAAAAAAATAGCAGTAATTTTTAATCTATAAACATATTTTTATTGTGAATCAAATACATACCGTTCCAAAGCAAGTCGGTAGATAATCATGATCACTTATAAACTTGAGGTAATTTCGTCCAATGCAATATTGATTCAAACACTTTTAATCATTTCACATTTAACTATTTCAAATATGTAAATTTTGGTCAATACTTATTGATGACACCAAAACTTTTCTTAAAACTGAACGAATTTGATATCAACACTGGTTTTTATGTTATTAGAGTAGTTCATTAGATAATTGACCGATTGCGTTAATGCATCCTCGTTATATATCACTTGACAGTTATAAACGACTATGCAAGGCCCATTTAATCGGAAATACTAACAAGTATCAAGTAAATGATTAAATTTTAGTTTCTAGTGTGTGTGATGGGAGGGTATTTTCTAGTATTCGGCTGGCTAGCTACCACTCTCAAGTTGAAAATCTGCCGCCAATCTGCCGGTGTGTTCTAGCTGCCTAACTTGAGATCCAGTACTATTCCGGGCTAGGTATGCTTTACCTTCTTCGACCACACCGTTACTTAACATCAGGTGAGCTGTGGACAAAACAACTAGCCTGTCAACCATTAAAAAAAAAGGATATAATTATGTGAAAACTGTATACGAGTAATAACTTCAAGATAAATTTAAAACCAACCCAAACAGGTGCGCGGTGAGCAGGAACACTCTGTTAGCTGTAAAAGTGAATTCATTTATCTGTGGAAAAAAATCAATATATTTAAACAGTGTATCCCTAGACGACTGAACTTTGCTCGATGGATTTAAAATTTAAAACTCGAAACTACGTATTATCCTAGAGTTATCTTTAGTAAAATGCGCATTTTCCATATTAGCTAGATCGACTTTACGCACTCAAAAACCTCTGTATAACCAATTTTATATATACGAGTATGTAAGTCCAAATATTGCTCGTCTTATAATATTAGATGTTATATTAATAGAAAAGTTTATTTTCGTTTTACTTATCCGGGATTACTCACGTTCAACATGAGTAATAACAATAACAACCTTGTTTCTCCAATCAATTTAATTAGGTTAACTATATAACTTATATAATAAACGTAAGTAAGTACAGAGTAACACCTGAATCAATCAATTATCTAAGTACCTACAAATGACTTTATAAGTACATTTACAATTTAGCAATAGATTATTTTGTGTCTTATTATAGAAGCAATTTAATTATTTTGTGTCTTATTATAGTAGCAATTTAATTTAGCCTATATTTTTAATTCATTTTCTTAAAGTTATTTAAAACAGAAGGTTTTGTTTATCATTGTTTGTTAGTTTATACAATAATAATTACTTGAAAAAAAGTCGAGAATGATATAACCCAACCAAAAACAGTGAACCCATTGTGTATTATGAACCTCTCGGGACGTGTAGATAAAGAAGTTATAGTTTAGGTATTGACGCTAATGTGAAAAGTCTAACTAAATTATTTGTCAAAACATAAAGTGGAATAAAATAACGTCTAACATCTAAACTAAGCACGTCAAAATAACAACTTCAATAATAAAATAATGTAAAATTAATAAACAAATATCACTGCCTGATAATAACAATAATGTCCAGTGAATAATAAATGTCAATAATGTCAAATTAATATTATAAATGTCAATCAAATAATGAATTAAATAATGTCAAGTGTAAAATAGAATGTCAAACAAATAATTAATAGTGCAAAAATTTTACGTAACTCATAAAATTATTTATAGGGCAGAAAATTTGCATAAGTAGTAATTATGCAATCATTTCTGGTAAGAGTTAAATGACGTCAAAGTGTTTTTTCGTGTTGTTTCTAATATTCTACTCATATAGAATCTCAGATAGCATTGCACTTTATTTGTAGATACTGTCATGACTAGATTTAAGACTTGACCGTGACTTGCTTTGTTTGAATTTGATCGTGACTTTTTTGACCACGTTTGTATTGTTTTTGTGACTCGTTTTAATTTGTTACTTACTTGAGGCAACTAATGTAACTTACATTTGCAGATGAACAAATGACTATGATGTATAAAAAATATATTTTAATGTGTTACAATCGTAGATTAACATTAAAGATTCGAGGAAATGTGTACTCCATGAAGATTTGTTTTATTTGGCTTTGATAGATAAACAGAATTAGACCGACAGACAGGCAACGAAGTGATCCTGTAGATTTTTTTTTAGAATTGCGACACCCTAAAAATTATTAGTCTAATTAATAGAGATGAGTTAACTGTATAAGAACAATCAGGTATGAGACACTAAGGTTCAGAACTATCCCTGGAAGACCAGCATTTAGTGGTATTACTTTCCAAGTACAGAACTTTAATGGACGAGACTCGATATAGTGAATAAATTTTCCGATGTTTTGAATTTTTTGTGCATCTGCAAAAATACAAATTAATTTTATTTTGATTATCCTACTAAATCGACAAAATACATACCAAAAACCCGAAATAAACGGTTTGAATCTACCTTCATTATACAAACCGAAAATAGAATTTGCGGCCCGAGTGGGTGTTCCCTGATATATACAATCTGGGTGCCTTCAAGTCGCGAGTGAATCGGTTTCTTAAACGCGAGTGTGCTCCGCCGTTGACCGCATCTTCGTTTAACATCAGGGGAGTTGGTGGACAAACGCAAGCCCATTTGTCATAAAAAAAGAGTAGTGCGCACGGAGTTACAGCTTGTTATATTCACAGAAATCAAAATGATCTGCGCAGTTATTGCGCAACTATTGCGTAGCTAGTACGATCACTGATATAAATACCTGTTTCTTCAATCAACTTATCATGGAGTATGTTCCTTATTATTTCAGTTTTTGATGATAATTCGCCCGCTTGTATAGCAGATGCAAAAGTTGTCACCAGGCTTCCTAATATCATAACAGAATCTTTTGCCATCCAAATCCAAATCTGTGAAACAAAAATTCCGTAAACTCAAGCTAAATAATAAATAGTTTGGTAAGAACTCGAAAAATTGTGCATGTGCATTATTTTCCAAAACTTTTATATAATGTTGTGTTCACAAAATGCCGAAAAACATACACGAGGGTAGGAAAGCGATATACTTAATATCATCATCATTATCATTTCAGCCGCAGGACGTCCACTGCTGGACTTAGGCCTCCCCTATTAACTTCCATAGAGACCGATTGGAAGCCGCTGGCATCCAGTGCGTTCCTGCGGTCTTTATTAGGTCGTCTTTCCATCTTGTGGGTGGACGTCCTACGCTGTACTTGCCGGTCCGTGGTCTCCATTCCAGAACTTTGCCCCATCGGCCATCAGTTCTGCGTGATATGTGCCCTGCCCACTGCCACTTCAACTTGCTAATCCGCTGGGCTATCCTATCTTCCCATTTCTGTTTCGATCTCGTAGGGAAACTCCGAGCATAGCTCTCTCCATAGCTCGTTGTGCGACTTTAAGCTTACCAAGAAGGCAGACAGTCAGAAACCACGTTTCAGCGCCATAAGTCATCACTGGTAACACACACTGGTCGAAGACTTGAGGCACTGAGGTAATTTGGACGAGAAAACGCTATTTTCCGAACGCTGCCCAGCCGAGTTGGATTAGACGACTGACCTCTTTCTCGGAGTTGGATATATCTAGTTGGACTGCTTGTTCTAGGTAAATGTACGTGTCAAAAACTTCAAGAACCGAGTTCCCAACCGATATTGGGATGAGCACAGCATGGGCATTCAGCATTACCTTCGTCTTGTCAATGTTCATTTTAAGACCCACCCGTTGGAAAACTCGATTGAGGTCTTCGAGCATTATGCTGACATCTTCCAACGATTCTGCCATGACCACCATATGGTCGGCAAACCAAAGGTGAGTGATGTATTCGCCATTAATATTGATGCCGAATCCTTTCCATTCCAGGAGCTTGAAGGCGTCATCTGCTGTAGCAGTAAATAGTTTCGGAGATATAACGTCTCCTTGTCTGACCCCTCTTTTTAATGGATTCGCCTTCTAAGTCTGCTCCTATACTTGGACCGACATAGTGGCGTTATTATACAAACACTTCAACACTTCGATATTCTGCCATTTTGACTATCGGTAGACAGTCAATATGGCATCGCTGAAGAGATTCAACCACCGCCCATGTCTCGATCGAATCAAAGGCTTTCTCATTGTCCACAAACGCCTAACATAGAGGCACATTATATGGTACTGTAATCTTTTCGAAAACCAGCTTGTTCGGAAGGTTGGAAGTCACCAAACCTGTGACTGAGGAGGTTCGTAATGACCTTCGAAAACAGCTTTTAAACATGGCTCAGAAGCGAGATGGGTCAATAATTCTTCAATAATATATTGTCACCTTTTTTGAAGAACAGCGTCATAACCTGCGTTCTGGGAAGATGTGACGGATCGGTTGAAATAAAAAACATCGCAATTATAACCTGGGAGATGGATTTGGGTTGTCAGCGTCGCTTGTCAGCTTATATCGCGATGTAGTTTCAGAACGGTCTGCAGATGCAGTTAGTGTAATTTGCCTTGGTGCCAACCTCACGTTTTTATAAGACTTAAATGAAGACAAGAAATTGAAACACTCTATTTCTTTTTCATTAAGATGACCGGCACTGCCAACTCGTGACCACGGCTATTGAAACATGGCCAAAACGTAGAAGTAAATAAGCAAAACTAATTTCATAGTATTTTGAGTGTGATTAAGACCTGGTGATAAACATAAGTTTCGGCATCTCTTGTTTGGAGACTGTCTGGCTTCCAATCAGGTCCTGGGTTCGAATCCTAGGACACCACCTCTGTCTTATCTAAATTATATGTGTATTGCCGTGGACTTCAAACGGTGAAGGAAAACATCGAGAGGACAGATGAATCAATCAGTCAATCCCGATGATGTGTGATGTCTGCCAACTCGGCTTTGGACTATGGCCTTCTCACAATGAGAAGAGGCCCGCCTCCAGCAGTGGGAAAGCTCATAAAACAGAGCTGATTCGGGTAAACATAATAACGTATACAAATATCAAACAAAAGAAGTTATTACCGTTTCACTATTTTGTTTCGATTTCATGACCCTCACATATATGAACACCATATTATGAAGTACGTTGAAAAACAACGTCACTGTGAACTGTAACATAAAATGCATTAGTTATTAGAAATACTATATTTCTATAATTTGTATTGTACATGATATTCACTTACATATTATTTTTGTTACAGAGGTTAGAAATAAAAACAGACTGTAGAAAATGCGTGAAGACTCCGTGGTCCTACAATTTGTGCACAAATGTAAACAAATACACCAATGCATTTTAAAATGTTTAATTAATGAGACAAACGAAACTTTATCCTAGTGGTAAGAGATAGCGCCCGTCAATGACCATTGCAGCCGTACACAGAACTTTGAGTAATAAAGCAAAATCCAGGACATCTCTGCTTTAGCACTAAATCCTTTGATATATTCGATAGTTAATCAACATCAGATATTTAGTTCAGATATTCTACCAACAAACAGTTGCTTGGCGGCACAATATCTGCCAAGACCAAGATAACCTCCTGCTATAGAGATATATCACGCAGCAAAATTTGTGTTATATTTAGATTTGTGTGACGTTGATCATGGAATATGTGTGGAGTTTATGTAAGAAAACAATAAATGTAAGACCAAGGAGTCTTCCCTCATTTTCTACACAACACTATACCTGTTTATTTTTCTCATTTGTGAGTTTTCTTATTATCTGCTTCTGAGTTATACAAAGTAATTTTATTTTTTTAATATCGCTAGTTAGTGATGACTTTTTATATTTAGTTTGACCATAGCTTACCTGATGTTAGGTGACGGTGTGCTCGAAGATGACAAACCGGAATGGTAGTGGGTATCAAGTGAGGCTGCTGGAACACACCGTTAGGCGCTTGGCGGTTTGATTTTAAATTTGAGGGTGGTATCTAGCCAGCCGAGTACTAGAGAGTACCTTAGCTTTCCTCACGATGTTTTCTTTTACCGGCATATCAAGCCCACAGCGTGCAGTCCAAACGCGCTAACCACTGAGCTATCGTCGCATTAAAAAGACTTAGTGTTTTATTCACACACCGGACTTACCACAGAATCGTATCCTTTCTTAATTTTTACAGCAACGTCGCAAATTTCTTTATATACACGATGAGACGTATGTATAAAAATATCAGAAGCATCTAGTTGTTCAGCCAACCTCACTAGGCGGCACTTAATTAAATAAAATACAAACACATTTGTCATGATAGCTATGTCCAGTGTATAGAAAGCCCAAAAAAATAAAACATTCTTCCATATTCCTGATAAGCAAAATTGCTCTTGAGGGCAAATAACAGCCGTGAAAATTATTCTATAAACCAGAGCTACAGTAATGATTGTCAAATATTTCTTTAGATGGGCGAACGCTTTGTCAAATTTTAACATTGTATCTACATACTGGAATATCGTCATACATCCCGACAAGGTAACATTTCTGTCCATAATCATATAAATAGAAATAAAGGTAAAAACTTGAATGATGTATGCCAAATAGCGCCAAAAAATTATTATATCTTCGTCATAATAAACTTGCAATATAGTCATAACACTAAAACAAGTCGATACGAGAATAAGAGAACCATTTATAACATACTTTACTTTCAGAGATTTGAACGTCAAAAACCCTAAATCTAAACCAGTAGTTAAGTGTATAAATTTATATATCGCTTGAATGACATCGATGCTAATCATTTTTGAAGTAGTTTTTGAAACGTTTGGTAAAACACTGCTGCTATTAACTACAACTGTATTAAACTAATCTAAAACGTATGTACATGTTTGGTGTTCAATTTTCTAATCGATCTGATCGCTTAATTTGTCAAAATCGACTTGATGTAATGAACATCAGGTTGATTTGACAAATTGAGCTTGTTTAGTTTGTTTTGTTATAATAATTTGGTAACTATTACTACACACACATTATTTTAAAGTTATTGTGATCGATCGATTGATCTATGTTGTATTATCAAGGGTATTTTTTAAATCAAATAGTTTGCCGTGGTGGTACTGGTGTAAGAATTGTTCCCCGCCCTCTCTATCCGTGGTACTCGTGTTTGCCCTAAGAATCGGTTAAGGGATGCAATCTAGTAGATGAGCAGCAGCGTTTTCCTTGAACAATCACAGCCAACTGCGCTCGAACACCAGCCTGCCAAGCGTGGCGAGTATTGGAAAACCCCCTAATGAATAGTACAAAAAGGACCATGCCAGGCCCCCCCTAGCAGCTCCACTAGGGGTACTCCAATGGGGGTTAAGAATCCCTGGGAGACGCCTGGCTACCACCAACGACGACTTGCCCTGGTAACACACAACATACTCACATTGAGGACGGACGAGAAAATTTTTGAGTTGGAAGAGGAAATGAGGTTACTTTGGGAAATTTTGGGGTTATCTGAAGTCTGGAGAGAGGGCGAAGACACGATAACCCTAAAATCGGGTAACCTATTCTATTACCGGGAGGATGACCAACAGTTCCAAGGTGGTGTGGCTTTCTCGCCCACAAGTGCCTCACTAACAACATTATTACCATAGAAGTATTTCGCAGGGTCGTATACCTAATACTTATAATATCCAAAAGGTATTCGCTGAAGGTCATTCAGGTGTACGCACCTACCTCGTCACACCCAGATGATGAAGTGGAGAGTATATATGAGAACGTAAATAGGGGCATATATACTTCCGAGACCCATTTCACCGTTGTTATGGGGGATTTCAACGCAAAGCGCGATGATGACTTGAGAGTGGGTGGCAATTTGGATATGGGCAACGGAACCCTAGGGGATAGAGGTCGACTTCCTGAAGAAAAAGACAACTTTTTAATAGTAACCGAATTGCAATTGGCCACGCGAGCGAAGTTATGAGGAAAAGCTAGTCACAAATAAATCATGAGTTTCTCCTCAAAAGCACTTTCTCGCTTCTTTTAATCTAAGATCACATTAAACTTGATGCTTTGTATCAAATTGCATTTCAAACTTTGCTTCATAAAAAGTCATACATAATGCATGATTCGCCTGCATCTGGCTTTATGGGAACTTCTACTAGGAGTTCCCGATAGAACTTTTCAACGGATGAGTTTCTCCCATGCCCATTTTTCTATCGGAGAGCCAGACACTCGAAAAAGCGACATCGTTTCATGGTCGACGTTCCAAAAACTCGAACGAAACGATTTGATTCTTATTCATTGTGCGGACTGCTAGACAGTAGAATCCGCTACTTGAGTGGGTGTTTCTCGGTGGATACAAACTGGGTGTCTTCAAGTCGACAATAGAATAAAAATTTAAACTAAAAAAATATTTTTTAAAACAAGCTTTTATCTGGGACAAGGAACTAAACATTTTAAAATAAATTCTGGTAAGTATTTGGCATATAGGTTACCTACGAGTATATTCTTAAAAGCTTGAGGCACAGAGGTATAGTAATTATAATTATCTAACCTGTAACCTGTAACGGGTAGTGCTTCCGTCTCCATCATCAGACCAGCTCCATGGTACCATATAATTATAAAACATACATAAGTACACTAAGGTTCCAACCAATCTGCATGATTATTCTGTGGTCTATATTACTTGGTGATTAGTACACTAAATTTGAGTGCAATCGGACATCGGGAAGTGGGTCAAATTCAACTTGCAAGATTTCACCCAAATATACATACATACATTGCAAGTTAAATAAAAGCTTGTATAAATAGAATGTATCGGTAACTTCTAGGCAATATTAAACTGCATAGTCATCTGACACTGATGATTGACTGCAGTATCTTAAACAACCATGCTCACATCATCAGCCATAGGACGTCCACTGCTGGACATAGGCCTCCTCCTCGGGGAGTTTTGCCAATACTCGCCACGCTTGGCAGGCGGGTTGGCGAGCGCAGTTAGGTGTGATTGTTTAAAGAAGACGCTGCTGCCAATCTTCCGGATTACAACCCTTAGCCGACTCTTACGGCACGGTAGAGAGGGTGGGGTGCTATTCTTACGCCGGCACCACCACGGCAATCACCATGCTCTATCAAACGTTATAATATTTAAAAAAAAAAACACAACAACGTTTCATAGTGACAATAGCTTAATGGTTACCGCGGACAAAAGATAAATATTGACGATATTGATAGATATTGAGAAGATATTGACAAAGCCTACTATAAGGTGGCTCATTACGTGGAAGACAGGAATATATGGTTGTAGTAGCTTCTCTCTGCACTTTTATCCCCCTGGCTAAGTGACAATTGTAGTAAGCATAATGTATTAATATCTATAACTGTAAACTGTAACTTAATATGAAAAGAAAGATCCACAAAAAAAAATGCCTTGCTGGATTTCTTGCCGGAGTATTCTCAGTTGAAGTGTAATTACGAGCCGGTGGTAGATTAAAAAATGTAACTTAACGTTCATAAGTGCCTTACCAGGGCCTAAACTGAATAAATGACTTTTTGATTTGATTCGACTTGGTCTTGAACTGCAAAGTTCAAATCCAAACAATAAGATTCAGCTTACCGGCGAAGGAAAACATTGCCAGGAAGCCATAGCACAGTGACAAAGTACTGTTGACTTTCTAGTTTTGGATTGGTTAGCTAACAACTTCAATTTGAAAATCTACCGCGAACACCTATCGGTGTGTTCCAGTAGCCTCACTTGTGAGCCAGTTCTCATGCTATTCCAGACTAGAAGACGTCATAACGCCAACCTAAAAAAAAAAAACTTTAGTTCGAGTCCTGATTTCCCAGATCCTTAGTAATACTTTAAGAAAACGATAGAGATAGCTGTTGTTTCGCCTCCGAGCTGAAATGCCAGTTGACTTATCTGACGGAAACGTTTCTCAATTTCAAACCTTGCCTCGAGGTGTTACTATGATACTAGTATAAACTTACTGGGATATCTTATTCTAAGAACTAGCAACTTGAATTGCTCTAGTATAGGTACGATGCAGATATTTTTTTTAATGTTTTCTTTTTACTTGTAAGTCATCATCTCAGCTGTAGGACGTCCACTGCTGGACATAGGCCTCCCCCATATTTACTTGTAAGTAAAAAAAATGGTTTGACAACCAACTTTTTTAAATATCTTTATGTAAAAGTTGTGAGACGAACGAAGCGTTTTTCTGATAGTAAGAGATAACGCCTGTCCATGACCATTGTAGCGGTGCACAGACCTTTGAGTAACAAAACAAAATTCCAGGGCATCGCTGATTTGGTGCTCATGACTTTGAGACATTACATGGTTGGTCTCAACAGCCCCGTAATTTCGCTAGCTGCAGTTCCCTTCAAACCGGAACAGAGCAGTGTTAACACACTACTGCTTGGCGGTAGAATATCTGGTACTGCGGTGGTACCTACCTAGACGAGAGCTAAGGAGATCTACCACCAAATAAAACCTCTCACTCTGACCTTGAAAAGACCTAGATTATATCTCTCAGGAACAAGGAAGCCATCAGCTTGTTCTATTCCTTGGCCGTACGGATGAGAAACGTAAATCAAAACGTTTGGTAGTAGGTAGTAGGTACCCAAGGAAATTCCGTTATGTAAAGATGGTAATGGGCCGTCTTTTTTTTATATACCGAAAAGTAATCTATATTTTTTAATGCAATGAGACGAACGAGAACGGTCTACTGGTGGTAAGTGATAACGCATGTTCATGACCATTACAACGGTCCAAATAATTTTCAGTGAAAAAAAAAAGGTTTTGATTATAAATTATTTATTTAAGTTTGGTACAATTACAATATAAGGATAACACCCTGGAAGGGCCCATTAGGCACCAGAAAGAGAGGTAGACCAGTGGCCCGGTGGACTGACGATATTATGCAAGTAGCTGGCAAACAGTGGATGGAGACAGCGAAGAACAGGGATACTTGGAAATCTCTAGAGGAGGCCTTCACCTTCGAGAACGAGGGGTTCTTACAAAAATAATAAAATATAGATATATATATATATATATATATATCTAAAAATATATATATAAGTTATAAATTTAAACAGCACTCGTAGAAGATAATTAGAAATTAGTTTATTTTTGTATATTAAGTAAAAAATATAAGGCATTTATTTATTTATTATTTATTTACAATAACAATTAACAAACCTAGAATCATAATTGAAACATAATAAGAAAGCAGCGATGCCCTAGATTTTGAGTTTTGAGTTTTTGAGATGATTGAGTTTTCTGAATCGCTGTAAAGGTCATTGACATGCGTTATCTCTTACCATCAGAAGAGCGTCTCTTTCGCCTAATTACTTTTACATAAAAAAGCAGCGCCAAATAAAGATTAAAAAAACTTCTGTACTGTGGTGTAGGCTTGTATATTAGAGTGTGAGTATGTGCGTGTGTGTCAGTATGTAAATCATATTTGTTAGGTGGATGTGCGTACACGGGAATGTGTTTGCGTGCATACGTATGTGTGTTTGTGTGTGAAAATCCGCATCCCTGCAATACACAAGTTCTCAAAGACTTAAGTTTTCCAAAAGCCGCCTAATCTTGATATATATATGAAATAATAAATTTAAGACTATATACATATATGAATGGGTTTTAACCCTCAAATAGTTACCTTAATTATTTGTGCTCAATACGGTCCGTCTACGTTGGATCTAACTTTGTTCGCTGTACCCTTCAAATCCGTGTTTAATGACCGGGATTAAGAGGTGTTCTCGTTTATCATGATGAGTTTAACGCTGCGTGGGTAAATAACATAATTATTATATTTGCTTTCAGTTTGGAAGTATTTCGTTTCAAGTTCGCAACGATCACTCATATTTACAGTTGTTCTTGTAGTAAAAGTAGTTCATAATAGCGAATACAATAACTCCCTTTCAGATAAGCATATCTCAAGCTTATAACTCGATATACAATACGACTTCAAGCGAAATAGGTTTCGAATCCAAATATGGAAAAAACCTATCAGGGGCTTTCAAGTATTACATAATCAGGCAAAGTTTAGTAACATTCGATATATTTGATATTCGAATACGCTATTAGAAAAGTCCAAAAATGTACGGGATTGATAAAAGACGGTAAACGTTTCTAATAACGTTATCGCTAATCGCATGTTATTGTCTTCTATGGTCTCCTGTTTCTTTTGTAGATGCGCGAAACCAAAGCTGGCAACTGTATGAACTTGGGTCCCCAAAATACAGGCTACGCCTAGTTTGGGGCCTGTTGTATTATGCTGTACAAATCGTATATATCAAATTAATTTGTGAAATTGTTAAATTGTAAATTACATATAAAGAGGAAAAAGGATATAAAGATCATTCTCATTCTCGTTCTTGTTTTCGTTCTCGTTCTTGTTCTTGTTCTCACTTCGTTCTAGTTTTCGTTCTCATTTCGTTCTCGTTCTCGTTCACGTTCTCGTTCTTGTTCTCATTCTAGTGAGGGTCTTACAAGCATTACGTAGTGGGGTTGGTAGGTCTTTTCATTGCTTGTTTTTGATGACACTGTGGATAAAAATCTAAACGGTGATAATATCACCAATGTCTTATAAATTATGTTAACTGTTTATTTGCCTTGTTATTGGCACACATTGCTTTTCACTTGTTCTTGAATCAAATCAAATCAAATCAAATCAATTTATTTGTCAGCTTGTGTAGCATAGGATCTTATAATATAAACATAAAACGTGTCAACATGCTGCACCCATTTGGGCATACAAATAATAATTAAGTAGGTACTATAAAAGTCCATATAAATATTTCGAAAAAAATTAAACTAATGTAATGTCAATAATATTCAAAATGTCAAGTAATTAATTAATTTAAAATAACTCATCTTCCATATATTCCTTAATTGTATAATACCCTTCGTCAATAAAAAATTAAATAAATGTCTTTTAAATGCACCTATGCTCTCCGATTCCAGCACTGATTTCGGCAACCGATTGTATATCTGTGGACCCATTCCTAGAATACTTTTGTTAAATAGTGCGGTCGAATGACGAGGCATACTAATTTTATTTGCATGACGTTTACTTTGCAAACATTGATACATTTTTAAATTATTTCTAATGAATAAAGCCATTTCGTAAATATATAAGCACGGGAATGTCAGTACCTCTAATTTTTTTAAATAAGGCCTACACGAGTCCGTTGTTTTTAAATAGCACACTGATCTCAAACATTTCTTCTGAGCCCTAAAAATCGTTTCCCTTGCTGTACAGTTACCCCAAAATATAATTCCGTACCGCAGTGTAGACGTTACATAAGCCTTATATGACGTGAGTGCTGTTGATTTATTCACTACTTTACCCAACATATACAAGGCATACGAGTAACTGCTAAGTTTGGAACAGACAGATTCGGCATGCCTTTCCCAGGTTAAATCTGAATCTACGTATAGTCCTAAAAATTTTGTAACAGAAATATTTTGAATGTCATTATTTAAATAATGTATGTTAGATGTCAAATTTTTATATTTATTGAATGTCATTATACAAGTTTTGTCCAAATTGATTAATAAATTATTAGATGTTAACCATAGAATTATTTTATTTAACGCTACATTTATTTCAGTTTCCATAGAACTATTTTTCTCGCCTACAAATATGGCTGTGCTATCGTCCGCAAACAAAACCATTGGATGATCGATGACATTTGGTAGATCATTTATATAAGTAATGAAATACAATGGTCCCACTATGCTACCTTGTGGGACGCCACATGTTACCAAACTAGTGGAAGATTCGTGAACCTTTTCTACTTTCGATCTGGGGCATACTCGCACAATTTGAGTACGTTGGAAACGATTTGAAAGGTATGATCGGATTAAGTTTAGAACATTTCCCCTCACTCCGTATGCCTCAAGTTTCCCAATCAAAATATCATGATTCACGTAGTCAAATGCTTTGGTCAAGTCCATAAACATTGCAAACACGGGGAGCTTTTTATCACGTGCTGTAATTACTGTTTTTACTAAATTATAAATTGCTATATTGATTGACTTGTTTTTGCGAAACCCGACTTGTTCGTCGGCCAGGATATTGTATTTTTCCATAAATGAGTATAAACAAGAGTGAATATACTTTTCAAATATTTTTGAAAATACTGGAATCAAAGCTACTGGTCTATAGTTACTCATAATTTCTTTTTCTTGCTTTTTGAAAAGCGGTTTAATAATCGTTAACTTTAATTTGTCTGGATAGGTACCACAATCAATACATAAATTATTTATATGGCTTTGTACTGGACATATGTTTTTTGCTACTGACTTGATTACTTTAGTAGTAATCTCATCAAATCCAGTACTGGAAGTGTTTTTTAATGACATAATTATTTTAAAAATGACGTCTGGTGTCGAAGGAGGCATGAACATTGAATTTGGCTTATTCCAGTTAATGGGTTTGTATGATTTACTCATATTATTTAAATTAGTAGACCTAGCTTGATTTATGTAATGATTATTAAAAGCCTCTGCTATATCGTCTGGATCCGACAATATCTCACTATTGTAATTTATTTTCAAAATATCCGAAATTAGGGGCTTTTTAAATGTATTGTTATTGATTATATTCCATGTTGCTTTAGATTTATTGCTTGCCATTTTTATTGCGTAATTATTTCTACATTTTTGGGGTTTCTTCATAATACATTTTAATCGCGTAGAATAACTTTTAAAGGCGGTTAAATTTTCATGACATGGTTTTTTTCTGTATTGCCACAATAACGATCTCTTTCTCTTTGTGCAAATTTTTATTCCTTTCGATAACCATGATGGTTTTTTATGTACCGTGTGTCCTCTCTATACCGAGGTTCACTACTCGAGCGCGGCCCGAAGCAAGCCGAGGTTGCGTGCGCGTTTCACTCAGCTTTGTCACCATGAAAAACGTGGCCGAAACTATAGTCGGAATATCCGATGTAATTAAAAGTGAGTAATCCCGCATAAGTAAAATAAAATTACGTGATGAAAAATAACCACTTGATTCGCAAAAAGAATTTTATGTGCTTTAATTCTTTGAAACTACATATAATATTGTATAATAAACTGAATTTTCAATCCAAGGGCTGCAAACAATTGAGAAATTAAAGTATCTAATCTTCTTACCGCATTGAAATTACCTTTCCTGAATACTATCGTATAATTTTCACATATGTCCAATCGCAATGCAAATACGCGTATATTGACATCCCTTTGTTTGACACGTAATTATTGACACCAGTCTGTATTGAGGTATTTCTCCACAGCGATTGATTAATTAATATAGAGGCTACTTTTAGTTACTTTTTTAAACTAAATTACAATGTTTAATCATAAAACAGTAGCTGTTGGGTTGGTTGGCAATGTTTGGCATAGTACTATCCTCATAAAAACTATTATTTTGATTCACTTTTAATATTTATAAAAAATAATGTCTTAGAGATGTACTTACACGTAAAAACTTATTCCCATATCCTTTTTGTGTACATGTGATTAATTAATACACAACAAGGAGGCATTTTTTAACAATTAAATTCACTTTATTTTAGCTGACAGATGCCATATTGCCGGCTAGGTACATACTAAATTTGCTCACAGCGTAATTGGTAAGCCCCACCCACCCCAGCGTAATCGGTGCTGGGTCATTTAAGCACTAAGAACTCTTCTATGTATTTTTATTCGCCGATTGTCACTACTTTGTACTTGATGACGTCAAACTTGCCCAAAAATGCAACCCAATTTTTTCTTCTGTACAAAAATCTTCAAGTTGGTCATTGGCTGACCTGGTGTTATGCATAACTTTTAAATACCAAACTCCTATTAATAATAGGAATTATTTAGGTTCTCGATGTCGTAGAGTCACCTACGGCCAGTATCCGTATCCCGTAATCCTTTAAATCCTGCGGAATTGCGCTTTATTTTAGACCAGCATGTTATTTGCAGGGTCCTAGTATTCTTAATTAGACAGCCCCGTTGGCTCATTGGGAGTATGCCTGCCTGAGCTGTAGGGCGTGGGTTCGATTCCCGCCAAGGACAAATGTTTGTTTGGTATAAACAAATGTTTGTTTTGTGTCTGGGTGTTCTGTATGTATTATAAGTATGTATTTACAAAAAAAAAGTATTTATGTATCCTATCAGTTTCTGACTTCCATCACACAAGCTCTGCTTAGTTTGGGGTCAGATGGCGCTGTGTGTAATGTGTCCTACAATATTTATTTATTTATTTAATTGTCATGAAGTTTATTTATTTTCTGTATTTTCCAGATTCTATTGTATGTTCACAATGAACTAGACTGTTGACACGCCCATAATATTAAGACCTAAATGTAACACAGTTCTGCAATAAATTTTGATCTGAATTTGAATTTAAACGTGCATTCCTTGTCTGATGACCTGGTCACTGTGCCGGGTCAGTCCTACCTTTTTATATAAATTGTCCCACTGTTGGGCGTGAGCCTCTTCTCGCTTAATTTACAAGTTGATTGTTATTTTCAAGTTAGTCAGAAAAATAAAAAATGCCAACCAGTAACACGACAGCCATTACTTGTAATTTGTGATAGTAATTAATTCAGAAATGATAATCTAAGAATATTAATAAACGAATACGACACAATCATGTACTACACAAGTATCAATCATGTATGTCATAACATCGGAACACAAGTAATCGACTCAAAACAATATTCATTCTAGGTGTTACCTGTCAGTCGTGAATTGCTATTAACGAAGTAACGATGATGTGAACTGGCTTTGAAATGGAGAAAGTGTCAAAAATATTATCAATGTTTTACAAATTTATTTATATTACATCTGGCCTCAACCTTGGATTTATCAAATTTAAGACCTCAAAAATTAAAATTATAGTGAATTCTCTTATATTAGTAACGACTATAAGCTTTTCTGTTGTATGCATGATTCAAATATATGTTTATGAAGATTGGAATATATTTATACGGCATGGAATGTATATTATGCAATATTTCCTATATCTTTGTTTTTTTATGTCTTTAAAAGAAGATGTTACTTTGGCTGCGCTTCTAACACAATTTAAATACGTCGATTCAAAACTAAATGTCAATAGTAAATCTTATAAACTGGAATTTAAAAATTTAGTAATAATTTTATCCAATTTGGCCTTAAGAATAGTTTGGACAGTTGTCGTGTGCTTTGTGTATAAGTGGTGTCTGGGCGGGATATTTAAAAACATTTTCTTTTTTTGGTTGTTGACATTACGCGATATAATATCGGTTGTAAACATATATGCTTTTTATGTAACAAAATGTCGTTTGGAAAAATTTATAAACAATTTGAAGAAGTGTAGAGTGCAAATTATTTTTTTTCGTCGTCTTTACAAAATCATTTCTGATACAGCATTGAAATTTAAACAAGCATATGACTTTGTGGTGAGTTTAAAGTTAAAGTGAGACGCTAAATAAATCATTCTAGTTCTTTAGTAATAACTGCCTTTTCAATTTAGCATGATGTGATGGAAAGAAAGCGTATGCGCCAAATAACATTATTTGGCGCATAAACTATATTATAGTTTATACGTAAATATTGTAGCCTTTATTTAAGCTATATTTGTGAATAAGCTCCCAGCTTAGCCTATCCAGGGGCGTAATATGAATTAGAGATTTCTACATTTTCATTTGCAAACTACTTAAACATTAATAGCATTTAAGTTTTTTTTTGTTTTACTTACGTTTAATTTTATCGGAAACTCCGACTTTAGTATCGGCCACATCCGGTGGCCTTCATTATGGAGGCAAAGCTAAGAAAACGCGCGCGCGGCCTCGTCTTGCTTCGGATTGCGGGCTGAGAGCGATTTATGCAAGATAGCGGTTGATGCACGGGTGCGGGGGTGGGGGTGGGTAGTGTACCGGGATGCGACGGCGCGCTCTGGAACTTTAGGCTTGGTACAGTGGTGCGAGCCGGGTAACAGCAAGGTTTAAATTAAAATAAAAAAACGGTGAAAGTTTGAACATCAAAAATATTGATATAGAGGGTTCAGTACACGATTGTCGTTCCAAATAATAATAAAAAAATAAGTGGTTAATACTTGACCTAATTATCCTGAGCAAACACAAAAATACAGACACTCAAATCACGCGCACCGAAAATTACATGGTAGTCGCGCGCGGTCCCAGATTAGATAACAGTTACTACGCGGTCTACGTATGGTAGTTATGTCTTGCGCTAGCTCGGTGTGTAAGGCTGCGCGCTGTCCATGCATTCTGGAGTCTTTGGAAAAACTTTGACCAAGGTTTTCTTAGTTTTTGTTTTGTATTTGTTTCGATTTTATTTCTTTATACGTTTCATACGACCACTAACTAACATGTCTTTGAATATTGCTAATGTCCAAACTCTCAGACATATAAACCGTATAAACATAAGCATTCCTAAATAAAATAACAATATTGCAGTTCTTGGTGACTATGCTGTTCAACGTCACTGAAACGATGTTTTTTATATATTTTGGAATCACGGAGCTGAAAGATGGTAAAGTAAAGGTATAGTATATTAGGCAAAAATATCTACAAGTTTTTTTTTTTTTTTTGCGAACGTTACCTTGATACATTCGGTGTTGAGACATCGGAACACAGTGATGTTTACACTACACACTATTGCTTGGCGCGAGAGTATATGACACTGCGAAGGTATCTTTCTAGATGACCTCTCGCTAAAGAGATCCTCAACCTAGTGTTGTCAGAGTAATAGAGTATTTTTTTCAGTTCTGGACCATTGGCATAGAATGTGCATATATCATATTTGAAGAATTTACGCTAATGACGTTTGCTCCTGCTATTTTTGCGGGAATGCTGTCATCGCAAGCAAATGAAATAATACATATTCTACATGATAAGCTGCTTGAATGTCAAGGTATATGATTTGATGTAAATGTTTTGAATTTTAAAACGAAAAGTCGACGGGTCGAATATCGCAAAATCACCTCCCGTAATTAAAACTTAAGATTTCTGTAGCGATGATAGCTCAGTGGTCAGCGCGGTAGGATCGCATGCCGAAGGGCGTGGGTTCAAATCCCAACAATGAGCTTGAGCTGCCGGTGAAGGAAAACATCGTGAGGAAACCATAGCGTGGTGGTCGGGTACTTTCTAGTACTCGGCTGGCTAGCTACCACCCTCAAGTTGAAAATCTGCCGCCAAGCATCTAAAGGTGTGTTCCGGCATCCTCACTTGAGAGCCAGTTCCATTCCAGGCTAGGTGTGCTTTACCATCTTCGACCACACCGTCACTTAACATCAGGTGAGTTGTGGTCAAACACCTAGCCTGTCAGATATAAAAAAAAAAAGACCAAACCACTACAGGAGTGGTAATTGTAGCCATCATTGTGTTTTTTTATATATTTTTGACAAGCTTGGTATTTGATCACATCTTACCTGATGTTAAGTGACGGTGCGGTCGAAGATGGTAAAGCACACCTAGCCTGGAATGGAATTGGCTCTAAAGTGAGGCTGCCGGAAAATACTGTCAGGTGCTTGGCGAAAGATTTTCAACTTGAGGGTGGTAGCTAGCCAGACTATTACTAGAAAGTTACCACGACGCTTTTACAGTGGAAGCAACTTTGTAATTGTGAAAAAAACCTGCTATTACATATATTTCATCAATGGTGAAAGACATTAATTGACAGATGGTTTTTTTTTTAATAATTTAAACCTAGGAATCGGATTATGCACCTTAACATAATACTTAAATATACATGCAAATTTGACTGCCTTGTTAGCTGTACAACTATTTAAATATGCACGGCATATAATTCGTTACTTTTAGCCCTGTTTATTCTTCCGCTAATAACGCTGCGGTTTGTTTTGTCAGCCAGTTTGCCTTTTATTATGATATATTTGTGTTTCTTTCAGATAATAATGAAGCTCGTCAAATTAATAATTTTATTCAGTACGTGGAAGCTCATCCATTAAAATTTGTGGTCTACAAGGTGATACCGTTGGACGCGAGCCTTCTCGGAACGGTTGTTAGTTTTTGTATCACTTACCTTATTGTAATTATACAATTTGCACATTTATACTAAAAAAAACTTTCGGTAAAATCAAAGAAGTATTTAATTTAAAAACAATCCAATATTGAATTACAAAAGAAAAATTTTAGATTACTTTATTTTATTTATTAGTTCCTCTGTAACACTGTACCTAGTTTGTATGTTAGGATGTAATTAAAAGATAGTTCTTTAATGTAAATAAAAATTGTATGTTTGTTAGTTATAAATTGTGTGCTAGAAATAAAGTAATAAGAAAAAAAACTACATAGTTTTATTTTCTTTCTTAGTATTAATCACTATTCCACAACCTGAGCATTTTTTGTGGTACACTTTACTGAAATACTATCACGCCTATAGATTTGTGTTTTAACATAGTAATTTAAACTCATATTTAAATGTGTTATCTTTAAAAAAATATAATTTTACAACCATTAAAACAAATGAACAATAACAATTTTGTATTCATTGGATATAATGTTATTGTACTTCTAACGCCATCTGTTAGGAAACCAAAGAGTTAACATCGCTGCAACAGAACTAAGCTCAATATTCAAATACATCCTGGTTAATCTACTTAAAACTAGATGACACAACTCGAATCAGGTTGTAAAATAACAACTGTCTTAAAATTTATTACCCGTTAGAAAAACTACGCGAGCCCTCGCAAAGCTTAACTTTTTGCTAGTTGATATTAATAAAATCAATAATTATACTAACTTAATCTATTGTCACATAAATAAATAGTTTTTGTATAAGAGGGCAACGGGCGAAATCTATCACACTGAGTACGGAATGCCAAGCATTCTGTTAGAAAAACAAGATTTGCTATTAATACACGTTTTTATTTTCCCTCTTAATTTTTTATATTAAATATTATTGGCAGGCAGGCTGACAGGGCTTAAGCTGCCGGTGGTTAGAGATGCAGAGTGAAGAACATCCTAAAGCCAAGTCGTCTTAGTTTTAGATAAGAAAATAAACAAATCTTTTTCACAGAGAAGATATATTACATACAGCATCAAATATCGGTGAGGCGGACTTGCATGTAGTTGACTCAAGCGCTTAGCTTAATATGACACCTTTGTAGTATATTTTCTCTATGACTTTTTAACGTTTTTCATTTCCTGGTATTTGTAATGTTTGGTATCTTTGATGTGAAAATAACAACTTACAATATTATTTCTGGCCAGTGGCGTAGTGTGTACCCACACCACTCAACCGCCCGGGGCGGAAGAAAGTTTTAACGCCTTCTTATTTAGTTATTTTCTTCCCTGCAAAAAGGTGGAAAGAGGACACTTATAAAACCCGATATAAAGGGATTTTTTATACGGAAAAAGTTGTTCCATGATCTTTAGTATACGTATGTGGATATATTATATATATTTTTTTATTGGATTCTAAAATACTTACTTTTAGCATAATTAAATAGGTAAACATATGCAATACTTGTTGAAAACATCACCTTTTCACGTATGTTCCATTGTTAGGCTAAGAGACATGTCAATAAAAATGATTTAATTTGATAAAAAACGCATTTTGATTTAATTTCTGTTTTGACCTGTAAATAAGTACCTATAATCGAACTTCGACCATGGGCATACGTTATTTGTTACCATCAGGAGTTATTTTATAATTTTACCAAGTAAAACATAAATAATATAGATTCTTGATTATAGTAAGAGTTGTTCAAAGTGACAAGTACATAACTACCCCCCCTGTCGGCTTACATACACCCCAAACCTCAAACTTATTGCTTTGTATACTTAAAGACACTTAAGTTATTGGTTCATATAATATAAACATTTAATCAAATTACAATAATTTCTCATTCATTACAGTAGAAACCAATTTCAATTAATTAAAATGAATAGAATAGTATAGGTTAATATTACTATAAGACTTATTCTGTAGATTGTTCCATCCGTGTCAGTCAATTGTCACAATTTAAATAAAGAAAATTAAGATGATTAACCTAATCCGAACAAATTTTAATTCATATTTCAAATTATCTGGGAGCAATGTCCAATCTAGATATGTGGTGTTACTCTATAAATGCTGTCACATATATACAGGACTCGATTTTGGATTTTTCAGTTTCAAGAGGAAAATCGTTCATATTTTTTTAAAGTATTTGATGCTTTTGTGTAGTTTTTTTGTGTGTATTTACAATTTTACGTGGTCTCTCTATGATTCGCCGTTTAATTTAGACGCGATACTAGTATTTTACTATACCATACAACATATGGTATACGTTCTTATAGTCTTTGGAATGAAGACCAAGCTATGCGACCATTTAAGTGCAATGAGAAGCATAGATGCAAAAATAAATGAACTGAATCAGACCTATACCAACGAAGAGGAAATCACAACTATTGTATTAGTTTTGATTTTCTTTCTTAAGTGCTGTATGACATATGCTATGAACGTTAGCCTCGGCTGGCCACTCCTTACATTGCATTTGATGTGGTTATCTCACGACTTCGCATGTGTTTCAAATTTATTATTTTTTTTGTCATCCTATTTTCGTTTAAAAAAACTATCATGTCAACTGAAAGTAATGAACACACAATATGTTTCGTTTAGTTATGTTTATAAATCCATCGTTGATGCAACAGAATCGATAAAAGCTTCGTACGATCCATTGGTAAGTTTTTATGTACTTTTATGTGTATTGAAACCACGGTCTTTCAGTATGTGAACCGACAGCGCTAACCACTGAGCTATCATTGCTACATCTTCTTCATCTATCTTCTAAATATATATAACTCAAAGGTGACTTTGAGGTGACACAAAGGTGACTGACTGACATAGTGATCTATCAACGCACAGCCCAAACCACTGAACGGATCGGGCTGAAATTTGGAATGCAGGTAGATGTTATGATGTAGGCATCCGCTAAGAAAGGATTTTGATTAATTCTACCCCCAAGGGGATAAAATAGGGGATGAAAGTTTGTATGAAACTTTGTCAATTTTAAACCGATCGGGCTGAGACTTTGCATGCATAAAGCTACTATGACGTAGGCATCTAGCGCGGGTGAAACCGCGGGGCACAGCTAGTATTGTATAAAATTCTTCGAAGTTTACAATTCGAAGTTGGGAGATCGTCTGGCTTTCAATCTCGAGGTCCTGGGTTCGGATTTCACGGCACGCACCTTGTCTTTTTTAAGTTATGTGCGTATGTCCGATTACTTCAAACGGTGAAAGAAAACATCGTGAGGAAACGTAATCAGAGTATATTAAAATAGTCCTCGAAAATATGTGAAGTCTCTCAACTCGTACTTGGCCAGTGTGGAGGACTAGGGCTGGTATATGGCTATTTCTGGTGTGAACAATAAAGCGTTATCTTATTTCATTAATTAAAAATGTCCTAAACGAAAGCAGCTTAGATGTGGCAAATAATGTATTTAAATTAAAAATCTTTTTCAGTTTTCAGCAGTACTATTATTCAGCGTTCCTGAAATTATGCTGTATATTTACAATCTTGTGCGTAAAACCAAACTACAAATTATTACGGTACGTTGTTGTATGTTTTTTTCCTTCTTGTGAGCCTATACGGGCTGACAGTTTGAACGTTAGCAATATTCAAAGACATGTTAGTAAGTGGGCATATGAAACGTATAAAGAAATAAAAATCGGATCAAATACAAAAAAAAAACTAAGAAAACTTTGGTTAATGTTTTTCCGAAGACTCCAGAATGTATGGACAGCGCGCAGCCTTATGCACCGAGCTAGCGCAAGACATAACTACCATGTACATTGTACGAAGACAACACATGTAACTGTTATCTAATCTGGGACCACGCGCGACTACCATGTAATTTTCGGTGCGCGTGATTTGAGTGTCCGTATTTTTGTGTTTGCTCAGGATAATTAGGTCAAAAATTAACCACTTTTTTATTATTATTGGGAACGACAATTAAGTACTGAATCAATATTGCTGATGTTCAAATATGCCTATAGTTTGTTCATAGTGATAAGAACAACGACTCTCTTGGCTTAGAACAATTTTCTTCCTTTTCTTTGACGATGTACATTGTACATTTGTTAAATATTTTAAAATTTTCATGTTTATCATATACATATATTTATAGACAAATATTTATCATGCCAGTTATTATTACCTACTAATAGTAACATAATAAATAACAATCAAAAAAACTCTGTAAGTTACTACTCTGTAACTCTCAGATATGAAAGTTCTCGATGATGTGTGAAGTCTCCCAACCCGTACTTGGCCAGTGTGGTGGACTATGGCCTTATCCTTCTCACAATTATAAAAAGTCCACTCCCAGCTGTGGTCCAGTTTATTAAAAACAAGGCTGACTTGGAAATAAAAATATACAAATGTAAAATTGTTGGAGAGGCCGGGAAATACCAGTTGTAGTTTTCTTCGATAGCTGGTGCTGGTCGGAACGTCCCGGTTCCTTCCCAAGTAGTGCGTTTTTAATTTCACACTAAATATTGCTCACCTCACAATTGACGCAATGTTCTTAGGCTTTATCACACTCGCGGTTAGAATTTTAGAGTTTTGTTTGATATCGATGACGAGGTAAGGGAAGCGTATTGCGTACGTGTTAACCGCCAATTCACGACTGACTTGTGTGGCAGGTATTGTGAGGAATGTGAGGGTAGGAAAGAATGTTAATAAGAGGGTAAATAAAAATAATTATATAAAATGAATAGATGAGTGAGATTTATGTATAGAGTTGTATGTATGAGTAGGTATGTGGCGCAGCCAATTGTATTAATGTTTGCTTGTTTTCAGTTTTATTCTTTCGATTTTCTGTTTCCGACGATAGCACTAACTATCACGCTGGTAGAAACTGTCGCGCCAGCGTTATATGCTGACCTCTACGCATCACAGGCAAACAAAATAAAACTCATACTTCTTGATAAGCTGATGGAAAATCGCCAAGGTAATAAATTATGACTTTTATGGGGACAGGCAGTAGACCACAGCTCATGATATTAAATGACGTTGTGGTCGGAAATGGCAAACACACCTAGCCTGGAATGTAACTAGCTCTCAAGTGAGGTTGCCGAAACACACCGTCAAGTGCTTTCATTAGTAGCATAAATTGGCGGTCAAACGTAAGCATATTTGTAATAAAGCTAAAGAGATTAAAAAAATTATAACCCGACTGCGATTAAAATAGTTATTTAAAGAAAAAAATATTTTTAAACAAATTTTATTATTTCTAATTTAATTTAAATAAATAACTTATATATATGTATTTTTGTAATACTCTTTTAATTTCCTTTATTTTGTTACCCTATTCGATAGGTTTTGGTTATTTTTTTAGTAACGTATTACTATTTTGTGCCAGAATCCACCATCTAGATTTTTTTTTAACTCTTGGGTTTTTGAAACGAATCTAACGATGCCATTCGGCCGTTTGGAAGATACGAGGTTATAAAGAAATTTACATACATATGGGGGAGACCTATGCCCATCAGTGGACGTCATACGGCTGATGATGATGATGATGATGATGACATACATACAAGATACGCGCGAAAAACAACCCTTCGGGTAAAAAAGGAAGTAAATATACATATACGTATATAGCTATATCTATGTGTCTTTAATATGTTTATCTATTAATGTAATCCATTATCATCATCATATCATCATCATCATCATCACCGTCATCACCACCATCATCATCAGCAGCAGCAGCAGCAGCATCATCATCAACCTATCATAGTCCACTGCTGGGCATAGGTTTCTCCCAAGACACTCCACTCGGATCGGACACGCCACTCGGATCTTCGGTTATTCACTTCAAACTGCCTTTCACTCTCACATATATCGTCATTCCACCTAGTCTCAGGACGTCTTACACTACATTTTTCGATTCACGGTCACCACTCTAAAACACGTCTATCCTAGCGGTCATCGGTTTTTGGCGGCTTAGAGGCTTAGCGGTGGGTGTCGATGATTTTAGTTCTCTTGCGAATCACTTCGTTCCGATAATGATCTCTTGAATAGCTCATTGAGCGACTTTAAATTTATGAACTGTTCCAGATGTGAGCGTCCACGTTTCGGCATCATAGGTCATATCTATCAGATTTTTTTATCAATTTATTATTGATTATGTTATTCTTTTACAGATTCTAAAAAAATTAAAGATATAAGATTATTCATTCAGTATATCGAAGCACGCTCAATGAAATTGTATGTTTACGAAGTTATACCTTTAAATCCAGATTTACTCGGAATGATCGTGAATTTTTGTGCTACCTCTCTAATCGTCATCATACAATTTTCCCATCTATATTGAAATCTTCTTTCCTTCCTCCTTCCTTCCTTGTCATACTTCATCTTCTGAAGTCTTGCAGGACTATTTTATCAGTTCTATGATTTTAAGCAATGCCCTATGTAATACATGTTATTAGATAGAATAGAAAACAGGATAAATAATTCGAAAAATTAAAAAGTAATCGGCAATATTTCAGAAATGTTGTAAGTATTCTAGCAACTATTACCTATATATACGTATGTGAGTTTGACTGTAACGCTTTTACTCCTAAACTGCTCAACCTTTCAACAATGCCATATACATTTTCAGGAGTACAGAAAAGGACCTTACCTTTCAACTAGAAAAATTGCACTGAGGGATAGAAGAAATCTAAATTAACACGAGCGATGAGCATAAAAGCTAGTTTAATTCTTTAGTAGAATAAAAATTAGTAGTAATTTAATGACTAAATAGTAATTCAATGGCAATGTAACATTTATAGTTAGATTTTCTGAAGTGGCAACACTTCCTTCCTCTTCTCAACCTTCTCGATTGTAGTATGTCATATCTGTCATGACAGCAGTGTGGTAAAATGTGTGTTAAATAAAAAGAGACATGTAACTCAACTACCAATGAAACCCACTTTTATTTAATCCTTTTTTTTAAAACTGAATTTAGGCTTACGTTTGACCGTCAACTCGCCTGATGTTCACAAAGATGCGGTCAATGGTGGAGCACGCTCGCATAGGAGAAATCGATTCACTCGTGACTTGAAGGCACCCAGATTGTATCTATGAGGGAACACCCACTCGGGCACCAAATTCCATTGTTTAGCGGATTCTAAAGTCACAGTAATTTTTATAACAATGGTAAAAAGTATTAGCAAGAATTTTGACGAAATACTTTAACCTTTATCTAACTTTAAACTGAAGCAATTTAACAGTCATTTTCAAATGATTAAAGCTCACAAATAAACTATAAAAGTATAAACGAATCCCTAGTAAAAGTTGAAATGTATTTATTTTCTAACTAATACGATTTTAATTGGCGTTTCCAGCCATCTGTTCTGCCTTGATGTGTAATTTCATCACATCGGGGGGTAGGTAAGTCCAATTCTACAGCAGGTTATAAAATAACAGAACCTTTAGATTTTGATTGCCCTTTTAGCTGATTTGGCAGAAGTTCTGCTTCCAGAGCTAAAGGACGTGGGTTCCCACACAGGACTAACATTTATGTGACGAACATGGGTTTTTTAATCTAAAAATAATGAAACAAACGAGACGTTTTTGGGATGGTAAGGGATAACGCCTTGACTGATTTAATTTTTGATTGATTGATTGATTGAATGAATTGTATTTATTTAACGATTGTGACACTTGTAAACAGTGGTTATCAATAAATAAGTATGAGTATAAAACTGTGGAGTATAGCTAAGTCCTAACACTTTTGATACATGTTATCTTTACACGTAAGCTTGTGTTTGACCGCCAACTCGCCTGATTTTAAGCGTAGATACGCTCTAAGGAGCACGCTTGTCCAGAAGAAACCGATTCACTCGCGATTTAAAAGCACCCAGATTGTATCTATCAGGGAACACCCACTCGGGCAGCACATTTTATTGCTTAGCGGTTCGTACAATGAAGGTAGAATCGAACCGTTTGTTGGAGTTTTTGGAATATAATATAGCGTTACAGTTTTGTTTAATTTTATTTTTCATCGAAATAATACCACTTTATTATAAATCAAAACACAAGTAATAAAAAAAAACAATATTATATAACATTTTTTTTTCAACAAATGTTCGTGTTACTTTATCTAATTAATATACTAATAACTTCATTGCACGCAAAATACGTTATTTAATTATATAATTAAGTATGTAAATATTTGATTAAAAATAACTTTTTAAAGAAATACATATAGACATTGCTATGTTATATAATTCATTGGAGGCCCTAGCTCCCTCAATAGGATACCCCGAGTTTGTAGGAGCTAGGTCTCTTCTGTAGTGCTTCTATATAAGAGACATAATTATCTATGTGATTGAGCGTGTGTTGAATGTATTTACTGGATTTTAAAGTGTATGTGTGTGTGTGTGTGTTAGAGAGAGTACTGGTGAGCGTGTGTAAGAGTGCTGGTGTGTTTGTGTGTGAGTGTGTGTGTGTATGTGTGTGAGTGTGTGTGTGTTAGAGAGAGCGCTGGTGTGTATGTGTATTGATGAGTGTTTGATGATGAGTGTGTTGTTTCATGCTTACGATTTAGGTAAGACCTGATTCTCGGTCGTGGAGGTCTAGAAGGTATTACTTAAGTTTGTTTTTACAATTATGCCTGTTTTTGTCTAATAAGCTTATTATAAAGGTAATTACATTTACTGTTCAAATTGTAACAAATTTCTAAATAACATTATTAAACTGTAGAAGAACTACGACGTTAGAAGTGATTAGGGCGATACAAGTTGGTAGAAGTGTCATATCCACAATAGATCCAAACGCCTTCATCTGAATCGGGTGGGCCTTCACGAAACGAATTAAAGCTTTCGTTGACTTGTAATCCGGCTCACCTGAAATAAAATCACAATCGTTTAAAAAACCTATGTAGATAAATACAAACCTAAATAGAATAATATTAAAGGTCACAATAAAGAGGTTCTATCTATCTCACTGCCCTGTTAGCTCAATTGGTAGTGTATCTGCTTCAAGAGCTGTAAGGTCGTCTATCAGTGGATTATAAGTTAGCGGCTCAAATCTTTGTCTAATGGTTGTTGGCATCACAGGCCACTATGAGCTTAATAATCACATGCACGGTATATGAGCTGAAGATAGTCCTTTGCGCTGAGACTACCATTACCGAACGAAATGTGGAACATGTGCTGCTGAACTGTAACATTAAAATAATTGTAAAGCCAGAGAAAGCACACGAATAAGGTCGGGACTCCTTATGGTGATACGTGTATGGAGTACTGGTGCCTCCTTTTTGTTGGAGCACCTAAATACTAGCTAGAAGCTTTGGAAGCGGTAAACCTACGTGCTATGAGACTTATTGGTGATTGCAATTAGTCGCTAAAAATTTCTTAGTCTTGACTACCACCGCAGAGTATTATGTCTGTCTATTTTTTACTAAGTAGTTTTCGGGAAGTGTGCACAAGAGCTCCATGGTCTTGTTCCACCCTCTCCGTTTCACTACAGGACAAAAAGAAGAACAGCACACTATCATTCTTTCTTAGTGGACGTTCCCAGTATTCGTTCACAACAATTCGTCTCTACTTTTTTGATTCGTATAGCCCATGAATGCAACTCATTGCCGGCTTCTTTGTTTCCTATGAACTACAATTTGGCCTTTTTTCAAGACTAAGGCGAAATTTTAGTGGAATAATTACGCCAGCAACTCAAATTAGTGGATTTTCAGGAGCTCGGTTAGTTTAGATAAGCTGGTAGGGATAAATTATCCCGAGTGGAACATCAGTGAAGACCTTATGCAGAATTAGAATTAAAATTACAGATGAAGTTCTGAATCTTAGTTGGAAAACTTTCTGACTGCCAAATAGTTCAAATCCCAAAGTATGCACAACTTTTCTTGTTATTCGCCGTCTTTGTAATTCGGCGAAAGAAAATATTGAGGTATTTTAATCACAAATAAATTATTATCTATTAAAAACTGCACGTCTAAGAGTTCTTCGTGTTCTCTAAGATGTATGTAGTCTGCCAGTTCACGCTTAGCCAGTGTGGTGGACCGTAGTTTTACTCTTCTCATAATGAGAAGAAGCCCGCGCTCAGAAGGACTAAGAAAATTTCATTTACTTTTCTCGCAACATCATATCTGTTGATAAATTTGAATGATTTAATAAATATCAAGTACTTACAACCACACCTATCAACAATAAGTCTGGCTAGAAGCTGTTTCAATCTAACCCCATTGTTTAAAACTTGCTGTGCAGCATTGCAGCACATGCAGGAAATGAACAGAAGCTCTAATAGAATAACGTTGAACAGAAAACTTCCTAATGTTATTTCAGAAGACACCTGTAACGTTGAAAAGTGTAAGTTATAGAAGGAATGCGCGATTATGCACACCAAACAAAAAGAGGTTTTTCTTTGATTTCATATTCAAAATGACGTTTGCGCCAATTTTCGTTGATATTCGTGATTAGAAGGTCAAAATGCGTTATTATACCAAATTTCAGATCGATCGGCGGATATGCGTTTTTCGGAAGTTTTCCCAATCTTGGTAGTAGATCTCCTTAGCAGGAAATCATCTAGGTAGGTACCACCGCAATACCAGATATTCTGCCGCCAAGTAGTAGTGTGTAATCCTGTTCGAAGGGTGCTACAGCTAGCGAAATTACAGGTTGTTGAGACTACTCTCAAAGTAATAAGCGCCAAAGCGATGTCCCGGACTTTGTTTTGCTACTCAAAGTTATGTATATCTCGGGAATGGTCATGGTTATGTGCGTGCATCTCTTACCATCAGGAGAGTGTTGTTTTCGTCTCAAAAAGTCCATTCTGCCGTTTCAACATGAAATGATAACAAATATATAGAAAGACAAAGTTAGTTAATTTTGATTATAATAAATATTGTATTAATCATGAAAATCTTTTTGTCACCTAATCAAGACAGATTAAATAATTTCACAAGTTTTACTATTCTTATAATATTGTAACGTACCCTCATTAAATATATAATGTCTGCATAAATCAAGACGATGTGGCCGCAAACCAAAGCAGAAATCATTAAGGTAGTCTGTTGGGAAATCAAACAAATTTGGATATTATATACAAAGTATCAATTTATAATCTATAGGTATATAATATAATAAAACCGGTGGAGGTAAAATTCTGGCAAATAAAGTCATGCGTGTCGCAAACTAAGTCGTAGGTACAGCTAGGTATATACTCGTATATAATAAATAGTTTTTTATCGGATAAAATTTGGTGAGTACGCTTCAGATCTTTTAGATTCATGACCTAATTCCACCCTGCCCATTCTACTATCGGACAGCCAAGAGCTCCAAGAAGCGACACCGCTTCATGGTCAATATTCCAAAAACTCGAATTAAACGGTTCGAATCTACCTTCGTTGTACGAAACGGTATACAATGGAATTTACTGCCCGAGTGGGTTTTCCCTGATAGAAACAATCTGGGTGTCTTCAAGTCGCGAGTGATTCGGTTTCTTCTAGGCGAGCGTGCTTCACCGTAGACCGCATCTTCGCTTAATGTCAAGCGAGTTGGCGGTCAAAAGCAAAACTAATTGTAATAAATAAATAAAAGTTACCTGCCAATATAAAACATCATTGCACAGGATTGCAGTTTTTTCAATAATTCCATATGCAGTTATAATTTTATCCATATTTTTTTTATTTCTGTACAAGGAAATATAGTTTGAGAACTCGTCTTTAGTACGTGTGCTGTTTTTATTAACCTCTTCAGTCAAAACCTGAATAATATTGCTTAACTCATCGGATATTGAAATATATATGCTCCAAACAACTCCAAATTCTAGATGATATTGTAAATCACTAATGTAAAGTCGTATCATACAATAAAAATATAACATAAATGGATAGTTTTGTTGGTTAAATATCTTCACATATTTGGAAAACAAATAAATACTTTCAACCAATTGTATCACAGCATACAATGGATACATATATCGATATAGGTTATCTTTTTTAGTGCTGGATATTTCTGAAAAACATTCACTGCTTTCTTTTAAATGAGACATCATTTGGATGAATTTTCTAGAGTTGTACACCGAATTTAACATAATGAAGATAGAATAACCATTTGTTATAATGGAATCAAAATATTGGTCAACAAAAAAATCACACACAAAAAAACTGATAATAATCATGGTTACTTCGAAAACTATTCGTATACACACGAGAGTTTTAATTATTCTGTTTAAGTGAATATAATTACGGTATACACCCGTAATATGTTCAATAAATAAAACGAATTTCATCAAGTAGTTCATGATGTTGAATCACTTTAACGCGATATCTAGTATTGAATTTTATGTGTGTGCTTTTTAGTGTTCTGTTTGGGTTTGGACACTGCTCACCACTTCAGGTCTTATAGTGAGTTCATAATTAATTTAACTTAATTAATTTAACCAAGTCTTTGAATACCTTTTAATATTCATCATGTTATTCAATTCAATAATTCATTACTTCATTTAGTTGAGTGGTTAAAATATTAATGAAATGAACACAAACATTTTCAAAGGTTATGATATAATTAATTGTTATGAATAAATAAATTATGTGGAATTTTTGGAACGTTAAAATATCCAGCCATTCATGTAACTGCTAATTCCCAATATTGACAGGCTAAGTGTTTCGGAACACCTAAGTGTCGGTGTGGTCAAAGGTGGTAAACATATTTAGTTTCGCTACTGGCTCTCAAGTGTAGTTGCCAGAAGACACCGTTAGCCAGCCGAGTATTAGAAAGTATTATCATCGTGCCATGGTTCTTACGAAGTTTTTCTTCACCTCAATCTCATTGTTGAGATTTGAACTGACCAGGCCCTTTGCAATAAACTTTCGTTCCCTGGTCCAGAAAATTTAGTCAGGGTTTGGTGCGCGGGGCAATTTCTAAGTAAATGAAACATTTTATACGTGTATACTACTAATTTTAATTATTATAATGATAATTATTATTAATTAATTCTATACTAATGATTTATCTCTAAGGAATATAATTATGTATATTTGTACAAATCATTGTGGCTATTTTTGGATAATAGTTGAACAGTACTTATATGTATTATTTATATATATTTATAGGTATAAAAATAAATAAATATTATAGGACATTACACTCAGCGTCACCTGACCGCAAACTAAGCACAGCTGCTCGTAGTACTATGGAAGTCAGATAGCTAATAGAATACTCACTTTTTTCCTGAGTGGGAATCGAACCCACGCCCTACGGCTCTTGAAGCAGACATACTACCAATGAGCCAACAGGGCAGTCAATAAATAATTTTGAACTAAGTAATAGTAACATTATAAAACAATCTACGTATTACATATATTTACCTATACATATTTCATTATACATTTCTATATAATATTATTAAATTGTAGAAGAACTATAAGGTTAGTAGTGATTACAGCGATACAAGCAGGCAGAAGTGTCATGTCTACAATAGAACCAAACGCCTTCATCTGAATTGGATGGGTACTTACGAAACGAACTAAATCCCTCGTTAACTTGTAATTCGATTCACCTGAAATAAAAGTTTATTTTTATATAAAATAATGAATGTAGCGCAGTCCGATCATCTTAATCAAAATCGATAAGTGTTCAAGGTATATATTTAGTTTATTTCGGCTTAAAGGTTATTATAATTAGTTTTTTGCTTAATTTGAAAAGGTTTTGTCAATTTTTAGTTTTAGATATTAAGTGAAGTTACGGATAAGATTTATAAAATTGTTGTCAATTTAAATTTAAATCCTCCTTACTGTTGTAACTGAAACGACTGAAATAAACTAAATATATACCTTGAACACTGAAAATGAACTTCCGCAAAGTAACGCCTGAATCAATATAAGAACATTGAGTGACAAAACAAAGTATAGGGCATCACCGCTTTAGCGCTCATTACTTTGAGACATTCAGAAATCAGAAACATTTATTGTAAAACCGCGTTACAGTAAGATCTTAAAAATAAACATATGCAAAGTACATAACGGTCTGGCCTTTTACAGGCATACAATATTTAATACATTTTAATACATTTGATGGTTAATCTCAATAGCCATAGTCCATCATAATCCACCACGCTGATCAAGTGTGGGTTGGTATACTTCACGATTCTTCGAGAATTTTTAGACACGCAGTTTGCTTTATGATCTCTTTCTTCACCATTTGAAGTTATTGGCATGACTACAGACATAAATTAGAAAAAAACAGAGGTGCGTTCCATGAGATTTGAAAGGACTCCTCCAAATCGGAACAGACGGTCTCCTAAGCAGGCTGCCAAAACTTAGTGCATGGTAAGTGAAAATTATAAAATCAAAGAGAGCTAACAAATTTTCCACGCAACAGTATATCTGTACTACTTTTTTAACTTTCGATTTAGCCCCTATTTATTACCGGACGGCTAGGCAGACACGGCCTAAGCGCCATCGATACATGATGGACATTCCCCACGCACGGACTAAACGCTTCGATTCCACATTCTCCAAAAGCACAGCGAGGATGTGGAACTCTCTGCCTGCGCCTGTTTTTCATGCAGTTTGGGTGTCTTCAAATCTAGAGTAAACAGGTTTTTTTTCTAGGTAAGCGTGCTTAACATCAGAGAGGGCGTCAAATCAGGATGCAGGAGGCATCAAACCTATTTCGTATTAAAAAAAAACTTTAATTGAGCTTTGAAAATGATAAATATCAAGTACTGAAAAAAAAAACATATCAACTACTCACAATCACATGTATTAACAAGATGCCTGGAAAGCAGTTGTTTCAATTTAAGCCCATTATTCAAGATTTTTTGAGCAGCATTACAGCACATAAAGAAGGCAAACAGGAGCTCTAAGAACACAAATTTGAATACAATACTTGGTACTGTTAGTTGAGACGACACCTGCAACGTTTAAAAGTGTTACAAAATTTTTTAAAAAGTAAGGAAGAAGTGTTGCCAAAGAAGGTTTTTTTTGCTGTCCTCCTCCACCAAAGTTTCCAGATCACTTAACAGAGTCAAGGAGTTTTTTTACCTGACTGCCAAGGAAGGGTTATGTTTTTCACGCGTATCTTGTATGTATGCAAATTTCTTTATAACCTCGTATCTTCCAAACGGCCGAATGGATTACGACAATTAAAGTATCGTTACATTTGTCTCAATAACTCAAGTGTCCTTAGAGGGTGCTTTAAAAAAAAAAACAAGATGGTGGATTTTTGGCGCGAAATAGTAATACGTTAATAAATAAAAAAATGCCGTGGTGGTGCCGGCGTAAGAATAGTACCCCACCCTCTCTACCCGTGGTTGCCGTAAGAGTCGGCTAAGTGATGTAATCCGGAAGATGGGCAGCAGCGTCTTCCTTGAATAATCACACCTAACTGCGCTCGCCAACCCGCCTGCCAAGCGTGGCGAGTATTGGCAAAACCCCTCCAGGAGGAGGCCTATGTCCAGCAGTGGAAATTCTATGGCTGATGATGAATAATTTTCAAACTACAACTATGTAAGTACATATATGTAGAAGTATGAAAGTAGTACCCTCAAGCTGAAAATCTGCCGCCAAGCAGTGTGTTCCAGTAGGCTTACTTGATAGCTAGTGCATACCAGGTGCTTACCATCTTCGACCACACCGTCATTTAACATCGGTGAGCTGTGGTCAAACAAGTAAAACCTGTAATACATTAGAAGCAATTTTTTTTGTGTCCTAGTAATTTTACCTTATAGATCACTAGCTGCGCCCCGCGGTTTTACCCGCGTGGTGATGGATGATGATGATGAAAAGTAAAAGTAGTAAGTAGTAATCCGATCGGTTTAAAATTGACAAAGTTTCATACAAACTTTCATCTCCTATTTTATCCCCTTGGGGGTAGAATTAATCAAAATCATTTCTTAGCGAATGCCTACGTCATAACATCTACCTGCATGCCAAATTTCAGCCCGATCCGTCCAGTGGTTTGGGCTGTGCGTTGATAGTTCACTATGTCAGTCAGTCAGTCAGTCACCTTTGAGTTATATATATTTAGATAGATGTGTCAGTATTCTTAAAAAATGATTACATACCCTGATAGAAAATAGAATGTGTTCATAAGTGATGATGATGTGACCGCAAACCAAAATAGAAATCATTATTGTAATCTGTTGGGAAATCATAATTAATATCATTGAAACAAATGTCTATACTTCAATATAGAAATATAGACATTTGAAACATAGAATTTCAATTAGAAACATAGAGCGCAATCATTCGTGTCCATCATTAGAACCAGTTTTTTTAATGTAAAAGTAATGAGACGAACGAAACGCTCTACTGATGGTAAAGGATAACCCTTGTCCATGACCTTTGCAGCGATACACAGAAATGTGAGTAACAAAACAACGTCTATGGTATCGCTGCTTTCGCGCCCATTACTTTGAGACTATCTAGTCTCAAGAAGAAGATGGCAGAATATTTGGCACTGCCTACCTAGATGAACTCCCGCTAAAGAGATCTACCACCAAGTATCAAGTTATATTTGTCATTCTGGACCAAGCAGTAATGACCAAACAGCATGAACGGGACAACTTAAAACAAGCAGTAGACAGTACCGGCTATGTTTAGTAAAAGACACAACAACATAGTACATTCCACTTTCTGGACGCTAACTATAAAGTACAAATTCCCAGTCTCCAACCTGTGGTGGCAAAAACACCCTTTTGCTAAGAGAAATCCTTACCACCGGCTTCGGGGAAAGCAAGGTGGCTATGTGGGGCTCTTCGTATTGTAAATGAAGTGAAACGCCCAATACAGTAGGACTAGAATACTTTTATTGATAGCCTTCCTTTCTGTGATGGTCTCAGGGCGGGAGTCCAGTTGACCGGGCCTGGACCTCGTAAGGAAAACCTTACCAATTTAATAATTCAAAGTATCTGTTCATAATACATTATTTAAGAGCTTACCTGCCAATATAACACATCATTGCACAAATTTGCAGCTTTTACGACATTTTCATACGCATTCATAATTTTTTTAATAATTATTTTATTACTGTACAGAGAAGTTTAAAGTTTATTTTATACTGTATTAAAAGCATATTTTTATCAATTTCTTCAGTCAAAACTCGATTAATATTGTTTAATTTATCTGATATTGACATATAAATGCTCCAAATTACTCCAAATTCTAAATTATATTTTAAATCATTAAGATAAAGTATTATTGTAATATAAACATAAATAACAAAAAGTGCATTCGTGTTTTGATAATGTGCATTTATATAATCATATACCAAGTATATAATCACTAGCAAATTAACAACAACGTACAAAGGACACATAAAACTGTATATTTTTTTATTTTCAATTACATTGGACGTTGCAAAAATGTACTCATTGTTGGTTTTGAAATAAGTCATCATTAATATGAATTTTTTAGAGTTATATAAAGAGTTTAATATGAGAAAAATAGAATAACTATTGATCATAATGGAATGAAAATACTCGAAAACAAAAAACTTATAAACAAAAAAACTGGTTATTATCACAATTAATTCGGAAACTAAACGTATAACCACTAGTATTCTAATTGTTATGTTTAAGTCAATATAATTACGGTATATACCCAAAATATTTTCAAGAATTACAAAGGATTTTACTAAGCCAAACATAATTATTATATTATTATTTCTATTCAACTGACGTATTTAATATTATTGTTTTTCGTCTACTTGATGTGGATTGAAAATCTGAAATGAATTATTTTGAATTTGATAATGGTGAATTAATTTAGTCCGATATCTAGTATAATGTTCAATTTGATTTTGGCCCCAGTACTATGCTTCAATTCTCAAAATGAGTCATTCTGACAAGAAATTAACTATCCTTTTGAATTTGATTATTTATATCAATCATATAATGGTGTGGTGTTTCATTGACTAATTACTTCATTTAGTTGAGTGGTGTGAATGTGTGTGGATGACATTACAATAATACAAATATATCAAAGACAATAAACTTATTGTTATGATGAATAAAAACAAAAGATGGTTATCTAATTACTAATATTCTTAAAAAACATTACAGGCGTAATAAGTTATAATGGTAACTATGACTATCAAATAACTTATAATAAATACTTATTCGAATTAATTTTACACAACCAAAATCAAAATCAAAAAGTCATTTATTCAGTTTAGACCTTGGTAAGGCACTTATGAACGTTAAGTTACATGTTTGAATCTACCACCGGCTCGTAATTACACTTCAACTGTGAAGACTCCGGCAAGAAACTCAGCAAGGCATTTTTTTGTGCATCTTTCTTTTCAAATTAGGTTACAGTTTATACAGTTTACAGTTATACTCGTAGATATTAATACATTATGTTTACTACAATTGTCAATTAGCCAGGGGATGCAAGTGCAGAGAGAAGCTACTACAACCATATGTTCCTGTCTTCCACGTAATGAGCTACTTTATAAGTATGCTTTGTCAATGAAACAACAACAATAATTCAACAATTTGGCTTGCCGTTTTGTTCTCGTGATTATTGTTTTGATAAAAACGAAACGCTTTGATAGTATATAAAGCCTGTTTATAACCTTTGCAGTAGTACATCAGTACACGGAACTTTGAACAACAAATGAAAGTCTAGAGCATCGTTGCTTTGGCGCTCATATGTACTCTGCTTTGTCTCTTTGAAAAAGGCCACCGGATGTGGCCGAAAATATAGTCGGAGTAACCGTCATAATTAAACGTAAAAATACCAATATCGTCAAAATTAGACTATAGTTTCGGCTACATACGGCGGCGGTCGGAGTTGATAGAGTGTGTGGCATAGATGGCCAAACACATAAATATATCTATTCTCTTAAACGTAAAAATACCAATATCGTCAAAATAAGACTATAGTTTCGGCTGCATACGGTGGCGGTCGGAGTTGATAGAGTATGTGGCATACATGGCGAAACACATAAATATAGATATCTACTATATCCCAACACAGTATTGAGACCCGACTGTCTATCATAATATGTCTGCAATGCAAACTTTCACATTTTGGGCATATAATGCGAAGAGGAGATGGCAGACTTAAAAAGCAGGTCATTGTTAACAATAACGAAGGAAAGAGAACACGAGGCCAGTCGCCAACACGTCAGTCTAACCAAGTGACAAAGTGTCTGAAAAAGCCACCTCCTTTTCAGGGTGAGGTGAGGGCTATTTCGGACCAGAGTTGATGGTTGATGGCAGATTGACCGTTTTAAAGGTTCCAGTGACTTGGTGGTAGATTTTAGCAGGAGGTCGGTACCACCGTACTACCATATATTCTGCTACCAAGCAGTAGTGCTCGCAAGCAGCACAAACATTATTATGTTCCGGTTTGAAGGGTACTGCTGCTAGCGAACTTAAAGGCTGTTGTTGATACTAACCATCGAAAGTCTCAAAGTAATGAGCACCAAATGAACACCCTGGACTTTGTTTAGCTACTCAAAGTGGAGCGTCGAAACTTGAGCGTCTCGTTCGTTTCATTACTTTTACATAAAATAAAAAATAAATGAGGGACCGATAAAAAAAAACCCGTTAAAAATATTTTTTGTTGTACTTATACAAAAATGTTTTTTATTTAATTAATTACTTTACATTGTGAATTTTTGAATGATGACATTAATTTGACTTTTTGTGTTTGTATAGACTTCCTGTATTTAATTGTTATTATTGTATATCCAAATGGGCGCAGCATGTTGGCAATACGTTTTTCTCATAAGTAAGAACCTTAGCTACACACACTAACAATAAAAAAAATTGAATTTTGAATTTGAATAATACGTCAAATTCACGTCAATTTTTATAGTTAAATACAAAACACGGCGGTAGTTCCACTTACTGTACAAATTACTTTTTTTTTAAGTTTTACAAACTAGGAGCTTGATCACAGCTCATGTAATTACAAGTGACGGTGTTATCGAAGATGGTAAAATACACCTAGCCTGGAATAGAACTAGCTCTCAAGTGAGGCTGCCGGAACACACCGTTAGTTGCTACGCGGCAGATTTTCAACTTGTAGGCGGTCGCTAGATAGCCAAGTGCTAGAAAATACCCTACCACTATGCTATGGTTTCCTCACGATGTTTTCCTTTACCGGCAGCTCAAACTCATTGTTGGGGTATGAAGTCACGATCTTCGGCGTGTGAACCGACCACGCTAACCACTCAGCTATCATCGCTACAAATTACATAACAAATTTCCATACAATATTATTAAACTGTAAAAGAACTACGAGGTTTGAAGTGATTAGAGCGATACAAGTAGGCATGAGTCTCATATCCACAATATAACCAAACGCCTTCATCTGGATAGGGTGGGTATTCATGAAGTGAAGCAACGCCATCGTTGACTTGTATTGAGGTTCACCTGAAGTAAATTATTCACAATATTTAATAATAATATTTTGACTCTTACGTCAATTATAAGCCTGACATCTACTGGGACCATCACAGGGCAATGACGAGAATCTCGTGAAGGCTGAGAAAGATAAGCTCAGCAAGTACATTGACTTAGCTCGTGAGATAACCACCATATGGGATGTCGATGACCCGATAGTTTTATTGTGGAAACTGACGTGGTCGTGACACATTTTTGTTTTATATGTGGGATTACTCACGTTTAATTTTATCAGACACTCCTACTATAGTTTCGGCCACATCCGGTGGCCTTCATCATGGAGACAAAGCTGACACAACGCACGCGTGGTGTCGTCTTGCTTCGCACTGAGGCCGCGCGCGCGTTGTCTCAGCTTTGTCCCCATGATGTAGGCCACCGGATGTGGCTGAAACTATAGTTGGAGTATAAAATTAAACGTGAGTAATCCCGCATAAATAAAACAAAAGTGACCCGATAGTTGTCATGGTAAATAACGCTATAGCGACGAGCCTATATCAACACCTTAATAGGTTAAAGGTCAGATCCATAAGGCAGTGATCCTTGACACGGCTCAACCTCATTACGTAGCCCTAATCACCCTTCGACTCCTACCTCGAGTTCGAGTTTAAGTTATTATTATACTTATTTATTTATCTTATAAATGTAAAAAAAGTTGAAGTTAAGTTAATATAAAAAATATAACTGTATATTTTGACTCAAATAATAATTTATAGGTACTTATGTTCACATGTCGAGTTATGGCAAAATAGGCAAGAACTATGTATGCACATCATTTTGTAAAAGATCTGTATATTGCACTATTAATGTGAATAAATAATTGAATTTAATTAAAACTTATACGTATTTCAAAAAATATGAACAATGTTGATTAAATTATTTAAACTTTTTTTAAGCCGTACCAGCCCTGTTTTTGAAAACTGTCTCATCTTTAGACACGGCATCTTATCATTGTGTGAAGGTAAAGCCCGTGGTCCACCACGCTGGCCAGTGGTTGGCAGGCTTCACATATCTTCTTCCAAACCTTTTTTAGATCTCTCGAATATGTAGCTTTCCTCACAATATTTTCCTTCACCGTTTAAAGTTATTGGCAATATGCACATAACTTAGAAAAGACAGAGATACGTGTCGTGAGATTCGAAATTAGGCGGTCTAGCTAAGCAGCTGAATCTTTTTTTACTGAATATCCGTTTCAAAATAAGTACTATAAATAATTCTACACATATAGTTATGATGGATATTGTACACAGCCCCATCTAGCCCCAAATTAAGGAAAGCCTGTACTATGGGATCAAAGTAATGACAAAATACTTAAACATACATATTTTTTTTGTAAATAGGTACGTCCCAAATAAATAGGCCCGCGTTTGACAACATACTGCCGGACGCAGTAATGCAGTGTACGATCGACCATTTAAACAAACGGTTAGTGTGTAATAACGTGCTGAAAAAATATACTTACAATAACAGAAGTCAACAAGAAATCTGCTAACCAATTGTTTTATTCTCTCCCCATTGTTTCTAACACGCTGCGCTGCATTACAGCACATTAACAGACCAAACAAAAACTCAAATATAATAGCCTTGAATATGACTTCTGATAATGTTATGGACATTCCCTGAAACAGAGTACTTGTATTAGTAAAAAATTATTACATATATAGATAGACAGACACTCTTTACAGTGCATAACTAAAATAGAAAAGAATCCTTTGACAAATGGTGGCCTAGATATTTTTATATTGACTTTTTTCCATTAATATTAATCAGTGTTTTTGACATATTTCATGAAATATTTGAAATTATATTACTTGGTTTGGTGAAATATTTGTATTTCATTATTTAAGGTCAAGGCACACGCGATGCTGGCACCAGCGATTGCAGATTTTGAGTGAGTCCATGTAGTTATGGATATTGACACTATTTTATTGGCGTTCATCCATTTTTTTTTTTTATACGTTTAATCAGTGTTTGACAACTAACTTGCCTAATGGTAAGCGATGAAGTGATGAAGATGAAGTAAGCACACTTATAAGATACCTTCACTCTGGCCTTGAAAAGATCTAGATTATATCTCTCAGGAAATAAGGAAGCTGGCAGTTTGTAGTTTCATTCTTTGGTATAGATGAGAAACGTAGAGTCAAAACATTAGGTACTGCTGAAGAAAATAGCAGGATTTGCGTTGCTGATTACTTGCGTTTATTTGTAGTATCAAAATCATGCTTTCAAGGCAATTCTATTTTTGTAACGTCACAGTACGGAGAAATAAAGCGCGTGGGATAGATTAATGTTTTAAATTCAATTTAATAGCTGTGACTAGACGTTTAAGACTTTTGAACGACAAAATTCGCGCTGTGCCTAGTTCGCAATGCTCTGTCAAAACGTAAGTTTTTATATAATTGCGGCTTTGTATTTGTTTCATTACCAAATAGTAACATTTTATAGTTATAACCAAAATACGTAACGCTTGTTACGCAACGATAAAAACGCCGTGCGAGTACGCGTGTTCTATTTGACGAAGTCCTTATATGTGGATGTTATAAAAGAGTTATTTGATGGAATAAAAAATACGGCTGCGTTTTGCCAGTGTCCAGATGATGTAAGGATTTTAACAATACCCCAATACTTCGAAATTTGTTTCATCATCATCATCATTTCAGCCGTAGGACGTCCACTGCTGGACGAAGGCCTCCCCATTGACTTCCATAAAGATCTGTTGAAAGCGGCTCGCATCCAGCGCATTGTTTAGGCATCTAAATATTGGAATAATGAAATTCGCATACATACATAAATCCTGAAAATATTATCTACATTTTTTGTTTTGGGCAGTCGTTTAAAAAGCGATTTCTTGCGCCATGAAGCTTCCGCAAAATGAATTGCCAATTATTTATTGATAGTAAGAGTAAAAATAAATAGAACAAATTTGAGCTGCGCTTTTAAAGAATTTATACGTATTTCTGTGCAGTAAATTATTGCTAACTAAAGTAATAGAATAACGGATCATTAAGAATAATAGATAGTGTATAAATAATAATTATAATACTTGACATATTGACTTGAATAATTCGTATGTAAAGAAAAAAAAAATTATATACTGATTCCAAAACCATTTCGAAATATTACATTCCTGTACATTATTTTTGCGTTTAAAACTCTTTAAACTATGAGATGAGATTTATTTTAATAAAATACATAAAGTAAGCTTGTCTTTCAATTGACATCTAATGACGTCACATAGTAGGCTGTATACTGCTACGTTCAGTGCTCCAAAACAAAATCTGTCAATGTCAAGTCGACGGCAGCCATAATAACCTTTTCCATACATGTACGTCTATTTTTCGCTTTATTGATACAGATATCTAGATTATTTTACTTTAAACGTTACTTAGACGCTGATATCGCTTTTATGAGACTATGATATAAAATTTGTTTACTTCATGTCAATTGTCAAAATCAATCAAATGTGTACATGACAAAATACATATTATATATTCAGCTTACTTTATGACGTCATCGCTATAAAAAGTTTGAAAATGTATTAAAAATCAACTAATGTCATAGCAAGCCAAATTATTCAAATTATATTCATAAACTAAAGTTTACAACCATTTAAAAATATAAAATAAATACAAGAAAAAAGCTTTTACATAGGTACCGAATTATAATTATTCACATATTGACTTGAGTAATTATGAATTTGTCATAATAATAACAATAATTTAAGTTAATTCAACTCAATGTAACGTGTTCTTTTCTGGCAGATATAGACTATTATAAATTTGAAACAAACATTTTTGAATTTGAATTTAGAATATATATTTAAGTAATTCAAATTATAAGTAATTTTAGGCAACAAACATGCCTAAAATGCTGGCCGCGTTGCGCCGCTCGATTGAAAGCTAACATTTTGCGTATAAAAGGCGTTTATATTGATCACGTTTGGAAATATATTGGATTACGTACCTGGACATGAAGGGCTACATCGAAATACATAACCATAATATTACCACAGACTGTAAATAAAGTCATGACTGTAATCTGTTGAAAAAAAAAAACACGTGTTTTTTAATTAATTTAATTATCATTGTTGTAACAATAGGCAGTAGACAGACAGAAAGAAACATTCACTTTGTAAAATCAGAATGATGATATGTAATACGAGTATATGATTTATTCTTAACTTTTAACAATAAGATGTTTTTTTTCTTTCTAATACTTATTATTATGGTTTTAAGAAATTATAATAATAAAAAATCGAAGGTTATTAAGAATAGTGATGTATAGTTTCCATTGTAAAATATAAATATATTTTACAATGGAAACTGACGTGGTTTTGTGACATTTTTGTTTTACTTATGCGGGATTACTCACGTTTAATTTTATCGGAAACTCCGACTATAGTTTCGGCCACATCCGGTGGCCTTCATCAAAGCTGAGAACAACGCCTTGTCTTGCTTCACACTATACTAAACTATAGTCTGAGTTTCCGATAAAATTAAACATGAGTAATTCCGCATAAGTAAAACAAAAATACATATTTAAACAAATTTTTATAAAAAAAGAACATTCTTCATCACATAAATGTATGTTTTGGGTGGGAATCGAACTCACGCTCTACAACTCACGGAGCAGAAATGAAAATGCTTTCCTGTCTTTATTAGAAATTAATAGCTCTTAATAGTATCATATTCGAAAATAATTTAATAACTTACCTGCCAGTATAATATGTCATTGGAAAGACTACTCATTTTTTCTACAATTTCATACGTAGCTCTCCATTTATCTATGTTTTTCATGTTGTTATACAAGGAAGTGTAATTGTAGGGATTTACATTACTTTCTGTACTTTTTTTTACTAATTCTTCACTAATGATATCAATGACATTATTCAATTCATCGGCTATTGATATGTAAACACTCCATACCACAATAAACTCAAGATGAAATCGAAAATCGCTCGCGTAGAAGATAAATTGAAAATAAATATGAACAAAAACCGGCACTCTAATATTTTCAGGTTGTAAGTAGATATACGTTAAATTCAGTTTAATATATAAAACTAAGTTTACAACAATGTAAAAAATAAATAGTAAAATTAAGATGCCTATACGAAACTTTATATTTTTCGACTTTGAGTTTGGAAAATATTCACTGCTTGTTTTCAAAACAGACATTAGTAATTTGATTCTATTTGAGTTACATAATGCAAGAAGCATAATAAAAATAGAATATGAATTTGTCGTTAAGAAATGTACTCGTTCGATATTGCTAACACTATGGTAAAAAAAACTGACAATTATCATTGTGATATCGAACACAAACCTAATACAAATAAGTACTTTAGATATTTTGTTGAAAGACTTGTAATTACGATATACGCCACCAATATTTTCTAGCTTTAAAAATATTTTGAGTAGTATCATTTTGGATAGCTAACTTTATAAATATTAGTTTCAAGTTTACTCCTCTACTTCACGTCAAGCTTCTACTCTAGTCCAAAATATAATGGACGAAAACAATAATATTAATATAAAGATAAAACAACAATTTCTTAACTAGTTCTAGAATCTAAAACACACAACTGGTTCTTCCATTTTCATTACTCTCTAATGTGTTTACGTGTGTAATTGTGTATGGTATCTAAAGACAAAACATTAGTTATATATCTTTCGGTGCGTTAGGGAATTCTGGTCGGAGTGAATTTTCTCCATTCGTGATATTGCGCGAATCGTCGTACTGATCACGCATGTACTGTTGTTTTTAAAATTATGCCGCTTTTGGCGCAATTTGTATTTTTGAGAGAGTGAATTTTTAGAGAAACCCTACGTCGTATCACACCGTTTGTGCCTACTTCTAGTTTTTGAATTTATACTTCTTTTGGCTCGTGAATACATTATGGTCAAGTGGATTATTTATAATGTCACTAGTTGCGCACACCGCATTGCATCACATCTTTTTTGTACCTAATGTTAGTTACTCCTTTAGGAGCGTCAGCACATTTTGGTATGGAGTAATTTATATATATATATATATATTTTTTTTTTTATGGCTGACAGTCTTTTTATTTGACCACAACTCATCTGATGTTAAGTGACGGTGTGATCGAAGATGGTAAAACACCTAGCCTGGAATGGAACTGGCTCTCAAGTGAGGCTGCCGGAACACACCGATAGATGTTTGGCGGCAGATTTTAAACTTGAGGGTGGTAGCTAGCCAGCCGAGTACTAAAAAGTACCCTACCACCACGCTATGGTTTCCTCACGATGTTTTTCCTTCACCGGCAGCTCAAGCTCATTGTTGGGGTTTGAACCCACGACCTTCGGCATGCGAACCGACCGCGCTAATCACTGAGCTATCGTCGCTACAAACACAACATAAGTACACACACGCTTTTTACTTAATTTTTGTACTTGAATTGTTTGTCCATAGACTCTTAATGTATCGAAGCTAGTAATTTCTCCCGATTAATAATTTAATTACTCACTGTTAGCTCGAGTTTCAATTTGCATTCAAAGTAACTAAATACCTATACACTTTTGAATTTCAATCAATTTTCATGGTTCGAACGTATAAATTAGTCGGTAGTAAAATTCCAATTCCATTTCAAATATGATTTAGATTCAGTACATTACCTTCATACTCTGAGTGCAAGTAGTATGAATAAAAACAGATGCTGGAAGTAATATTAGCATTTCCTAGGAAACCTTTCCGAGCGCACCTGCTCCAGGTAAGTTAATTTGAAATTTTATAAAATTGTAAAGACGTTACTTCGACTTAAGCTAATCTAATTTGCAAACATCATCATCTCTAGCATGAAAACTATGGAAAAATACATAGGTAGTGCATAATTTATAGAAAAACATTTTTTTTTTTAATGGCTGACGCGCTTGTTGTTTGACCACAGATCACCTGATGTTAAGTGACGGTGTGGTCGGAGATGGTAAAGCACACCTAGCCTGGAATAGAACTGACTCTCAAGTAAGGCTGCCGGAACACACCGTTAGATGCTTGGTGGCAGATTTTCAACTTGAGGTTGGTAGCTAGCCAGCCGAGTACTAGAACGTACCCTACCACCACCTAAAAAATCACCACTACCACCATTAATATATTAGTTTCATTCCAGGCTAGGTGTGCTTTGCTATCAACCACATCGTCACTTAACATCAGGTGAGCTGTGGTTAAACACCTAGCTTGTCAAACATAAAAAAAATTGCTTACATTTTACGTCTGGCATCCAATCTGTAGGTATAGGGTTCGAATCCCACGGCACGCACCTCTGTTGTTTCTTAGTTATCTATGTTCGTATTGCTGCTAACTTCAAACGGTGAAGAAAAACATCGCAAGCAAACCGACATGTCTTATATAGATCTTAAAAAAATCTCGTTTTTACCTCAAGTCTCAAAGCTAGCTAGCTAGCTGTATTTCGTCAAGCATTTGCCGTGGTGGTGCCGACGTAAGAATATTACCTCACCCTCTCTACCTGTGGTTGCCGTAAGAGACGGCTAAGGGATGTAATTAGGAAGATAGGCAGCAGCGTCTTCCTTGAACAATCACACCTAACTGCGCTCGCCAACCCGCCTGCCAAGCGTGGCGAGTATTGGCAAAACCTCTCCCAGGAGGAGGCCCATGTTTAGCAGTGGACATCCTATGTCTGATGATGTGATGTGATTTCGTCAAGATTTAATCTCATGTTTGTATGGAATAGCAATTTTTTTCTCCATTTAAGAGTCGGCTTAGAAGTAAAAATTGATAAGTAAAATTATTACTTTTCTTACGTTTCGCTTTACCCCGTATCGCGTCAATTCCTATAGTACAAGCTTTGATTCTTTTGAGGCTAGATAGCGCTAATGACGGCACGACAAAAACTGTCAATAGAAGCAGAAACATCTAGAAATAAAATGAGCTATTTTAAAGCCCAAGCCTAGGATATATTTCCACATATTTCCAGCCATTTATTTTACGTTTCTCGAAACAATAAACGATTGAAATAGCTGTATTGACGGCTCAATCGGTTCGACAGGTTTTATTGACCATAGGATTTTAGTTTTATCTATGACTAGCTCTGTAGTGGGATTTTCCCCGTTTTAGGATTTAATATTATTTGATAACATTTCATAGCAACTGTTCTTTTTTACTACAAGTTAACTTACGAATAAATATCGTAGGACATTTTGCAGGTTTCACAATTTTAAACACGGGTAAACGTCTCAAGTTATGGGTTCCGACTACACAAGTTGGTATCACCGAGTCCTGCTCTATTATTGTGGGAAGCTAAAATTTAGCTCTAAATTATTTGTAGTTAAGGTTGCTATATTTAGCTGAATATTGTTAATTGTCTGAAAGTTTTTTGGAGTAATTTATGTTTTTTTTTTTAATGTAGGTTATGAGTCGAACGAGACGCTCTCCTGATGGTAAGAGTTGACGCCTATCCATGACCATTGCAGCGATACACATAACTTTGAGTAACGATAATTTTTAACAAAAAAAAACTATCTTCGAACAAGAAACTAAAATGTAAAAGGTCCCCCTCGATTTTTCTGGGATGCCATCATCAGATCCTGGTTTCCTTATCATGGTACCATCCTTGGGATATCTCTTTTCCAACAAAAAAAGATTCATCAACCGTATAGATATATATATATATATATATATATACGGTCGAATTGAGAAACCTCCTTTTTTTAAGTCGGTTAAAAGAAGTCCCGGGTGTCGCTGATTTGGCGCTCATTACTTTGAAACATTAGATGATTACTTTCAACAGTACCCTTCAAATCGGATCACAGTGATGTTTATACACTTGCTTGGCGGAATATCTGGTACTGCGGTGGTACCTACCTAGACCTATCTACCACCAAGTCAAGTAATCAAGTAGTCAAGTGTAATCACATTTAATCAAAAACATAAAAAATACATACAGATGACACATTTTTATTTTACATATACATATATTTAACATTTCATAAAATTTCCGGAAGTGCATTGCCATGTCCTTCGAATGGTCTCGGAATAGTAAAGCACCTATACAAGTTTTACTGTTTTCGTTATCTTGAAAAGCTGAAGTTTGCATGGATATAAAACTTTATAGCTATTGTAGCCCAGTGGTTGAGGCGTTGAAATTGCATGCCGTAGAGAGTGGCTTCAAATGCTAATGAACGCTCCAGCTGTCAGTAAAGATAAGCACTGAGAAAAAACTGCATATTGTAAGAATAGATTTCAATATCAGCGATCAAAACTTATTTTTATTTAAAGTTCTTTTTTCTCAAATAAAATTAGTCTTATACTAAATGTGATTCAATAAAGATTGGTTTAAAAAATCTGGATAGATTAGCACTTGTGAACCAAGTCCATTCCTGTCTAGGTGTGCTTTACCATCATTGAAAAGATCTTGGAAAATCCGGATTCGGAATTTCCAAGGGTAAAATACCTTACATTTTACATTGTATTTGTATTATAGCGATGATAGCCTAGTGGTTAGCGTGGTCGGTTCGCATGCCGAAGGGCGTGGGTTGAAACCCCAACAATGATGGTAGCAACCCCAACATAGCATGGTGGTAGGGTACTTTCTAGTACTCGGCTGGCTAGCTACCACTCGAGTCGAAAATTTGCCGTCAAGCATCTAACGGTGTGTTCCGGCAGCCTCACTTTAAAGCAAATAACCATTCCAGGCTAGGTGTGCTTTGCCATCTTGGGTCACACCATCACTTAACATCAGATGAGCTGTAGTCAAACACCCAGTATGTCAACAAAAAAATAAAAAAATTGGGGTATATTAGATTTTAGATTTAAAATGCTGCGTTTGTCTAATTCTGTCCCGCTGTCTATTCTTACACTTGATGTGTCTCTTAATAGACCTATTCCATTATAATAATATATTAACAAAACCAGTGCAAATGTCATAAGATAATAAATTTAAGAAAACATGGATATACAAACAAGCAATTACCAAAAATCTCCAACGGCGCCACGCAGATAAATGGATTGGCCCACAATTAATGATGTACAGCATTAATAACAAGGGCGTTCGAGATCAAGAAGCGAATTATAAGTGAATCCGAGGGAGGAATGAAAACGTCACGATGTAATCGGATGGCTGAGAGACGAGACGTTGATAAATAGTCTTCAGCGCTGCCAGATAAATGGGACTTGGTTTAAAATATAAGCAAACGTAATCACAACACATATAATTAGTGATGTGCTCAAAAAATATAAGTAAACGTAATCACAACATATATAATTTGTGATGTACTTAAAATATAAGCAAAGGTAATCACCACACATATAATTTGTGATGTGCTTAAAATATAAGCAAAGGTAATCACAACACATATAATTTGTGATGTGCTTATAATAAAAGTAAACGTAATCACAACACATATGATTTGTGATGTGCTTAAAATAAGTAAACGTTATTACAACACGTATGTGTTCTGTAATAAAAATATAAGCATTTGTAATTACAACATAATTATATAAGGAGTACTGTGATTAAAATATAAGTACAAGTAATTACGGCACAATAAGACCACTAATTTAGGTCTACGTACATTGTTACAGCACATATAAATTTGTGCTGTGCTTAAAATATAAGCAGACGTAATTACAAAAAATATAATTTGTGTTGTGATAACGTTATGAACCGATTACATGATTCAATTTCTCATGTGTAAAGATTACGTAATATTTGAATTGACGTTGTAAATTCTTTTAGCTAATGATTAGATTTCATATCTGTTTATTTATTTCGACGTTTATTTTGTGACTGGGTGTACTAAATGTATATATCATAAGTACGATTTTTTATATTTAATAGATTCGCATTTAACCACATCCTGATGATATGATCAAGAATGAAGCATATTTACCTAGAACTTGTTTACTTTATTTGAAGACATAATAACAACAACCCATACCCATATTGTATTATACAGGAAAAATAAACTCTTGTAAAAAGTTTCACATCATAAAAAAGTATTCCATCAATTATTTGAATTAGATAAAACAAGTGTTTCTTAGTTTGGAGATAGATTGCTCTGTGTGAAATGTCAACTAAGTAATAACTTCTTATATTATTAGAGAACAAATTTGATAATGGAATTACGGGTTAGAGTTTCCTCTAATTTCCTCTAACTTAGACCGCTGAATTAAGAAGACAAAAGATGTCTCTATCACTAATAGGCTTAACAATAAAACCAGCGCACTCTGGTTAATTGCAGACGACGTCGTTACATAGAGAAATTACGTTTCGCTCGATGGATTTAAAAGATAACTGAGTATAGAATGATAGGTACGATTGTACTTCCCAATTAGAACTGTTTTTTTATAAACTGTCCAACTGCTTGTCGCGGGCTTCTCATAGTAAGAAGGACACAGTCCACCAAGCTGGCCAAGTGCGGGCTGGCAGATTTCATAAATGTTCGAGATTTTTTTAAGAGCTCCCAAATATGCAGATTTTCTCACGATGTTTTCCTTTGCCGTGTGAAGTCAGCGAGAATAATAATAATAATATATGAAGCTCAGCAAGTACCTTGATTTGGCTCACGAGATAGCCGCCATGTAGGATGTTGATTCGACGATCACTGTGCCGATAGTCGTCACGGTGAATGGTCTTATAGCGAAGAGTCTCGACCAACATCTTAAGAGACTCTCGCTAGACGGTTGGGTCAAGGGTCAGATCGAAAACATCTAACGGTGTGTTCCGGAAGCCTCATTTGAGAGCCAGTTCCATTCCAGGCTAGGTGTGCTTTACCATGTTCGACCACACCGTCACTGAACATCAGGTGAATTGTAGTCAAAAACCTAGCCGGCCAGACATAAAAAAAATATGAAAGTAATGAGACAAACGAGACGCTCTCCATATGTCCACTGCTGGACATAGGCCTCCTCGTGGGGGCGTTTTGCCAGGCGGCTTGGCGAGCGCAGTTAGGTGTGATTTTTCAAGGAAGACGCTGCTGCCCATCTTCCGAATGACATCCCTTAGCCGACTCTTACGGCAACCACGGGTAGAGAAGGTAGGGTACTATTCTTACGCCGGCATCACCATGGCTTCCTTATTCTTATGTATATGTACTAGTATTCTATTAACTGTTACCATATAAATACACAGAAAAATATTTATAAAAAATTTATCTATGTGAAAAATATTTATTATCTTTATAAATTGTATGCCTAATTCAATTCAGAATTCATTAAAAGCGATTAAAATTGCAGTATTTCCTTAATTCCTCAAAGCGGTATAAATAATCAGGACCCTGGGGCGACTTTTATGCAAAATAGAGATATAAAGAAAAACGAAAACGGCGAGTCGAAATGGTACAATATTTATGTCTCATACGTACCATTACACAGCTAAAACAAGGCCTCAAATGTATGCAAATGCAGTCGCTTTGAAGAAAAAATGACTAGTCAAGTGCGTGTCATGTCACGTTTAATGAAGGTTCCGTAGATATCGACATCAAGCGTCAACTAAAATAATAATGCACAGGAAATATATTTATAAAATATATCTACAATAACTTTTGACTTTAGCAATATTCACGCACTATTGTTTGGTGGTAGAATATCTGATAGTACTTATTTAAAGACGATAGTAAGATCTATTACCTAATACCTTGTAAGAAACTATTTGCATAACCAATTTTCCATTCCTCAATATTAAAATATTTTTAATTGTTTACAAAATATTTAAAATGTTTTTTTTTTTACTGTTGTCAGGTCAAGTGTTTGACCATAGCTCACCTGATTGTAAGTGACAGTATAGTCGATGATGGAAAACATCTAACCTGGAAATAAATTTGCTTACGAGTAAGCCGGAATACACCTTTCACTTTTTTTTTGTATCGGTTAGATGCTTGACGGCAGATTTTCGAGCTTGATAGGTAGCTAGCCATTCGAGTACTAGAATATACCCTACTACCACGCTATGTTTTCCTTTGGATGTTTTCCTTCGCTTGGGGTCTGAATCCATACCCTTTGTTGTATCATCCAACCGTGCTAACTACTGAGCTATCATCGTTACAACATTGGGTTCTTCAAAAGGCGTGTAAATAGAATCTTAAAAGGTCGGCAACGTATTTGTAGTGCCCCTGGTATTGCAGGTGCATCCATAGGCGACGGTGATTGCTTACCATCAGGCAACCCGTCAACTTGATTGCCACTTATGGCATTTAAAAAAAAACTGTCATTTTAAACAAACTTCACGGAACCCTAAAAAATTTACATAAACGCTCAGTATTAGATATTAAAAACGATTAGGACCCCTCAAAAATGTCACCGACGAAAATGACCGCTCATTCTCATTGCTATTAATACGATGACCAGCTATTATTTATAATGTGACAATTTTAAAAAATGAAATGGAGGTTCATTTCTGTTTTATGCTAAATTAATTATGCAGAAGTTTACCCTTAAAACATTGCCATTACTTTATAAGGTTGATATGTCGATACAATGTGTTATATAATATACATAATCAAAATCAAAATCAAATCAAAAAGTCATTTATTCAGTTTAGGCCCTGGTAAGGCACTTATGGACGTTAAGTTACATGTTTGAATCTACCACCGGCTCGTAATTACACTTCAACTGAGAAGACTCCGGCAAGAAACTCAGCAAGGACAGATATTGTATATTTTACTATGGAAACTGACGTGTTTTTGACACTTTTTTGTTGGCACACATTTTGGCCGAAACTATAGTCGGAGTGTCCGATAAAATTAAAGGTGAATAATCCCGCATAAGTGAAACAAAAATAGTGTATATTAATTTGTAGAGGGATGTTTTGAGAGAAGATATTTGTTTTGTGACATCACATCGTTGAGCAGATAGACCCGGCGACTGGACCACCGGGATAGCATAGTCTTCGTATAAGCTTTTGTGCTGGCCGTAAAAGAAACATCGTGAGAAAACCATAGCATGGTGGTAGGGTACTTTATAGTACTTGGCTGGCTAGCTACCACCCTCAAGTAGAAAATCTGCCGCCAAGCATCAAACGGGTTACTATAAAAACTTATATTTAAGCTGCCCTACCTACTTCTAACCTTAATCAGAAACACCCTTCCACTTTTGACTAACTAGGCGTTACATTTTTTACACTGGTGGCACTTAGCACCCTCCCACAACCTTACATTGCACTGGTGACCTACTATAATATAGCAGTTGTTTGTAGAAAACAGTACCATAATTTCAAATTTCTTATTTGTTAAGGAAATTGTGTAAAAAAACATAACCCTGTTAATCGAGTAAAAACTAGAATGTAGGAATCAGAGCTATAATTTTTAGGGTTCCGTACCTAAAGGACAGCGGAGTCTTAGTCATAGGGTCCCGTTTTAACGGGACCCTATGACTAAGACTCCGCTGTCCGTCCGTCTGTCTCTCTGTTCGTCTGCCAACAGGGTCTATCTCATGAACCGTGATAGTTAAAGAGTTGAAATTTTTACAGATGATCCATTTCTGTTGCCGCTATAACAACAAATACTAAAAAATATTTAAGGGGGCTCCCATAAAATAAACGTGATTTTTTATAGATAATGTACGTATGTATGTACCTATGTATGTATGTATGGTACGGAACCCTTCTTGCGCGACTCCGACCCGCACTTGGCCGGTTTTTATTTTACTCTAGATTCGTCTTATAGACCTGCTTTTTCCGGGATAAAGGAAATGTCATAATATAGAATGTAAAGCTAACTGCATTTCAAATTTTATCCAGTGTATATTAATGTTATCTAAATTCTTTAAATCGTAAAGAAGCAACAACTATTGGTATTGGTAGGTACATTAATTGTTTTAAATTTTATGTACTACATTGTTATTGCACTGTACGCGTAAAGGGTAGGACCCTAACCTCTTGGCAGTTCTTTCAATTATTCAAAGTGCACTTGAAGCTTGCTTGAAATTCCGATAGACAGGCGAACTATACAGTTTGCAGAAAATGTATTACTACATATTATAAAACAAAGTCGTCCCCCGCGTCAGCCTGTCTGTCTGTTCGCGTTAAACTTAAAAACTACTAAACAGATTATCATGCGATTTTCCCCAAAAGATAGACTGTTTCATGAGGAAGGTTTAGATATATAATTTGACAAGGTTTTGTGTAAATTGGTTGAAATATGATGATAATTGTTGGAAGTATCGGAAAAAGTTAAGCCACCTGGGAGCTTTCACCGAAAACGCTACCTACCCTTTGAGATATAACAATGCATGGTGAGATATTCCTCTTTTATAGATCTATAAAAACATCCGCGGTGGCATATATTATACCTATTATCTATCTTATTGTACCTATTTTAACTACCCGTGCGAAGCCGGAGCGGGTCGCTAGTACATAATACGGAAAATAGTACAGTGTAGTAATCAATTAAAAAACTTCAAGAGACTATTTAATTCAACCCGTATACTATATACCAAGTATAGTGTTGTATACCTACTTCTTTTGAATATAGATAGATAGAGACAGTTTTGAAAACTGCTCATAAAATGTACTAAACAAAAAAAAAGGTACTGTATTGCGAATTAAGATAATTAAAAATCAAGTTAGTTTTCAAAAAAGTAATGAAAATTTACAAACTACGAGTACTAAATTTACTTACCCACACCACAAAAGATACCTATAATATAATTTTTAAACAATTTTTCCACACAAAGAACAAAATTAACCATATCTTTGGAAATGAAGCCATTAGTTTTAATAATACAACGTCACCTTCAACGCACACTATCCCAGTAATAAAACTTCCAACAAAATTAAATAAGAAAGTTCGTAAGTTACACGTGGTCGCGTGGGCGAATCTTTGTTACTGAAGACCTTGGACTAAGTCAAGGCAAACGTGAAATAGGGTTATTCTCAACACAAGTTCGACTGAACTGCGGAAACTTGAACAATATTGGTTCTGTGCAGAACGATACAACAAACATGTTTTTTTTTTCCGCTAGTACGGAACCCTTCGTGCGCGAGTCCGACTCGCACTTGGCTAGTTGTACATACAGTCATACACACTTATAATACGTACAGTACACCCAGACACAGAACAAGCAATATTATGTTTGTCACACAAATGATTGTCCTGGCCGGGAATCGAAACTAGATGTTTTGTTTGAGACGAACGATCTTAAGAGAAGAGATAACGCATGTCCATGACCATCGATACATTGAACTTTCGATGGTAATCTCAACAGCCCTGTAATTTCATTAGCTGCAGTATCCTACAAACTAGAACACAGTAATGCTTACACATTACTACTTGGGGGAAGAGTAACTGGCACTGCGATGGTACCTAGACGACCTCTTGCGAAGGAAATCTACCACCAAGTAAAACAAATATGAGTTAACAAGGTAGTCGTATAACGTACAACCAACTAATAATAATTCTTCCAAGGATTTTTAACTAAGAACGTTAGTTATGAATAGCTCAGTGTATCAGCAAGCTGAACTGGCAATGAGCTAGACATATCTGTCGCAGAACAGATAACCGTGTTCTTGTGTGGAGACCGCGAATTGGTAGCGTAGGACACCCTGAGACTCGATGGAATGACGATATAAGTAGGACAGCTGGCGGTGGATGGAAGCGAAAAGCTGATTATCGGGCTGAGTGGCTTGGGAGAGGCCTATGTCCAATAATGGACTTCAAAAGACTAATGATGATGGTCGTAGTTTCGACTTTATTTCAATGTTATAGCTCGCAGGACCAATTTTTTATATTACATTTTTATTATTATGAATTTAAGATTCAGTTGAGAATAACCCGTTCTGTCCAAGCCAAGGGCAATGCCAAGGCAAGCGTTAGATATTCATACAATCCAACGATCCAGCTAGTTCAAGGCTAATCGCTACAAAGGGATACATACAATACGGGTAAATCTCTTGGAAATGAAAGGAAAATAACTTAAAACATAAAGGAGAAATACTATTAAAGAGTAATGTTGTGTGAGACATGAATTCCGCAGTTGATTATAGAAATAGGTCAACAAATTGATCTACCTCTTATTCTTAGAATCATTTTCGATGTTTAGCTTTATTATTTCAATATAGTTAATAATTAACATATATACCAGAGAGGGACTAATCGATTTAAAATAAAATCAATAGACTTGTCATCTCATCTGGTCGACGCCACACGTGACTGAAATGCTTTAGGCCTTTATTTTGCACATAGATTTAAATGTCATACAACATGACATTAGGGGCAGCGTTTTGGGAATAGCGGCCTTTTAGATTAGTTTACTTCATTTCAATTCGTTAATAATAAATGTATGTACTGCTAAATTTTTTTTTATTGACGTTAATCATATTGACATATTTTATATTTGACGTTTTCTTTATTGACATTTTCATTATATTGGCATATGTTATGGCTTTAACATTTTTAATGTTATTTTTAAATATGAACAGAAAAATTATTTGTAACTTTGGTGTCGTCAATAAAATATTTATAAACGTTTCAAACCGATTAAAACATCGTTTACAAATAAAAAATATCTACTAGTCGAAATAAGACAATTGAGAAATAAATAAAAACACGTAAAATTTGACAAAAGTTTTTTAACAATAATTAATATATATGTATAAATATCTTGTTTTTTTTGGGGAGCAAGATAGCTGACAGTATACTTACATAATTCTTAGTGAATCCATAATTAATTAAGAAAATATATCTATTAAAAAAAAATATTCGCAGATTTATTGTTAGCGAAAATCATAAAAAAGAATCAATTATATATTTTATTTGTCAGTAACCATAATAATATTTTCTCAACTATCATTTGTCATAATATCAGAATTAATAGCATTTGAAAGCGATAATTTTTGAAGTAGCTCTTACTATTGATTATTTAATATTACTTATTATCATATAATTTTTACCCATAATTGTAACTAATATTGAATTTTAGTGTTAAATATTATAAGGGTAGCCCAGCCCAGGATAGCTTAAAGGTAGCCTAACCCTGTCCCATCATAATGTTCTTTTAATTGTGTACTGCTTCTAAATAAATACATATACTATTGGACTTATAAAATTTAAACTAAAAGATATAACTATTAAACTCATTCATAATTATATAACAAGCAATTAGTGCAATAAGCATAATGACAAAAAAAATACGCGCGCCCAGTAATATAACCACAAACTGTTATAATTATAACAAAAATATGTATGCAAAAAAATATTATAAGAAGTGATATTATGTAAATGGATAGGTTTTTTTTTTATGGCTGACAGGCTAGGTGTTGGACGACAGCTCACTTAATGTTAAGTGACGGTGTGGTCGAAGATGGTAAAGCACACCTTGCCTGGAATGGTACTGGCTCTCAAGTGAGGCTGCCGGAACACACCGTTAAATGCTTGGCGGCAGATTTTCAACTTGAGAGTGGTAGCTAGCACTAGAAAGTACCCTACCACCATGCTATGGTTTGCTCACAATGTTTTCCTTCAGCGGCAGCTCAAGCTCAATGTTGGGGTTTGAAACCACGCCCTTCGGCATGCGAACCGACCGCACTAACCACTGAGCTATCATCGCTACAAAAGATTATGTATCTATTTTAATCTAATTATAACGTTTATAATATTTGCTAAGCTTGGACACACACATTAAACTCTTATATATTTCAACCCTTTATTTTTACTCGGCAATTGTAAGCCACACGCCAGACAAAATTAAAAACATTCTTTTGTCACATGACACTTCGTCACAGTTTTTTTTCAGCACTTCCTCGTACATTTGCAAAATTACGCCGGACCCCAGTACAAATGGAATTTGTGCCACAACAACGCAGACGTCCTAATGTCTGTCCATCAGGCCCCTAAATGGGACACGTCATTTACCAATTACCCTTACCATGTTATAACAATATTCACACGTTCGTCTTCCATTGCTGTTTTTGTACATACCTAAATAATATTTTAGTAAAATAACCAGTGATGGTTGTGATTTTTAGCGATTGAATATTTGTTACTTTAATCTGTTGGTAGAAGTTTCGTATTCAGAAATTATTGTCCAAATCCATCTCTGGGCGGAATGACGTCATTCGACATCGCAATGACAGGGTGGTGAAAGGGCAATAGGTAGACTATAGGCATTTCACGTGTATTATTAAATTGCGGAAGCGTGGGCGAACTAATCATAAGTTATTAGATTAGTACATTAGTGACGCGCTAATGTCAAATAAGCATTAGTACCTAAATTGGGCGATAGCTTTTAAACAATGAGTGGCGCTAGCTATCAACCAAAGAGTTCATACATAAAGAGTGAGCAAAACTTACAAATTTGTCATCAATTAATATAATACAATATTTTATTTATATCAAAAAAGTTTAAATTATTAAAGTTCTGTGTATCGCTGCAATGGTCATGGACATGCATTATCTCTTATTAACAAGATAGCGTCCCGTACGTGTCATTAGTTTTCCACTAAAAGAAATCGTTCGTTATACTGTCATAAGTTGATTTTAGAACGTACAGAAGAGCGTTAGACGCTTAAGAGGCTTTGTTGATAGCTCAGTGGTTAGCGTGGTCGGTTCACACGCGTTGAGCTACCGTAATGTACAACCTCGTTAGGAAACCATAGCAAGTAGGGTACTTTCTAGTACGCAGCTGGCAAGCCATTTCAGGCTAAATGTGTTTACCATCTTCGACCACACCGTCATTAAACATCAGGTGAGCTGCGATCAAATACCTAGCCTGTATAAAAAAGATGTGTAACTCGTAGCTATTTTCCAATCATCTTGTATTATAGTATACTGCTAGTACATAGGTATCCACTTCGCACTACTTCCCCAGACAAAAGCGTGATGATTTTCATACTAACGCAACTTTTCCCCTCCCAGTGCTATAATCAAAGGGCTTTATCATCTTCATTGGTGGTGTAGGGTATACCTATCTATCTGCAAGTTTTCAAGCAACGATCTGCAGCCAAGACGAGTATAGCTTGCAGTGAGTATGGTGGCTATGAATTTGGAACATTTTTAGATATTTTTTTAAGGAGCGACGATTCTGGTTTTAAACTTGTAAGGTGTATAGTGTAAGTCTTTTACTTGGGTGTTTTTTTTTTTATTGCTGACAGGCTAGGTTACCAGCTCACCTGATGTTAAGTGACGGTGTGGTCGAAGATGGTAAATACACCTAGCCTAGAATGGAAATAGCTCTCAAGTGAGGCTGCCAGAACACACCGTTAGATGCATGGCGGCAGATTTTCAACTTTTCGCAATTAACTTTACAATTAAATAACCCTTTAGATATTTTTTTTTGCCATTTCGACGTAGTATGGTGTAAAAAAACCAACGAAATAAAAAAACTCAGGATTCGACTGTTTTTACACTGCACTGCTGTGTGCAAAGTTGGAAACACTTTTTCGTTTTGTTTGTTGTAGCTTTCTTCAACGTTGAACCTTTTTTTGTCTGCAAAAAAGATTTCGCGGTATTTTTCCGGCGTATCGTTTGAGACAAACGAGACAATCCTGGTGGTAAGATATAACGCATGTACATAAACCATTGCAGCAGTATACCAACTTAAGAGGCAAAACAAAGCCTATGGCATCGAAAAGGTATTAAAAAAAAAAATTGGTTAGGTAGTTCCTAGACAAGCGTACTCCATCTTTTGGTCACATCATGGCTTTCCATTAGGTAAGATCGCTGCCAAACGCATGTTTAGTTTATTGTAAAAAAAAAGCTGAAGGTAGGCAACATTTTTGTAAGTTTATTTAGAAGCTTGCTAGTCTCTGCGCCTGATGTTAAATCATCATCAATCTATCATAGACTACTGCTGGACATGGACCTCTTCCAATACACGCCACTCAGCCCAATTTTTGGTTGTTTGCTTCCAGTCACTGCCAGTTGTCTTACGTATATCGACACTCCATCTAGTTTCAAGGGGTCCTGCGTTGAAGTAGCAGTGGGCTCGTCATATTTTCCGCAACGCTGACCTTCGCTGAAGTATGAATTTAGACCGCGAATCAGCATCATTAATAAAAAGCATCATTATTATTAAAACTGTTAAAAAAGTTCCTTGTAGTACAGTGTCCGTAGTCGTAATACTGGGGGACCCAAACAGGGGGTGTTCACAAAGCACCGGTGAGTAATTACAGAAAAAATGGGGAAGAAACTAGGTCATTGGGGAACGGGGAGGATTATGAAGGATTATTGCATACAAACCTTGCTTGCATGTAGATATAATGTGGGCTGCCAGTGTAAAGGGGTCGCTGACACTTATTTTGCGTTTTAAATGAAATGGTCAACCACGAGCCTGCAAAGTCGGCAAAGAAAAACATCGTGATGTAAACATAATATGATGGTAGTGCACTTGTCTATACTCAACTGCCTGATCTGTTTCAATTACGTATGTAGTTGGTATTTATTAGCTAAGCCCAAAAATTTCGGGTACCTAACTAACTCGTATTCTCCCTCTTTTCCGAGGCTGGGCTCTGGGGGTCACTGCCTTTAGAATGTGTGGGGGGGGGGGGGGGGGGGGTTGCCAATACTCAGTTAGGTATGATTGTTCAAGAAAGACGCTGCCCGTAATATCTTCCGTATTACATTCCTTGCCGACTCTTACGTCAACCACGGGTAGAGAGGGTGGGGTACTATTCTTACTACCACGCTTTGGCGCTCATTATTTTGAGACATTAGATTGTCGCTTACGTGCGTGCGGGCGTATATACGTATGTGCGTCCGTGCGTACGTGAGTGCATGCGTGCGTACATGCTTGTGTGTGTGCGTACGTGCGTGCATGTGTGTGTGTGTGCGCGTATATTTAATAAACACATATATATCACACGTAAACATGTTTTTGTAAACCTCATTTCAATTGCTTTTCAAATCGAACCACAAAGCCTTTTACAGGCAAAAAGGCTCTTTAATAGCAGAGTGCCGGTCAGCGACAAAATAACGGGAAGCCTAACTCAATAAGCACCCAATCATAACGTGCACATAAAGATGTAATATGAATCTGGAAGTGCTTACCCATTTTTTTAAAGGCTTCCTTATCTTACTATGGAAACGACGTATAATGTTGCTTGAGGCCAAAATCTATCAAAATGACCTTTGCATCAAATCTTTTAATATAACATTTATAGATAAATAGACAATAAACCAAACCTTTCTCAACATTTCCGTTCAAACGTATGAGCTATCACCCTTTGATCAGGTCTCGCCAACCTTTGCCACATTGATCGCTTAATCGACGGGTTGGCGGTCCCTGGCGCTTGATCGCGATAGCTAATTGAGCATGTGTGAAAGAGAATATTTCAGCTTTGATATCGAATGGGTCATAAATACAGATAGAGGTATGTAATTTTAAGGGAACGTGTTACTGAGTGATATATATGTAGTGCATATTTTTATTCGCTGGCCGCCTAACATTATATAATTATTTTTAGTTGTAATCCGCGACTTCGTCCCAAAAATTTTGTTTAGTAGGGTGAACCAGGTGTCATCAAGTCCTAAGTAGAATATATAGTCATTACTATTGTGTATTACAACACTTAACGACATCTGGTGGTGGGTAGTTGTAGTGTCCTTGAATTTTTCAATTTTTGGTAATTTCACAGGAACCTTACCTAGAATTTAACTTTTTACTTGGTGGTAGATTTCCTTAGCAGGAGGTCGTCTAGGTAGGTACCACCGCAGTACCAGATATTCTGCCGCTAAGCAGTAGTGTGTAAACATTACTGTGTTACGGTTCGAAGGGTACTGCAGCTAGCGAAATTACAGGGCTATTGAGACTAACCATCTAGTCTCAAAGTAATGAGCGTCGAAGCAGCGACGCCCTGGACTTTGTTTTACTACTCAAAGTTTTGTATATCGCTGCAATGGTCATAGACAGGCGTTATCTCTTAACATCAGGAGAGCGTCTCGTTCGTCTAATTAATGTTACATAAAAGAAAAAAAAAAAGAAAAAAAAAACTAATGTAAAAAGTCTCATATATGTTACTCAGGTCTATTGTTAACTATATGTGTGCCTTTTTTCATCCAAAACCGCTCTTCCGTTTTTGCGTCATTGAGTAACAAACATCCAAACTTTCACATTTATAATATTATAGTAGGATTTACGTTGGCGTTGAAGTAGTAAAAAATACAATTAAAAAGATGTAATATTGATTGATCCTTTGTAAAACCTGATTACATCCATATTTCATTTTCAAACCGATAACCAATATGACTGTTAATTTTTTGTGTTCCCGTCAATCGAATACTAATGAAATTTAAAAGCAATCCGCCCTTTGAAAATTCAAATCGAGGTCCGCGTACTGATGTAAATTACAAAGGAATCACGTAAATGGATTTACAGACAGACCGCCCGTTAAACCACCGGATAAATGGTTGATTTGTGTATTTATTGGTGGTTTATCTCCAAAGTTGTTATTTATAGCGGATTGCTTCTAAAAGAGTAGGTCGTATGTATTTTTTTTTCGTTTGACAATCTAGGTATTTGACTACAGCTCATCTGGTGTTAAGTGACGGTGTGGTCGAAAATCGTAAACCCATTTAGCTTAGAATAGAACTAGCTCTCAAGTGAGGCTGCCAGAACACACCGTTAGATGCTTGCAAATTTACATCGATTAATTGGTTATTGACACCAATTGTACACATTATAAAGTAGTATATAAGTATCCCATAGGATTGGTTCCCATTTCCAATCCTCCCAGGAGGAGGCCTATGTCCAGCAGTGGATGTCTATGGCTGATGTGGACGTCACAAAAATCCCTGAAATAAATTGAAAAAAAAAAAGCTTTGCTTGTATTTGCAAAAAGCTGTGTTTTAAAATCAATCAGTTTCATGTTTGTATGCATTATTTTGTTTGCAAATACTCGCCAGTTCGGATGTATACGAAAACAATGTTACGCTGGCAAAGGCTCGAAAACCATTACAGACTGAAAGCCGACAATGGTTCTGCAAATATACGCACATGAATAGTCATTTAGTGGAAAAGTGCTCGAATAAACATCCATATTTTCCTCCAAAATAAAGTTTTTGACTGTTTTCTGTTTACTAAATAAAGCACATATTCTTCCGCGACTTTTTTCTATATATACCTAGAAAAAAGTCGCGGAAGATTATGTATTATGGAAACTGACGTGGTTTTGACACATTTTTGTTTTATTTATGCGGGATTACTCACGTTTATTTTATCGGAAACTCCAAAAAGATTATTTATGCCTCGTTTCCTACTAGCTCATTAGGTAGTAAATTATAAATCATATTTATTGATAACGGGTGTTACAAGTCAGTAAATTTGGATGATAATTAAAATTTCAATAGTTATTATGTAAGTACTTGTAGGTAATACAATTAAAAACAAATACGTACGCTCTGAAAAAAAAACAAGGAAATTTAAATTGTCAATAACATATTCAAATTGTAAAACATTATATAAAAAATGTCTTAAAAAATAATGATAATAATAATAAAATTAATAAATGTCAAAACTCACAAAATTCAAAATTCTTAGTAGTTCTGCGATAAGATCTGAAAGGCGTGGGTTCGATTCCCACCCAGATCCAGCGATAGAGATGCTGAGTTATATACAGTTGAGTTTATAAGTCTACTTGTTTTTTTTTGTGCAAAGGTAATAAGACGAACAAGACGCCGTCCTGATGGTAAGAGATAACGCATGTCTATGACAACTATAGAGCGATAAACAGAACTTTGAGTAGCAAAAGTAGTTTCTTTTTGTTCTTTGTGTGTAATTTTTTAAATCTTTGTTTGTTACTTCTTTCTTTCTGTATAGGTACCTATATTGTTAATGTATTAGAAATTTGTTTTATGTCGGGAATAAAGTGTTGTCTATGTATTTTCATTCGCCGGTTGTTTATTGTCAAAACAAAGTCCATGGCATCGCTGCTTTGGCGCTTATTACTTTGAGACATTCGATGGTCAGTCTCAACAGCCTTGTAATTTTGCTAGCTACCGTAACACAGTAATGTTTACACACTACTGCTTGGATGTCGGATACTTTAACTATATTTTTTTATTATGTGATTGTAGTAAGACTAATGAGACGCTCTCCTGATGGGAAGAGATAACTCATGTCCATGGCCATTGCAGCGATTTACAGAACTTTGATTACAAAACAAAATTCAGGGCATCGCTGCTTTGGCGTTCATTACTTTGAGACTTTTGATGGTTAGTCTCAAAAGTCCAGTAATTTTGCTAGCTGTAATTACCCTTCAAACCGAAACACGGTTATATTTACAAACTACCGCTTGACGGCAGAATATCTGTTACTACGGTGGTACCGACCTCTTGCTAAGGGTAACTATTTAGCGTGGTATAGTACTTTCACAAGTTTCCATTCAATTTCAATAGAAATCATACAAAATTATCATAACTGAATAGAAATAGATCATGATAAACGAACCCTTATGATATTCCATGAATAACTGAATACGTCAATGGGACATGAACTTTATCTCAAATCAGAACCTCACATCCCATCAACTGAAGAGGTAAGAAGTTTGCTGATGTGGGTATTTGTACACAAGAATGTATTGAGCTTTGAGCTTTATACATTTTCAGTAGAACTCAAAATGAATTAACCGTGGTAATATTTATGTTTTGCAAATACAGTGTTTTGTGGGATGGCTGTAATCTAAATATGATCGACAAAAATTTTTTTGACTTAAATGTAACAAGACGAACGAAAAGCTTTTTGTATATATAGTACTTAATTTTTCAGCAAAATTAAGTTGCATTTAAGTAAAACGTAAAGTATAATTACACAAATATGTTTCTGCTATTTTTTTGTATCCTTTTTTTTTAAATGTAATATTTAATTAAGATCTAAGGTAACGAAACAAAGTCTAGGGCATCGCTGCTTTTAGCGCTCATTATTTATTTATTTAATTATTTAATAAGTCCGCCAACACAGTGTACAATACATTAAAAATTAAATTACAAAAAGTCAAGTTAAGTGCCACAGCAATTATAGGCAAAGACAGCATGCATTATAATCAAATATTCTGTCAAAATTATTAACATTAAAACCTAAAAATTCAGTCAAAATTATAATTAAAATCTACAAAGGATTCGTCGTTGTTACATGGTCAAAGATAAACTAGATATATAAATCAACAATACAATAATTTAAATGTCATCAACTAAGTCAATATTTATATATCAATATTATATAGGATAGTCCGCTTGAAACTACTAACGGTGCTAGTAAAAAGGTCCAAGGAATGTTTGCTATGTAAACTATTACTTTGAGACAAGCAATGTTTAATCCTAATAGCTCTGGATTCGCTAAATGCTTTATTACATAATGCTGCTTGGCGTCAGAATATTTTTCCTGATATTGCAGTAGTAGTAACTTCGAAGATCTACCACTTAGGAAGTGTTTGGATAGATATAATAACTATTTATACTTTATACAAAAAAATATAAGTTTTATACTTAGTACAACGTATGTATAAAAATACTCGAAAAAATGTGTATTTGTATTATTTTATACTTTCAATAGTATTTAAAATACACTACAGTAAAAAAACTAGGAGAGTCATTTAATTTAATCATATGTATGGTAGAAAATACACTTCATTTTTTATTGTTATTTTTTTATCGCTGTCAGGCTATGTGCTTGACCACAACTCACCTGATGTTAAGTGTCGGTGTGGCCTCTTTACCGAGGTGGGGTTCTAGGGGTTCACTGTTCTCTAGGGCTGATCTCGACACCCAGGGATCTAGGCGGAGCCTCGAGCACCCTCAGGTCACGGTGGCCTCGCCTTGGCTTTGTGATACTGGTTTGAGGGCCTCATTTCCTTTCCCCGTCTCATCCTCTTCTTCCCGGCCAGCCAGTAGGAGATCTCAAGGTATGCACGCCAGGTACATTCGTCAGGGGGACGTGCATGATGCGGCGCAGTGTTGTTTAGGTGGGGGTGTGGTGCGTCTGCACGTCAAACATACCGCGCGCCAGACGCTCCACGAACTCCCCCACCGTCGCGATCTGCACGTCCCGGGCGGTGACGTCATTGCGAACGTACTGGCCGGCTCCCGAGATCGTCCTCAGGGCGACGTACTGCACCACCTGCAGTCGCTTCTTCTGGCTGCCACTTTACTCACAATAAGAATAAACGGTGGGAAAATTTACAAAAACATGGCTTGCTTCTATCACGATGACTTGCCATTGTTATTGATGCCTTGTAATTATTGAAATAAAAGGCATTTTCGGAATATGTCAATCTTACAATAATATTATAACTAAATACACGATTACTAAAAACGAGAATTTATGAAAACTTTTTCATCAACTTATGTTCATACCTTAGTTTCCTGTAACAAAAGATAAGACCCTATTTCCTGCATTGCTCATTCATCCACCTTAAAAGGAAGCTTTTATCCAGAGAACAACGGGGTGGATTAAAACGAGCAAAAATACAAGGAAATATAAAACTGTGAGATCAAGCATTAAACTTAAGAGGATAATTAGCAAGACTCAGCGTTGGGACGCAATATACAGAATGTAGAGTAACTTAATGTCATACAGCAACCAATGCTCGAATAGCTTGTCTCCACTGATTAAGAACTTGCAAGCACACAGCACTTGAGATATTCGTAGTAATAATAAATAATTAACAAGTAAAAATTTCCAAAAAAAAATCTTCATATGGTTTTCACATGGATTCCATTGTCAGAACTGGACCAAATTAAAATAGAACTAGACGGGAAGCGCCAGCTTTCAAATAAAAAAATAATCATATAATCGGTAAATACGTTAAACACAATGTCCAATCGAATAGATGTCAATGTCATTATTTTAAAATGCTCGACTGGTTTTGTGAGCATGTCGCTTAACAATAAGTCAAGATTTGAGCTTCTGCTACTTTTAATACTGTTGTTATTTTTCACTCGTGATGGAGAGATGCAATTGCGAGCTCTTTTGCAGGGATAATTTATCTGTATGCAGATATTATTAAGATAAATAACTGATATTAGCTGAAATTTATTACATTTGAAAAATTAGTAACTTGAAAAGTAATTCTAAATAAGTTCTTCAATTCGGATACTTTTTATAAAAGAACGAAAACATAATAGTTTTTTTTTTTTATGTTAAATAAATTAGAGTCTCAGGACGTGGTGGACTCAATGGTAAGAGATATCCCAGGACCTTTATAGTGGTACTTAGAACTTTGAGTAACAATATTAAGTCCAATGCATTTTTGTTCTTTTTTTTGTGATACGGATTAGTCCGCTTTGACCGTCAACTCGCCTGATAAGCTAAGCAATGATGTGGTCGAAGACGAAACACGCATGCTTAGAAGATACTTATTCAATCTGACCTTGAAAAGATCTAGATAATATCTCTCAGGAAACAAGGAAGTTGTGTTCCGGCAGCCTCACTTGAGAGCCAGTTCCACTCCAACTTGGGTGTACTTTACTATCTTCGACCACACCGGTGAGTTGTGATCAAACTCCCAGCCTGTCAGTCATTAAAAAAAAATCCCACAGCTCGTTCCATTGTGTTCTTGTTATATTATTGCTTACTTATTTATTTATTCGATTGTGTCTTTAATTACCACCAAGCAGTAGTGTGTAAACATCATTTATACCAATTTTAAGGGTATTGCAGCAAGCCAAATTACTAGACTGTTGAGACTGTTGTTGTCGAAAGTCTTAAAATAATGCTAGTAAAAGTAAATACCATATATTAAGTGAAATCTAAGTAATATTGAATTATCTTACAATTTTTCACGGCACGAGACAAACCCATGTAACATAATCTTTTCGCTCAATCTCGTTTATCCTAAAAAATTCAGATAAACTGGACCGAAAATAAAAACACGTCTAAACAAAGCCAAGCTTGCCGAGGCAAAAGCTTTATGCACAATACCAGCAACTTCACATGGTTTTACTCGTGCAAAGAAATATTTTTTACTAACTTTGCTATTCAAAATTGATACTGTTTTTCCTAGAACAAAAGCAATTTTTATTTTAATATTAGCTGTTTTTTTTTGTGTGATGAGACGAACGTGACCCTCTCCTGATCGCAAGAGATAACGCCTGTCCATGACCATGCTGATTTGGCGCATTAGATTTGAGACATTAGATGCTTAGACTCAACAGCCCAGTAATTTCGCGAGCTGCAGTACCCTTCAAACCGGAACACAGTAATGTAAAAACACTACTGTTTGGCGGCAGAATATCTGGTACTGCGGTGGTACCTACCTAGACGACCTCCTGCTTAGGAAATCTACCACCAAGTATATAAGTAGTAATGATAGCTCAGTGGTTAGCGCGGTCGGTTCGCATGCCGGGCGTGGGTTCAAACCCCAACAATGAGCTTGAGCTGCCAGTGAAGGAAAACATCGTGAGGAAACCATAGCGTGGTGGTAGAGTACTTTCTTTTACTCGGCTGGCTAGCTACCACCCTCAAGTTTAAAATCTGCCGCCAGGTATCTAATGGTGTGTTCCGGCAGTCTCACTTGAGAGCTAGTTCCATTCCAGGCTAGGTGTGCTTTACCATCTTTGACCACACCGTCACTTAACATCAGGTGAGCTGTAGTCAAACACATAGCATGTTAGCCATAAAAAAATAAGTACTTCAGCTGGTTATGCTAATGAAATGTTGTAAATTCAACGATTTGATAAATCAAATAGTAAGTATTGAAATGGGAATTTTCAGTTTAATAACATATTTTTTTAATACCACTATATATGTATCTACGTTGTATAAAATATTACGTTAATTCACTAGACAAAAGATTTACTGGGCACCCTTGTTGGCTTATTGGTAGTATGTCTGCTTCAAGAGATGTAGGGCGTAGGTTCGATTCCCACCCAGGACCAACGTTTTGTGGTATAAACAAAAGTTTGTTCTGTATCTGGAAGTTCTGTATGTATTATAAGTGATATTTAAAAAAGAAAGTATTGTGTCAGTTATCTGACTTCCATCGTACAAGCTTTGCTTAGTTTGAGGTGAGATGGTGCTGCGTGTGGAGCTACGATATCAGTTTTAAAATTATATACTTTATAAAAAAAAAAACGATTTCGTAGTTATTAAAATTTCTCGATGATATAAAAAGACAAACAAACACTTAAAATCTTTACATGTTAAATGCAAAGATAGCACTTTTTATTCGTAACCGTCAGAAACCCGAGCTGAATACATAGGAATATTCTAATTATCATGCCTTCGGGCTATTTTCCGAATTCACCGTGTGTTTATGCCATTTAGTCGCAACGACACGATATCGTATGAGTCGCTACGTCTATTGGGCCTTAGTTTACAAATAGCGCACGATTGCACGTGAAGGTACGCACGTCACCTGACCTAAAAATCTTACTTAAATAGAGCGGACTTAATTTTATCGAAACTTTAAGAATAAAAGATCACACTGCACACTAGTCATGCATATATGTATGAACATATAAGCAAAATTCTTGAGTAAAAATAGATTACACATTACTTCCATTCCAGGCTAAGTGTGCTTTACCATCTTCGGCCACACCGTCACGTAACATCAGATGAGCTATAGTGAAACATTTAACTTGTCTGTCATAAAAAAACAGTTGGATTTTTTACAATGACAGATTATTTTATGTAACTGACATGAATACGAATTTGTCCCGTTTGCCGTTGAGGCTGCGGGTCCGTGGTGTGCCGAGCCTCGGAAATTCGTCCGAGATTGAGGTATCCGTCTGAAGGAAAATCTGGCGATTCAGCGGAGGTACGCGGCCAGTATATCGGGGACTTTTAGCCAAGGCTCGATGCGAGGGACTTCAAATAGTTCCAATCGACAAGTTATTCATTATTTAATTGGATCTAAGTTTATTATTTATTAATTTTATTTTAGGAATATGTAATTAAATATTATTTTGACCAGTATAAACAAACATGTATAAATTGCCAAATAAAAAGTGACATGATAAAAAGTGAGTTTAAATTTGTACGACAGACATGAAGATCTGAGTTTTCAGAAAAAAATCTAAAAGTAGAGAAGCTAAAAAAAGTCTATTTATACTATTTAATGAAATAACTGTAGACAATAATATTTTTAACATTTGCTTCATTTCACTTTTTTGATAAAAATATCTTATCGTTTAGTGTAAACATATTCTAACCTCCAGCATATTGTTTCGGAAAGGTAATGTATACAATAAAGTTAAAAAATATCATTCCCTGTCTAGAAGCGGCCATATTTTTGTATATTTGTATTTTAGCTTTAGGATATTATGAATCAAAATGGATGTATATTAAAATGTAATGTAGTCAAAATAAGAAATTCAAATCAGCTATAACAATTTTTTTGTAAAAGGGAATGAGTTTAAGCTTCCATATCACCTACCACCATGCTATGGTTTCCTCACGATGTTTTCCTTTCACCGGAAGCTCAAGCTCTTTGTTGGAGATTGAACCCACGCCCTTCTGCGTGTAAACCGATCGGGCTGACCACTGAGCTATCATCGCTACAAAACTTGTTTAATTACTCAAATTTCTGTGTATCGTGGCAATGGTCATGGTTTTTTTTTGCATTACAAGAACATTTGTAGAAAATGCAAAAATAACTTCAGTGAAAATTAAAACATCGTTCAAACGCCTATGAATATTCTAGGGCTGTACAGGTACAATAGAAAACGGAGAAATTAAAAAAGCGGGAAGCACCCTAGGCCTCCCCTCATAAAACACCTTCGTAAGTATACCATCATCTGTATGAAAGATGTCACTGACATACTGACATACCTACAGTCATGTCGGCGTAGGGTCTAACAACTATCAGTAATAGCAGTAGGGCAAATAGAAACAATTAAAATCTATAACCCGACTGTGAATAAAATAGCTATAATTAAAGGAAAAAACTTTTTAAATCTATTTAATATTCCTAATGATATTGATATGATATTATTTAGAATAATATTCCTAATTCAAACACCTATCTAAGGACACTTAGATTTTTAAGACGAATATAAAGATACCTTTACTGTCGAAATCCATCCAGCCGTTTGGAAAATACGAGGTAATAAAAAAATTAGAAATATACATACAAAATACGCATAAAAATATAACTTTTCCTTGGCAGTCGGGTAAAAAGCAAATAAAAAAAAATTGGGAACAAAATAGGGTGGCTACGAAACAATAATAAATAAAATTATTATGTAGTTTCAAATCTCACAGCACCCACTTCTGTTTTTACTAAATTTTGTAAACCCTGACTTCAAATGGTTAAGGAAAACATCGTTAAGAAACCTGTACGTGTTCTTAATGTTCTTGAAGATGTGTCAAGTCTTTTGTCAGTGTGACGGACCTGTCTTGACATTTTATTATATTGACAATATTTTTATACTGACATACTATATTTGGACATTTTTGTTTTTTATTCGTTATAATCAGTGTTTTTGAGATATTTAATGATATTTATTGAGTTGTAACTTTGGTGTTATCAATAAAATCTATGTATTTGTATTTATTCTTCTCATGTAAACAAAGTTGCAGAAAAAGCAAAGTTACATATAAAATATTGAAAATTATTTGACGGCCCTGTTGGTTCATTTGTAGTATCTGCCTTAAGAGCTAGAGGGCGTGGGTTCGATTCCCGCCCAGGACAAACATTTTATGGTATGAACAAAATTAAATGTTTGTTCCATGCCTGGGTGTTCTGTATTACAAGTATGTATTTACAACAAAAAAAATATATTTAAGTATTCTATCAGTTATCTAAATTCAATCACACAAGCTCTACTTAATTTAGGGTCAGATGGCGATAGTATAGTTGGTTTAAGTCAAATAGATTAGTTAGTGGCACCTATTAGAAAAGAAAAACAAACAGATAAAAATGGTGTCAAAAATCAGTGAGAGTCCTGAGTTCTATTGATTGTCTTATACGAACTCCACGTACGTATATCTTGATATTGTGTAACATAAGTTAGTACGTTAGTACAGCCAAAAATTTAAGCACCAAGAAGTCATTTGTCTAAGACATCTACCCAACATTAAATCTGTTCTTTTTTCTAATCTATGGTTAATGATAGTTTAATTAAATAAGGTTATAGTATAATGTGTTTTTAAGAATGAACACAAGGAAGTTTTAAATGTGCCCATACTGTTTAAATGAAATATTACAAGAAGGGTACCAAAGTGCATTGAACTGGGGAGCTGCGCCAATTATTCATCGGCATGCATTCACTGAGAAAAATCCCTTGGAACTCCCTTTGACTAGATATAAAGCGCTAAACTTAGCACTTATGAGATTACGGTATAAATATTCATTGATATACATGTGTATGTACAGTGGCAATGGGCTGGACATATCTGTCACAGAATCGATAACCACTAGAATAGACGTGTATTGGCACTGAGATTCGATAGAGTGACGATATACGTAGGCAGCTGGTGGTGGATGGAAGCCGAAAATCGGGCTAAGCGGCGTGTGTTGGGAGAGGCCTGTTTAGCAGTGGACTTTGATAGGCTGATGATGATGATATGACTGTATGTACATAGCTTAAAATTCTACCTAAGCAAGATTAATATAAAGTAAATTTGACAACCCTGTTGGCTCATTGGTATATCTGCTTTAAAAGCTGTAGGGCTTGGGTTCAATTTCCATTCAGAACACACTTTGTGGTATAAACGAATGTCTGTTGTCTGGGTGTTTGTTTTTGAATGTAAAAGTAATGAGACGAACTAGACGCTCTCCTGATGGTAAGAGATGTCCATGACCATTGCAACGATACACAGAACTTTGTGTAGTAAAATAAAGTCCAGGATTTCGCTGCTTTGGAGCTTATTTTTCTTGGTCTTTATTTTGATATTTTCAATGGTTAGACTTCAACATTCCTGTAATTTCGCTAGCTGCAGTACCCTTCAAACCAGAACATAGTAATGTTTACACACAACTGCTTGTTTTTTTTTTTCTATGGCTGACAATCTAGGTGTTTGACCACAACTCACCTGATGTTAAGTGAAGGTGTGGTCGAAGATGGTAAGGCACACCTAGCCTGGAATGGAACTGGCTCTCAAGTGAGGCTGCCGGAACACATCGTTAGATGCTTGGCGGCAGATTTTCAACTTGAGGGTGGTAGCTAGCCAGGCGAGTACTAGAAAGTACCCTACCACCACGCTATGGTTTCCTCACGATGTTTTCCTTCACCGGCAGCTCAAGCTCATTGTTGGGGTTTGAACCCACGCCCTTCGGCATGCGAACCGACCGCGCTAACCACTGAGCTATCATCGCAACAAACGCTGGTGCCAGAATATCTGGTACTGCGGTGGTATCTATATCACAATACAGTCATATACAATGTGATTTTTAATCTGTGTTAATCTGTTTAAGTAGGTAGGTACTTATTTTCGTGGTAAATGTAATAACAGTATGACGATTAAATTTGGTCGTTACTAGTACTTATGTATACCTATACCGACGTATGCTAGATTCAGATATATTCGGTATCTGGATCTAGTATAGTCATTAATCAAAACTACGGTAACGATACCCAGGTCTTAACTTAGGCGTTGCGTTTGATACTACGGCCCGTGATTAACGAGGTCGGCGATGACAGGCGAGGTGAACCCGCTTATACAGGCTGCTCATATTATTAAACAACGAAACATGAAAGATGCATGAGTTTTAATAATGTAAAGCGGGGTTACTGACAGGATAATAGTGTCATGTATCGTCTATGAAATGAATATTAAAAATACTTTTTTACTTATTTTCTTAAAACGTGATTCGTTGTTCGTTAGATGAAACGTTTATTCATGTTACATGTTTTTACCAAAATTTGCAAGGTGAAACTTAATTACTTGGTGGTAGATCTCCTTTGGAACAGTTTTGAAAGTGAAACCATCAGAACCCATATAGTCTAAAGACAAAAGTCTTCAATCAGTGCGTTCTACCTGTCATGACCTACGGAGCCGAAACGTGGACACTCACAGCTGGAATGGTCTGCAAGTTCAAAGTCGCTCAGCGAGCCATGGAAAGAGCAATGCTTGGCATTTCTCTGAGGGATCGTATCCGGAACGAAGTAATTCGCCAGAGAACAAAAGTCACAGACATAGCTCAGCGTATTAGCAAGCTGAAATGGCAATGGGCTGGACATATCTGTCGCAGAACCGATAACCGCTGGGGTAGACGTGTTCTGGAGTGGAGACCGTGAATTGGCAAACGTAGCGTAGGACGCCCTGAGACTCGATGGAGGGACGATATACGTAGGACAGCTGGCGGTGGACGGAAGCGAAAAGCCGAAGATCGGGCTGAGTGGCGTGTCTTGGGAGAGGCCTATGTCCAGAAGTGGACTTAGATAGGCTGATGATGATGATGAGATCTCCTTAGCAGGTCTTCTATGTGGGTACCACCGCAGTACTAGATATTCCACCAAGCAGTAGTGTGTAAGCATTAGTGTGTTCCGGTTTGAAGGGTAATGCAGTTAACGAAATTAGGGGCTGTTGAGACTAACCACTGAGCTATTATTGCTATAGTACAGATATTCTGCCTTCAAACACTCTGTACCACAGGGCGTTATCTAAGATGAGTTGGCATGTCTCGGCGCAAGCGATCGCCACTTGAACTGTCAATTAGACATTGACAGCTATGATAGACGAGTTATAATGTACACTCCGAAATGCACTGTGATTTGTGTGTATGCGTGTATTTATTTACCGCGAATAATCGTTATCAGCCTATTGTATTCTGCCGGATTTAGGCCTCTCCCAAGACATGCCAGATATGCGCCTTCTAACTTCCACATATATTACGAGAAAAAATTCATAACTTGACCTAAATTAAAACCATATTACGACTACGTGGTACACTGTAAATGTAAATCTTTTCATTTTTATCGGATTACTTTGTTATGCCTGAATGTTGGTACAAACACAAAGTACGTCTATAATCTCAAAATTTCGATCTTGGAAATATAGACCGCCAGCACTTTCAAACAAAAAAAAAACTTGGATAAAAAAACAAGCTGAAGAGTTTAAAAAATCTATAACCCGACTGCTATTAAAATAGCTATAATTAAAGGCAATTTTTTTCATGTTTGACAGGCTTGTTGTTTGACTACAGCTCTCCTGATGTTAAGTGACGGTGTGGTCGATGACGGTAAAGCACACCTAGCTTGGAATGAATGGCTCTCAAGTGAGGCTGCCAGAACACACTATAAACAAACATATTGTTCCTAATTAAATTTAAACATATAACTTATGTATATTTTTGTAATCCTCTTTTAATTGCCTTTATTTAGATATCCTACTTGATAGGTTTAGTGTTTTTTTTATTAACGTACTATTTTGCACCTAAAATTCACCATCTTGTTTTTTTTTTAAATTAAGGACACTTGAGTTATTGAGACGAATCTAGCGATACCTTAATTGTCGTAATCCATTCGGCCGTTTGAAAGATACGAGGTAATAAAGAAATTTACATACATATAAACAATACATACAAGATATGCGCAAAAAACATAACCCTTCCATGGCAGTCGGGTAAAAAGTTACCGAACAAAACGTTCGTGTTCTAAAATTAAACAACTACCCAACCAGCCAGTAGCAATTGAGTTAACCGTAAAACAGCGGGAAAACAATTCCACAGACCTTAACAACCATGCAATAAGGTAAATTATCCAGTAAATGACCATCCAACGTATCCGAGGTAACTTTACCAGATATTGGCCCCTGCTGGGTTATTCCTGCACCGAACTGTTTGTAAATGCGAGAAATGCGTGACCAGCAACTTTTAAGATCCGAAATGAGAACAAAGTTATTGGCGATGTTGTTTCTGTTACCACGTCTGGAGAGTTGCGTATACGGCCACAGATTATATCTAATACCTTTAAACGAGCTATTCTTGTATATATGTATATATACAAGAATAATCAGAATCTAGTTCAAACATTTTATCAACAGATGGTGCTGTTAGTACCTGGATGACCCAGCTTTGCTCTGTTTTTCATTGCCCGAAAACATATAATATATATATATATATATATATATATACATATATATATACATATATATATTCATCCAGGTACTATTTTATTTATTCACTTGACTGACTTAGAATAATTTGTTTATATGTTTATCTGTCAATCGCACTAATATTCTAAAGGCGAAAGTTTGTGAGCGTGTTTGTTACTTTTTCACATTCAAACGTCTAAACCAATTTTGATGACATTTGGTATGGAGGTAGCTGACAACCTAGATTAATACATAGGTTACTTTTTATTTTAAAAAAAAAACGCTAGTTGCCAATAAATCTGTCTGTTTGGTCCCTTTGGGATTATCAGACCGAACTACAAGACGTATCTACTTGAAATTCTGTATAGATACATATGTCTTATAGAGCATTATTGCGTGATGAAAGTAGTAAATCATCAAGGTAGTAAATTAGCGCAAAGTGTTATGATGGATGTAACTATTACTTAATTGGTCCAGCCGTTTTAGCGTGAAGAAGTAACATATATACCTACAAACACAATTACACTCTCTTATTTTTTAGTTATTCTTTTTTCCTGTATTTAACAAACATAAGAACATTCGAGTACAAACCGTTCAAGCACAAAAGTACAGTCAAACAAAAAATCTCATCCGATTGTACATTTTTAAATTCGTTCCATCGCAGACAACGGTCGTTGGACACAGAGTGCATTGCATTCTATTTACGAAAGGAAATGCCGTTGACAGAAAACACTCCTTTGTTCTGGGACGTTCCATTTTGAAATGGAACCTGGGGTTTGGCACGTCCCAAGTTTTAATTTAGCTAGCGTATACGTGTTGTGATTAATTTATTAGTCCGACTGTACTTGACTCAAGAGAGTAAATGAACGTATGAATAAATAATTTTCATTTTTTTTTTTATGAAAACGATTGTTCCCTTCAATATTATTTGTTAATAACTTTTTTGTGGTTAGCGCGATCGGTTCACACGCTGGTGGGCGTGGGTTTAAACCCCAACAATGAGCTTGAGCTGCCGGTGAAGGAAAACATCGTGAGGAAACCATAGCGTTGTAATAGGGTACTTTCTAGTACTCGGCTGGCTAGCTACCCTCAAGTTGAAAATCTGCCGCCAAGCATCTAACGGTGTGTTCCGGCAGCCTCACTTGAGAGCCAGTTCCATTCCAGGCTAGGAGTGCTTTACCAACTTCGACCACATCGTCACTTAACATCAGGCGAGCTGTGGTCAAACAAACAGCACGTCAGCAAAAAAAAATGTGTGGTTGCGTAAATAGAAATCCTACAGCAATTCCACGCATCGTTTTATTGAAATTGATATCATTTCAAATCACCCTCTTCGTATTTTGTTCCCTTATAAAAGGTAAAGGACACAGTATAGAAATCAAAGGGCTATTTTGACATGTTGACAAATATGAATCTAAAAATAATATTTAATTTACCTCACCACTCAAAATACTACTTTCTTTACGAGGGAATAAGATTGAAGGTATATTTTTGGACATATAATTCATTGGTTTTATATTACCAAGGGATTTAAGCCGATTTGTTTGTGAAATCGAAAGTAGCCTCTTTTTATTTGGGCAAAAAGGTTTTGTATAAGTAGCTTATTATGTGATGGACTGTACAAATACTCTCTAACTTTGAGCTTTGTGTATGGAAGATTGAAGATTTCGTTATTTGCAAGCTATGTTAGCACAGCGGTATTATTAAATACTAAATTATTTTTTTTAACTTATTATTATGTTATTTTGTTAGTGAAGTAACATTCGATTAGCAATAACGCTATTAGAAACGTAAAAATCATAGTAAAGTCGCCAGTACTTTACTAAGGCATAGCTGGATTTGACTGACACGGATTGGATTTGACCAAGACTGGACTTTGACTATAACGATAAAAAAGCTGAAAAAACTGAAGACTGTACACAAAATACAGAAACATTGAAACTGGCAGAATGCACAGAGTGCGATGCCAAGAAAAAAGAAGAAAGAAAGCTTCAAACTTTAAACTATAATTCGTCGAGAATATCAGTGTAGACTTTTGAAAATCAGTTCGAACAATTAAATAAAACATAAAAACAACAAAAAATTACAAAAATGTGGGTATAATTACCCATAACCGGAAAAACATGAGACGAGATATCTCTCAACTATTCTACGACAACTTCACAAGGCTCTACAATAACTATAGAATTAAAACAAATAGTTAACCTAGTGAGTGATCCATTTCAATAACTACATTATACATGCAAACTCGATAATGATGCGGCCGCTAATGGCTTCCATGCCACTGATTTGCGTCATGCATAATATTTGTACAGACATATAGGTACATACATACATATAATTATGTAAGATAGACGATAATTAAACAATGACCAACGTCATCTAGTCGTGATTATATTGTCTGTGAAATTAATCAGTAGGTAAATAAAGCATTACTATTCTTAGTAGTAAAACGAATAAAACGCTCTCCTGATGGTAAGAGATGACGTATGTCCATGACCATAACAGCGGTAGGTACACAAAACTTTGAGTAGCAAAATAAAGTAGTTATGGCACTCACTATAGCACTACCAAAGTAATCAGGGATCGCCCGCGGTATGAGGAGGTAGGTGGAGGCGGGTGTCGACAGCGCAAGGACCCACACGTGATCAGTGCACACGAGATATTTCGTGAGATAATTATCGATTGACGTAATAGATTTGCGTTGATATTAATGGTTTTGCATGTAGCAATGCATCTATGAAGTGCCGATATTAAAAACTATTGATTTTTACAATCATATAGATAATTAAATGAATGATAGGGTTATGAGGTAACAAACTAGATAATATATTAATGTCTTCTTTATACTCTGAGGAACTTCGATCTTTAAAAAAATAAAAAAAACTTATTAATTATTGAGAAATATGAGGATATAATTATATGAGACCTATGACCATAAGACTCTGAGATCGCTTAAATTTTTGGGTCCGATCCACTCATTCTTCTGCCCAACAGAAGGACAGTATGCGACGGTTTAAAAAAACTGGTCTATTATAAAGCTAGTCTCTTTACTGCCTTTAAATAATTTTTACTAAAACATTTTAGTTCATCACACTGATGATAAATGCGAAAGTTTGTATGTATGTATTAGTTTACAACCCAGATGAATACATAGACTACAGTTTTTTTTTTTAATGTAATAGTAATGAGACGAACGAGAAGCTCTCCTGATGTTAAGAGATAACGCCTGTTCATGATTAACGCATTGCAGCGATACACAGAACTTTGAGTAGTAAAACAAAGTCCAGGGCATCGCTGCCTTGGCGCTCATTACTTTGAGACTAGATGGTTAGTCTCAATAGCCCTGTAATTTCGCTAGCTGCAGTACCCTTCAAACCGGAACACAGTAATGTTTACACACTACTGCTTGGCGGCAGAATATCTGGTACTGCGGTGGTACCTACCTAGAAAAGGAAAATCTACCACCAAGTAAGACTACAGTTATCCCGGGAAACATGGACAAAGCCACGGGACGAAGCCAGCCATTAATAATACTGACAATAAAAACCTACAATATAAAAATAAATATGTTGTAATCGTAACAATGAAAAAACTAAATTAAAAAAAAAGAGAAGAAAAATATATACAACCTAAAGCTTTGTGCAAAAAATAAAATCATTTTCCGGCTTTTTACATCAAATAACAGAACCTCATAACACACGTCATGGGTGGATGCCCTGCATCAATACCGTTCGCCATAACAACACACACATACGTATAAATACACATATCAGTACCATATAGATCATAACGTAACCCGTGCAGTCATCCGTCAAACAACACCTCGGGGTTTATTGTGTACAGAGAAAAGTTTAAAGGGTTCTGTATATTTTATTTGTAAATTCCAACGTTGATATTTGACAAAAAACTACTCTATGGTTTTGTTGAACTTAAAATGTCAAACTAGACACGCTTCAGGTCTGCATGATCAATCCATTCTTCCTTTTCTACTATCGGATTACCAGTAGTTCTAAAAACCATTTTATTGACGATGTTCAAAAACTCGAGTAAAAAGGTTTCATTCAACTTTTATTATTCAAAAAACTATATAGTAGAATTTGTTGTCTGAGTTGGTGTTCCCCAAGTGGTTTCAAATTGCGAGTGAATCGGTTGCTTCTAGAAAAGCGTGCTCCATCGTAGACCGCATCTCAGCTTAGCATCAGGCGAGTTGGCGATCCAACGAAATCCTATTTAGTAATAAAATAGTATAGTGTCCAACGAAACTATTCATATGCCTGCAATATAGCAAGTCCTAGCGACAAAATAGTATTGTTTTGAATAAAATGAATGTATCACATCACATCATTAGCCATAGGACGTCCACTGCTGGACATAGGCCTCCTCCTGGGGGAGTTTTGCCAATACTCGCCACGCTTGGAAGGCGGGTTGGCGAGCGTAGTTAGGTGTGATTGTTCGAGGAAGACGCTACTGCCCATCTTCCGGATTACATCCCTTAGCCGACTCTTACGGCAACCACGGGTAGAGTAAGAATAGTACCCACCCTGGGTACTATGCTACGAAACAAAACACTCAACAAAATTAAATAAATAAAAGGTAATAAGATAAAAATATGGGCCGTGGTGGTGCCGGCGTAAGAATAGTAGTGTTTTGTTTCGTAGCATTTTTTTAAAGGAAGTAATATTTGTCCTTTCATTTACGTTTGCGTAAAACAATTATTGTAGAGATCTCTAAAAATGCCCCACCACGGCAGCGAATGTTTTAAACATTAGACGGGGTTATATCGGAAAACGTTTTATTTTGCCAACATGATAAATTGAATCTAGCTTCCACACGCATTATACTTCTTTGTCTTTTGTAATATCTACAGAAAAATGATTTTTATTTATTGCATCACGTCGCACACGTATAATATAAAAGTCAATAAAAATAACAACATAATAAATATTTAACATTATTCGATGCATGCGAAGGTCTCCTAATACCTCCGAATATACTTGGAGTTCGAAGCATTTGAAGCGGATTAGCAAGTTGAAGTGACAGTGGGCAGGGCACATAGCACGCAGAACTGATGGCCGATGGGGCTGCAAAGTTCTGGAGTGGAGACCACGGACCGGCAAGCGCAACGTAGGACGTCCACCCACAAGGTGGACAGACGACCTCATAAAGACCGCAGGAACGCGTTGGATGCGAGCCGCTTGTAACCGGCCTTTATGGAAGTCAATGGGGGAGGCCTATGTCCAGCAGTGGACTTCATATGGCTGAGATGATGATGATGATGATGATGATGATGATGATGATGATGATGATGATGAAGCATTTGTATCTACGTTTATAATTATATCTTTCTACGGATATTTGTTCGATAATAACTTTCAAAAGTTGATTTATTCTCAATTCGATTTTATAAGCAAAGCCTGTGCTGTTACAATTTCCAAATGCTGCCTAATCACATTACTATTTTTTAACGAGTAAGTATAGCTCAGCGGTTAGCATAGTCGGTTAACACTTCGGATTCAAATCCTAACAATGAGCTTGGGAGATGGAAGAAAACATCGTGAGGAAACCATAACGTGGTGCTTTCTAATACTTGGCTGGCTTGACTTTCAAGTTGAAAATCTGCCACTATGCAAAGTTGGACTACAGAAAACAAATACCTGATAGAATACTTACATAAGCTAGTTGACCAGATATAAAAGTACACTGTTGCCGAACTAGGGACTAGGCCTGTGATTCAGCATGCACCGCCTTCCCCATTCGGATAAAACCACTTAGGTACTAGCATACGAGTACATCTACAAGTAGACTTAGTATTAGTCTGGCTCACATTACTAACCTTTAACCTGAGTGTACTATATTTATTTAGGTACCTCATTCAGCCGTGTTTAAAATAGATAATTTATAAAACAAATGCTCATAAACAGATTTCAATCAAGTTGAAACCAGCAACTAAAATAGATTAAAACGGGAGACAGGTTAGTAAAAGGAGCAAAAGTTTCCATATAGCCATTGATTTACAGCACTTTACTTCATAAAGACAGGACACATTAAAGAAGAAGTGCGCAAATTTGATTATCAATATGACATGGTTTTACACATGTAGGTTTTATTTATGCGAGATTGTTCACGATTAATTATATTGGATACTCCGTCTTTAGTTTCGGCCACATCCAGTGGACTTCATCGTGGAGACAAAGTTGAAAAAACGCGCGCGCGGTCTCATCTTGCTTCACATTATAGTTGGTGTATCCAATATAATTAAACGTGAGTAATCCCGCATTTGCCGTGGTGGTGCCGGCCTTAGAATTGTACCCCACCCTCTCTACCCGTGGTTGTCGTAAGAGTTGGCTAAGGGATGTCATCCGGGAGATAGGCAGCAGCGTCTTCCTTGAATAATCACATCTAACTGCGCTCGCCAACCCGCCTGCCAAGCGTGGCGAGTATTGGCAAAACGCAAAACAAGAGGTCCTAGAGGAGGTCCAGGAGGAAGCCTATGTCCAGCAGTGGACGTCCTGCGGCTGATGAAGTGAATCCTGCATAAATAAAACAAAAAAGTGTGCAGTTGGTGTTTTTTTTGTCTGTTATGTTTTTTATTATTATTTTAATTTTGATATGAATGCTTCTTTTGAAATATTTATAAAAATTTTATGTGTGAGATTTTAATATAATCCGGCTTGACCGGTTTTAATTTCAATAAATATAATTTTATTGATTTTTTAATTTGATGCTATATAATACGTTCACTACTTGAACTTTTTTGATTAATGGCAGCGACCATCGCATACCTATTAAGGCAGATTAGTACAATGTAATTTATATTTAGTGAAAATTTTGATAGATTCAGTTATTGTTTTAAGTACACAGTGATGCAAATGCCCATAGGGACTGTCCTTACATAGGAGGTCATTGCTCGCGTAACACACAATGGCGTATGGCAATTGAATATTGTATTTTTGTTTCTATTTCTGTAAACAGTATGTAAACGACGCGACTACAATTGAGTCAGTCTTTCTGTTTGCATTTGGCACAGAATCGAATGTGACACACGGGCAGTTAATCTTTGCTACCTACAATAACAATGCAAAATAAATCTGTTGACCATAATTTCTGTGTTTGGTTCTAAGGATCTTACTTATAATGAGAATATAGATAATAGCCCAGCTGTTAATGATCTGTTCACATGTCGGAGGGCGTAATAATAGAAATGAAGAAAATGTTATGTCAAAAATGTATCTCATGTCAGTAAAGTTTTTTTTTTAAATTGCTGACAGGCTATGTGTTTGACCACAACTCACCTGATGTTAAGTGACGGTGTGGTCGATGATGGTAAAGCACACCTAGCCTGGAATAGAACTGGCTCTCGAGTGAGGCTGCCGGAACACACCGTTAGATGCTTGGCGGTAGATTATTAACTTGAGGGCGGTAGCTAGCCAGCCGAGTACTAGAAAATACCCTACCACCACGCTATGGTTTCCTCACGATGTTTTCTTTCACCGGCAGCTCAAGTTCATTGTTGGGGTTTGAACCCATGCCCTTCGGCATGCGAACCGACCGCGTTAACCACTGAGCTATCATCGCTACAAAATTTTCAAAATTTTATTGAAAGGCGTTTAATGAGACTAAACGGTGTTCAAGAAACTTGAACTTAAAAAGAATCAAGCCAGTTAGATTGCTCTACATTCTTGAGGACTGTGAGTATACTTCATTCATCTGTATTCAGCGATGTTTTTCAGTTACTTCCTTTTCCCGATTGGGATACAATTGTCGCAGAACAAATTGTTTCAGAATTCCTTGATTTCGTACTACTGTACTCGAACATGACCGTCTAGATGGCATTTTATATTTAGCCTCTTATCTATGCTTAAATTTATTTTGTAAAAAGAAATTCTGTTTGTAAGCGTTTTAATTTGTTTTGGGTACATTTTAAAGGTATTCGTATGATAACGATTCAGTTTTTGCATCGGAACATAGTACACCGTCACTTAACATCAGGTAACCTGTGGTCAAACACCTAGCCTGTCACCAAAAAAAAAAAGACAAACGGTGGTGTCTTATTGTAGTCCCGTAATTTTGCTAGTACATACCTTTCACACAGTAATGTTAACACACTACTGATTGGCGGTAGAATAACTATTCTAATATACTAAAAGTAATGTGATAATTTTGTCATGACTTGACACTGGCATAGTGTACAAAGTGTGATGCCAAAAATAGAGAAAAAGATAAACAATATTTGATCAAAATATCGTTCACGTAATGATTTCTTAACCTTCATTAGTCAACTTCAGGGGTGACACTCGGAAGGAACAGCAGGGGTAGAGATAAAGCTTACTTTTACGGACAATGATTCTCGTAAACGGTCTCTTTTACATGTAATGATGTCAAGTAGGGATGTGAAAAACTTTATTTTGGCCGGAGGTAGTGAAACAAAAAAGGGTTGTTAACCCGGCGTGAATGAGGTCGGGTATCTCATACCCGACGAGTTGTAAAACACCTAATATTTCTTAACTGTGCGATTCCTGGAACTCGGCTGTTTCAGTAGCTGGAGGGGGTGGTTCGGGGAGTGATTTTCAGCGACAGTAACAGTGTTGTGCCGGCGGCGGAGTGAACTACACATGCGCAAACATAGAGCGGGTACGTAATACCCGACCTCATAGTCGGTGTAACTATTTTGTGTTTAAGTTATGTTTTAATTTTATGCGTATAATAATTAAATTTCCTTGTTTTTAGGTGTGTAAACTCCAAAATGTCTTATGAGGAAAATCAGTGACGGCTTGCTCAACTTTTAGAAGCATGTTCTAGTGATGAAAGTGGCGAATCAGGGAGTGGAGAAGTTGATCACTGCTCTCAATGTACGGAGGAAAGTGATTCGGAACAGGACGCAGATTTTGATGAAGAAGACGCTCACGGTCACGGGAAAGTATACCAGATGTAGGACTGCAAAAAACAGAAAGGACAAAGCATTCTTGCATCACATGCGAAAAGCCAATATGTATGGAGCATGCTAGTTTTGTTTGCAAAAACTGCTTCGAAAAAGAGTAGTTTTTATAGTAATAAGTAAAAGAAGATATTAGAATGTTTTATGTTATGACATAGCTAAATTATATAAGACAGATTTATTCTTTAATTGTGTGTGCACAGTTGATCTCAATTTTCCAAATTTTTTGTTATTGAGTCATAGTTTCTAAATATTGTTGATTTGTGCGTAAAAAAATACTACTTCGTTTTGTATAGAAATATAAATACTTTTATAACTAGAACTGGGTTATTTTATCATCTTACCTCATTTCCCTAAAGATAATTAATATATTGCAGTAATAAGTATAATTCTATAGTAATTTCAGTTATTAAAATCGACAATTCTATATTAGGGTATGTCATACCCACCTCGCAGTCGGTGTAACAATTTTTCACCTCATTCACGCCGGGTTAACAAAAACAAACAAATATTTAGCGTAAGACTACCATTCCCCTGGGGATAAATGAATATGTGGTTTAGGATGGAGCACGTTTGGAACAAACCTATTCACTCGTGACTCGAAAACACCCAAATTACATCTATCGGGAAACATCTATTCATGCAACAAATTTCAGTTTTTGCGATAAAAAGGAATCAAGATATTTTAAATTAATTTTTTTTTACTCAGAAACTAATTAATGGCGGTCTTTCATTGAGATTGTTGTTAAAAAACTTGAGATTATGTACAACTGAATAGTTGTACAAAACTATTTCTTATGACATTAGTTGTGCTTTTATCGATGGTAGATTTCCTTAGGTCACCTACGTAGGTAACACTTTAGTGCCCGATATTCTGCCGACTACCAGTAGTGTGTGAACATTACTTTGTTCCATATTGAAGGGTACTACAGCTAGCCAAATTACAGGGCTGTCGATACTACCCATCGAAAGTCTTAAAGTAATGAGCGCCAAGGCAGCGATGCCCTCGACTTTGTTTTATAAATCAAAGTTCTGTATATTACTGCAATGGTCGTGAACATGCGTTATCTCTTACCATCAGGAGACCATCTTGTTTGTCTCATTACATTTACATAAAAAAAAAAACGAACATCAATCAATCATCACTCCTTAACATCAGGAAAGGTTTGGTCAAACGCAAAACTATTTGCATAAAAAACTTAAAATCATTTCATTTCATCATCATCATTCACATAACTAACTAATTTCTATAATATCTACTAATTCAATTCCAATCAGCCAAATAAACCTCTCCAGCATCCAATACATTTCAATATATTAATTCCAAATTATTCGAATGCAGTGATTGGACAAGTTCGGAACAATGCAATCTGTGCCGTTCACAAATGGAACTAATCACTTAATGCAGGTAAATCCATCGGAGAACGTACACTGCGAATTGAAATATTGAGAAGTTTGGAAGTCTTGTGAAAAGAGGTTGAGTACCTTCTGGATGGTGGGGCATACTATTGTATTCAGATTTAAAAAAATGAGATTTTGTCTTCAAATTAATTTTGGAAATCATTTCACATAGTCATCTAAATTCAAACTAATCAAATCTTGTACGATGGAAATCAGATATCTGCTAAATAATTAATAATGGAAAACATTTAAGAACCAGATAAATATTACTATTACTTATTTGTAAATATATAATATAATATATATATTACATAGTATTAGTATAGCTCTGTTGGGTCATTGGTAGTATATCTGCTTTAAGAGCTGTAGAGTGTGGGTTCGATTTCCACTCACAACTAACATTTGTGTGACGAGCATAAATATTTGTTTTGTGTCTGTGTGTTCTGTATGTATTTACAAAAAAAAATTATTTAAGTGTTCTATCAAATTACCTAACTTTCATAGGGAAATTGGATCAATAGAATTTGTCTTTAAACCGTGGCAGCCAAATAATATTGTCTTTTTTGACTGCTCTGCTTTAGAAGAGTTCGATTCCCACACAAGGCAAATATAAAAGTAAAATTGTAGTACTTGTGTACTACTGGATTTGACCCTTTACTTCATGTGATTTTCGTTGTGACTTGATTGATTATTCCTAATTAAATTTAAACATACTCTTATAACTTCAATATATTTTTGTAATCCTCTTTTAATTCCCTTTATTTATATTCCTTTTGTGCCGTGGTGGTGCCGGCGTAAGAATTGTACCCCACCCTTTCTACTCGTGGTTGCCGTAAGAGTCGGCTAAGGGATGTAATCCGGAAGATGGGCAGCAGTGTCTTCCTTGAACAATCACACCTAACTGCGCTCGCCAACCCGCTTGCCAAGCGTGGCGAGTATTGGCAAAACCCCCCCAGGAGGAGGCCTACGTCCAGCAGTGGACGTTCTATGGCTGATGATGTGTGATGTGTGATATTCCCTTCTTGAAAGGTTTGGATTTTTTTAAATAATACTATTTCCCGCCAAATCACCATCTTGTTTTTTTTTTTTAAATTCACTAGAATTATTAAGACGAATCTAACGATACTTTAATAATTATCTTATAATTATCATGCCATTCAGCCATTTAGAAGATACGAGGTAATAAAGAAATTTACATACATACATACATACAAGTTACGCGCGAAAAACATGACCCTTCCTTGGCAGTCGAGTAAAAAGGAGCCAGTTGAATTTTTTGTTTTAAAATAGATAGTACGAGTTTTTATAGTAATGTCAAAATATAGGTAACCTGAAGAATTTGTTCAATAAACTCTCAATACCAGAGTTGATTTGAGTCCCCTCCGGGAGTAAAGAAAGTATGGTAATATTTCTGAAAGCTTTCATATGTAACTGAACTCTTTGTTATTCTAAATGAATTTCTATATTATAACTGACTAGCGACCTGCCCCGGCTTCGCACGGGTGCAATGTAGATACCTATGTAGTGCATATGCATGTTTTATACAGATAAACCTTTCTATTGAATCACTCTGTCGTTTGATGGAAACCGCATTAAATCCGTTGTGTAGTTTAAAAGATCTAAGCGTACAGACGGCGGGCAGCGACTTTTTTATACTATGTAGAGACGAGCAATCCGCCCCGACTTTGCACGGATAGAATGTAAGTACTAATGTGGGGCATATATATATATATATATATATATATGTATTATACATATAATTCTTCCTCTTGAATGGAAACCGTATTAAAATCCGTTGCGTAGTTTAAAAAAGTCTTGAATCATCTTGAAACCTGAATCTTCTAAATATATATAACTCAAAGGTGACTGACTGACTGACTGACTGACTGGCATAGTGATCTATCAACGCACAGCCCAAACCACTGGACGGATCGGGCTGAAATTTGGCATGCAGGTAGATGTTATGACGTAAGCATCCACTAAGAAAGGATTTTGATTAATTCTACCCCCAAGGGGATAAAATAGGGGATGAAAGTTTGTATGAAACTTTGTCAATTTTAAACCGAGCGGGCTGAGACTTTGCATGCATAAAGCTACTATGACGTAGGCATCTAGCGCGGGTGTAACCGCGGGGCACAGCTAGTTTATTATACAATGTTAACGTTTATTCAGATTCTGCAGCACTGATCTATGATCTTTACTAGTATTTTATTTTCACCCGCTTGCCTCATACATGTTCGGAAGACGGATGCGCGCTAAGTGCAATATTTCTCAAGGTTTTCTTACAGAAATCCACACTACGTGATTTATACACTGACGCAATCACGGTTCACACGTGCTCGGTTGCATACCGTGTTTGAGAATAGGGTTGCCACTATAAATATGTGTGAAGTCTGCCAACCCGCACTTGGCCAGTGTGGCCCTTACCTTTCTCACAATGAGAAGAGGCCCACGCCCAGCAGTGGGACAGTTCAAGAAACAGGCCTCATTCAGTTTTTTTTATGGCTGACGGGCTAGATGTTATGACTACAGCTCACCTGATGTTAAGTGACGGTGTGGTCGAAGATGGTAAAGCACACCTAGCCTGGAATGCAACTGACTCTCAAGTAAGACTGCCGGAACACACCGTTAAGCGATTGACGGCAGATTTTCAACTTGAGAGTGGTAGTTAGCCAGCCGAGTACTAGAAAGTACCCTACCCTACTACCGCTAAGGTTTCCTCACGATGTTTTCCTTTACCGGCAGCTCAAGCTCATTCAGGGGTTTGAATCCATGCCATTCGGCATGTGATTCCGCGCTAACCACTGAGCTATCATCGCTAAAATGATGTGTTCAAATAGGTGTATAATAAGTTACGTTTGCTTCTCTGTGGAAATATTTGGTTAGATTTTTTTTATTGTGGCATCCCTAGCTCTAGTTATGACAAATGGCATCCCTGCAGCGATGCGATGCAACCTCGCTCGAGTTGTCACCCGATGTGATTTATGAGAAATAATGCCGTGTGATGCGATTATTGCTTTACTATAAAACAAAAATGCACCCAGAAGAAAAATATATCACTAAATATTATAAAACAAAGTCGTCTGCCGCGTCTGTCTGTTTGTCTGTCAGTTCACGATAAAATAGAACTGACAAAGATAAACTATTAAAAACTATCGTTGTAAAACCATTGAACGGATTATCATGCGAGTTTCACCAATAAATAGTAATTCATGAGAAAAGTTTAGGTATATAATTTGTCAAGGTTTTGTATACATTTGTTGAAATATGATGATAATTGTTGAAAGTGTCGGAAAAAGTCAAACCACCTGGGAGTACATAAATCAAAAAATATGTTAAAACCACGTTAGTTTCCATTAGTGACATTATTAATATATTTGTATCATTATAGGTCCTTTATAACAGTTAATAGGGCTTAAAACCTTTTGAGAAGCCGATATAATAGCATTCTCTGACACAGCTAAAGCAATACCTTAAAGCTCGCAAACTATTATCACGAAGTCCCACAAAACCGTCATAATAAAACAAAGCACATCTCGAAGCCAGCGCCGTAAACTATCCACGTCAGGGCCTCTATTCTGTTAGCCTCACACTTTTAAAGTAAATATGCGAATTTACTTCGATAGTGGGGGCAATTCATAAAACTAATGATAAATGTGGAGGGTAAATATGCGTTACTCCTTACATCAATATGTGATTTATCGTCAACCCCCAAACTATATCTCCATGTTCTCCTGACTGACGGGTGGTGGTAGATAATGAAACTCTATATTTCTGGTGATCACATCATCAGCCATAGGACGTCCACTGCTGGACATAGGCCTCCTCCGGGGGGGGTTTGCCAATACTCGCCACGCTTGACAGGAGGGTTGGCAAGCGCAGTTAGGTGTGATTGTTCAAGGAAGATGCTGCTGCCCATCTACCGAATTACAACTTTTAGCCGACTCTTTCGGCAACCACGGGTAGAGAGGGTGAGGTACAATTCTTACGCCGGCACCACCACGGCATTTCTGGTGATCACCATTTCTATTTATTCACAATAATTACGTACAGATTACATGATTGTAAGCGAGTGCACTCTAGCGCGGCCATGAGACAACTGACGTGTGGCGACCAAGCTATGGAATGCGCCACTCTCCACAAAAACACTGTGTACCTTTTTTTTTAATGTAAAAGTAGTGACACAAACGAGTAGAAGATTGAGTAACAAAAAAAAGTGCAGGGCATCGCTGACTTAGCGCTTATTACTTTGAGACATTAGATAGATTAGATTAGTCTCAACAGCCCAGTAATGTTGCTAGCTTTGTAAAACATCGTGAGAAAGCCATAGCGTGGTGGTAGGGTACTTTCTGGTACTCGACTGGCTAGCTACCACTCTTAAGTTCAAAATCTGTCGCCAAACACCTAAGGGTGTGTTCTGGTAGCCTCACTTGAGAGACAGTTCTATTCCAGGCTAAGTGTGTTTACCATCTTCGACCGGACCATCACTTAACATCAGGTGAGCTGTGGTCAAATACTTAGCCATAAAAAAAACATTTATGTGGAACGCAAACGCTTAAAACATTCCACCTTGCAACTTGGCGAAAAAACTTTATGATATTTCAAATGAAGATGCAGAGATTGAAATTTATCGAGTGACCTAGAATATGGGCCACCGTTAACTGTCCGATCCTCGTATTTAAACGCAGTTTAGTGCTCGAGTCGTTAACTCGCTTCAATCTGCTTAATTGGGAATGGTCGCAGCGGCCTTAATGGGCTATATGTTAGGATATGTTCCAGAGAAGATTTACTGTTGTAGCTTTTGAGACGGTAACTGAGGCGTGGAAATGTTAATTAAAGATATACTTGTTTATCACTTAGAAAGGGCAGGTAGGATAGGTCTGCAAAAGTAGTGTTTATTGTTAGTGTGAACACCGCATCCCAATTTTTTTGTTGAGTTAATTTAGGTAGTAGAAAGCAATGCAAAACAGTTCGTGGAAATTTTAAGGGTTTTTTTTTATTTTGTTCGATTTTCGTTGTTGATTTTGGCAGTTTTAATATTGTTTTTTTTTTTGTTTTTGACAGATGATGTGACAAATATTTAAGAACTTAAACTGAACTGAAACAAAAGTTATAGATAGATAGATAGATAGATATAAAACTCTTTATTGAACATAGTGGTATGTTCAATAAAGAAAAATGTACAGAAAACAAACAAATCTTAGGAGCAGGTTCCATAAGTGGCGGCCTTATCGCCGGAAGCGATATCTTCCAAGCAACCAAGCTTAGTCCGTAACAATGGATTTTATGTATGTAGTAGAAGTGTGTTCTATAAATAAATTATGAAAAAAACACTACTAAGCTACACTATTTTTTTATACATTTAAACTCGAAAAAAAAACTAATTTTGGAAAACAATATTGTGGCAACACGACTTCTCCATGGCAACACCCGTTCCTGTCCGTCATTATTTTGCAACTTTACCTGGGTCTATATGGGTCTCAAAATAGCATAATGTTAGCTTTCAAAACTAGGCTATCAAAATGTAACATAATTATTTTTTTCTGATGACTCAACATGAGATTGTGGTTAGCCAGCCAGGAACTAAAACATTTGATATTCTTCTAGATTACCTAACGATGTAATATTATTTCCCATTGAAAAATACTGGAGTATAGCTAAGAATACACTCGTGTGTAGGTACGTGAACACGTACATTTTTGAACACTAAAAAGTCAGTTGGATTTTACTGTTTCAAGTCGTCACTAGTAATGCATTCTTTATTCCTTTAGCTATCGAATGGTGTATTTAAAAAAAAATACATTAATAAATATAGTAGGACACATTATATACAGCGCCATTAAGCAGAGCTTGTGTGATGGAACTCGGATAATTGATAGAATACATAAATACTTTTAATACATACAGAACATCCAGACGCAGAACAAACATTATTTGTACTATAAAATGTTTGTCCTGGGCGGGAATCGAACCCACACCCTATAGCTCTTAAGGCAGACATGTTACCAATGAGCCAACAGGGCTGTCAAATTTGGATGTAGATTATAGATACACCAAACTCTATCTCCCGCTTTTGTTATTATCGGTTTTCTCAATTGCTTTCCATTATGGAAACAAATTTGAAGACTTACATATGTCAAAAAAAAAAAAACATTTGCGTGTGTTGCAACCGTACAAAACCTCAATTTTTACTATCACGAAGTCCGGTGCAATTTACTGCCCCAGGTTTACGCTTTGATGCTTCTTCTGCGATGTTATTATACTGGACCCTCGTGCCTGGTTCAAATTAGTATACTCTCTAACTTTAATATAAATAATTATAATTTTTGTAGCGATGACAGTTCAGTGGTTATCGCGATCGGTTCGCATACCGAAGGGCGTGGGTTCAAACCCCAACAATGAGCTTGAGCTGCCGGTGAAGGAAAACATCGTGAGGAAACCATAACGTGGTGGTAAGGCACTTTCTAGTACTTGGCTGGCTAGCTACCACCCTCAAGTTAAAAATCTGCCGCCAAGTATCTAATGACGTGCTTCAGCAGAGCCAGTTCCATTCCAGGTTAGGTGTGCTTTACCACCTACACTTAACATCAGGTCAGTTGTGGTCAAACACCCAGCCTGTCAGCCATAAAAAAAATAAATTAAAAAGTATTTCAGTACATATAACAGATTTTTTTGTGTTATATTGAACTTTTGCATTTATAGTGATTTTTTTGTACAGTTGGTTTTTATTTTAAGCTTAGGGCGTAATGCGCGAGTACAGCGATGCTGTGGACTTTGTTTTCTTACTCAAAATTTTGGATACCACTGCAACAATCGTGGATTGCGGTCATCTCTAATCAAAGAGCGTCTTTTTAAAAAAAAAACTTAAGAGAGTCATCAATATGTACTTAAGTTCCAACCATGAAATCATTAAAATAAAATCAGCTATAGCAACAATTTTTTTTTTAATTCACATTTTCTATTTTAATTTATACTAAAAAATTTCAAGATGTCATTCTAGCTAAAGTAGCCGACATAGCCCAGCGGATTAGTAAGTTGAAGTGGCAGTGGGCAGGGCTCATAGCACGCAGAACTGATAATAATCGATGGGGCTGCAACGTTCTGGAGTGGAGACCACGAACCGGCAAGCGCAGCGTAGGACGTCCTCCCACAAGGTGGACAGACGACCTAATAAAGACCGCAGGAACGCGCTGGATGCGACCAACCGGTCTTTATGGAAATCAATGGGAGAGGCCGATGTCCAGCAGTGGACGTCCTACGGCTGAGATTATGATGATGATGATGATTCTAGCTAAAGTGGCGTTCTGCGTCACGTCCATTAGAGAATATATTATAGTCATTGCAGTTATTGTGGCATTTTCACGAAAATTATTCATGTTTCCAGATATCGCGATTTCTATGTTTCGTCCATAGTAATTGTTACTCAAAATGATGAGAACAATATTTTTTTTATCGGAATAATATAATATTAAGCTTATAACCGTTTATTAATTATTTTTATTCGTGCAATAAAAATTGCTACGACTGCAAGCGTAGCAAAGCTACGATGTTTGGCGTAGTTTATGCTACGTTTGTAGAAGTGCTACGAAATTTAAAAATATGAAATTGCAAGAACTAAATAAATTATGTCTATATTAAGTATAGAGATAGAACCGGTGAAGGAAAACATCGTTAGGAAACTATAGCGTGGTGGTAGGGTACTGTCTTGTACTCGGCTGGCTTGCTACCACCTTCAAGATGAAAATCTGACAACGGTGTATTACGGCAGCCTCACTTGAGAGCCAGTACTGTGCTTTACCATCTTCGACCACAGGTCAAAAACATAGCCAGTCAACCTTAATAAAAAAACTTATCGGGGAGCATACATCAAGATTCTGACGAATTAAGAACCTCCTCCTTTTTTTGAAGTTGGTTAAAATGAATGTTCTAGGACCGCATGTTTGACATGACTGGTGTATGTGATAGGTAAAGTAATAGTACCCCACTGTGAACCCGGCGGTAGTCAGGCAGGTTTCCTCAACTCTCGGATTCCTTTGTCCATTATTGCGTAATCCGATATTATTGGGGCTCAAATTGAATTGTCATACATCCGCAAGTTTAATGGTGGCCGCGCACGCACTAGGGTTTTTTACTTATAAAAATAAGAATAAATTGGTTCGTGTTTTTCAAAAGCAGGTTGAGTAACTTATAGTGAATTTATAATATTTGTTTTTCTTACATAACGGTGCTTTGCTCAGCCTAGGAGCCGGTGCTTGGCACCGACTTCAAACAGATGTATAATAATACTTTGTAAAGTAAGTTTATATTTCGCTTTTTAGTGCTGATGTTTTTTCTTGAAGTCGGTTTTACTTTATTTTTAAAGTGTGTTTATAAAAAGGAATAAAACGGGTTAGACGCTCTTTTATTGGTAAGAGTTAACGTATGTTCATGACTATTGCGGCGATACACAGAACTTTGCGTAACAAAACGAATCAAGGGCATTGCTGCTTTGGCACTCATTACTTTGATACATTCGACAGTCAATCTCAATCGCTCTCTATTTTCGCTAGCTGCAGTACCTTTTAAACCGGAACACAGTAATGCTTACACACTACTATGACAGCCCTGTTGGCTCATTGGGAGTATGTCTGCCTGAGCTGTAGGGCGTGGGTTCGATTCCCGCCAAGGACAAACATTTTTTTGGTATAAACAAATTTTTGTTCTGTGTCTGGGTGGTCTGTATGTATTATAAGTATGTATTTACAACAAAAAAGAAGTATTTATGTATTCTATCAGTTATCTGACTTCCATCACACAAGCTCTGCTTAGTTTGCGGTCCGATGACGCTGTGTGTAATGTGTCCTACAATATTTATTTATTTACTGCTTGGTAGCAGAAAATCTGGTACTGCGGTGGTACATAGCTATACAATTTCCTGCACATCTACCATTATTACCTTTGAATAAATTATCTACGAACATCTCAAAATTACGTTTGATATAAATAAACACTTCAGTTTTTAGAGGGCGCGTTTCTCAACCTTAATCTCTAATTACTCGTAAACTGGCAGATGAAATGTTAATCGTCAGAGTGCTCATTAACGGAGCATCGTCGGTTAGATTTCATTAGAGATGTGGGTGTTATTTTTGCCGGTGAGTTTCTTATAACATTTTTTTTTATCGTTGATAGGCTAGGTTTTTAAAAACAGCTCATCTGATGTTAAGTGACGGTGTGGTCAAAGATGGTAAACACACCTGGCCTGGAATGGAACTGGCTCTTAAGTGAGACTGCTCGAACACACTGTTAAACACTGGTAGCTATCCAGCCGAGTCCTAGAAAGTACTCTACCACTATGCTATGGTTTCCTCACGATGATTTCCTTCACAGACCGACCGGAATCGTATAAACAGACGATTATGTTGCAAAAAAACACATATTTCGACACTCACAAGGGAATTAATACTTATAGGGTACTTCCTGTTGACCTAGAATATAAAGGAAAAAATCTGAAAGCTGTACATTTATAATATAATCACAAAAAATAGGGTCTTTATAGGGGCAAGGAAAGGGAACAAGAATTCATCATACTTACTAGTTTGTACGGAACCTTCAGGGGGCAAGTCTGACTCGCACTTGTCCGTGTTTTTTAATGTACACTTGTTTGAATATAATGTTGCCTATGACACAATTGTAGCCGGATTAGCGTATCTCTAAATTTAACAGATCATTGCAAGAAGTAAGATTTAAACAGCCGTCCTCACGATGAGTTGTAAACTGTTAATGTAAGGCGTGCGTTTACCCTGTTACAAGTTTTAATAGCAGGGTGGCTTGTGGGGGCTGTTTCTGTGTTCTTGGTGTTGTTACAGTACTTAAGTTGAAGGTATGCATTTAGTGTATTTCTGCTTAAAAGTCGTTTCGGTTACAACAGTACTTATTATGATTTTTTATTATATCGACAATATTTTTATACTGACATATTATTATATAAACATATTTTATATTGAATATATTTTTTTACATTGACAATCATTTTTATACTGACATATTTTTATATTGCCTTGTTTGCATACTGACATACTTTATTTTGACATTTTGTTTTTTAATCATTGACATGTAATCAGGGTTTAATGATATATTTGAAATGATATTACGGAATTGACTACCATTGTTGTTATTAATAAAATATTTGTATTTGTATTCAGATTACAATTAAAATTTAACTAACTTGACGAAAATTTTAAAAATCTATCCATAGTTTTACTTAATATCCAAAGCTAAAATTCAACATGAACGTAAAATCTTAATAAATTAAAATAACCAGAAGTCTTTATATCTTCTTCTCGCTGCAATAACACGTGTGTCACCTCTACCCGAGGTATCCTCAGAACGTGCTGACTCGAACTTTAATTTAAATCTCATCACGGTTGTAACCGAAATATTTGTAAGTGGAAATAAATTAAATATACTATACCTTGAACACTCAAAATGAACTTCTGAAAAGTAACGCCTGAATTAGTACTATTTAACTAATTAGTACTTAAGTTCTTGATGAATAAAATTTTAGACTTAGAGTTAAAACTTGTTATTGTTATTACAATTAATAACTATATTTATATGATTACTTTTAAATTTATTATTGTACCAGCTATTTCGCGACTTCGTCTGCGTGGTATGTCACAATACATTGTAATAAATCACAAAAATTAATTTCCGAACATCAAAGATAGCTCATTTGCCAAAGAGAACGGCGAGTGATTAAATTTTAATAGGCGTTATATCATAACGGGACGTGTCGGCGCGTGACCAGTTCAAAGGGAACATTCCTTTGACCAGATCGACATTATTTTCCATTTTGTAGGTATACTGGTACAAGGTTCTCTAAATTGTGATGGCTTGATTACCTTTGTTTGATATTTTGATAAATTTTAGCCAAGAGCAGGTTTAAATTTTTTTTTTTAATGTTTGACCTTGGATCATCTGATGTTATGTCACTTACAATAAGGTCGAGGATGGTCAATTCAATTCGATTCTTTAATATTTTTTCACACTTTCACGAAGCTCTTAGATGCGTCAAATTGTTTACAAATCATTAATAAAATAGGTTCAGGATTTTATTTTTATTATTCATAGGGGCCTTGTCAAACACGGGAACGGAACTGGCTCTCAAGTGAAGCTGGGACACACACCATTAGATGCTTGGCGGCAGATTTTCAACTTGAGGATGGTAGCTAGCCAGCCGAGTACTAAACTGTATCCTACCACCATGCTATGGTTTTCTCACGATGTTTTCCTTCACCGGCAGCTCAAGATGATTGCTGGTGTTTGAATCCACTCCCTTCGGTATGCGAACCGACCGCGCTAACCACTGAGTTATCATCGCTACAAAAATCTTATAATATAATTTCGATCACCATACTAGAGCATGACTGTATTTAATCATACTTGAAAATATTGAACAAGTCAAAGTACAAGCTTTGCTTAGTTTGGGATTAAATGGCGGTAGATGCTTTATGTCAGGAATATGAACAAAAAGCGCGACGCCAAAAAAAAAAAAAATCGTAGCTTCATGTCTATCATTTCGTGATATATGAACAAAATAAACAAACACATTTTCCCATTTATTACAATACCTAATATTAGTACGGACAAAAAATAGATCATGTTACATTATTCCCCTAACAAACTAAAAAAACCTACTCACGTCCACTTAAAATCGTCGGACTTTCAAAAATGAAGCCAATATTTTACAAAAAGAAATTGGATCACTTCAAAGCTTTTTATTTTTGTGTATCGCGTTCAATATGTTTTGGATTTCACTCAATACAAAGACCTCGGTAAATTAAATTGCGTACCTTAGGGGTTATATTTTTAAAGGTCTTCACATGTCCACTTTTAGGGTTCCTTCGCAGCAAACGGTAAAAACTTAATCTACAAAATGGTTCCCAAGTCAGACAAAATGGATGACAATTGGCAAAAAACTTATTGTTCGGATTTAGAAGCAAGAAGGTAAAGCTAATATTGATATGTTCGTATAAATAACAATTTATTTAATCTATATATACAATTTAAAATTCAATATTTAAAAACAAAGTATTTAAAAAAAAATAAGTATTTAAAAACAAAGTTTTTTTATTTATTTAATTGTAATGAGACGAACGAAACGCTCTTTTGATGGTAAGATATAACGCCTGTCCATGACCATAGCAGCGATACCCAGAACTTTGAGTAGCAAAACAAAGTCCAGGGCATCGCTGCTCTCTGCTGGCGCTCATTACTTTGAGACATTCGATGGTTAGTCTCAACAGCCCTGTCATTTAGTTACGTACCCTTCAAACCGAAACACAATAACTATTATTATTTTTTGCATGTCAATTTATTAAAATGACATAAATAAATTAAATTCAAAAAGTAAGAAAATGTCAACAAATAAAATGACAATAAGTAAATCAAAATGTCAAATTGTTATCTTAGTCTAAACTGTGTTTTGAAACTGGTCTTTTCAATGTGGGCTTTGGACTAGGGCTTCATAATATAGGTTGAGTAGTCAGCCCTAATATTATACTAAATATTTTACCAGAGGCAAGAAGAAATAGGCGATCAAAAGAAAACCTTATTATATAGGTAATCAGACTTCATTACTTTAAAAAAAAATTTAAACACAGGAACTATTGCTGGAAAAACACCCCGCGGCATGAGATTAATAGTTCAATAACTAATGAAGTCAAATGCGGGTCTGTTTGTTGTATTTGTATGTCTTTTGTTACTAAATAAAAACTTCTTTCTTTCTTATTACTGTTAATAAATCTTATTGACATATCATTATATTGACATGTTTTATTGTTTTGACATCTATAATTAGACATGTATAGAAATATGACCTGTAACTTTAGTGTTATTAATTAAATATGTTTTATTTAGAATTATTTAAAAAAAAATTGGTTTAAATTTATTTATTTTGTCATCTTTGGGTGCCTTATTTGCTCAAAAACTGTAGGTTGCGGGTTCGATTCCCACCAAAACAAACAATTATGCGACGATAAATGTTTGTTTTATGTATAAAAGTATTCTATCAGTTATCTGGTTCCCAAAGCTTTGTTTAGTTTGGGGATAGATGGTGTTGAATGAAATCCTATGATAATTTTTATTTTATCTTATTTTGTAGTTTGCCTTATAACTTATTTCCTTTCGTTGGGGACATAAACAAGAAATTGTTAGCAATAACATCTTAACGCTTCCAAACTCACTAGCAATTCACTCTCAGCTCGTGAAATGAACAATACACGTATTTACAACTGACACTACATTTCAAACACAATACACTCGTGATGAATAGAATGACTCTTATTTGAATGAACCCAAAGTTCAAAATAATAGAAGAATCGAATCTGCGTGATGCATTGAAAACACCATGTAAATAAATGATTCGAGGAAATAATCAACCTCGTTATTTTGAGGGTTTTAAGGTTGAAATTCCATTGGAAGTATAAAAACTAAATGTAAGATATAGCATCATTTTGACAATTAACCCAAAGGTTCCTTCCATGTGCAAATGGATTGGATTGGCTTGTAGCTGATGGCAGTACTTCAGTCTGAGTGTTTTCATGTGATTAGACAATAGGTATTGTTATTTAAATTAATTCGGTTAGGAGCATTGTGAATGTGGGCGTGTTGTATTTAGATCAAAGGACCTACCCGTCACAGTCCTTAGCGAGTAAAAGTTCAAAATAGTGTTTTTCATTTTTTAAGTAAAAGAAGGAAAGAGACAACCTATGCTCTTCTGATAGGTAGGAAAAAGCACCAGTTCATGACTATTGCAACGATACATAAAACTTTGTGTAGTAAAATAATGTCCAGGGTATCGCTGCTTTGGCGCTTATTACTTTGAGACTTTGGATGGTTACAGGTTAAGTTACAGCCCTGTAATTTCGCTAATTTTGAAGGGTACTCCTTCCAACCGGAACACCGGTGGTAATTTTGGAAGTGGATTAGTAGGTATTACTTGAATGTTTGTTAAGTATTTGTAGCAATGATATCTCAGTCGTTAGCGTGGTAAGTTCACACGCAAATGGGTGTGGGCGCAAACCCCAATAAAGAGCTTGAGCGGCTGGTGAAGGAAAACATCGTGAAGAGATCATAGTGTGGTAGTAGGGTACTATATAGTACTCGGCTAGCTAGCTGCCGCCTTTAAGTTAACCGTATGTCGCACCAAGCACCTAACAGTGTGTCCTGACAGCCTCAATTGAGAGCCAGTTCCACTTTAGGCTAGGTGTGCTTTACCATCTTCGACCACACCATCACTTAACATCAGGTAAGCTCTGGACAAACAACTGATTTATCAAACTTTTTTTGTTAAGTAACAAAAAAACAATAGGTTCATCCTAGAACTTGCGCTATTCCATTACCTGGATAGGATTAGAATTTGGATAAAGGATACCTTTTATCCCGGAATAATGTTCCATAAGACGTAAATTTCAAGTGGATACGTCTTGTAGTTGGTAATTTCTTATTATTCGTTATTTTTCTTCGGGATAAAAAGTATCCTGTATTTTAATCCAGGTAATAAACTATCTGTATGCCAAATTTCAACCGAATCCGTTAAGCCGTTTTTGCATTATTGAGTAACAAACATCCAAATACCCAAACACACAAACTTCCAAACTTTCAATTCCAAACTTGAAGTCGCTGTTGAAAAGCTTGTCTGACTAAAACAGTTAATAGAATATTTTTATCCTCATTTTATTGTGCAGCTTATCTGTGATCTCAGCGCCATCTCAATGAAAATATAGAAAACATTACAAAGGTCCGATTTTCTTCGAAACTTCGAAACTGCCAATGAAAGGAAAGCAAAGCGCGATAAGGCCGAACTATAATCCTTAAATAATGAAACTATAGAACATTGAACCCTAATACCTTATTCTCACTCGCTCGAGATTGCTCCCGTCTCTTTTTTTTTCATTAAAAATGTCACGTCCCCAAAAGTGACCGAAATAATCTCGAGCGAGTGAGAATACAGGCTCTATGTAACACCGGATATTGCATGAGTCGAGTTCTTAATAACGTAGAGATAAAGGAAGCGGGAAGTATGGACTCTGTTATAGTCGCTTTGAGACACTATTTGGTGAAGAAGGAAAATATACATGTATGGATGTGGTATATTGAGTCAGTCATTGTTCTTAAAGATAAAAATTTTATAAAGTTGGCAAAATGTTTTTTGAATTGAAGACACGTTCAACGATTATGATAAATTAATTTTAATGTATCTAGACGTATCTGTAGCAGAACCGATAACCGCTGGGGTATACGTGCTCTAGAGTGGAGACCGCGAATTGACAAACGTTAGGACGCCCTGTGACTCGATGGAGTGACGGTATACGTAGGACAGGACTGGCGGTGTATGGCAGCCTCATTTGAGAGCCAATTTCATTCCAAGCTAGGTGTAAGAGCTGTGGTGTAACACTTAGACTATCACCTACATATAAAAAATAATAATAATATAAACATTATTTTTAGAGAAATGTAATAACATAAACACAGAAACTTAAGAAATCGTAGATCAATTTGAGCGTACTCGTAGTCAGATCTACTAAATATTTGTAGCAAAACGTCTACGAGCGTGTAGCAAAACATAAAATCTGCACCACAAATAATTTGAAATAATTGTTTAATATAATTAAAAAAATTGTAATACAGATTTTAAACAAAAAAAATTAAGTCGGGTCAATATAATTTATACCGTGGTGGTACAGGCGTAAGAACTGTACCCCACCCTCTCTACCCGTGGTTGCGTAAGAGTCGGCTAAGGGATGTAATCCGGAAGATGAGCAGCAGCGTCTTCCTTGAACAAACACATCTAACTGCGCTCGCCAGCCCGCCTGCCAAGCGTGGCGAGTATTGGCAAAACTCCTCCCCAGGAGGAAGCATATGTCCAGCAGTGGACTTCTTATGAAATGACGTGTCAATTTAAAAAAAAAAATTGTTGACATTGGGGATTCACGCCCTCTGGTGAACTGACTGTGACGAACCGACCGTGATAACCACTGAGCTATCAAATATACATAGTCGTACATACATATTTTGAGATACAAATGTCCGCTTTTGATATTTATTAATGTTATGTTATATTGAAAAAATATTTTGTTTCCGTATAAAATACCTTATCCATTACAAAGAGTTTTATAGCTCGTGTAGATATTCTTACTACATTAAACACTTGATAATAAGTGTTGATTTTGCGCAATTTTCCTTGTTATTTCGAAGTGAGGCAGTCATTTGAATAATAAAATATTGTATCATATACACGATATTAAATTTTTAAGTAAATGTAAATAGAGTTTATTCACCAGTTTGTATGGTCTGTGACATTGCTTTTCCTGTAAGATTTCTAAGAGACGTTCATACTACTACAGGCATTCGTCGTTTACTATGTTTTTTTTTAATGTTAAAAGTAATGAGACGAACTAGTTACTGATGGCAAGAAATAACGCCTGTCCAACCATTGCAGCGATACACAGAACTTTGAGTAGCAAAACAAAGTCCAAGACATCGCTGCTATGGCGCTCATTACTTTGACATTTTCGTTGGTTAGTCTCAATAGCCCAGTAATTTCGCTAGTTGCAGTACCATTCAAACCGGAACACAGTAATGTAAACACACTACTGCTTGGCGGCAGAATATCTGGTACTACGGTGGTACCTACCTAGACGACTACTAAGGAGATTTTTTTTTAAATACATTGTTTTTTTTTTATTGTGACTGGCTTGGTGTTTGACCACAACTCACCTGATGTAAAGTGATGGTGTGGTCGAAAATTGTAAAGCACACCTAGCCTGGAATGGAACTGGCTCTCAAGTGAGGCTGCCGGAATACACTGTTAGATGCTTGGCGGCAGATTTTCAACTTGAGGGTGGTAGCTAGCCAGCCGAGTACCAGAAAGTACTCTACCACCACGCTATGGTTTCCTCACGATGTTTTCCTTCACCGACAGCTCAAGCACATTGTTGAGGTTTGAACCCACGCCCTTCGGCATGCGAACCGACCACGCTAACCACTGAGTTATCATCACTATTATTATTGATGTTGTAGTGTTGTGTGTTGTACTATACCTACATGTTTTCTATCTTTCTTTTTTTATAGTCGGAGTATCCGACACAGTTAAACGTGAGTAATCCCTCATAAGTAAACAATAAAACAAGTTATTAAAATGATAATAGTATTTATTTTACTCAACTTTCTTTTATTTAATTTTCGTACTCGTGATTTGTCAAATTAATTAATCATAAGTACATTTTCCAATAGTAAAGTACCAAGGAAATTCAAACATCACTCTTCTACTATTTTATATCTTAATCTAAAGTAAATACAGTATAATTATGCTAAGTGCTCCACGGTGCTGTAACAAAAACCTGTGATTAATTGCATCCGAGACTATCGGTCTAGACAGTAAATAATGCATTCTGCTCTTGGCTCATTTTGCTAAATAGCAACGTGATTCTGCTATTTTGATCTAATGTTATTAACATTAAATAGCATTCCTTATATATTTATTTTAAGCGTAAACCGGTGTCTTTTTAATCATTTTATAAAGAAAGTTTTAATTTTCTAACACAATACACACACAAACGCAAAGTTTTGTGTGTGTACGTCACTTCATCGAGTATCAAAACGTTCTATGCTACGTTTGCCGATTCGCGTTCTACGTTCTAGAACACAACTACCCTAGCGTTTATTGGTTCTACGACAGCCCACTGCCACTTCAGCGTGCTAACACGCTGAACTATGGCTGTGACTTTAGTTAGTTCTCTGGCGAATTGGTTAGTTCCGGATATGACTTAGAGAAATGCCAAGTATAGCTATTTCCATAGATCGCTGAACCACTTTATACTTGCTATAATGATGATGATGAAAATCCCTTTCATCTTATAAACAGTCTTACCTAAACCGGTATAAAAGATGTTAACTGATTCTGATGTATTTATGTTTTGGAAAATGATTTTACGTTCGAAACAGAAAACATTTGCTAAACAATCATAAAAGGATTTGCGAAGTTTGAAAGTTCCGAATCGTTAAGCCGATGTGCTTCCACTCCATCAAATATCGACTTCAAAGCTTATTGAAGAACTCGCTATAAAAGACAAGATTGATATTTAAGTTTGCAAGAAATCATTATAGAAGTTTATGTTATTCGAAAATCTTTAGTCACTAATTATAAATGCGAATGTTTGGTAGTTTGTATTTATACAATAATAAATGTTTTAGCTATACGTACCTATAATGCCTCAGATAATCAGATAGGATATTAAAAACTGAATTGTTGACTCTGGTAAAATAGAATATAAAATCAGTATCTGTTTATGCAAAGTTAGTTCCGCCAAACAATTATAGATGGCGTTGTAAAATCCTAAAACGCGCTAACGTTTGGTGTTGGCAAATTAAAGAGTCGGTTGTGGATTTATGAATAAATTGAGCTTGTACCACTGGAAGGAGTTTTATTCCTGCTACCTGAGGACACTACACCAATACAGTACGCGCTTATCCATGGTCCTTCGAAACCGCATGTGGCAAGAGGAAGAGGAAGAGGAACCTGAGTACGAAGCGGATTTCCGGTACGGCAAAACGGAGTGGCAACTATCACGGATCGGAAAGGAACTTATCAACGCGGACGGACTCAGTGTAATAGTTTGTGTGCATAAACTGTGAGTACTCTTTATAAATTACTTAAACTAGGGACTTAGGCAAAATTTAGTGAAATGCATAAACTGTGGACTTAGCAAAATTTAGTGAAGTGAGTTTAGGACTTAGAATAATTTCAAGAAATCGTAACAGACGGGGAACCTATGCCCGATTTTCTAAGATAAATTACTTCTCAAACACTTAGAATATTTTTCGAACTTTTTCATCGACTTAGAAAAAATTGAAGTGGTTTCTCATCAAGATAGAAATTTTAAGAAGTGTTTGCATTGAGTTAAAGTTTGGTTAAAGATTGGTTTAAATTATACGGATTAACTGAGATATACAAAAATGGATCTTATTAAAGTACAGGAAGAAATCAAGTCTCAGTTTCAAAGATCTAAAGTAAACCTGAAAAAGAGCCCTAAAGATCGGCTAACTAAACATAATATAGAAATTAGATTGCAAACAATTGAAAGTAAATGGGAGGAGTTTTCAAAGAACCACTATGCAATTGTTCGAAGAAAAGACACAGAAGGTAGCGATTATGTTGAGAATGATTTATACGGCGAGACGGAAGAATTTTACATGGAATTCAACGCTGAATTAAGAGAGATGATACAAAAATTCGGACCTAGCTCCAGCAAACTTCAACCGGACGGAACAGAACAGGAAAATCATACCAAAGTGTTTGTGAAACTTCCGAAAATTAGTATTCCGACGTTTTCTGGACTGTACACCGAATGGATTAGTTTTAGAGATCTCTTTCTTTCGCTTATTCATAACAATAAACAAATTGATAATGTTCAAAAACTTCAATATTTAAAAAGTCAATTATCAGGTGAAGCGGCTCAATTGATTCAGCATGTAACAATCACTAATGATAATTATGAACAATGTTGGTCTTTGTTAAATAATAGATACAATAATAAACAATATCTTGCAAATTGTATTTTAAAACAGTTTTTCAGTCAAAGTAAAATTATGTCAGAGTCTGCTTCAGCAATCAAACAATTACTCGATACTACCACAAATATGTTGCATTGTCTTTCAAATTTAGGAATTGATACCAAATCTTGGGATGTAATTGTTATATATATTGTAAGCTTAAAGTTAGATAATGAGTCGAGAAAAATTTGGGAAGCGAGAGTTAGTGAACTTACATGTAATTCGGATACACTACCTAATTTAAATCAGTTTGTTGAGTTTTTGGAAAAAAGATTTCATTCTTTAGAGTTTCTAGATCCAAAGTTGCAAAATTGTAAAGGGAAATCTGTATCATACAATGCTAAGTCGGTGGGCGGGATTCATTCGTTACATGTATCTCAAACTTTCTGTGCATTTTGTAAACGTGATCATAGAATAAGCAGCTGTAAAGAGTTCACGAATTTAACTAATAATAACAGGCGTAACTTTGTCCAAGATAACAGGTTATGTTTTAATTGTTTGGCAAACAATCATTCCGTAAGAAACTGTCGAAGCGCAACCTCTTGTCAAGTATGTCACAGGCGACATCATTCACTTTTACATTCGAGTAATGCTCCTCAGGTAATAAATAACAAAGAGTCAGTAGATAAACAGCCATCACATGGCGCTGAAATGCCTCATGCGGCACAAGTTTCAAAATCAGCAGAAGATGGAACACCAACAAAGAGTAGTTTTTTGTCACGGGGTTTATATCAATACTCTTTGCTGGCGACGGCGTTAGTGGATGCAGAACCAACAGTTGGATCAACATCACAGTTTCGAGCTCTCATTGATCCAGCTTCACATCTATCTTTTGTAACTGAAGCAGTTGTTCAGTTGTTGGGATTAAAAAGAACACACATTAAGGAGAATCTATCGGGACTTGGGGGAGAGCCGTCAGTGACAGCGCGAGCTAAGACGGAGGTTATACTTCACTCCTCTCAAAATCCCCAATGTGTTGTTCGAGTAGAAGCATACATTTTGGAAAAGCTAACTGGCCTATTGCCACCGCAGCAGGTGGAGATTGAGGCATGGCCAGAATTGGATAAAAGCAAGTTAGCTGATCCAGAATTTAACGTACCAAACAAGATTGACTTGTTACTAGGATCAGACGTTTACGGTCTGATACTAAAGGAAGGGTTGATAAACGGCCCCTCGGGTTCATTGGTAGCCCAAGAAACAATATTTGGATGGATTTTGTCAGGACGGGATAAATCAGTACCTACCTCAGGAAATATGGTCAGCATGCACGTTTCCGCAGATGATCTTCTGAAACAGTTTTGGGAGCTCGAAGAGGCACCAAAATCTACAAAAAGGGTTTTGTCGGAAGAAGAGCAGCACTGTGAGGATATATTTACATCGACTACGAGGCGAGATGAAACTGGTCGATACATAGTGAAACTGCCCTTTAAAGATGAAGATCCAGCTTGTATTAAAGGACAGTCTAGGGATATTGCATTAAAGAGATTCTTGTCGCTGGAACGGAGGTTGGAGAAAGACCTGGACCTGAAAGCAGAATATAACAGAACATTTAAAGAATATTTAAACATGAATCATATGGAAGCTGTAGATAAAGAAGATTATAATAAAGGTTTATACTTACCATACCACGCAGTAATTCGAGAGGACAAGCAAACGACAAAGGTTCGTGTCGTTTTTGATGCTTCGTGTAAGGGCTCCAATCAGAAGAGTCTGAACGGTGACTTGATGGTTGGACCGGTCTTGCAATCGGAACTACGACACATAATAATGCGATGGCGGACTTACCCAATTTGCTTCACCGCCGATATTGTGAAAATGTACCGGCAGGTTAAAGTTACTCCCGGTGATGCAAATTTCCAGCGTATTTTGTGGCGAGACAATCCAAGTGATGATATTGGTGAATACCGGCTCCTACGTGTGACTTTCGGGACATCTTCGGCACCTTATTTAGCAGTTAGAGCTCTAATGCAGTTGGCCATAGACGAAGGAGAAAATTATCCATTAGCTGCTGAAAGAGTGAAAAGAGATTTCTATATGGATGATTTTATGTCAGGGTGTGAAAGTGTACCAGAAGCAATAGAAATCTACAAGCAAATGAACGGGTTACTACAAAGGGGAGGATTCATAATGCAAAAATGGTTTAGCAACAACGAAGTCGTAGCACAAGCAATACAAAATGAAGCAACAGCAGAAGAACCTGAAAAGAAAAAGTTAGTAGAAGAAGCAGAAACAAATAAAATATTGGGACTTACCTGGAACCGCAGACATGATGAGTTTGAGTACGCCGTCAAGTTGCCTCCACGATCAGAACCTGTAACAAAAAGAAAAGTTATATCAGACATATCTAGACTATACGATCCTTTGGGATGGATATCACCGAGTATAATCAAAGCCAAGATATTCATACAAAGATTATGGATATCCGGACTAGAGTGGGATGATGAACTGCCCAAGGATCTATACGAAGAATGGATAAAGTATAGAGAAGATTTAGAACAGCTATCTAATTTTAGCTTACCTCGTTGGATGATGTGCAGGAGTGACGATCAATCAGTAGAACTACACGGATTTTGTGATGCTTCCAACGCAGCGTATGGAGCGGTGATTTATTTGCGTGCTGTAGATTCTATGGGAAATATAAATGTAAGTCTAGTCACTGCTAAAACTAGAGTAGCTCCAGTCAAACAGGTGTCAATCCCAAGGCTGGAACTGTGCGGAGGAGTATTGTTATCGAAATTATTAACAGACGTTGCAGAAGTATTAAACATCCAAAAATCAAACCTTCATGCATGGACGGATTCGGAAGTGGTGTTGGCATGGTTAAGTGGACACCCGAACAGATGGAAAACTTTCGTTGGAAATAGAGTCTCAGAAATAATGTCTCACCTTGATCGGAATCAATGGGCGTATGTGAAATCTGAGCACAATCCTGCGGACTGCGCCTCGCGTGGTGTGAATCCTTCGGATATTGCTACTCATCAATTATGGTTAAATGGCCCAGATTGGTTAAAGAACAATGATATAGAATATGTGAATGCAAAGAAATGTTCTACTCACCTGGAAGAAAAAGGGTCGTCAGTGCACGTAGCAACAACAGACCAAAGCAATGATGACATCTGGACGAAGTTTTCATCGTTGAAAAAACTATTGCGGGTAGTAGCGTACTATCGACGTTTCCTGAAACATAAAAGGATTAGACATACTTACCTCCTGAAAGAAGAAATAAATGATGCGTTAGATATTATGATTAAAAAGTCACAAACACAGTATTTTAATCAAGAATTAGAAAGTTTAAAGAAAGAAAAAGAAGTAAACAAAAAATCGACACTTACCTCATTAACTCCATTTGTGAATAGAACATTCTGGCTTGGACAAGGTTACGCGTTGCGTACCCTTAAATGTAAGATTCGTTATTTAAACGCCCTGTATCGAAACTTTGTGTCTTGCCTATCACAATTTAATTTGTAGAGTCAATTTAGTTAAATATCATTTATTTTTGAGATGTTTTTTGGCACAATTTTTGTTTGTTGTATTTAAGGACAGTTGTCCTTGGTGGGCGGTTATGTTTATGCAAAGTTAGTTCCGCCAAACAATTATAGATGGCGTTGTAAAATCCTAAAACGCGCTAACGTTTGGTGTTGGCAAATTAAAGAGTCGGTTGTGGATTTATGAATAAATTGAGCTTGTACCACTGGAAGGAGTTTTATTCCTGCTACCTGAGGACACTACACCAATACAGTACGCGCTTATCCAGTATCAATAAGTGTGTTTTTTCATTTACATGAAAATTTTACAATAATTTAGTCGTAATCCAAAAAGAACAGTATTTTTATTAAGAAAAACAGTTAAATAGCAAACTCAAGGATATTAGTTTTGCAAATCATATTTAACAAAATATTTTATCTGCAATAATAAATACGCTTTTAATGATTTTTTTCAAATAGTAGGTAACCCGTTGTCCTATGTGGGTAACAAACTCGGCTACGCGATACGATGCGATGCGATGCGACGCGAAAATATCAAACAGCTATTTAATTGTTCCACCCGTGACCTATGTTGTTGCAGAATTCAGACCCCTGATTCTCCTTACATGAGTTTTCTTGCTGAAAACGTATTTAGCATATATCATGTTTTCAAATCAATATTTAGTTTGACTGAGTAAAATAAGTACGTGACGCGGCTTCTCTTGTTTTGAAATTTGGCTTTGGCATAGACAATACCTATTATCATTGATGTCAAATGTCAAATTAAAAGAATAAGGCACCAGTTTTTGTTTTAAGAGTGATTCCTCAGTCGCATCGCGTCGCGTTGTTTCTCGCCGTTCTTCGTCCCTCATGTAGGACAGTGACCTTTTGTGATCTGTTTGATTCGTTTGGTCGTGCGTTGAAAACTTTAGACTTCTTCTTAACCGTAAAGATGTGTAAAATTAATAATGATGATGACATAGGTGCTACAGAGATTAATCATTTCAAGCGGCATGGAGACGTTAATCGAGATTATGCGCCAGATTTTGTACTTGAAAGATCTTATTTCTGTATACTGGAGGAAGAGTTCGATCTGTTTCTTTATTTCTGGATCTGGAAAAAATAAGCTGGTTACTTTTGTCTGTGTTTATAAAGTTGAATCTAGAAATAGTGAGTTTTAGTTTGGTCACTACACCAATAAGCAGAATAGAGTGATTCATGTTACTGGCTGATGTTAATACTTGCATGGTATTTTCTAGTACTAGGCTGGCTAGCTACCACCCTCAAGTTGAAAATCTGCCGTCAACCGTCTAACGGTGTGCTCCGGCAGCTTCACTTTAGAGCCAGTTCCATTCCAGCCTAGGTGTGCTTTACCATCTTTGACCACACCGTTACTTAGCATCAGGTGAGCTGTGGTCAAACACCTAACTAGTAAAAGATTTAAAAAAATGCATAACCTTTAAAATTATTCATGTATTGGTCATTTGATGTGAAGACATATTATTGCATAACATACCATTTTCGTCGATAAGTCTATGTATCAAAAATAGTCTGATCTTTTCAACTTGAACTGTGTAGAATTCCACTATTACGAATGGCGAAAACAGCAGTCCACATATTTGAACGATATGAATGATCACAAAGCTAAGCGATTCCTTTGGTTCCTGAAAGAAAGACACTTTTTTGTTTTATTTATGCGGGATTACTCACGTTTGCCAATACTCGCCACGCTTGGCAGGCGGGTTGGCGAGCGCAGTTAGGTGTGATTGTTCAAGGAAGACGCTGCAGCCCATCTTCCGGATTACATCCCTTAGCCGACTCTTACGGCAACCACGGGTAGAGAGGGTGGGGTACTATTCTTACGTCGGCACCACCACGGCAAACAAGTTTAAACTAATTACATTCAATTAAATGTGCGTAACGCACGCTCATTGAGGCAAAAACATGATGGAACTTTTGTGACTTAAGACCAATACTATGTAACCACTCATGTTTATGCAAATAAATATATCTTTATCTTTTCTTTATCTTTAATCCCGCATAAGTGAAATAAAAATGTGTTAAAACTACGTCAAGTTCCATAGTAAAAACAGTCCTGGTTAATACATAATACTAACAGACTTTCCCACAATATAAACCAAGGTTTCTGTGTTAAAAATTAAGCAGTTACATTCATGTACTAGACCTAGAAATAATGTGGGGAACAGAATACAGTAGGCTAAGTAATGTGGTTAATTAAACAGTATCGCGTTTTAAACTCATAAAACATCTAGGTTCATTATCATCATCCACAGCTTTCTTTATCCCACTGATATAGGCATATCTTTAGATAATGATGATGATGATGAAGACATACAAAAAGTCTTAGCTAGAAGAGTTTAGAAATAAATTAATTTGAATTGAACTTACCAGTCCTTCTAAAACTGCGAGTATGTGGTATACATTCAAAACTAGTTTTGGCAAGTTGCACGCCACGCTCATGAAAAGCTGAAAATCAAAACACAATTTATGTTGATTTGTTAACGTAAACTATTTTGGCAGAAGGCTAGGACGCACTGGCTGTGCTAACAATTAGTAGTAAACCGTCTCTCAAAAGAGGCTGCCGGAACATACCGTTAGGGAGTTCGCGATAGATTTACAACTTGAGGGTGATAGCTAGTCAACCAAGTACTAGAAAGTACTCTACAACCATGCTATGGTTTTCTCACGATGTTGTCCTTTACCAGAAGCTTGAGCTCATTGTTGGGGGTTTAACCCACGCCTTTCGGCGTGCGAGCCGACCGCACTAATCATTGAGCTGTCATCGCTACAAATTTATAACATGTTTTGTACTTACCGATGCATAAAGTTCTGGAGAGACAAATTCCACCAAATCTGCAATAGTTCTATACAAATACAGACAAAACTTTAATTTATCTTCTTTTAAAGTCTTCTTATCCTTGACGTATAAGTAAAAGTTTTCTTCTGGATTTTCCTCTAATCTCACCCTTAGTATTGTCAACCGATACCTTATAGTATCGAATACAATACATCTCCAAACTCGACTCAAATCAAGAGCATATGGGGAAAAAGTACTCAGCAAATACAAAAGCAAATCTTTATAACATGTGTAGTAGTTGCAGTACAAATATGAGTAACACGATCTAACACCCCAAATCAAAGCGGTAAAAATAAACATTTTGTACTTATCCCAGAAATAATGCTTTCTTCTAATTCTCAAGTAAATATCCACTTCGTTTAGTTTTTGAAGAAAGACACGCATTTTACTTTTGAAAAACAAAATTATCAAAACTGAAGATGAATACTCGAGGAACGACCAGATTTGTGAGATCTCTCGTGTATCACAGCACGTCATCGTCGCGAAGGAAATAACTGAAACTAGAGTGAGACAGTACAGTTTGGCGGTTCTACGTATGATGGTTTTTTCGCTGTAAAAGTTGAAGTCATATCCAAAAATTAGTAAAACTATTAACATAGGTTTGTAGAGATGATATAGGTTTTTTGGTTTCTTAGTTGTCGGTGCAACCTTTGTTATATTTTTAGATATCATTTTTTATTTTTCTTTTAATTGATATAACAGAAAATTTTATTAAAATGACGATGGACTTGTTCGGTAGAGTTTCACAGTGTGATCGGGTGAACAACGAATTTTTGGTCACGAATAATCAAGGCTACCAAAATTCGGCTCTCTTATTAATGTCACGAGATTAGATACTGATTTTATTGAAACAATTTTATTTCGATTTTACAATGCAACACGTAAATGTACGTAAAAAAGTTTATTGAAAAAAAAAAAAATTGGACTTTTTAGTTTGTTGTCATTCAAGTGCTTGATTAGGAGGGCTCACGTAGTGTTCTATAATGTTGTGGTTAAAAATGATTCACTTAGTCTGGAATTAAAACTGACCCTAAAATGAGGTTGCCAGGGCAAACAGATAAGTGTGTGGTAAATTACCTACATATATTTTTTAAAAGCACAAGAAAGCATCTAATAAAAAATTCAACAAATTTAAAATAGTGAATAATTAAATATTGAATCTTAATAAGTGTAGGACGATGTTTTCTAGTATAATAAGAAAAATACGTTTTAGTAAGCAAACAACAGAAACAAACCATTTTAGTTCTTTTTTTTTTTGTGTCATTCCATTCTATGGTTGCCTGGAAGAGATCACTTTTAGCGATTCGTTCGCCATTTGTGGCACAAGCTTATAAGTTATTTGTTTATGTTATATTTTTTCTGATTTCAAGAGTTCTAGTTTTGTGAATACTAATAAAGAGTATGGAACTATATCTACGTATATCTTTAAGTTAGTTTATCTGTAAGATAAAGTAAGAAATAAGAAACTAAAACAACTTTTTGGTCTCGACGCGACGACCGACGTCTTTGTTTTATAGTAGAGACAGATACATATAATATATGTTTTAATATTATATTGTGTAAAATGTTTCTAATTTTAAGCAAGACTTATCATTGCATTCTATGAATTATCTTCAAAATTTTGTATAATAATTGTTCTAAAATATTTTTTTTGTAAATATTTTGGTATTTTATACAAAAGTTAAATACCAAAATATTATTATATAGTTGTTTTTATTCTTATATTATATTAAATCGAATTTAGTCAAAAACTTTATATAGTACTTATTTGGTAAATAAAAAATGGGAGTGAATCCATCAACCATAACAAAAGTACCTCAAAACTTTCGAAGACGTGAAATGTTATCGGATTTCACGTCAATGCGTGCGTTGAAATGACCACAAAATTCACAAAAGGGTTGTTGGTGTTGCCACATTGTACATTATGACAAAGCTTTGAGTTTTCAGTGAAAAAGATAAACTGAATGATTACACTATAGACTGATAACATTTAAAAATGTTTCTACAATATACTTATACCTTAATACATATATCTAATACCTTTAAACGAGGAATTCTTGTATATATTATTATGTATATATATAATCTGAACCTCGGAAACGGCTCCAACGATTTTCATGAATTTAGTATGCAGTATATGATTATATGCAGTAGTATGATTCGGGGGCGATAAATCGATCTAGCTAAGTTTCATTTTTAGAAAACGTCGTTTTATCCGTGTTTTCAGGCAATGAAAAACTGCTACAATATCATAAGAAAACGAAGATAAATTACGCGTCCTTCTAGTTATTTACAGATATATTTTCCCCCTTTTTTTTTCAAGTTTCTTAAAAATATCATCCAGGTACTACTGTATTAATCACGGTGATATATATATATATATATATATATATATGTCGCGGTGAAGTAGGTATTTAATTGTACTTACTATTCTTGAAGGTATTTTAATTAATTAAACTCCAGTTCTCTAATTTTAACTGATTTTTTTATGGCTGACAGGCTAGGTGTTTGACCACAGCTCACCTGACGTTAAGTGAAGCCAAGTGAAGTTTAGTGGTCGAAGATGGTAAACTAATTTCATTTCAGCTTGCTAATACCTTGAGCTATGTTATATTGTATAAGAAACTAAGTATAGGTACAGGAAAAACTGCGCTTTTATAAATCTTAACAAATTGTTTTAGGCCATTAGTCGCTCCAGTCGACGACCAACATGCTCGTACACTATCAAATTGTTAAAATTCAGTAACTACGAAGAAAATCATGGATATGGCTGTTGGGATTGGAACGCAATGTTTTAAGCATTTTTAACTCTATAAATGTTACAAGGCACTAATAACTTAATCTGGATAAATTTTCTATAGGGCCATACGCTTGGGGTATCAACATCATCATCATCATCATCATCTCAGCCGTAAAACTTCCACTGCTGGACATATGACTCCCCCATTGACTTCCATGAAGACCGGTTGGAAGCGGCCAAAATTATCCATTCACCAAAAAAAAACTCGGTTTTTTTTACACCAATCTTAATAGTTGTCATTATTACTATCCAAAGGTTATCTGGATGGAATCGCTCTAGGTGATAAGGCCGCCATTGTACTACCATATATGTATTATTCTATGTTGTTATTGTTTTGTTATTATCTTATATTGTTATGTTGTCTATGTTATAATGTATGTATGTTTGGTGTACAATAAAGTTATATTTTTTTTTTAAATTATGACCTTTTACGTTTGGCACAACTATGAAATTGTGAAAAAATCTGTTGCTTTAAACATTTAACAAATGGTCAACGTACTATTTCCATAAAACAGTGGCCCAAATAAAATGCCATATCCATTTAAAATAAGTTTGTGTCATCCGCATTTTCTGCCCTATTCTACCCCTGTTCTCAATTGTCGTTAAGTTGAATGATTGAGAACTTGTGCTTTCAACTTCATTGCTTTCAATTTGTTCACTATACACGATGCTTTGTATCGTGTCTTTTCCTAGCATAACGTAATGATTCAAGTAAGTCATTTTGTTGTCAATATGCAGGGTTGTAAGATGGTTATAAAAATTGTACTGGTCATTATGAATAACATTGTGCCTAACTCTAAAGTCACTAAAAATAATGATGGTTCGCGGAATGGAACAGCCGTTTTTTGATCTAAGCGAATTCAAACTGTGTCTAGTAAAATTATTTAAAACATGACCATCTTAGAACCATCTTTTATATTCATCTTAGAACCCGATGATAAATCTCAAAGGGCGTGGGTTCAATGAACTTGAGTTATCGATAAAGGACAAAATCGTGAGGAAACCGAAGCATGGTGGTAGGGTATTTTCTAGTACTCGGCTGGCTAGCTTAATTTAAATATTTTTCGCCAAGCACCCAACGGTGAGTTCCGGCAGCCTCACTTAAGAGCTAGTTCCATTCCAGGCTAGGTGTGTTTACCATCTTCAACCACACCAAGCACCGGCACGCTAGGCTAAGCACCGACTTCAAACAAATCAGTAGGTACCTAGCAGGTATAATAATACTTTGTAAAGTAAGTCTATTTTTCGCTTTTTGGTGCTGATGTTTTTTTCTTGTAGTCGGTTAATTTTTTTTTTTAAGTTTGTTTTTAATTACTGTATATCAATGGTGTTAGTGGCTGCTTTGTTGATATGACAATTTTTTTTTTTTTTTTTTTTGTGTTTTTTATTTCTATTCCTTTGACTGACCGGTAACTTCATGACATAGACGTATCACCGGCAGTTTTATCACAAACACTTAATACAACATTAGCTCAACCTAGCCCTATTCACCAAGTGAAAAATGAATCTGTTAAGGGTCGATCTGCAGCGATCTGGGACCATTTCCGATTCCGGCTGCGGCATCCATCTCAGTCGGATGTTTGTCGACACCCTTTCTAAGTTATGGTGTGCTAATGATGGCTTATGGTGTTATATTACAAGGTAAAATAAAATCCATGGAAAAAAAACATGTTTTATAATACAAAAGTCGTCTTTTGGCAAGAAAGCGGAAAAAAATTAACGATTAAAAGTCATATTTTTACTGTTGAAACTGATATGGTTTTGGCGCATTTTCGTTTATATGGGACATTACTAGGGAATGCAATGTCGAGGCGAGATTGCTAAGTCGAGATCTCGAGGGATCGGAAATTCGTACTCGGCGAGATCTCGGCATTTGCGAGATCTCGAATGGATTTCGAAAAGTATTGTTATAATTAGATAACTGAAACATGAATGAAACTGCTTAGTAGTTGAGATTACGATGCGAGTAAGATACAACATGAATTATAGAAAAAAAGTCTTTATTTTTACAATTTTTCTTATGTTGTGTTAATGAACACAAAAAATCAGAACCGTAAAATCTCTTATAACGAAAGTACTTATTTTAACAAAGATAATGATCGTGAAAACAAAAATATACAAAAATTATTATTTCCAAAATCACTCCTAAACTAGGAGTGATCACTCCTAACTAAATTAAGAGTGGTTTTGGAAATAGCTTCTTCTCAGAGTGCTGTCGAATAAACGGTATCTTATGCCAGTCGTTATGTAGCCAGCGGCTGAATATGCCCTCTCTGATTCATCACTGGTTGGCATCAGCGTGAGTAAATAATTATTTACGAAAGCGATTTGTAAAAAACTACCCCTTGTTCCTCCACACTCATATACCTAAATTCATCTCTTTATGAGTGACTCTTAATCTATTTAAGCCGCCCAATCCCGTCAATATTGAGCGAGATCTCGTTATATTATGCCTCGGGATTGATCTCGAAAAATTACACACGTTTGAGTAGGTTGGATACTTGAACTGTATTTTCCGTCAAAGCCGGCGACCTCTTTCGAGGAGAGAAAGCAGAGTATGAGGCGCGCGCGTCCTGATCTTGCTACGCACCCCACGCACATGTCTTTTTTGTTCATGTAATAAAACTGACGAGACGCCTTCCTGATGGAATGTAAACTCACGATATTTTTTCCTTCACCGTTTGAAATGAACGGCTTCAATTATGCACATAACTTTAAAAAAGACAGATGTGCAATGCGTGGAATTCAATCCCTTCACCTGTACTAGAAGCCCAACTTGGCTGCGGAAACTTTAATTAGCCTGCTGAAACTGGGTGGGGTTGGGTGTGCTCCAGCAGCCTCATCTGAGAGCCAGTTCTATTCCGACCTAGATGTGTTTACCACCTTCGACCACACCGTCACTTCAGGTAAACTGTGTAAGTAGTTGATGACTTTGCTAGAAACTTTCACGGAGTTTTAGAACACAAAAAGACATAGTTTACCATATTAGAACACTTCCACCCTAGTGTGTAAAACGCTTGTACAACTCAGCACTTATTTTTTTAAATAAATAAAAAAGTTTTGAAAAAAATACAGTTTGGATATTTTGTACACGTCAAAACCACATAATATAACAACGCCAAAACTCATTGGATTTGGTCTGAATAGAAATAATATGTATTCCTCGCGTTGCTATGCCAACTCAATTAGAAACGGATAGGCAGACAAAAGACCGATGTCCAATGCACATAATGACGTGTATTATCTTCCGACCGCTTGTTACGGCAATTATCGTCCGATACAATGGACACGGGTGCTTCAGAAAGTATCTCGATACTCGCAATTTGATAGAAAATCTCGCTCCATTTTTTGTTTTTCTTTATATTTGCAGAGGGTCGAGGATTTGCGCATTCTGCATAATTATGCCGTTGAAATAAATAAAAAATATTAAAATCCTGTCATCTAAATTTATACATAATATAATTATACAGGGCTACTTGCTGGCGATGTACTTTGCCAATTGCAATGAATGCATCATCAATATAAGCAAGTTTCATGAAATGCATAATTCTGAAATTAAAGGTGGAGCGTGGTGGTAGGTTATTTTCTAGTATTTAGCTGGCTAACCCTCAAGTTAAAAATCTACCGTAAAGCTAACGGTAATTTCTGGCAGCCTCAATTGAGAGCTTTTCCAAATTTCATTCCAGACTAGGTGTGTATTACCATCTTCGACTACACCATTGCTTAACATTAAGTGAGTTGTGCTCAAACACCTAGTTTATAAAAAAAATATGTTCCATAGATAAAGTTCGTAATTCATATAGACCAATGATCTACAGCCATTTTTATTAAGGGATTCGCGGTTTTTTTGACATCATGTATGTAGACGTGTGATGAAGCTGTAAGTCAGAGAAATCATTTCAGAATAAAACCACAGGAATTTTACCAAAAACCGAAGATAGCTCGAGAAGATGCGACGACATCTGCAATTAGCAGTGCCAAGTGACAAATGCCTGTAGGGGTGGCACAAAATAATTATACTTTAATCTCTGGCTATAAATCAGGGTTGCTACTTAGCACTCGATTAGCATTGAACAAGAGCGCGTAAATCATTGTGGCACTCCGTCCCTCCCACTTCTGATGTGAGGTTGCATCATGGCTTATGTTGGTAAACTGTATACCACTATATACGTATACCTATCTATCTAATACCTGATAGTACAAATCTTGTATATACATATGTATATAATCTGAATCTCGAAAACGGCTCCAACGATTTTCATGAAATTTAATATGCAATTCGGGGACGATAAATCGATCTAGATAGGTTTCATTTTTAGAAAACGTCGTTTTATCCTTGCTTTCTTTTCAGTAAAATAGAAAATTTTCACCATAAATTCATGATTAAAAAAATTTACATTATAAATAATGCTCTCTCAATAATCCTTCCTCCCTTCTAAACGTTGCTATAGCCGACAGGGTCCATATTTGACCATATATTACTTTGTGTTTTAAACATCTTGTACTGTATGGAAGCAATAAATATCTTGAATCTTGGATGTGGTGTAATAGTTGAATAAATCATAGATTTTTTTTATGACCGAATAGGCGTCAGTTTGACTCCCAACTCGCCTGATCTGAAGCGAAGATGCAGTCTACGATAAAGCAGGTTTACTTAGAAGAAACCGATTCACTTGCGACTTGAAAGTAACTATATTATAACTATCAGGGAACATTCGGGCAGCAAATATAATATAGAGAATAAGGGAATAATATGGTAGTATAAAATTTTAAAAATAATTTCAGTGACGCACGGGTTTTGAGTTTTTAGTTTTGGAGATCCGTAGACGAGCTAAAGTAGCCGACATAGCCCAGTGGATTAGCAAGTTGAAGTGGCAGGGCACATAGCACGCAGAACTGATGGTCGATGGGGCTGCAAAGTTCTGGAGTGGAGACCGCAGACCGGCAAGCGCAGCGTAGGACGTGCACCCACAAGGTGGACAGACGACCTAATAAAAACCGCAGGAACGCGCTGGATGCGAGCCACTTCCAACCGGTCTTTATGGAAATCAATGGGAGAGGCCTATGTCCAGCAGTAGAACAGTGGACGTCATACGGCTGATGATGATGATGTGTGAAATATTCTACGATATTTATTATTACTACTTAACCAAGGCATGATGTCATTATTTTTTTAATACTTAAAAGAATTACCACTAAATGCATAACGTGCGACGTCAAAGATAGAAGAAAAACAACTTTTTTTCTTAAAGTTTGAGCAATAAATACATAAACTTACTTTGCCTACTACGCAGAAAACGCCAAAGCAAAGGCAATAAGCTGTAAAATGGAATGACTAAGTCAAACAAAACTTGTAGAGAACCTGCGTCAGACAGATTATAGTTCTTTTTCGATTATTTTTTACAAAACTTTATGCTTTTTGACTGATATACAAGCTTTATGATGGCAGAAGTTTAATATTTCTTGTTTTTGCTTTCTAGTAGCCATGACGGATAGCGAAGTTAGAAGAGAAGATGGTTAAAATATATGTCAAATACATTTAACTACATTACAACACACAATTCAGTGGAGAACTCCTATCAACACACATCAACGCTCACAAATGAACAAAAAAAAAATGCTACTTTGGATCCAGTATTTAACCAAGGTCTTTCAGTTTTTTAATACGAAAAAGTGGCAAACAAGCGACGGGCCTGATGGTAAGTGGTCAACGACAACTATGAACACCTACAATACCCGGGGCATTATCAGTGCGTTTCCAGGTAGATAAAAATTCGGCAGAAAACCGAAGGTGGTAAACCAAGTGCGTTAGTAAGTGAAACAGTCGATTAAACTGATCGGTAGTATAATATGCGTTATTGATAATACATATTGCTGATATTTGTCCTGCTTTCACTTCTACTGTGCTGTATTAGGTGTGTCCTACACGTATAATGCTGATAAGTGTATATCTACCTTTATTTTGCACTGACATCGTGTAATCCGGCCTTTCTAGCTGAAGTGGAAAATTGTTCAGCCAACTTTCTTTGTTCACTGACCACTCACCGGATTTTTTACTATTAAATTCACTGAATAACTCTCACAAAAGCTAAGTAGTGCTAGTGTGGGAGACAACACATTTTGTGATTACAATTGAGTGAAAAATGAAGAATAATCATCATCTCAGCCGTAGAACGTCTACTGCTGGACATAGGCCTTCCCTATGAAGACCGATTGGAAGCAGCTCGCATCCAGCGCGTTCCTGCGGTAAAAAACGATATTACCTTTAAAATTTCGTTTAAAATTTGTTCACATGCCGAGTCACGGCAAAATAGGAGAACTAAATCAATAAAATATCTATAACATCAATGTAAACCCTAATTTTAACCGACTTCAAAAAGGAGGAGGTTCTCAATTTGATTGGTATTTTTTTTTATGTATGTACACTCTGAGATTTATGATCTGATTTACGTGACGCCTTCTTTAGTTTGTTAGTGAATAAATTTCATTTCATTTCATTTCATTTGTATTATTGCATACCTTACTTACTGACTTACTACTTACTGGTACTTTGGTTCTCCATTTAGAATACTATTAACGATTAGCATAATAAGTTATACTGTTTCTCAATTCTTGCACTTTAGAGGATTTCGACGCTACTATGTTCATCACCATCACCATTCATCATCAGCATATCGTAGTCAACTGCTGGCTATCGCCAGTTACCTTCTGTAAATAGTTACTCAATTGAATCTAGAGTGTCTACGTTTGAGTGTCATTGTTTACCATTATACCAATGTGAAGTAACAATTAGCTGGACATATTTATCGTAGACCAAATAACAGGTGGTTGTGTTCTAGAGTGGAGACATTATTTATAGTTATCATTTAATTTAGAGGTAAGTTCTAGTTCATAATCTTTTAAGACAAAATAAAAATAAAAAGATTTTTCATTAGTAAACATTCCTCCCGTTGTCTTTCAGACTATTTAATAGTACCAGCGAGTATTACAGCAATTTGTGCTCTCACGGTCCGTTTGTCGAAAATACGAGTATCTACGTTTTTAGACCTTTGAGTGGGGATTGTCTCGAGTGCTGGAACATATCATAGTTCTCTTGGTAAAGCTGTATTAAAATTTTGTTCGTCGTTGTATTGTATGAATTTTGTAACAGAATTTTGTATTTTATGAATCAGATATTTTTCGGACAAAGTTTTAAAAGATTAAGAGTTTTATGTACAAAATGCAATTGTTTTTTTGTGGTTACCAAGCTGGGTTTTTGACCACAGCTCACCTAATGATAAGTGACGGTATAGTCGATGATGATAAAGCACACCTAGCCTGGAATGTAACTGGCTCTCAAGTGAGGTTGCCGGAACACACAGTAAATCAAATTTCAAATTTGGAGTCAAATTTCCAATTTGAGGATGGAAGCTAGCTGAGTACTAGAAAGTACCGTACCAACATGCGAATTTAGTTTTTTGTTACTCATAGTTATTTGAAAATTGAACTTTGGTGGAACTGGTGAAGGAAACATTATCTTGCAGTATCAGGAAAGTATTTATATAGGATCCTTTATAGGAGGAGGTCAGCTAGGTAGGTACTGCCCCAGTACCAGATATTCTTCCACCAAGCAATAGTGTGTAAACATTACTGTGTTCCGATTTGACGGGTACAACTGCAGATAGCAAAATAACAGGGCTGTTCTGATTAACCATAGAATGTCTCAAAGTAATGAGTGTCAAAGCAGCGACGCCCTAAACTTTGTTTTGTTAAAGTTCTAAAAATCACTTCAATAATCATGGACATGCCTTATTACTTACCACCAAGAGACCATCTCGTTCGTCTTATTATTATTACAATAAAAAAAAAACTAATTTATTTTTTCCTTCCATTTGAGAATCTAGATTCTTTTTCAAGTCAGCTTACATATTCATTGCTAGTTGTAAAGTTATACTGTGATATCTTCCGTAATTTAAGTTCGCATCGTAAAACAACGTCATTTTAAAAACTTAAAGAATGTTAAACTTAAAGCTTGTTAGGAAACTAGAAGAGTTAAAAAGGTTTCAGACATGGTACTTCACATATTCTCAATTAAAGTAAAATTTTATAGAATCAAGACCATTGTACATTTTTACCATTAAATAGTGAAATTATTATTGTTTTATCTATTTAGTATCTTTTTCTTATGGCGCTGAAACGTGGTCTCTGACTATGTGCCTTCTTAGTAAGCTTAAAGTAGCACAACGAGCTATGGAGAGGGCTATGCTCGGAGTTTCCCTACGAGATCGAATCAGAAATGAGGTGATCCGTAGACGAACTAAAGTAGCCGACATAGCCCAGCGGATTAGCAAGTTGAAGTTGAAGTGGCAGTGGGCAGGACACATAGCACGCGGAACTGATGGCCGATGGGGCTGCAAAGTTCTGGAGTGGAGACCGCGGACCGGCAAGCGCAGCGTAGGACGTCCACCCACAAGGTGGACAGACGACCTCATAAAGACCGCACGAACGCGCTGGATGCGAACCGCTTCCAACCAGTCTTTATGGAAATTAATGGGAGAGGCCTATGTCCAGCAGTGGACGTCATACGGCTGATGATAATGATGATGATGATGATGATGATGATAATTTTTTTATTTTGTATTTAGAAAACTAAATCCCACCAAAAACATTTTCATGTAAAATGTTGCCACAAACGCACTCCCAAACTTTCGTCATTATAATATTAGTGTGATTAAGGTAATAATGTAGTTGAAAAGTGAACCTAGAATAGAACCCAGTACCAGTAATATCTACGAATCCACATTTTCCTTGTACTATAGATCACCGCTAGAGGCAGTGTTGTGTGTAATCAGCCATTTTACTGCCCTTTGTCTTCTTAAATCGCCGCGCAGAGACAACTTGTAAACCGAATTACTCGCGTTAAGGTACCTTATACACATATCGTATCACTAAACCAAAAGAACTCTCACAATTTCAAAGACTTGGTGGTAGATCCATAGCAGGAGATCGTCTAGAAAGTCATCGTACCAGATATGTGTTACAGGGCTGTTGAGACTAAATATCGACCACCTCAAAGTAATGAGCGCCGAAGCAGTGATGACCTGGACTTTCTTTTACTACTCAAAGTTCTGTGTATCGCTGCAATGGTCATGAACAGGCTGTATCTCTTACCATCAGGAGAGCGTCACGATCGTTTCATTACCTTTGCATAAAAAATAATAATCATGAAACCTTGATAACAGCGGTTCCATAGAAAAATGTCGTTGAACAAAATTACCACATTATTGCGAATTAATCACATTTTTTGCAAGCAGTTAATCACACTTTGCCGGCGCAAGAATCCCCACCCCCTCTCTCTACCCGTGGTTGCCGTAAGAGTCTGCTAAGGGATGTAATCCGGAAGATGGGCAGCTGTGTCTTCCTTGAACAATCACACTTAACTGTGCTCGCCAACCCGCCTGCCAAGCGTGGCGAGTATTGGCAAAATGTACGGAGTTCGATAAAACAATCTAAATAAGTCAAGAGTCGATGTGTTTATTGAAGCCATTGAGGAGCACAATTCTCATTTGTTCCATAAACGGATTAGTGCGATGGTATATATTATTGTATTAACATTGAAACTACTACAGTACACAATAAATAAATGTGTAAAATTTCAAATAATGTGTAATAATAATGACTAAATACATATTTTTATAAGACATTAAACAGCGCCATCTAGCCCTAACAAAGTTAAGCTTGACAATAATAGTTAAAATAGGTTAAAACGACTTCTAACATTTTAATTCATCATTCTTATCAACCTTTCTTATGCTACAACTCATGTTAATATCTTGAATCACGGAGATAATTTTAAATCAATAAATAATACGTCTAAACAAAGACATACGGTAATATATAATTTATTATAAATGTTAACCTATAATTATTTAAAGTTATGAAAAATAAAGTAGTAAGGCAAGTTACACAAAAACAAGCATTCACCAGTTAGTCAATCGGACGATAGAGACGCGTGTTCGCAGGAACTTGGGAGCCAATCGACTAGTTAGCAAAACAGGCGATTAGGAAGTTAGGTGAGTGGGGCTAGAACGACTCATTCGTTATATATTCCAAAGTGACGATTGAAGGTTAATAATTGTGTTAAAAATACTCCGACAGTAGCAAATACAGCCGGCTTACTTGGAGGGTTTTTTCGGACGTCAGGATCAGATTTTCACTGAGCTCGTAAAGTCTTCGCAAACAGTCGTATTGTGGTGTAACGGCTCGGAACTAACGTTTACTCAGTCACCTAACTACACAAAGATTGGATTAAAAGATATTTTTTCTTAACATACTTTTTTTATGGCTGACAGGCTAGGTGTTTTACCACAACTCAACTGATGTTAAGTGACGGTGTGGTCGAAGATGGTAAACCACACCTAGCCTGGAATGGAACTGTATCAAACTGGTATCAATTTTATTGCTTAGTTAGTCATGGGTTGTTTTTTCTTTAACATATTGTTTGTTGCGTCTTATCCTCAAATATCGTATAGTCATTACTGAGTTGCGTATAATTATTATAGCTGAGCTCACTCATTTAAATCATTTATGTAATCAGCGAGTTTGATTTGCTTCAAAGCTGAGTTACACATGACTACCCACTTTAAAGTTATAAATAGCCAACTGAATCATCATCACTATCACTATTACTACATAGTATAAAACAAAGTCGCTTTCTCTGTCCCTATATCCCTATGTATGCTTAAATCTTTAAAACTATGCAACGGATTTTAACGTGTTTTTTTTTAATAGATAGAGTGATTCAAGAGGAATGTTTATATGTATAATACATGTATATGCACCACATTAGTATCTACACTGCATCTGTGCGAAGCCGGGGCGGGTCGCTAGTACTAGAATATACTCTACCATCATGCCTCACCGTTTTTCTTCATTCAGCTCAGTCATTGATCCTGAGCTGCGTTGAGATTTTAGATTCTTTCATTTTCTTGAAAAACGACCGTGTATTTTTTTATGGTTGACAAGCTAGTTGTTTGACCACAGCTCACCTGATGTTAGGTGACGGTGTGGTCTAAGATGTTTAAGCACACCTAGCCTGGAATGGAACTGGCTCGCAAGTGAGGCTGCTTGAACACACTGTCAGTTGCTTGCCAGCATGTTTTTAGCTTGAGAGTGGTCAAACTAGGAAATACCCTACCATTACGATGTTTTCCTTCACCGGCAGCTCAAAGCTCATTTTGGGGTTTGAACCCATGCCCTTCGGCGTAGGAATCAACCATGCTAACCACTGAGTTACTGAGCATCGTTACGAAATATGTACGGCCAAGCGTCAAATCCTGGTGTTATATAATAATCTAATTATTTAATTTAATTAACCACCAAACTTAGGCTAGCTATACACTATTACGCCGTGTACACACAAGTAGAAATTGGTTTGCGTCCGAGCTATCAGTGTGACTATTATTTTCAGCTGGGCCGAAAGGGGTTCTGTCGAAACGCATCATTGTTGCGATTGAATGGAGTTGTGTAATAATGAAGATTAATCTAATGATATTAAATTGAAAGAGGCCTTAGCGTAAGAGGCGTAAGCCTTTTGACGTCATGAGACATATTGTGCGAGAGGTAGTTTTCCCTTCAGAAAACAATAACCCTAAATCGACATTTATTTTTATTATTCGTGAATAGAATAATAGTATATCATTAATGGGTAATATGTTGTGAATTTTTGTTCAATCAATTCATCATATGATGTACATATTAAAATAAATATATACATATATATATATCCTACGCTGTGCTTGCCGGTCCGTGGTTTCCACTCCAGAACTTTGCAGCCCCATCGGCCATAAGTTCTGCGTGCTATGTGCCCTGCTCACTGCCACTTCAATTTGCTAATCCGCTGGGCTATGCCGGCTACTTTAGTTCGTCTACGGATCTCTTCATTTCTGATTCGATTTCGTAGGGAAACTCCGAGCATAGCCCTCTCCATAGCTCGTTTTGCTACTTTAAGCTTACTAAGAAGGCACATAGTCAGATACCACGTTTCGGCGCCATAAGTCATCACTGGTAACACACACTGGTCGAAGACGTTCGACTTGAGGCACTGAGGTAATTAATATATTCGTTTTGATACGCGCATACAATACCACATCACATATACTGTGGGGATGGCTGGCAGAAAATGCTTCAGCATTAAGTTCTCCTTTTGTACATACCTACTATTTTGTGAGTATGCAATAAAGTATTAAATAAATATCAGTATTCGTAGTTTAGAGCTTTTGATGTGCAGTATGATTTTTTAGTCACACACACGGACTCACACATATAATTATTATTGTGACACAAATATTGTAAAAATAAAATATTTTGTATTTATTTTTGTATTGGTTATATATATATATATATATATATATAACGAATAAATGATGTTTGTAATAGTTATCTAATTTCTGAGAAAAATATTGTTGGTGCGTTATTGCAAAAGTCCATCCAGCAAAGCTAGCTAAATGCAAATCGCTGATATTCCATTAGTGCAGGGCATTGTGTACAGACACTACAGCATTGTTCGATACATTGTAGTAGTGTGTAGGGGCCCTAATGAGTGAGGGATGCACAAATTACAAACTGACGACTGCGGTGGACAAAAACAAACAAGAAAGACGATATTCTCGACGTCCTTAGTGTGGACTCAGGGATATTTTTTTATTTTTATATTAAACTAGCTGTTACCAGCGACTAAGGCCAGGTAAATTTAACAAAAAAAATTTTGTTCAGTTCTCAGACTTTACGGAAAGTTAATAATTTACGAAGAATAATATATCCTCATAAAGATATATCTTAATCTTTGGTAGCCTAACATTTTGTGGTATGAAAAGTATGCTATATGTTAATCCAGGTAATACAATTTTATCCAAATCTGTTCCATCGACACTTGAGAGCAAATTACATTCCTGGCTAGATGTGCTTATCATCTTCGACCACAATATCACCTAACATCAGATGAGTTACGGTCAAACACCCAGATGTGTTGTAAAAAAAATACCGTATGAAACGAGCCGCCACAGTTGGTGGCCGAACCTAAATCAACTTAAAAAACCGGCCAAGTGCGAGTCGGATTCGCGCACCTAGGGTGCCATACAAACCTGTAGGTATACATACAGGTTTGTACGGCACCCTAGGTGCGCGAATCCGATTCGCACTTGGCCGATTTTTAAAATAGAATTAGGTTCGGCCACCAACTCTGGAGGCTCATTTTATACGGTATTTAAGTAAAAGTTATGTTTTTTAAAATGATAATTTATGCTTTTCGCAATTTTTCCTTTATCTGTCCTTTATAAGACGTTGCTTCGTACCGAATTTCAAGATTCTGAGTTCACGGGAAGTACCCTGTTAGGTTTTGATTCCCTTGCGAGTGTCTAAAATTTGCAACATGAACGGCTGTATCTTTTTATGGCGTTGGCTTAGAAGTTTGATTTTTTTACAGCTCTAAGGGATAGTAAACTTGAGTATTTGATATAAATTTCGGTTTGATACCTTTACGCGTTCCTGATGAAAGATAAAATATATTCAAATTTTTTATCCGTGTAGGTTGCAGCGCTGCCCCACCGTGCATGTAACTCGATAGTTCCACTACTCCTAATTAAAGGGGGATATAATGGCTTCGTAATGGAAACTTAATCCATTTAGTTCGTCATCAGCAGATGATTCTGCCGTAATGACGGCAGTGGTAGTAATCTGCCAAAACCCGTGCTTTCAGATCGAGTTTTTTTTTAAATGGCTGACAGTGTAGTATTTTGCCCACAGCTCACCTGATGTTAAGTGACGGCGTGGTTGAAGATGGTAAACACACCTAGCCTGAAATGGAACTGGCTCACAAGTGAGGCTGCCGGAATACAACGTTTGGTGCTTGGCGACAGATTTTCAACTTGATAGCTAGCCAGCCGACTACTAGAAAGTACCCTACCGCCACACAGAGTACTCGCTGCATTAACCAGTTGCCGACACGTGTTTGGCCTCTACACGAGGTATCCTCAGGACGTGTTGACTCTTCGAGCTCTTGGCCGATAATGAGTAAATGAGTTTTTTTTTTCGAATAAGTTTGATAACGATTGGTAAGCGAAGTGATTATATTGTATTGAAAATTGTAATTGAATGTCTCAAATAATTCAGTAAAAAAAGAATTTAACCTCGCACTAAATTTCCGATCCATTTTTTTATAAGGTTTAGGTAGGGTCACTTTACTGAGCATAAAATCACAAAATGCTGACAGATCCAGGTGGAGCTGCAAGCGCCATCCTTAAAAAAGTTTTTAGCCGATATCTCGGAAACTATGCAGTTTAGGGTGAAAGTTATTGAGACCATTATTGTAGACAATAAAATTTCGCATCTTTTATTGCCTGTACACTTTTTGTAAACCTTACAATTTATCCCACATAATTAAACGTGAGTAATCCCGCATAAATAAAATAAAAATGCGAATGAAAATGTTAGAAAATAAAACTTTATTGTAACAGCTGATCTGGAAACTGTTAGAATTGTATAGCAATCTACTAATCTATAGTAAATTATGGAATTGTATGTTGGGGCTCGGCAGGCAAACCAGTACTCTTAAAATTGGAACGGGCGCAGCGAGCGGTTTTATAAGTGGTGGAAGCGCCAAATTATTTAAGTACTTCCTGGAGCGGGATGCGTTATGTGCCCGAAGGCTTCATAGCGTCAATATGTAAAGTGGACTGTATCTGTTAATTCGCTAGGCACGCTGATTACACATTAATTAAATTACGAGCGATAACACAGAGGAAAAGGAAGAATGGGAGACCACGCACCTTGACCTCGTACCTCTCGTAAATAGTCCTGGCTGCGCAGCACAGTATGCACTTTGTAATGCACTTCACACACTCGCGGCGGAATGTTTGATGTCTCAGTTTTGATTTCGTTTTTCTTTATTCACGTAGTAGTTAATTTATATTATTTTATGTACACGAGTGACGCCGATGATCGGTCACGTAGCACTTGAACGTTGATAACTATTATGGCGGTAGTTGGAAATATTAGGAATAGGGAGTGAAAAGGACAGCAATCGCTCATTAACCATGTGTAAGAAAGTAATATGCATTAATTGCGAATCCTACCCTACCTGGCGGTAACAAGTGGTATACCGGAAACTCTATAGACATATTTTTATATTGACATATTTTATATCTGCAGTATTTTTATATTGACATGTTTGTATACTTTGACATTTTGTTTTTATTTCATTGACATGTAATTAATCAGTTACGGAATTGACATGCAACATTGGTGTTATCAATAAATTATTTGTATTTGTATCTCTCACACGCACGCATACATACATACACACACACTTCCACACATACGCATACACATTGACACTCAAGCTTGTTTTAATTTTTTTATATACTATGTAAATTAAAATTATTATGTAAGCGAGCAACTGGAACGAAAGAAACTAGACTTCACTAAACAGGTTTTCCTATTGTGAAGTCTAGGGTACTTACCCAACTATCTAATGCCAATTGTCATACTTCTAATACTAAATTAAGATAATGTACAATAGGTTTTAAGGTTTAAATATATACATAAATAAATAAATAAATATCAAACCTAGAGGCACAAATAGTACATGTATACAATATCACGTATCTTCTTCACCGTCCAAAGAAAGCTGAAAGAGAATTCATTAGGTCTTTCTTACCCACTTGAGGACATAGAATATGTTACAGTCACTTCTAATTCGCCATGATATGACTTGTAATATACCCAGTATGGGTGTGCGTTGGTATTTTCGCTACTGTTCGAATGAAACGACGTATTTACGTGACTAAGGATCGTATAGTGTTTTTTCCTGGAATAGAAAACGACTGTTCTGAGGACGAAACATAAACTGAAACAAGATATTGTCGATTTCTTTTGTGCATAACCTTATCTTTTTTTTATGATGAATAGGCTTGCGTTTGATCGCCATCTCACCTGATGTTAAGTGCAGATGCGTTCTACGATGGAGCACGCTCGCCTAGAAGATACCGATTCACTCTCGACTTGAAGACACCTAGATTGTATCCATCAGAAGTGACTATATGGCCGAAGATGGAGCACGCTTGCCTAGAAGATACCTATTGTTACGAAAAGGAATGAAAACACTCAGAGTGGATGACTATTTGTTTAATCCAAAAATCGAATAGGCAGAAAAATGGCTTGGCTTTTTAAAGACTACCCCCCTCCAAGGCAGGCTTGGCATGGCTGGTGGCAGGAAATGGCGTGAGGGGGGCGTGTCCAATATGGCATGGCTTGGCTTCCGGTTGTCAGGTGAACGGGTGCTTCCGTTATACTATTCACGTTTTTCTTGAATGACTCTGAGATGTACTTAGTGGGAAACACAGACGCAGGGAACGAGTTCCACACATCAGCAGTTCTTACAAGAACTGTGGTCTGAAAACGCTTTGTGTGTACAAAGAGAATTTCCACTGTAAGAGGGTGATTTTTTTGCTTTAGCTTGAAATATTTTTGTAAAAAATTATTGTGAGAAGGGAGATAAGATATGCTTGTAAAAATATTCTATCTTTGCTCTTACTGTCTTTATATTACATTAGAAAATCCACCATAGAATAAACAGTAGCTTTCACCACTTGTGTCTCTTTGATTGAAGAAATAAAATGGCCCGAAAGCCCCAAGACATCTGATTCAAGAGGCTGGGGTGATTGTTCACAATGTGACAGTAATGTTTTAGAAAAGTTTATGACCGTAATGTAGGATACTTATTAGATAAGAGTTCTTGGTCATATTTATTGTAAACTAGGTTTGTACCAAGGTTTCACCCGCATGTTTCGGCATAAAATTTGCCTATGTAAGTTCATTCAAATCTTGCCGTGACAGCGTGAAGAAGTAACATATATCGTACATACAAACTTTTGTATCCAATGTATATATTATGATTTTTTATCGGTCAAGTGTTTTACTAAATAAAACAAAGTACGTTTAGTAATATTTAAGTACTTTACTACAAGCTTATAATATTGCTTTGTTTTCTGTACATTTTTGTATTTCTGGTGTGCACAATAAAGTCTTTTTATTTATTTATCTATCAAAGTTTGATCACCCCACACCAAGTCAAACCTCGGCAAGGTTTACTGGTGTGTGTGAAAATATTAAAAAAAAAAAACAATTGAATTCTAATCCGATAAATGCATAGCCATTAATCAAAAATATCTTTCGCCCTCGCTTAAAAATTAGGACAGTTAAATTTCTTTCCACTTTGAAGTTTTGACAGCCTAGATGGGAGACTGTCTGGTTTCCAATCTGGAAGCCCTGAGTTCGAATACCACGGCACATACCTCTGTCTTTTTTAAGTTATATGCGTATTGTCGATGACATCAAACAGTAAAGGAAAACATCGTGGGGAACCTGTCCTAGATTTCATTGAAAAAGGTTCTCAAATATGTGTGCAGTCTGCCAACCCGCTCTTGGCCAGTGTGGTAGATTATGGCCTTCTCACAATGAGAAGAGGCCCAGGAATGGGAAAGTTTCTGAAAATAGGGCTGATTCTGATTCAGATTTTTTTCCATTGGCGCCTATTATTATTGATATTTATCTTTTTTTCATCTGAAATTTTGTGTTTTTATGTATACTTTTATGATTTTTGTGACTTGTGGAGATCTTACGCAATTTGCGAGGCGATCACCATCTTGTGAGTTTCAGGCACGTTTTGTAGCAATTGAGGGAGCTGGGATTCTGTGAGATCATGATTATGGTATTTTGTGCTTAGCTGTACTTACGTCTAGTGTGTCTCGAATTGGGGTGTAAGTTTTCTTTTTATCGCACAAATATTGTAAATGTGAAAGTTTGTATGTAGAAGGCTCATCGTATAAGCAATTTATGATATTGACGATTCAAAATTGACAAAGCCTACTATAAGGTGGCTCATTACGCGGAAGACAGGAATATATGGTTGTAATAGCATCTCTCTGCACTTGCATCCCCCTTGCTAAGTGACAATTGTAGTAAGCATAATGTATTAATATCTATAACTGTAAACTGTATAAACTGTAACCTAATATGAAAAGAAAGATCCACAACAAAAATGCCTTGCTGAGTTTCTTGCCGGAATCTTCTCAGTTGAAGTGTAATTACGAGCTGGTGGTAGATTCAAAAAAGTAACTTAACGTTAATAAGTGACTTACCAAGGCCTAAACTGAATAAATGAGTTTTTGATTTTGATTTAAAAAAAAAAGTATGTCCAACTTATTTAACGATACTTTAAGTACATACTTATTGCAAAGTAAGTAAAATATCTATAAGTAGAACATCTTCGCGTTAAATAAGCGACACAAGTGGGAAGTGGTGGTGCGGAGGGGGCAGAGAACGCTTGCCGGCGATAAAGTAATGATAGCTCAGTGGTTAGCGCGGTCGGTTCGCAAGCCGAAGGGCGTGGGTTCAAACTTGGCTTGGTTTGGTGGTAGGGTACTTTCTAGTACTCGGCTGGCTAGCTACCACCTTCAAGTTGAAAATCTGCCGCCAAGCATCTAACGGTGTGTTCCGGTAGCCTCACTTGAGAGCTAGTTCTATCAGGCTAGGTGTGCTTTACCATCTTCGACCACACCGTCACTTAACATCAGGTGAGTTGTGGTCAAACATCAAGCCGGTTAGAAAAAAAATATAAAATCCCACTAATATCATAAATGTGAAAGTTTGGATGGATGGATGGGTGGATGGATGGATCGATGTTTGTTACTCAATCACGCCAGAACGGCAGAACGGATCCTAATGAAATTTTGCATATAGATACCTTAGGCCCTGGAATAAAACATAGGACACTTTTCATCATCATCATTCATCACCACGCGGGTAAAACCGCGGGGCGTAGCTAGTAGTATCTATAAGTAGATGAATAAAAAGTCATATATTGACATCTACATACATATTTGTTTTTTAATACAATAGATTCGCATCATGCCAGTGCAAGATGGAGCACGTCGATCTAAACGAAATATATTCACAAAAGCCTTAAAAACGCCCAAATTGTGATTCAAAGGAAACAAATAAGTCGGCAGTGCGTAGATGCGTACGGCCATTCATTAGACCGTCAAAGATGTAGAGGAAACGGGTAGCAGTGTGCTGTTCTTCCACTTATCCTATAGTGGAACGGAGAGGGTGGAATACATAAAAGGATATTGAACTCCACGATATGTCATCATCATCATTTCAGCCGTAGAACGTCCACTGCTGGACATAGGCCTCCCCCATTGACTTCCATAAAGACCAGTTGAAAGCAGCTCGCACCCAGCGTGATCCTGCTGTCTTTATGAGGTCGTCTGGTCACCTTGTAGGTGGACGTCCTACGCTGCGATTGCCGGTCCGTGGTCTCCATTCTAGAACTTTGCAGCGCCATCGGCCATCGGTTCTACGTGCTATGTGCCCTGCCCACTACCACTTCAACTTGTTAATCCGTTATGCTATGTCAGTACGATCGTCTACGGATCTCCTCATTTCTGATTCGATCTCGTAGGAAAACTTCGAGCATAGCTCTCTCCATAACTGCTTATCATCCTTATATTCCAGCTGGTAGGTAATATTATACTACCTAACTAACACTACTAATGTAAGTTTTTTTTTATGTAACTTAATAAACCTTTAGTTTAAATCCTCTCTCTCGAATCATGTTCCATTCCATAATCCATCGGATTTGAATATTTCACGTCACATGGTCTAGCGTGCCAATAAAACCTTTATGGGTATTGCCTCACATCTCCTCTTTATGGGTCTCGTGATCTTGTGGATTTAGATCTTTGGATTTAGACTCTAGTTTCAAACACAGAAATCTCCATGACTAAATTTCAATTGAAAATTTTATTGTTTTTTAGGGTTGCGTACCTCAAAAGGAAAAAACGAAACCCTTATAGGATCACTTTGTTGTCCGTCTGTCTGTCTGTCTATAAAAACAAAATAAGCATATTATATACCTGTATAAGCGTATCAAATCATTCGAAACTGGTTTGATCGAACTGACATTAAACGAATGAGAAAGGTACAAATACAAATATTTTATTGACAACACCAATGTGGTAACGCCAAACACAAGTCAAAGTGCAGTGAAGCCGTTAAATACAGCTAGTAAATTTATTCAAAACACGTATTATAAATATCGAGCTATCCCTCACGAAGCACAGGTCTCAAACTTTATGGGACATGTACTGGAGATAGGTCGTTTATTCAAAGCGAACCATTGTTCACCCGTTTATGAGAAGCTGGGTCTTAGGTGGCGTTTGTGTCATTCAGGTATTCTATATATTATGTACTTTTCGATATGTATATGTAAACTGCTATAAAAGTGTAATAGTTCTTATCGTGCTTTTTATGTCTGAGTATTCAAGAGATATATTTTTGCTTAATAGTAATTTTGGTAACAAAGCCAAGCATCGTCATTCATTTTTAGGGTTCCGTACCCAAAGGGTAAAAACGGGACCCTATTACTAAGACTTCGCTGTCTCCGTCCATCTGTCCGTCACCAGGCTGTATCCCAAGAACCGCGATAGCTAGACAATTGAAATTTTTACAAATTATGTATTTCTATTGCCTCTATAACAACAAATACTAAAAACAAAATAAAATAAATATTTAAGGGGGGCTCACATACAACAAACGCGATTTTTGCCTTCTTCATAGATAATGGTACGGAACCCTTCGTGCGCGAGTCCGACTCGCACTTGGCCGATTTTTTTCTCATTCACGGGCGCGCTCTCGAAGTGTCGACACGTCCTGAGGAAACACGTGCCGGCAACTAGTTAGTACAGCGCGAAGAGGATATAAAGACTTTTGGTTATCTTTTAACTAATTTAGATTTTAAATTTGTATCGGATTTTAGTTTTAGATATTAAGAATTAATTCGGAAAGATATTTAAATATTGTCTACTAAACAAATATTGACTCCCACTATTAAAGCAAATTCAAAGACGTATCCACATCAAAAGTCGATGCGAACCCTAATTCTTACCGCAAAATTTCACCCGAAACTCATAAATAGTGACCGGGGTAAAGGGTTCTCAACATTTCGGTCGCAAGGTCCATTTGAGTGGACGCTTGGCCGGACACCGTGTTTAGAGGTCTTGTTCTGGACGCATGCATAATTCAAAGGGCGTATGTTTTTGATGGGGACTTCTTAGCAGTATTATAGAAAGAATAAACAAGAAATAGTGTGGAGTGATGTTATAATTTAATTCAAGTCGGTTAAACATTTAATGGAATATTCCATTCATCAACAATTAACTCTTAAATTTTAATTCAGGAGCTTTAATAGCAACACGAAAAAAACATGTCGCATTGTACTATTTTCTAAAACGTGTTTTTTCGAGTATTTCACTATTTCGTTTAAAAATAGTGGTTTTTGCCGAAGTGCCGAATTTTAAAAATAAATTACACGCAAGTGATATATTCTGATCATTTATGTCTTTTAGTGCAAAACATCGTGAAATTCTAGTTTTTTTTTACTGGTGACAACCTAGGTATTTGACTACAGCTCACGTGATTTTAAGTGTCATTCCCTTTTCGAGCCCTCACGTGAATATGTCAGACACCGTTAGGTACTTTATGACAGATTATATTAGATATTAGCTTGAGGCTGGAAACTAGACAGCCATGTACTAGAAAGTACCTTACCACCACGCCAAGGTTTTCTCACGATATTTCCTTTAAGCTCATTGTTGGGATTTGAATCCACACCGATAAGATAATCGCTACTGTACAGAGTCGTGCCGTGTCACGTCTTACAGTGCTTGGGGTTTGAACTCACGTGAACGTGTTTTTTTTTTTTAAATCCGATTTAGTTTCAATATCAAATCGTCAAAAAAGCGGGTAAAAAAGATTTTACTTTAAAAATATTAGGTAAGCTGAGGTCAATCGCCAATAAATAGTACTTTTATTTCTTTCTTTTTTCTTTTTATGTTTTCATTTACGTTTGTTAAATGTTTTATGTCACAAATAAAGTGTTGTCTATTGTCTACTTAAATTGTTAGGTTTGCCGTGGTGGCGCTGGCGTAAGAATAGTATCCCACCCTCTCTACCCGTGGTTGCCGTAAGAGTCGGCTAAGGGATGAAATCCGGCAGATGGGCAGCAGCGTCTTCCTTGAACAATCACACCTAACTGCACTCGCCAACCCGCCTGCTAAACGTGGCGAGTATTGGCAAAACTCCCCCAGGAGGAGGCCTATGTCCAGCAGTGTACGTCCTATGGCTGTTGATGTGATGTGATGAAATTGTTAAGAAAATGATGCGAAAAATATAATTTATTTTTAACTAAACTCATAACAAACTCCTATTTGAACGTCACAATAAAATAAGTCATCAAGGGAGTTAGCTGTCAGAAGATAATTACAGATAATCCGCGGGGACTTGCGCGCTGGTTCATGGACTAATTAAAATACGAGTTTACAATGTAAGACTGCTCGAAAATAGAATAAGATGTAAGAACTTTTTGAAACATTTATACAATTTAAGTCTTTCTATTTTTCTGAAGAACTCGCTGCTTTAGAACTCGAAATTATGTTTCAACTAAATCGATCGATGCGTGTTTCTAGATAAATAATATTTCAATTAACTTTTTAGTTTGTGAACCAATTGGAATAAACTAAACATGAAAAGTTACGGGAAGCTTGCTACAATACATTTATAAAAGCCGCATTCAAATCGGTTAAGCCGTTTATGAGATTAGCATGCATAAAGGATAGACAAACCGTCAGACAAAAAATGTTGAAAATTTTTTTTGGTCTCAGTTACTTAAGTACAAAGTGTATAATTTTTTTATTTTTATTTAACGTAAGTGCCTACAGACACGTTTCTTTAACGATTTTATTATAATTATGGATCATCATCATCAGCCATAGGACGTCCACTGCTGGACATAGGCCCCCTCCTGGGAGGGCTTTGCCAATACTCGCCACGCTTGGCAGGCGGGTTGGCGAGCGCAGTTAGCTTTGATTGCTTTGACTCTGCTGCCCATCTTCCGGATTACATCCCTTAGCCGACTCTTACGGCAACCACGGGTAGAGAGGGTGTACTATTCTTACGCCGGCACCACCACGCCAAATAATTATGGATGTATGAATAGAAATATTATTATTATAATTATGTATTATACTATATTTTAATAATTGGATACTTGAATTTCGTTCTAACAAGCAAGTTTTTTTTTTTTACATGGAATTTGGAAAATGTGTTCACTATTTCCACAAGTTATCCGATTAACAGTGGCGTAACCTCCAAGAGAAAAGGAATTTCTCGTGAATTTTTCAAGAAATAGTCCTTCGACCGATAAATAAAGTGAAATAAAGACAATGAGGGCAGAGAGTAATGATCCTGAACAGCTCCAATGAATGTTTCACTTCAGGAGAATGGCTATAGAGCTGTTGCATTTGTTTTGACATGGTTAGGTTTATTTGTTTTTATTTTTAATTTAATTATTATAACACTATCCCACAACCTGAGCATTTTTGTGGTACACTTTACTGAAAAACTATTACGCCTATAGATTTGTGCCTTAACATCGTAATTTATCTTAATATTTAGATGTGTTATCTGTCAAAAAAATATAATTTTATGAACATTAATGAAATTTTGTCTTCATTGGGTCGAATGTTATTGTACTACTAACGCCATCTGTTAGGAAACCAAAGAGTTAACAACGCTGCAACAGAACTAAACTCAATATTCAAATACATCTTAGTTAACCTATTTAATACTAGATGACACCACTAGAATCAGGTTGTAAAATAACAGCGTTCAAGTGTTCCCAACTTGGGGGTTTTATAATAATTAAAAAAAAACTGTCTTAAAAATTATTACCCATTAGAAAAACTGCGCGAGCAATACTACATTCGGTAATGTTTCGCATGTTTATATGGTACTCTAGTACTCGGCTGGCTTTTCAACCACACCGTCACTTAATATCAGGTGAGCTGTGGTCAAAAACCTAGCATGTCAACTATAAAAAAAATTACAATTAATTTACTCTCGATGGTGAAGAAAAATATTATACGAAAACTAAAGATTAAAAAAGTTGTATCAACTCTATAAAAACCTACCCTTTCCTCACGGCTGTCTCCATCGATCGGGCGTGATGAGGCCAGATAAGGCCCAGACGGGATTGGCCAGCAGTTCCTCTCGCCTTATTTATTGGACTGACAGACAGACAAATGTGGGCAAACCTACAAATGGGTCGCTTTTTTCCTTGATCTTGTTAGGTTTGATTAGAGTGAATTGGAATGCTCTAGTTCGTTTGCTTTGAAAAATGTTAGCGGAAAAGTTGTTTGGCAATTTTTTTTAGCGAAAACAATAATTAAAGTACTAATTTTGTACCATTTTAAATAGGTTTTGGTCTTTGAAGTATTTTATACCAAAGCTTTTTTTTATGTTTGACAAGCTAAGCGTTCTACCACAGCTCACCTGGTGTTAAGTGTTAGTGTTATCGAAGATGATAAACACAACTAGCCTAGAATGGAACTGGCTGTCAAGTGCTCGGCGTCAAATTTTCAAATTGAAGGCAGTAGCTGGCCAGCCGACTACTAGAGAGTACCCTTCCACCATGCTATGGTTTCCTCACGATGTTTTCCTTCTCATTAGAATTTCAAGTCACAGCCTTCTGTGTGTGAATCGACCATCTATGAATCAGCAAGCGTAGTAAGACGTCTCAAGTTTCGATAGATTGACAATATACACGAGACAGCTAGTAGAGCTAGTAGTTTGTAGCGATGATAGCTCAGTGGTTAGCGTGGTTGGTTCACACGCCGAAGGGCGTGGGTTCTAACCCCAACAATGAGCTTGAGTTGCCGGTGGAAAACATCGTGAGGAAACTATAGCATGGTGATAGGGTACGTTCTAGTAAGTACTAGAACTTGAAAATCTGACGCCAAGAACCTAACGGTGTGTTCCGGCAGCCTCACTTGCAGGTCAGTTCCTTTTCAGGCTAAATGTGTTTTACCATCTTCGACCACACTGTCACTTAATATAAGGTGAGCTGTGGTTAAGCACCAAGTTTGTAAACCAGAGAAAAAGTCATTGGAAATGAACAACCGAAGAACATGTTCAGTTTCGTGTCTTGGCAAAAGTTTAAGTCCAACAGTAGATTCAGATAGTAATGATAAATTAACAAGGTAGATGTTGCCAGTACAAAAGAATAAAATAGGTAGATCGTACAGTATCTCGTTACTCATGAAACGTCTTGTTCCGAACGACTTCTCAGGGGACTCGATCATCTGTCATCCGCGACAACTGCTTAATTTAACGCTGTTTCCAATTTAAATTTCAAATTGAGTTTCTGCTATATTGTCGTTCGTGCTGACGTCCCATTTTATTGCTTTTGGATAGATGATGCGAAAATGAAAATATTTTTTTTACACTTTGTATAATAATAACATTGACATTTTCATGACTGCATCTTATTTAATTTATAATCCTAATAATTTAATTAATCAATGACTTAATAACCTTACAAATAAATTCTCTAATGACTAAAATAATTGATAGATTGGGCAAGTGGTTACTGCAGCGTGAAGAGAATATAAAGACTTGTGGTTAATTTAAATAGTTAGTTTTTTGTTTAATTTTGTTTTAGCTTTAAAGGCTTTTAATTTTAGTTTCAGATAGCAAGTAAAGTTTCGGATAAGTTTTTTAAAATTGTTGTCAAGTTAGTTAAATTTAATTCCTCATCACTCTTGTAACTGAAACGACTGTTAAGCGGAAGTAAGTAAGTATAAATAAACTTAACACTATACTGGAACAATTGGCGGCCTTATCGCTAAGAACGATAATCCAGGCAAACTTAGTTTGGAGAGGATTCTATTAAATTAAGGGGTTATATACAGTTAGAATTTGCAAAAAATCGATTTTTTTTTTAATTTTTTTTCTTAATGTACATATATTTAAGAATATACACAAAAAATTTCATATTGTTCCGGTGAATATTTTCGAAGTTACACGCAAATTTGAAAAGGCGTTTCAGAGTGCTTGATAGTACAAGGCCGGACGCTGTCCCTTTTATGCACCTGCCTATTGTAAATTTTCCCTTCTAATGTATTTAGATGCGTAAAGCAACAGTGTGTTATGGTTTTTTTTATACCTGAAAAGTCAATTTTTATTTTTCTCTCCCCAAACTGGAAAATATTTAAGAGTGGTAGTCAGTATAAGCAGCTAAGCCAAGCAATAAACTTGTGAGTTCGTTCATATTTGTTCCGGCCGGTTCGAAAACTGTGGAAATCGCTGCATACATAGCTGCCGGCATATTTATTGAAGGAATGGCATCACTATTGTATTATATGAAGGCAATAGGAATTACACTTGGGCCCAATGCGCATTCATATGCCGAAAAAGAAGATGAGCAGCGCATGAACATTTCCGATCTCAGAGCGTATGAGAGCACCCGAGATGGAAGAATGGCCCGCAGACAACATCAGCTCGAGTTATTAGAAGCTGCCGAAGCGGTGGAGGGTGTATTATATGGTACAGGAATAGACATGTAAGTTAAAAAAAAAAATATCCTATGTAAAGTGCTTTTCAAACTTTAAACGCGTTTTTCTCAAAATGGTGTTTTCAAAGTCGGTGACCAACATTACTCGAAAACGGCTAAACCGATTAGTCTCAAATTTTAACACGAGCTTCTTAAATATATTTTTTAGTAATTAATCGAAGATTTTTTCTCGCTCATAAATAATTATTTTTTTATAAACAATTTAAGGCCGAAATTTTGGTCAAAAATCGATTTTTTATTTTGAGAAACCACCATTTTGTCAATAAAATTTATTTTTCTTATTCCTTCGATTAATTACTAGATTTAACATTACTATAACGTAATCTGTTTGGTTTTTTAATTTCAGAGGATCCAGTTCAGAGATATAGTGGTCACCGCAAAACGTCTTTTTTGAGAGGAGCTCCCGGAGATCAGCTGTAGTTTCTTTCCAAATAATTATTTTTACTAATACTAAGTCTTAAAATACAGTTAAAAGATACCATAATATGTGTACAAATTTTTAAATCAATAAATTTAAAAGTTTTCTCAAAAAAAAATCTGGAAAATTCGCTTTTTTTCGACCTTCTAACTGTATATAACCCCTTAAGGACGGGGTATGATAAAAAAGAAAAAAAAACATTTTAAACATAATATACGTATAACATAGCACGCTTTGTCTCAGGAACGCTTGGAGGTATCAAGCTGAAATTTATATCAAATAATCAAGTCTACTGTTCCTTGGAGCTGTAAAAAAATCAAACTTCTAAACCAACGCAATCAAAGGATACAGCCGTCTTTACTGCAAATTTTCGACACTCGCAAGTGAATGAAAACCTAGAAAGTCATTCTGTACTTCCCTATGCCACAAAACTCACAATATACCCTAAGCGGAATCTCAGTACAGAAGTTATCGACCCATATTGATTAAGAATAAAAATTATTAAGTAAACCAATTTGAAAAAAGAGGAAAGTTCTCAATTCAACCTTTTACTCTATTATTTTAAAACAGAGAAATGGTATTTATTCAAACAAAACAAGATCATCATAATAATAAAAGCACTTTAATGAAATCTGACAATGGAAACCCATCAAACGGAGTTCCTCTGAAATCGCGTCCGTTGAACTTCGAATTTCAAACGCTGTAGATACGTCACATAGTTTTTAACCATTTAACGGGCACCGAGGGTGATCATATATAAAGGGGCTTTACAACCTAGATCTAGGTCGTAAGACCTAGGACACGAGTTCTCGTCTTTGTATCTCGATGGACCCACCGCCCACATGGTGACACCATCGAATGGTCAACGTTTCGACATTCAATATCAGTGTTTAGTACGCACTTCAGTTGATAGTTTTCTTTTGTACGTTAGTTAAATAACAAGTTAACAAAAAAATAAAGAAGCTAGTGAAATTACCTTATGTTATGTGCCTTCTTGATAAGCTCAAAGTCGCACGTCGAGCTATGGAGAGGGCTATGCTCGGAGTTTCCCTACGAGATCGAATCAGAAATGAGGAGATCCGTAGACGAACTAAAGTAGCCGACATAGCCCAGTGGATTAGCAAGCTGAAGTGGCAGTGGGCAGGGCACATAGCACGCAGAACTGATGGCCGATAGGGCTGCAAAGTTTTGGAGTGGACACCACGGACCGGCAAGCGCAGCGTATGACGACCACCCACAAGGTGGACAGGCGACCTCATAAAGACCGCAGAAATGTGCTGGATGCGAGCCACTTCCAACCGGTCTTTACGGAAGTCAATGGGGGAGGCCTATGTCCAGCAGTGGACGTCCTACGGCTGAGATGATGATGATGATGAGTGAAATTACAGGGCTGTTGAGACTTACCATCAAAGTCTCAAAGTAATGAGCGTCAAAGCAACGATATCCTGGCCTTTGTTTTGCTACTCAATGTTCTGTGTATCGCTGCAATGGTCACGGAAATGCGTTATCTTTTACCATCAGGAGAACGCCTCGTTCGTTACTGTAACATAAAAAAAAAAAAGTGTCATGAGTCATTATATAAGTAGGTATATGTGAAACAATAAATAGAGGTTCTGTTTTAGTTATGTATTTTGCTTTCATCGTGTACGTTCTACCATGCAATTATATTTAGTCTTCTGTGAAGGATAAATAGGTTTTGAATTAAAATTTTAAAAGTATATAACATAGGTGATACTTTCTATACTAAAATTTTATTCTTAGATGTTTTGTTTGTTTGTTACTCAATGACACACTTTAAAGCCGATAGACAGGAGACCTTACGTCGATGCTCAAGGCTTTAATCTAACTTCAATGTCTCATTAAGTTAAACTAAACTATATATATGTATACACATTTAAACATTAATATGGCTACTTTATTATATACAGCAACAATATTTTATTAAATACTTCCAGACTAGAATATCTACAAGTATAGTTGTAATCATTGCTGCGAGCAAAGACAAGTTCTTTACGATTTCATAAAGCAGAGAAACCAGTTTTTCATTTACACGGTTTTAGTGGTAATAAAATATAATTAAAATATTTTATACTAGCCCTGCTTTCTGTATCTGTGCCTCTGTTGGTTTACGAGTTGTGTGAGCCGTTTTCAAACGAGAGCTGGCAAAGCTAGTGGTACAACAAGAACAAGTAAAGTAAAAAAAGAAACCGGCCAAGTGCAAGTCGGACTCACGCACGAAGGGTTCCGTACCATTATCTATGAAAAAGGCAAGAAATTCGCGTTTGTTGTATGGGCCTATTTTATTTTATTTTTAGTATTTGTTGTTATAGCGGCAACAGAAATACATAATTTGTGAACATTTTTTTTTAAAATTTCAACTGTCTAGCTATCGCGGTTTTCGAGATACAGCCTGATGACAGACAGACGGACGGACAGATAGACAGCGAAATCTTAGTAATAGGGTTGCATTTTTACCCTTTGGGTACGAAACCCTAAAAAATGGAGCTTATGAAAGTGGTCGCGGATTTGACGTCGCAGTGAGCTCTTTGAGCTGGCATATTTCTGACATCGTAGAGGAGGGGCTCTGGTGAGGTTGCGCTCCAAAGCGCACTGGCACGTCTCGACACACTACCCGCTCCCACCCCCGCGCCCGCGCACCAACTGCGAGGCGCGCAGCGTTGGACATTACGCCAAAGTACACTGAGAAAAGTAGTTCATCTTAGACCGGTCGGCGAGTTAATAGCCTACTCTTGCGTTGACGCTTAGGGTTGTTTATTTTTTGTTAAATATTATTTGCGTAATACGATTATATTTGATATTTTATGATGCCATGGTGGTGCCGGCGTAAGAATAGTACCCTGTCTACCCGTGGTTGCCGTAAGAGTCGGCTAAGGGATGTAATCCGGAAGATGAGGAGCAGCGTCTTCCTTGAACAATCACACCTAACTGCGCTCGCCCACCCGCCTGCCAAGCGTGGTGAGTATTGGCAAAACCCCCCCAGGAGGAGGCCTATGTCCAGCAGTGGACGTCCTATGGCTGATGATGATGTGATGTGATATTTTGTGTTATATTTGCGCTAAATAAAATGGCCTGTAAAGTGTAAATAATAAAGCAGCCGGTGAGAGCAGGTGAATGCGAGCGGGCGTGCAGCGTACTGGAACGCGCGCACCAATACTCACGCCAAGGCCCAGACTGCCGGCACCCGAGTCTCCTCAAAATTATGCTAATGTCTATGCTAGGCGGCCAATTTCTATAAAGATGACTTACTGTTCTTAGTGTACTGTGGTTACGCAAACCGATCGCACTAACCACTGGGCTATCAGCGCTACAAAAACCTAAAGCAAAAATAACCCGAATAATTAAAATTACAACTGAATATTTCCCACTGTGTCCCTAAAATAAAGAGATATAATCAAAAATGCTCAGTTTCTCGAAATTAACAATTCAACCAGCGTGTTTTATATTTGACGGCGGGAGTCATAAACTGTTGGAATGTCCGCCGTGCTTTTATATTAGTGCAGATTATTGTGCGCTAGTTTTTTATTTCAAGTTTTAATTTAATCTCTGAGAGAAAGATAATTTTGGTTTACAAAAATACATGTATTCTATCTTTTAAAATATTTATGATATAATAATAGAGCAATCTTTTGAAGATTACTCTCAAGAGCAATTTCGCTAGCTGCAGTACCCTTCAAACCGGAACACAGTAATGTTTACACACTACTACGACGACCTGCGGTCGAAGAAATTTATCATCAAGTAAAAGTGAAAAACATGTAAGTACATACCGGTCAAAATCAAAATTAGTCTTTTTTCTTTGCTTAGTCGGGTAAAAAACTAAACCTAATTTTGTATTACTAAATTCTTTAAAAAACTTATCCATTATAACAATAACATGTTTTGACAGCGGAAACAGTTTCACTCGGGTTTCGAAAAATATTCATATTTTTCGGTGTCATCTTTAAATTAAACTTCTGTCAAGAAAATAATTTAAAATTAAGTTTCCGACTACAATTATGATCGATTTTAATAAAATTAGATATTTTGTTTAAAAGTTATATTATATTATAGTGAGAAAATATCGTTTTAGTTTTCAATTTAATATTGTATTTGAGTAAACGTAGCTAACGCAACGCAATGTAAAGATATATGTTAGTATATAATATCCCGCACCGGCTTCGCACGGGTGCAATATAGACACTGATCTGGAGCATATGCATGACGTATGCATAATGTAATAAGTGCATATCTATGTCTTAAACTTGGACACATCATAGGAACACGGCTAATGCAACATGGTCGAACTGTCGAGGTATATAAACAAAACTTTTTTCACATAATAGTATTTTGAGTGCTATTAAGACGCGGTGATAAAAAATTTTTTTAATGAGTATTTACTTATAAGTTATTTATGTATAGGGTCCGAATCAGTCTTGTTGCTGCCGAAACTTAGGTACCTATTTTGAGAGTAATTTTATTTAATTTCATCTAATATAGTATAGTGGCTTTGTTAACAACACTACTAATCTGTATCATGTGCAAAATTTTACAAAGTTTAGATAGAGTTTTTTATTTTTATTTCTAAGTATTAAGTTTTTTTAATTGGACTTGACGAGTTTACCAATCTTCGACTGTCTTTGGGTTTCGGTCATAAATAAGACGTAATCATCATCATAATCAGTCGATATTCAACCGTATGTAGTTTCCCTACCTATCTTTCATTATGAATTTCGTTTTGAAAGTTTTACTAAGCATTGACAGTTCTGCTCGAAGAAAAGTCAAAGTCAAAATCATCATCATAATCAGCCTATACCCAATCGATTTCCGTTCTTTACCCATTTATCCTACTGCTTCTTTTTTTTGAAAGTTGCCAACTCGAACCTAAAGCTATAACCCTCCTGGCTCCCGTACTCCTCCGCGGGCCGCATGCGGCCCGCGCATCCACGCGACATAGTAGTTATACATATGTATATACCTTCCTCTTAAATCACTCTGTCTATTGATGGAAACCGCATTAAAATCCGTTGCGTAGAATTTCTTAGCGTACAGACGGCGAGAGGCGAACGGGTATAGTAAGCTATCCTTAAAAGGTAGATATATGCCACGGCGGACTTTTTTGTAGATCTATAAACGAGAAATATTCCACCATGCATAGTTTTGTTATTTGTTACATCTCAAAGGGATTAGGCAGCGTTTTCGATGAAAGCTCCCAGGTGGCTTGACCTTTTACGACACTTCCAATAATTATCATCATATTTGAACCAATTTACACAAAACCTTGACAGATTATACACTTAAACCTTCCTCATGAATCACTTTATCTATTGGTGAAACTCTCATGATAATCCGTTCAGTAGTTTTTAAGTTTTTTTCCGAACGGACAGACGCAGCGGACGACTTTGTTTTGTAATATGTATTGATGATAACAACGAATCCCTGTTTCCTTTGGTAACGCCTTAACTTGAGAACGACTTTACCGATTTCATTAATTTTCTTTTAACTTTTCTAAGACTTTGTAAATTGCGCAGAAAACTGGAAAATCAGAAAACCACTAAGTATTTTAACTTCGCGCGTTTTACGGTTTACGTGCTTGATGAAGCTAAAACAGGTCAATCTGTCAGGTCAGCTAGTTTCAAATAAAATGGATACACTTAAGGTTCTCCTGATATTGTTTCATGCCAAGGTATTTAAACCATAGCGATCTTAGACGTTTCTTATAAAACAATCCAATTTTAGTCAGATACATCCAAATAATTCTTACAAACCTCAACCCTCCTTCCCTTAAGACATGATTAAAAATGCACTTTACCGCTGTTAACCTGAAAGAGGTTACTCAGGTGTGAAATGAGTAAAGTGCCTGCATCTGCCACTTTTAATTAGGGAATTAAACTCCTTCCTTTGTGAGATGAGAATTAATGTTACCTTTGAAAGTGTGAACGGTTCGTTACTTATTTTTAAAGTGGTTAATGTGTTAAGATAAGGGTTTATTACAAGTTAAGTAAAGAGTTTCTTCCAAAAGATAATGACATTAGCAAACGTTAACCCTGGAATGAACGCGCTATAAATGAGCATGATATTTTTTTAACCATTAATCTTTATATCTTATCAATAACAATATAACTTATATTCTCTGTTACCATATTTCTCCAGGATAAAAATTATCTTATGTGTTAAGTATAAGGTTGACGTTAAAATAGAATATACAAAATCTCTCACTCAAAAACTTTTACATTTATAATATTAGTGTAAACAAAAACTACACAATTTATGTTGTATGGTTGACAGGCTAGTTGTTTGACCGCCGCTCACCTAATTATTTATCTAAACCAAACTAACTTTCAATCCGAAGCAAAAACTTGTATTATATTTTGTAACGATGATAGCTCAGTGGTTAGTGCGGTCGCTTCACACTCCAAAGGGCGTGGGTTCAACCCCAACAATGAGCTTGAGCTGGCGGTGAAGGTAAACATCGTAAGGAAACCATAGTGTGGTAATTGGATACTTTCTAGACTCGACTGGCTAGCTAACCCTCAAGTTGAAAATCTGTAACCAAGCATCAAACGGTGTGTTCTAGCAGCCTTACTTGGCCAGTTCTATTCCAATAGGTGTGTTTACCATCTTCGACCACACCGTCACTTAACATCAGGTAACTTTCGTAGCAATGATGGCTCAGTGGTTAGCGCGGTCGCTTCACACTCCAAAGGGCGTGGGTTCAACCCCAACAATGAGCTCGAGCTGCCGGTGAAGGAAAACATCATGAGGAAACCATAGCGTGGTGGTAGGTTACTTTCTAGTACTCGGCTGGCTAGCTACTACCCTCAAGTTAAAAATCTGTCGCCAAGCATCTAAAGGTGTGTTCCGGTAGCCTCACTTGAGAGCCAGTTCCATTCCTGGCTAGGTGTGCTTTACCATTTTCGACCACACAGTCACTTAACATCAGCTGAACTGTGGTCAAACACCTAGCCTGTCAGCCATTAAAAAAAAGGTGAGCTGTGGTCAAAACACCTAGCCTGTCAACAAAAAATAATCACCTTAATCAATCGTTAATCTATTTCCTTTCAACTTCTATAAAATATATATCAAAATAATTAATAAGTAACACCAGTATAAAACGTCACTAAAAATTACCATCGCACTCTATCATCAAAAACAAAAATGTCAGTAATTAATCTTACCCTTTCACGAGTTGTTGCCCCGGGTATCGCTGAAAGGATTTAAACTTTCAGCCTCATTAGCTGGAATATTCATAATTCATTATAGCTTCAAATGTCGAGGAAGTTTTAAAATTGTTATCTATTGTATTACAATGTTTGCACATTTGGAGCGATTTGGTTTTTTACCCGACTGCCAAGGAAAGGTTATGTTTTTCGCAGGTATTTTTTATGTATGTAAATTTCTTTATTACCTCGTGTCTTCCAAACGGCTGGATGGATTTTGACAGTTAAGATATCGTTATGTTCGTCTTAAAAGCCCAAGTGTTCTTAGGTAAGTTTATGAAAAAAAAGTGCCTAAAATACGGCATTTTTTTTTTCTTCTAACATTTATACAGGAACACTTGGGTTTTTAAGACGAATGTAAAAACACCTTAACTGTCGAAATCCATTCATCCATTCATTCCATCCAAATGAACTTTGATAAAATTAAATTTATTAAGTTTATTAGTATATTTTTTTAATGTAAAGGTAATGAGACGAAGGCGCTCTCCTGATGGTAAGAAAGAACGTCTGTCCATGACCATTGCAGCGCTACACAGAACTTTGATTAATAAAACAAAGTCCAGGGAAATGATATTACCACAAAACTAGCTTCGCAGTTTGACACGCCAACTGAAATTAAATGCAGAGAAACATAAGTACCGCTAGCAAAAAATCTATAAAACAAACCGCAGAAATAAAACTAAATAAACTCAGGATCCCAATTCATAACAAATATCGAAAATGCTTATCAATTGACATAAACATAAAGTTTCATACAATATAGAGCCATAACGTCTCCCTGCAGACTAGGAGATCGAGAAGAAATCAGAAACACTCATATAAAACTACTCTAGCGTCGAGTAAAGACGTCTGTCACGTTTAACGACGATATGTAGAGTTGGGGTGCAGCAATCAGGGACTCTATGTCGTTTATTGAAATCTCAGCCTTTTGAGATTAGAGTAGAGTTGATGACAGAGACATTCACTTATTGGTTTTACAAGAAAAAAGTTTAAAGTCACCAAATTACGTTTTTTAATCAAATCCGGAAAGTTTACAAGGCTTAAAAAAAATTGTTGCGTGACATGATTTTATCAGTGTTTTTCAAGGTATATAGTTTTTTTTACGTTTGACAGGCTAAGTTTTTTAATCACACCTCACCTGATGTTAAGTGACGGTGTAGTTGTAGATGGTAAATACACTTGGCATTGGAATAGAACTGGCTCTCAATTGAGGCTACCGAAACACGCCGTTAGGTGCGTGGCGACAGATTTTCTACTTGAAGCAACTAGTTTTTCAACTAGTCGAGTACTAGAAAGTACCCTGCCACGCTATGGTTTCCTCACGATATTTTCCTTCACCGGCAGCTCAAGCTCGTTGCTTGGGCTTGAACCCACGCACTTCGACGTGTAAACCGACCACGCCAACTATTGGTTTATCATCGGTACAATCCCTACCCTATGGTACCCTATGAGTTAGTCCAGGATATAAGCTACCTACGTTTACAGTCACATCCAAATCAGTGCCGTCATTTCAACTTTTAAAAGAATAATCATACACACATACCAACCTTGGCGTGAAAAATTACCAGCTTCTATGTTTGAGTTCGTAAAAGTGACAGTGGGTCAATATGTTATCGATAGTCACAATACCAATTAGTAATGTAGCGAAGAACGGTCATTAATATTTTTTTATACAAAATTGTTTTGCATTTGACGATACCCTGCCTAATGTTACGCAGGATGTAGTCTAAGATGAAGCACGCTTACATAGAAAACCCTTTTTTACTCTAGATTTGAAGACAGCCTGTACTTTGTGGGAAAATCAGACGCTAACTGCGAGTTCCACATCATCGCTGTACGTAAAACGAACTAGCATCACCTCAAATTTATATTTATAAAACATTTACATTAATAACTACACTTTTTTTTAAATATAGTTTTTCTCATAATAAATTGAAAAGTGCATAGTAAGTACTTGAAAAGGCCCAACGTCAAGCAGGGCCGAAATTTACCCAAAACTCTCTGAACAAATCTACTCTGCGCACCCAAGATGATTGTCACCGATATCCGTAAGAGGGCGTCAGTTCGTAAACTTTTACGACTAGCTTCCGACACGGCCTCGAGTAGTTGCTACCGGTGAAATGGGGGAGGACCTTAATATGCCAGCTAGTGAGCGGTGATCCTAATACGGTGCGGCGTGTAATCTTGATTGGATCTTTGGTTATGTAGATACTATTTTGCGGTGCAATATTATTTTTTCCATTTAGAGAATCAGCTATGCTATGAAGCTCTTTAGCGATGATAGCTCAGTGGTTAGCGCGGTCGATTCACACGACGAAGGGCGTGAGTTCAAATCCCAACAATGAACTTGAGCTGCCAGTGAAGGTAAACCAAAGCATGGTGGTAAGGTATTTTCTGGTACTAGGCTGGTAAACTATCACCCTAAAGTTGAAAATCTGCCGCCAAGCATCTAACGGTGCATTCCGGTAGCCTCGCTTGACAGCCAGTTCCATTTCAGGCTAGGTACAATTTCGACCACGCCGTCACTTAACATCAAGTGAGCTGTGGTCAAACACTTAGCTTGTTAAAAAAAAACATTACCCTTTTTTTGTAATTACATACTTATTACACCTACAGAACACCTCAAGACATTAAGGTGTGTTAAGTCCCTCCCTAAATGCAAACTGCGTTTATCCACAGTAGTAATGCACCGTCACTTGTTATAATAAACAGAACATCAGTTTTGATATGCACTGGCTTCGTCATATCTTAGAGTGACCATAATTTCTAAGAATATTATTAAGACATAAGAATTTAGGCTGTAAAAATTATACAATAGCAATATGCTTTACCAGTTTTATCTAAGAACTAATAGCTATTGTAGGCTTGATAAAATAAATAAAATTTTCGGCTAAAATTTTCAATGCAGCTCATTATAATAATAGGAATAGAAAAGGAAATATTGTTGTTTTAATATTAAGACTAAAATGTATTTGAATCTTTCTGCCTCTGTAGCTCCTGCACAAAGTTTAATGGCTTTTGAATTAAACGTCAAAATCAAGTTACAGTTGGACACTTATGTTTCAACAACTCTTATTAGAAAAAAAAAAACGTTTTAGTAAGATAAATTTAGCAATTCAATTAAAATATTTTTTTTGCTCATCAATTATTAATTTTGAATCTTATTAAAATCAATAATTAATGGATGACATTTCTCACAGCTCCATCTACCCTCTAATTTAAGCTTATATTATGTGAATCACGTAAGTCATAGAGGACTTGAAACACCGCTTTAACACTGAAATTACTGAGAAGTTTAACCCGAAAAGACTTACCTTTTCGTTGGTATTTTTGATGACTCTCTCTGTCACCCAGATCAAAAGAGCGAAAATTCAGAAATTCATGCCTTTGAAAGATGACAGGTGAAACTTATGACAGGCTGACAGATGTATGTGTAATAGTTTTTTTTTTTATAAATACATATTTATAAAACTCAGACACAGAACAAACATTTCAGTTAAGCACATAATTTTTTGTACTATTTAAAGTATTAAGTTTAGTGTAGGACGCCCTGAGACTAGATGAAGTGGCGATACACTTAAGACAGCTGGCAGTGACTGAAAACGAAAAGCCAAAATTTGGGCTCTGTGGCGTGTCTCGGGAGAGGACCATTTTATTTTATTTTATTGAGACAGTTAGAGACCTTAGGCTACTTAGTATAGTGTATAAGTAGAATTAACGTATCACAGTGAACCAAGTACTTTAATTGAACTAAGGTCCAATTACAACTATACACAACTTATTTATGAATTAACCGACAGTAGGTATATAAGTTAGTAAATACTTACTATTTTATTTTATTTATTTTATTTTATTTATTTTATTTTATTTTCTTAGGGAAACATACAGTGCTTATGATTAAATAAATTAACATGAGCGATAACTACACACCATTTATATGTTTCCACTTATGAATGTCTATTTTACACTTGTTTCACTTTTTGATTGTTTTACACTTGTTACAGCTATTTTACACCTTGTGGGAACTAGACAACCAGAGATTAGAAATAACAATAATTATACACAAGAAAAAGTTCAAACTGCACCAAACCAGTTCTTAGAGGACGTAGTTTTAAGTTCATGTATGGGAGTATTAAAAATATCAAAATCAGGGAAATAGTCTAAATTGTTAATATAGTTTGCTGATCTTATAAAGAAAGAGTTCCGTCTGTAATTTGTAGAACAAAGAGGAATATGATGTCCTGCGAGACGTCTTACAGACTTCGTAGGGACTTTCAAGTTTATTAAAGAAAGGAGATGAGGAGAATCAATTTGACATTGAGCGATTTTAGATAGTAACACGATATCTGCTATTTTGCGTCTCTCACAGAGAGGAAGCATATGGTGTCGGCTGCATCTCAATTCATAGCTACTGTCATGTTTTTTGCACCTAAATTGGAGATATCTCAAGAAGCTGCGTTGAATAGATTCTAGTCTGTTAATGTATTTATAGTACTGTGGGCTCCAAATTTGGGAGCAATATTCGAGAATGCTACGCACATAAGAGCAATAGAGAACTTTAAGTAGTTTGATGCTATTGAATTGGGAGCTTGACCTTTTAATGAAGCCCATGATTTTATAAGCCTTATTTGAAATAAAGTCAACATGTTTTTCATATGATAATTTCGAGTCGTGGATTACCCCTAAGTCACGTACTTCGTCCTGTTTCTTTAAATCTTGACCCTTAAGCTTATATATAAATTTCGTTATATTAGATTTACGTGTGAATGTTATCGAGTGGCATTTAGCAACATTAAGGTCTAATTTATACAGCTGACAATATTCTTCAAATCTTAGGAGGTCTTGCTGCAAATGATGACAATCAGTAGGATTATGGATTTGTTTAAAAATTTTCATGTCGTCAGCATATAGAAGGAAATTGGAGTATTTAAAGCAAGAATTTATGTCATTCACAAAGAAGTTAAACAGCAAAGGGCCCAGTAAAGAGCCTTGGGGCACCCCTGACGGCACATAGTTCCAAGAAGATGAATACCCATTTAGAACTATCGCTTGAGATCTATTCGCAATGTAAGAGGAAAACCACCTATATAAATTACCGTGAATACCGGCAGAGAAAAGTTTTTGTAGCAGCAAAATGTGATCAATTCGATCAAACGCTTTGCTATAGTCAGTAAATATAGCATCTACTTGCCCCCCTGCATCCATGCTCAAAGTCGTAAAGTCAATAAATGTCAATAGATTTGAGGTTGTTGAACGATTTTTAAGGAAACCATGCTGTTCTTGAATAAATGTCCCTGACAATGCATCATAAACTTGAGTATATACTAATCGTTCAAATATCTTTGCAAAAATACATAATTTAGATATTGGCCTATAATTTTTAACATCGTTTTTATTGCCAGCTTTATGAATCGGGGTCACAAAAGCAGATTTCCAAATTTTTGGTACAATGCCTTCGTTAACAGAACGCTGGAATAATAATACAAGCGGGGTTGTTAGTGCCTCTGAACAATTCATGATGAATATTGGTGGTAATTTATCAGGCCCAGCTCCTTTGGTAAGATCTAACGACTTTAAGAGTCGAAACAATGCATCAGGTGTTATTTCTATATTGCAAATAGTTTTACTATGACAGGGGTCTGTCTGTAGCGAGGTGGACTGAGTACTATGAACACTAGATGGAGAGAGAAATGTGGACTGGAAATAGTCGGAAAAAAGAAGGCATACGCCTTCTCCAGAGGTAGCCGTTTTCCCTTCATATGTCATGGAAGAAGGCAGAGTATTAGGATTATTTTTATTATATTTAATAAATGACCAAAATAATTTCGGGTTTTTTACTATGGACTGTTCGCATTTACTAATGTATAATTTATAACACTCCTCTTCCAACGATTTAGCTTTCTTACGAAGTAATGAGAAGGTTTCATAGTCTGATTTATTACCATACCTATGATACTTTTGATGATATTTAGCTTTTTCTTTAAGAACTTTCTTTAGAGTTGAGTTGAACCAAGGTGGGAAAGTGGAAGGGGTAATTCGTTTACAGGGTACGTATTTATCTATTACATCATATAAAACTTTATAGAAATAGTCTACGGCATCCTCCAGGGGCATATCATGCAAGCAGTTGTCCCAATCAACCTCATTTAGTGACAACTTAATACTATCGTAATCACCTGATTGAAAGAGATATTTGTTTCTGATGTTTGATTCTAAAGAATTAAAATTTAATAAATTTAGAGCAATAACTAATGACTTGTGGTGTTCATCTTCAGGTACCAAGGGATCATCACAGGCAGACACCGATAAGTTGCTATTACACAACACTAAGTCAAGCAACCTGTCATTAATATTATGACAAAAATTAAATTGCGTCAGGTTACACTCTGTTAAGGTATTAAAAAAGTAGATTTGCGTTTCTCCTACAGCCCCCTGGTACTGTGTTTGGTCCCCACCGCCAGGTACCCATTGGACGCCACTAAGGTTAAAATCACCCATAATCACAAATAAGTCATCCGGGCATGAATTCACTATAAGTGATAAGTTACTAGCAAAGTTATATAGTTGCGTGTTAAAAGAGTTACCTAATTTTTCGCTACAAAGATAAATAGTGCAGAAATGAATTAACTTAGAACGATTGTTTTTTTTATTTTTGTGAGTAACGGTCACCCATATATCTTCTGCTGATGAAGACCATTCTGGGCGCTCCGTCGCTATAAAATCCCTACTTATAGCTAATAATACCCCCCCACCGTACTTTTCTTTCGTAACTGCATAGTTCCTATCCCTTCGCCAAACAATATACCTATCGTCAAACAACTCACTATCATTAATACCATTAAGCAGCCAAGTTTCTGAAAGCGAGATAATATCATACGAATTTATAAGTACATTTCTTTTAAATAAATGCGTCTTAGTGCGTAACCCTCGAGTATTCTGGTAATATATATTAAAGTTATTAGAAGTCATTGTTAAAAATAAATTGTTACGTAGCTTACGCGAGTCAAATAATAATGTGTATAAATAAATAATAAAAATAACACATAACGGGAGTTTGCAATGAATCCACAACCATTACGCAATTTAAAATCCATCCAAAGAGCGTTACTAAATAGTAGATTAAATTCTGATACTTCTTTTAATTGTTTAATAGCTAAATGCAAAACTTGAAACGAAAAATTCCAGCATAAAATTGATTTTTTACTAAAATATAGGGTAGCATAAAAACATGACAGCGACAATTCTAATACAAACCAGCCTATTAACAACTTTTCTACAAGCAAAAACCAAAGACATCGGTTCGTAACGGGACAGGCAATAATCACCCGTAATGACGCGCACACACAGGCCATAGGCGGCCGGATTACGTCCAGCTATGGACTATGCTAGGTTGTTGATGATGATAATGAAAATGTTTATTGTCAAGTGTAAGTAGGAAAGATCTTACACAATAAATAAACTACTAATACAAACTTCTATTTCTCAATAGGCTTGAGTTTGACCACTATCTGCTTAAAAGTGCGACCTAAGATGGACCACGTTTTATCCAGAAAAAACCAATTCACTTGCAAGTTGTAGACATCCAATTGTACGACCGTCTAACAGGAAATCCTCACTTGAGATTGTTTAGCAGTTTGTACTTAAAAAAAGTAGAATCAAACTGTTTCAGTAAGGTGTTTGGAGTATAATGAATGACGTTCTTTCGAGCTCAAGTAAGAATTATGACATTTTTACAATGTGAATTATCGATGTCATATATGAAAAAAATCAGTAAAATCATGGTCACAGCATGTTATCTAGGTGATGAATGCAATCGCTTCATCGCGGCTCGCCTCGACCTGCCTCATATATCCGCCTCCCTGGGGTACGCCACACCTGTACACAGCTAAAATGGAGAAATACTACTTTTCTCTCTAACTGCTTTACTTTACTAAGCAATAATCGTTTTTTTTTTTAAAGTAAGACAATGTATAGGATTAAAATCCTATATTCGTTTTTTTTTTCTTGTCCAGGCGTTTGGTTATAATCCGCTTGCCGTTAAGTTTCTGTGAAGTTAAAAAATACACAACTTTCAATATTGCTTTAAAATATTTTCATCAATATATAAAAGTTGTTTTATGTAGAAACATTGTAAGTACGTAAATCGAACAAAATAATTACTGCTTTAAGTAATATGCTTCTATGTATTGTAGATTTTAACCAGGTTGGTTTCCAAAGCAAAGCAAATAAAATATATAAATAAAATATGCCAAAGAAAAATTTATAAAGAGCTTCCTTTGTTGGGGTTCGTCTTATTTTAATTGATTTTCATCTTAAGACACTTGAAAATATGTACTGATTGACACTGGCAGAAAATATTATAATATGCAAAATTAAAAAATTAACAATGGCAGCCAAGTCAAATTCTTGATTGGAAACAACATCTTAGCAATAATTTTTTGACACGAAATGTTCTTTGGCTGCTTTGAGACATTCAAAATGTATGGGTTCACATCACCGATAGTTACCACATCTCTCATCTGTTCTGAATCAGTCAGGTGTTTTCCATTCTTGGTTAAAGTTGCCACTCGTGGCACTAGCTCATAAGATTACTTTGTTTTCTGTACATTTGTCTATTTCTGGGGTGTATAATAAAGAGTTGTCTACCGTGTCAGCTTATTTGGTAGAATATGAATGAATGAATGAATAACTCTTTATTGTACACACTTAAATATCTGTATCACTTGAATATCAGTTTTAAGAGCTGCAGGATTTGTTTAGGTGGTCTGATGTGGTGGTGGTCACATCACATCACATCATCAGCCTTAGGTCGTCCACTGCTGGACATAGGCCTCCTCCTGGTTTTGCTAATACTCGCCACGCTTGGCAAGCGGGTTGGCGAGCGCAGTTACGTGTGATTGTTCAAGGAAGACGCTGCTGCCCATCTTCCGGATTACATCCCTTACCCGACTCTTACGGCAACCACGAGTAGAGAGGGTGGGGAACTATTCTTACGCCGGCACCACCACGGCACGGCATTAGAAATATGTATTTCCAAAAATAATAGAATTTAAGTATTCTATCAGTTATTTGGTTTCCAAAGTACAAGATTTGCTTACTTTGGGGCGAGAAGCGCTGTGTCCTACGATATTTATTTATTCTTATTTTTATCTTTTTTTTTTCGCGTTCCTTTTTAATTCTGAACGTGACTTTACCCACTGTTAGTTTACTGTGACTAAACTTCGTACGCGATTTGCAAATGGCGCGAACAAATGACGTTACACTGATAGATGCATTACTATGAGTCGTGTTTTCAGACAGACAGTTTATTAAACTTTGTTATTATAACTCGTTAAAACGAAACTAGAGGGCGTTGGCTTAAACTGCCGTTGCTAATTTTTATATGACACACTAGTGCTGTTTCCCACAACTTAGTCCGCGTGTTTAACAAAAATTTTGTTCAGTTTGCAGTATATTAAAGTATCTCATATGTGTGCCAAATTTCATCTAAATCCGTTCAGTATTATTTGGGTTTAAGACCCAACAATGGGATTGAGCTGTCGATGAAGGAAAACATTGTAACGAAACCATAGCCTATTGGTAGGATACTTTCTAGTACTCAGCTGCCTAGCTACCACCCTCATGTTGAAAATCTGCCACCAGTTTACCATCTTCGACCACACCGTCACTTAACATCAGGAGAGCTGTGGTCAAACCTAGCCTATCAACCATAAAAAAGAATTAAAAGTCATGGTGGAATAAAGAAACTCGCATACCTATATATACAGAAACCCTGTATGTATATGTATATTATAATAAAAATGATATTATAATAATGCTACCTCTTGTATTTAAAACGTTGGTGTGCCCGGTAGAGTCCATATTTAGGAATGGAACAAGCTGCCGGCTTCCTTGTTTCCTGAGAGATATAATCTAGATCTTTTCAAGACCAGAGTGAATAGGTATCTTCTAAGTCTGCGTGCTTTATCTTCGACCACATCATCGCTTACCATCAGGCGAGTAGGTGGTCAAACGTGGACTTATCCGTATTAAAAAATAATTTGACTGTATACCATATACTAGTTTATATTTTCAACATCTTGTACTGTATGGAACCGATAAATATTTTGAATCTTTAATTTTGAAACCTATAAAAAACTTTTTATTTATGTAGTAAAATACCTAAAGAGTTTGTATTTAAAACAATTTAAATTTCATTCGCCCCCGTCATTAAATTAATATTCGTAACGTCTCAATCATAAAAAGGTTTACTTCTGCATTTCCATTGAGAAGGAAATACATAATTTTCGCATTTATTACCGTCTCCGTTCGCTGCTAATAAACTCCCGATTCAAGATTTATATTAAAATTCAGAGGAAAGAGCTCCTGAATGAAGATTTTCGTAGGATACATTAAAATCTGTTTTCACCGCTTCTATTTTTGATAGTGGTCTAAGTAATAAGCTGAAAAAATGAACATTTCTTGATGTATCGTGCTATTTGTGAAATACAATAGAAAAATAACAGAACTCTTGAAACTAACTTGAATGTTTTAAAGTATATAATGATCGTCTAAGCAACGGGGTTCAGGACTTTAATTGTGTTACTCAAAGTTTTGGATACCGCTTCATGGAAAGTCGTTACCTATTAACCTTAGGACAGTTTGTCTCATTACTTTTGTTTTAAAATAATACTAAAATATCCATATGACAAACACTTTCAGATTAGATTACTTAATTAAATCAGAAACCAACCATAACCATAAAACAGAAAAACGAAAACCAAAAACGGATCCAGAAATCAGAATTAATTTAAGTTATTTGATCAACATGCTATAAAACAAAGTTGCTTAGTTATGTCTCTCTTCGTGTTTAAAGTAAAACCACAAATGACATTAAAATTAATAAGAACCTCGTTTCTTTACTTTGTTACTCTTCGCCTAGAAACAGCAAAAGTTACTTTTTAGATACGTAACAAAAAACAAACAACCCAATTATGTACATCTAGCTATTCATTCTCATAAAATTGTTACAATTATTTTGGGAAATGTATTTTTGGCCACGAATTGTATTTTTATGGTTGCCATGATAACTTTTCACACCGGAGTGGTGCTGGATCTAAAAAAAATCAAGACTTTAATCGCTGGATCTTTTATTCTTGCACCACAGCCCATGTCCGTCGGGACGGCAATAACAAGTCCATAAACCGTTTTTACTGCCTTTGTTCGAACAAATGTATGTCGGTTTTGACTTTTTAAACAATGAACGTATTTTTGTATGGGAAAAGGAATAATTCTTAAGACGCTCTTGAATGGACTCTGAAGGAAAATAGCTTTTTTAAAGTCGTAAAACCTTCGCTTTAGTGGTGAGATCTTCTTTTTGACTGTTATTTGGTCTGTTCTTATGGGGATTGTATTAAATTTGTGTTAGAATCGGTGCCAAGACTGTGAAAGCTGCATTGGCTCTATAAGCGGTATATTTTACTGCAAATCCACCTACTTATGCAAAGATGTTAGCAATATTTTTTTTTTTTTTTTAATTCCGATAAGTCCGCGTTTGACCACTAACACGCCCGATGGCAAGCGATGATGTGGTCGAAGATAAAGGACACAAAATTAGAAGATACCTATTCACTCTGGCCTTGCAAAGATCTAGATTATATCCCTCAGGAAACAAGGAAGCCGGCAGCTTGTTCCATTCCTTGGCCGTACGGATGAGAAACGTAGAGTCAAAACGTTTGGTACGTACCCAAGGAAATTCCACTATGTATGGGTGGTAGTGGGCCGTCTTTCTACTTGTCCTGTAGTAAAAAGGGGATGGAAGTAAAAGGTCGTACAGCTCAGTAGCACATTCTCCGAAATGAATTCTGTAGAAAATTAACAGACTTGCTACCTTCCGGCGGCATCCATTACATTTCACACCGGCACCGTAAAAATGTCAAACCCTTTGATAAGTTTGCTATCTCAGAATCAGCTCTAATTTGAACCACTTTCTAAAACAGGAGATTCTGGTAAGCACTAGTGAAACCTTGCCAATAAAAAAACGAACAATTCAGCACAGCTCTTAGCCAGATTTAACTATAATGGAAACGAACAAGACGTTTTCGTGACGGTAAGAAGTTACGCTTGTTTGTGACCTTGGCAGCAGTGCTTAGAACTTTAAGTTTTTGTTTTATTATTTTAGCCTATTTTGTCCCACTGCTAGGCAAAGGCCTCTCTTTCTACTTTCCATGCCTCTCTGTTTGCTATTGAGGTCTAATCTTCATCATAAGCAAGCTCATCTTTCCACCGTCTTCTAAACCGACCTGGTGGCCGTTAAACATTCGAGACTCAGTTAGTGGTGGTTCTCGCCCATAGCTCCGCTGGCATTCAGCAGACATGTCCAGCCCAGTTCCACTTTAGAACTTTGAGTACAAGGGAAAATCAGCTTTTTTTAATAAGAAATAAGCTTACGTTTGACCGCCATATCACCTGATGTTAAGTGATGATACGGACTAAGATGGAGCACGCTTGCCTAGAAGATACCGAATCACTCTAAACTTGAAGACACCCAGATTATATCCAACGGGAAACACCCACTCACGCAGCTCATTCCACTGTCTAGCAATCCGCACAATGAACGTGGAATCAAATCGTTTCGTTCGAGTTTTTGGAACGTCGACCATGAAACAATGTCGCTTTTTTGTGCTTCTGGCTGTCCGATAGAAAAATTGGGCATGGGAGAATTAGACCATGTAGTTCTGAAGCAAACTCCCCGAAATGAATCCGATAAAACTAAGCTACGCTAAGCGAAGCTGAAGCTTTCAGAGTCACTGATTTCCAGGTAGACATAGATTTAATTATATCACACTGACATTTAAGACTCGGTCACTAGATTGAGTCCAACTCAATTTGTAATGTAGGCCAGAAGTTTTGTCGGTTGTTTCTATGTAAAGGATGATGTGTCTCTCGCGAAGACAAAATTATCCTGTTAACTAATGAAAGACTTCCCAGCAAGTTAACACTCCTAATTTAATTTTTTGGTGAGTAGACCTAAGATCATATAGAAATGCCATTGAAATGGAAGATAGCTTTTTTGTTTTTAACATAAAAACTTATATTTAAAAACTGATGTTAAAATTACATAGATGGCGTTGATTGCCCTTGGAACTCGCTACCGTTTCGTTCACCATTCCTAAAGACTAATTGTTAACTGTTTGTATGTATTGTAGGTATTGTAATAGACCATATTGGCTATCAAGTATAGATATAAAATGGAAGATAATTTCTTATTTTGAACATAAAAAGCGTATGACAAAAGTAATATTAAAAAATTGTTAACATAGATGGCGTTAACTGCCCTTAGAACTCGCTACAGTTTCGTTCATAATTTTTTACAGACAGTATATTCTTAAATCGTCAACTCGCTTCTCTTTAATTGTTAAGCGCTTGCTTGCTTTATTACTATAATTCGATGCCTTGTTATTGTATTGTCATTGTGATTATGTAATGAAAGGAGGCTCCCGCTCAGCAGTGGGACAGTTAATTTAAAAAAAACGGCTGATATATGGATACAAATAACTTATTAATAACACCCTAATTACAAATCAATAAATAATTATATAGTTATTGAAAACTAATTCTTTATATTCTTAACGAATTTAATAAATATGTACTCGTATATTATTTATTTAAATAAAATTTATGTATTGTATGTTAAATATTACAATCAAATTATTTCAAAAATCTTTTAGTTTAAAAAAGTATTTTTATCATTAAATTGTTTTTGTATTAGCCATGTTTTTCTCGCTTGTTTTTATTTTACATTATTTCACAGTATAGCGTGACAATTGTCACCTCAGAATGTTTTTAACTCTTTGACGCTAATTCTCCGATCTCCGACCTTCCTCACTCATTGTCCTCTCATCTCCGACCATGTTACCACTTATATTCCTCCTGGTTGCGATTCTCAGCCAAGTGCACGGCGGACCATCAAGAAAGTACAACAGCACTAATTGTGATGATTTTCAAGCTACTTTCAATATAAGGTATTTACAACGAAATCGTAAACGTCTTAAAACTAAACTAAAAGTGTGTTTAAACTACACAAACACAAATTGGTTTAGTTTGAAATTAAACAAATTTGTGTGATTGTTCTGTAGACGACTTGGTGACGTTTTTTTATGATCTCAAAAGAAATATTTTAACTGAATTATTTTGGTATTGTGTCAGGTTGAGTTTTTCTTGTTGTTTTTCTAGATTATTTTTCCAGTTTAAAAATTAAGTGAATATTTTATAACTATGCCAATGAAGCTCTGTATCCTTGTTTGGTAAGAGATTCAAGATGAAAGATTTTATTGTAGAATGTAGGTAGTAAAGATCTTATACAATATTAAATATAGTTCCATATTATTTTATCACTAGCTGCGCCCGCGGTTTTACCCGCGTGGTGATGGATGATGATGATTAAAAGTATCCTATGTTTTATTCCAGGGCCTAAAGTATTTACATGCAAAATTTCATCCAGATCCTTTCAGCCGTCCTGGCGTGATTGAGTAACAAACATCCATCCATCCATCCATACTTTCACATTTATAATATTAGTGATTAGTGGGATTAGTGGAATTGATATAGTCTAGAATTGTTTTGTTGTGGAATTATGTATATATTTATACAATAACCAATTACTTAGTTTTTGTTAAAATTATGATTGCCATTATGTAAACGTTTCTATTATACAACTCTTCCAGCTAGAGACGTTAGAGTCTATTGAGAAGCGTGCCAAGAGACTCATCTGCGACGATTTCATTATTCAAGCTAAATTACAAAGCCTATAACATCGTCGCAAAGTTGCTAGTTTTTCGATTTTTATCGGATTCATTTCGGAGAGTGTGCTTCAAAACTACATGGTCTAATTTCCTCGTTACCATTTTTCTATCGAACAACCAGAAACTCAAGAAAACGATACGGTTTCATGGTTGACGTTCCAAAAACTCGAACGAAACGATATGATTCCACGTTCATTGTGCGGACTGCTACACAGTGGAACGCGCTGCCTGAGTGGGTGTTTCCCGTTGGATATAATCTGGGTGTCTTCAAGTCGAAAGTTAATCGGTATCTTCTAGGCAATCGTGCACCATTTTAGACTGCATCATCACTTAACATCAGGTGAAATGGCGATTAAACGTGTCAGTAGCCAATAAAAAAAAAAAACTCGGAACATTTTGGAAAATATAATTTTCTATACCTATTGTATTTTTCTGATAGTATTTTTGGTACCTTATCTGACTGATAGTTAAGTATTTGGGTTTTTTTCTAGACAAATATACATACTTGTTTAATAAACAAGGTAACACAGTGGATTCTTTAACTTATCTGGAGAGTACCTAATAATATTTTTTATTTAAATTTACCTCTACACCAAATTTCGCTTTTTGCCTGATCTACATTCTGCGTCAATTTATAAATTCAGATTTAGTTTTCTTTTTATCAGGAAGGTGGTGGGCACGTGGCATGTGGTAGCTATTATACCAGAAAAACAATTTCCAGAACGAGATGTGAACTGCTCTAAAATGGAACTTAGTGAAACTGATGGGGTAAGGTTTTTATTATTAAACTTTGTTTCTACAATATGTACGTTTTTCTAATTTCCCGAAAAAATTAGGTATTTTAATGGTGGTACTTTTTAATACACGATTGGATAGCTATTTTTAGTTGAAAATCTGCCGTCAAACATCTAACGTGTTTGACTTGAGAGCCAGTTCCATTCCAGGCTAAACGTGTTCACTATCTTTGACCACACCGTCACTTAACATCAGGTTAACTGTGGTCAAAAACATACCCCTCAAAACAACCTTACGTCAAAATACCTCGTAATGGAGTGATAAAATACTATGATAATGTTTTTTATTTACTAACCTAAAATAAGTTATTTTAATAAAACCTATTCCAATTTTTGATTCTCTTATAACCTCTCGGAGTCAGTCAGCGAGTTATGGACAGAGCTACGCTTGAAACATCTCTAAAGAATTTAGAAAGTGGCAGTGGGCTGGACATGTCTCTAGATTCGATAAACATTGGATAAGACGCATTCTAGAGTAGAGGCCACGTATTGGCAAACATAGTTTAGGACGTCCTGACACTGAGTGGAATGACGATATACATACGTTAGTCTATAGAGTGACAGCGATTGAAAAGCTAAAACTTGGGCTAAGTGGCGTAAATTATTGGAGGCCAAAATCCAGCAGTAGTTTAGCAGTAAGCTAATCACGATCATCATTTTAGAAACAACATATAAAGGAATTAATAAAGTAGTTACATAATTTTTTTTTAAGTTCATCGATCAATTTTCAATACACTGTTTCCAGGCTGCACTACAATGGCTGCTAAAAAAGACTAAAAAGACGGAGGATGTGGTCATCAATCTCGACGGAAAAGACATCACGGTTCGACAGAGGTATCACACGGAACAGCCCTACGACGTGTGGTCCAAATCTGTGGAAGGTGTCAATGGATGCTTCCAACAGGTCATGTCTTTAGACACCGGTGTTAATGAAACACGTAAGATTATCTTTTATAGTATAAAGAAGGCGGACAAAAGGCTCGCCTCAAAACGCCTGCATGTCTATTAACCATAGCATGACTTAGCAGTATAAAACACTTTTAGTGACGTAGACGTATACACATGTATATGCACACGCACACGCACACGCACACGCACACACACTCGCACACACACATAAATATATTTTTAACTAATTAAGTAATTATTTATTTATTAAACTAAGTAATCATGACTGTAACAGCAAATCACAGGAAACATAATAATAAAAAATATAATTATTTTAAATGTGAACTATTTAATATTGTTCTAAAACAATGTACAGGTTTTAATCTTGCATTAGTGATAGCTTACCATTTTATATGTCAAAAATGTTTATTGCCCAAAAATGTTACATACATGAAAACATTTGAAAGCACAAGTCAATGATATCAGTGTTTATTATACTTATTATTACCAAAATTATACAACAAAACATAAATTATTTAAAATAACCATAATTTTTTTTTTCAGAGAAAGTTGTCACTCACGCTATGATGCAGTTACACTTGGTTGAAAATGGTGAAAAGTCTGGACCATTTTTGGTGCAGATGCTTTGGGGACGGTTGATCTCTGCTGTTATTTATAAACAGAATTGGGTAAACAATATTAATACTTATTACGTGGTTGATATCCGCTTAACTAGGCGCCACCACAGTATCAGATATTTTGGCACCAAGCAGTAAATATTAATATTATGTTCCGCTATAAAGGGTACTGCAGCTAGCGAAATTACAGGGATATAGTGACTAACCATCGAATGTCTAAGCAGCGATGCTCTGAAGTTTACTCAAAGTCTACCGCTGAATTGGTCATAGACAGGCGTTATCTCTCACCATCAGAAGAGCGTTTCGTTTGTCACATTACTTGTACATTAAAATAAAACATTTAATACTTTTAAAACTATTTGGGTTATTTAGTTTGTGTATTAATTTACACAAACAGTTTTTAGTAGTTTTTGGGAATATAATAAAACAATATTAATAAATATATTAAACAGTATTATTAAATTAATGAGCAATATTAATAAATATATATTAAACAGTACTAATAAATAAACGAACAATATTAATAAACTTATTAAGCCGTATTAATAAATTAATGAACAATATTAATAAATATATGAAACAGTATTAATAAATAAATAAACAATATTTTGTTTTCAGGGTGTCACACAAGAGGAGTTGAAACCTGTATTTGAGATGTTATCGAAATTGAGAGGACCTCAGCGATTGCCGAAAATTTGTAAAAATCCCCTACGAGATCTGTTATACTTTTAAATTTTTATTCGGAAACAAGAAATTTCTTTTCGAAACTGACATTTTACTTATGTATATTTCGAATTTAAAGAAATAACTGAAAAAAAATTGTACCGAATGTTAATAGTCAATCCGCTTTGTTGTTTGTTCCTTTAACTTTTTTTATATCATGTTGTTTTACTTACAAAATCTTAACTACTTAAAATAACTTAATAAAAGTAACAAATAAATACCAACCTTTAAAAATTTCTAAAATTTATTCCACTACTACTTAATTACAAATGTATAAAAACGAAAACCTAATCTAATAGTATTTTACCTTGCTACTAATTAAATTAAAATTATTGTTGCCAATACTCGTATATGCTATCCCAGTACTGGGGCAAAGGCCTCCGTTCAACACTATCGCACAATTAAACATAGGCTGTATAAATAATTGGGTACAATTCACAACTGGAAAAATTATTACGATAGACTAGACTGTAAAACACATTCTTTGAATTTATCCGTTTAAAAAGCAATGAATTTCAGTTCTGTAAGCATTACTTGCGATCGCTGCCACGGTGTCCAGTTGGTAACAAATTGTATATCCTCACGCCATCATACACGCGATATCATACAAAATGGAAAGAAAGGAGTCGCTAAGTAAAATAAACTAGAATTTTTGGGCAAAGAATTAAAAAATACCTACAAAGTTATGGAATGAAAGTGTTTTTATTTACTAGATAAAACAAGTTATTGATAGAAGAATGAAGTGATGGAAATCAATACTTGGCGTGAGGTAGTTTAAAATCGAGGAAGATGATAAAAATGACAATATAATCTATCTAATACCTTTAAACGAGCTAATCCTGTTTATATGTATATATATACATATAAACAGGATACATAATTATATATAATCTGAATCTCGGAAACGGCTACAAACGATTTTCATGAAATTTTGTATGCAGGAGGTTTCGGGAGCGATAAATCGATCTAGCTAGGTTTAATTTATAGAAAACGTCGTTTTACCCGTATTTTCAGTCGAGCAAAGCTCGGTCATCCTGGTACTTATGATAAAAATGTGACATTTAAAATAACTCTATAAATGAATTTTTACTTTTAAAATAATGCTCCTTCCCTCCCTTCTAACGTCGGTGTGCCCGAAAGAGTCCATATTTGACTATGTGCCATATACTATGACAATACAAAAATTAGAGACAGCAGTTACTTTTGTCTCTTTATTTATGAACTTAGGTACGTAGGTATTTTCTATTTCTTTTCTATATTACTTAGTCTTTGTTAAATTCTGTATAGATTGCCGACTGGTTCCGTGCTACTGCCTTATTAACTGGCCTTCTTTATTGCTTAGTTCGAAAGATAATTTCACGTCGTTTGGTCAAACATATCGTGAATGTTATGGAAAAATAGTTTCCCACCCTTTTGGGGCTGAACATTTTTATGAGTTTGTGGTTATTGTACTTATGATATTAATGAAAGTAAAGATAGACAAATAACTAACGGTAATACATTTATTATACATAATACATTTATTATACATAAATGTATTTAAAGTGTATGTGTATTATAATTATGTATATGTAACGTAAATCTGATGATGATGCAGAATTCATTTTAAACAGTAAAAAAATAACAATCGAGGTTTAAAAAAATATCTTATTATATCTCTTAGCATCAAGAGATCTAAAGGTAATAAAATATAATACCCCAGATTATCTTATGCGCAATCTTGAACCCCACCTATTACCCTTTCCTTAAAATATCAGGTGCGCTGAAAAATTAAAATTCATTCTGTTTGAGTAACGACACAGAAAAGCGTCGTAAAATTAGAAAAAGTGCCTTCAGGGATACAAAAGCTTACATCGAGGACTGAGAAACCTAAAAAAACGGTATAAAAGGCGCGATATTGATGTCAATACCTCTTAATGACAACGCCCTGGTTATTGTAGGTGTTCATAGGCGGCGATGACTACTTACCATCAGGAGCCACGTCGCTTCTTTACTACTTTTACATATAAAATAATGGTATTAATCATATATTTTTTAAATTGTTACAACTATCGTTACATTTTAGTGTAATTTTTAGTAAATCGAACACTGCTTTGTAATTTTAAAATAATTTACCATACGTTCTCCTAATGGTGATGAGATGACGCAATGCATAATGGGCATGCATGTCCATCACAGCAATACACAGAACTTTGAGGAACAACGCAAGGTCTAAAGTATCTCTGCTTTGACGCTCATTACTTTGAGACTTTTGATGGTTAGTCTCAACCGTGTAATTTTACTACCTTTAAGCCAAATCACAGTAATGTTTACACATTACTGCTTGGCACTAGAATATTTGGTACTGTTGTAGTACCTATCTAGACAGCCTCCTGCTAAGGAAACATTCCAATCGAGCACATATCTAGAGTTGTAGTGCTATTGTAGGTATTATTTGACTCTTTAACTGCATTTACATAGCGATCTAAGAAACTAAAAAATCCGGTATATTTAATATTTTCCATACCGTATAAATACCGCTTTTAGTCCTATTGCTAGGTACACAAAATACCCTCTAGGGGTACCCTTATCCATCTTGAATAGTCAGTTTTACGATCCTATTATAAAATGGTCTTTATTACCATTTTATTGCTAAAAGACTTTAGGTAATTTCGTCACGGGCTGCGAGGTAAAGATGAGATTTAGAGGTTTAAAGTCATCAAAAGTTCAGTTTAATATTTCGGTCAGCGAAGTCAATCTAAAGTGTTTAATTAGTTTTAAGATAGCATTTTCAAATGACAATAGATCATCGGTCGTAAAGATTGTTTTCGGAATTCGGGATAAAGTCATACAAACACGTGTTCTTTGGAAAAAAAAAAATTGACTACGGATATTACCAAAAAATATCTATTTATAAAATGAAGAAAAAATAATTCACTCATATATGCCATATATTCTCGATTAATATAAAGTTTAAAGTACGGTTATCATAATTATTTTTTTAATAGGTGAAGGGAATAATATAATAATTGAAATATTTTCGAATCTTTCTCCTGGTCTTGCCAGTTCAATGTGATCTGCACGAACTATGAGATTTTGTGTCAAAAATTATGGAAGTTTCCAATCTGGAAGTCCTAGATTAAAATATTGGTACGTGTCTATGTCAGAACGTAAGTTCGTAAGTAACGCATATCTGATGCGTTACTTACGAACGAGATAGTAATAGTTATTTTGAAAACAAAGACCACACATTTTTATTTATTAATTTGCCTACAGTTGGGCCTTTTCATTGTGAGAAGAATTAGGTCATATATATAACTCAAAGGTGACTGACTGACTGACTGACTGACATAGTGATCTATCAACGCACAGCCCAAACCACTGGACGGATCGGGCTGAAATTTGGCTTGCAGGTAGATGTTATGACGTAGGCATCCGCTAAGAAAGGATTTTGATTAATTCTACCCCTAAGGGGATATAATAGGGGATAAAAGTTTGTATGAAACTTTGTAAATTTTAAACCGATCGGGCTGAGACTTTTTATGCATAAAGCTACTATGACGTAAGCATCTAGCGCGGGTGAAACCGCGGGGCACAGCTAGTTAGGTCATATTTCATGATGCCACTATGTTGTGGTTGTCACATTTCACTCACCAAGACAACATTTAAACTCTCTAGATGTCCTCACAGTGTTTTTCTTGACCGTTTGAAGTTAGCAGCGAGAATCTATGTTATGTGCGAACATAACTTAAAAAGACATAGACACGTATATTTTAACCTAGGACTTCCAGATTGGTAACTTCCATAATTTTTGACACAAAATCTAGATTTTTACTGTTGACAGGATGATTGACCACAGCTCACCTAATGTTAAGTGATGGTTTGGTCGAAGATGGTAAACACCCCTAGCTTGGAATAGCACTCAAGTAGGCCAGACGGAACACACTGTTAGGTGATTGGCCACAGATTTTCAACTTGAGGGTGAAAGCCTGCCAGCCGAATATTAGAAAGTACCCTACTACTATGCTATGGTTTCCTCACGTTTTCCTTCACTGGCAGCTCAAGCTCATTGTTGGGGTTTGAACCCGCGCCCTTCAGCGTGTGAACCGACCGCGATAACCACTGAGCTAACATCACTATAAAATAATAAGATAATTAATTTGATTGACATTTAGATAATTACCCTGTTAGCTCATTTTGTAGAATATCTACTTCAATAGCTGTAAGGCGTGGATTCGATTCCCACTAAGACAAACATTTATGTGACGACAAATGTTTGTTCTGTGTCTGGGTGTAAGTAATATATTTACAAAAAAAAAAGTATTTAAGTATTCTATCAGCTATTTGGTTCCCAGTTAGTTTGGAGCTAGATGGGCGCTGTGTGTAAATATCTTAAAATATTTATTAATTTTATTTTAGAATATTTTTGGCCGTTCCCTTCACACACTTGTGTGTACTAACATATTCCATCAATCCAGTCCCTACGCATAAACAATAGATATAAAACGAGTGAAGTGGAACACCCTCTATTCAGTCGAGTCAGCGTCACGGTTTCCGGAACCCCCCGTGTAAGGTACAGGGAGTTCAGAATGGTTCTCTTTCGGAGTACCTGAGTTGAAATGCTGAAACGTCGCATTCTAGAGAATGGTAGGGTTAATATTGAGAAAGTTTTATTGAGACAAAGTAATAAATTATTTCTATAATGCGTGACTTTATGGTATCTGGATACTTATGTGTTTACATGTAGCTTAGTCACAACTTAGCTCCAGCTTGAAGTCACACTAATAAATTATTATAAATGCGAAAGTTTGCATGTTTGCATTATTCATATGTATTTATTATCTATGTCACGCTTAAACGATTTTAGTTGAAATTTAGAATGTTGATTAAGAAACAAATGTTTGGATGTTCTTAATGTATTATAAGAATGTAGTACCTGAATGACCGAGCTTTGCTCGGCAGAAAACACGGATAAAACGACGTTTTCTAAAAATGAATGAATGGTGAGTTCCGGCAGCCTCACTTGAGAGCCAGTTCCATTCCAGGCTAGGTGTGCTTTACCATCTTCGACCACACCATCACTTACCATCAGGTGAGCTGTAGTCAAAACACCTAGCCTGTCAACTATAAAAAAAACCTAGCTAGATCGATTTATCGCCCCCGAAGCCCCCTGCATACAAAATTTTATGAAAATCGTTGGAGCTGTTTCCGAGATTCAGATTATATATATATATATATATATATACATATATACAAGAATTGTTCCTTTAAAGGTATTACAGTACCTGGATGACCGAGCTTTGCTCGGCGGAAAGCACGGATACAACGACGTTTTCTAAAAATGAAACCTAGCTGGATCAATTTATCGCCCCTGAAACCCCCTGGATACAAAAAAAAATGAAAATCGTGAAGCCGCTTCCAAGATTCAGATTATATATATATACATATATACAAGAATTGCACGTTTAAAGGTGTTAGATAGATAGATTAACAAAAAAAAGTATTAAATTTAATCTATCAATTGTCTGACTTCTATAGTTTAAGCGTTGCTTTATTTAGGGCTAGATGGTGCTGTTTAAAATGTCCAATATATATTTATTTATTATTTTAAAGATTTGAGAGTTTTAAAATAGTATTTTACATTACTTTGTGTTTGGAGTTTTATTACCAGCCTGTATAAAGAGCACATTTTGTACATTTGTATTTGCTGAGTGAAGCTGTTGGCTGGACGTGAATCAATCACTGGCGTCCACTATCCACACCTGATGCTGCGTCCCATACATTTACATATTTGACTGGAACATACTCGTAGTAGGAAATTCATGTGAACATGAAAGTGTTTCTATGTATTACGCTTATGTTTCTATTTACAAAAGAAAAAGTTTAAATAAGTATTATATCAGTCATATTGTCCTCACCGTACAAGCTTTGCTTAGTTTTGGGCTAGATAGCGTTGGTAAAAATCTCATTCAATGTTTACTCATCGTTAAAAAATTAGCTTGTAAAGCTACGGCAGCTTAGTGATGCTATGGAAACATAGTGAAGATACGGCATCTTAGTGATGCTATGGCAACATAGTGAAAATACGGAAGCTTAGTGATGTTATAGCAACATAGTTAAGCTACGGCAACTTACTGATTCTTTGGCAATATAATGAAGATACTGCAATTTAGTGACGCTATGGCACCATAGTGAAGATACGGTAGCGATGATGGTTCAGTGGTTACCGCGGTAGGTTCGCATGCCGAAGGGCGTGGGTTCAAACTCCAACAATGAGCTTGAGCTGCCGGTGAAGGAAAACATCGTGAGGAAGCCATAGCGTGGTGGTAGGGTACTTTCTAGTACTCGGCTGGCTAGCTACCACCATCAAGTTGATAATCTGCCGCCAAGCATCTAACGGTGTGTTCCGGCATCCTCACTTGAGAGCCAGTTCCATTCCAGGCTAGGTGTGCTTTACCATCTTCGACCACACCGTCACTTAACATCAGGTGAGCTGTGGTCAAACACGAAGCCTGTCACCTATAAAAAAAAAACTAATGAAGAACACCCACTTGCAAGTAACTAAAAGTCGAAGAACATTTCCTTAATTACCAATTACCAACCACAATACAAACCTCATCTAAAGCCGCCCAATTACTGCGGTCAAACGATCCGGATAGCTGACATTCTTCCGTTTTCCGGACAATTTTTCATTAACCCGCGCGACCCGGCGATTGAAAATCGCTCGAGCGACTAAAAAACCATTCGTGCGACTAATTAGTCGCCGACAGCGTATGGGGTCGCTTTGATTGTATTGATAATTGTTTTGGAGGTAAGTAAACAGATAATACATGGGAGTAATTAGTTTCGATGTTTGCTCATGTATTTGACAGATGTTAAAGGTAAGAATAATTACTCGTAATTACTTAAAGCCTTGAGTAACTGGCGGGTTACAAAATTGAATCTGCGTCAGCGCTGATTTTATAGACTGTTCCACTGCCGGGCCTCTTCTTATTGTAAGAGGCTTTTTTTGCAAAAGGCAATCAGATACAGATACAAATATTAGGTTGACTAAACATCGTGACGAAACCATAGCATGGTGGTAGAGTACGGCTGGCTAGCTACCATCCTCAAGTTGAAAATCTATTCCCAATCAGCTAGCAGTGTGTTCCGGCAGCCTCACTTGAGACCCTGTTTCATTCCAGGTTAGATGTTTACCATCTTCGTACACACCGTATATTAACATCAGGTGAGCTATGGTCAAACAACCTGTCATACATTAAAAAAATATATGTAAATGATGTTTTTTTATGGCTGACATGCTAGGTGTTTGACCACAGCTCACCTGATGTTAAGTGACGATGTGGTCGAAGATGGTAAAGCACACATAGCCTAGAATGGAACTGGCTCTCAAGTGAGGCTGCCAGAACACACCGTTAGATGCTTGGCGGCAGATTTTCAACTTGTGGGTGGTAGCTAGCCAGCCGAGTACTAGAAAGTACCCTACCATCATGCTATGGTTTCCTCATGATGTTGTCCTTCACCGGCAGCTCAAGCTCATTGTTGGGTTTGAAACCACGCCCTTCGGCATGCGAACCATCCGCGCTAACCATAAGCTAATATATGTACGTATATAAAAATAATAATTTGTGCCGAATTGACTAAGTTGTGACACACCAAGATTTCTTTAGTTGGAAGTTGTCTGTATGCAAGTAGACAGAATCAGATAGTCTGCCGCCAAGCAGTAGTGTGTAAGCAATACAGGTTGAAGAGTATTTTACCATACGGCAAATAACCTGCTTAGTTAATTATCGTATAAGTATCTTAGTTTGTCATCTTAGTCATCTTAGATCTTAGTTAGTCATCTTAGTTTTACTTGGTGGTAGATTTCCTTAGCAGGAGGTCGTCTAGGTATGTACCACCGCAGTACCAGATATTCTGCCGCTAAGCAGTAGTGTGTAAACATTACTGTGTTCCGGTTTGAAGGGTACTGCAGCTAGCGAAATTACAGGGCTATTGAGACTAACCATCTAGTTTCAAAGTAATGAGCGCCAAGGCAGCGATGCCCTGGACTTTGTTTTACTACTCAAAGTTCTGTGTATCGCTGCAATGGTCATAGACAGGCATTATCTCTTAACATCAGGAGAGCGTCTGGTTCGTCTCATTACTGTTATATAAAAATAAAAATAAAATGTATATCGACTGTATTTTTCTTACTTAGTTACAATAGAGGCTACGTGGCAAACCAAAATAAACAGTTAAAACACATCTTTGTTCGAGCCAATTTAGAGCAATGGACCAATGAAGTAGAATCGTTAAATTTAATGTACACTAACCTGATGCTATAAAAGCAGGTTAATCTCAATACACCGATAGCACTTATTATCTTTAGTGATGGGACGTAAGAGATATCGATAGTACTATGCGTTTAATATCGATAAAATACTTCATCTTGCATATCAGCGGTTCACTTGTTCAGAAAAGGATTCAAAGCATTGAATTCAAACGTAGACATAAAGTTGCTTGTCTGTCGATTTTCTACCGGATACACTTTGGAGATTTAAATCTGCATGACCTAATTTCACTGTTTCAGAAGAAGAAAATTTAAAAATCTATCAGTTATCTGATTCCTAAAGTACAAGTTTTGCTTATTTTTATAAAAAACTGACTTTATTTCACTAAGCCCTAACAAGGCTAGGTTAGTTATTTTATTTTACGGAAAATTCCAGTCCTTACTTCATATGACCGTAAACACCACTGTAAAATCACAATAAAGCATTATTAAATAAATACAATAAAAAAATTGTTTTAAAAACCATGTATAATAAAATTTCCTATGGAACCAATCTAAAACTATAAACTTTCAAATAAAAAAAAAATAATCTTATCAGTTTCTGATACAACAAACATATTTAAAAAATATAACCGAATTGGAAACTACCACAAAAATAACTAAAGTACTTTTAAAACTAAATCCAATGCGATTTCTAAGGCTCCATGTTTTTTTTTGGAAGATCTTCCGATTATGGTCCTTAAGGTGAGCACATCACTATTGCCGGAAATAAAAATCGTAAATGAAGCCATTCCATCGTGGGTCTTGGTACTATTAAGTGCGTTTCGGGAGTCACGTTTACTGTCCTTTTATTTCAGGTGGTGTATTATTTATTTGGGGTCGATGACTTTTGGGAAATTGATGTTTTTAGCAATGGTTTAACGAGACATGCCAGAATAATTTGTAGCAATGGTTAGCGTGGTAGATTCACACGTCAAAGGGCGTGGGTTCAAGCTTGAGCAGCTGGTGAAGGAAAACATTGTGAGGAAACCATAGCGTGGTGGTAGGGTACTTTCTAGTACTCGACTGACTAGCTACCACACATAAGTTGACAGTCGCCAAGCACCGAACGATGTGCTCCGGCAGCCTCATTTGAGAGCCAGTTCTAATCCAGGCTAAGTATGTTTACCATTTTCGACCTCATCGTCTCTTAACATCAGGTGAGCAGTGTCAAACACTTAGCATGTCAACCATTAAAAAAAACATTAATTTCAATAGCAAAAAGCAGAAAAAGCGTTTTGATTTTGTCTACAATAAATATTGTGCATTTTTACACAGTGCCATCTAGGTTCAAACTAATTAAAACATGTTATATGGGAACCAGAGAGCTAATAAAAAATATTGCTATTTTAATAGGTATTTAGATAGATATGAAAGTTCAGCTGCCAAGTTGGGAGACCGTCTGGCTTCCAATTTGGGGATCCTGGATTCGAATCCCACAGCACGCACCTATCTTTTCTGAGTTATGTGGGTAATGACGATAATTCAAACGGTGAACGAAAACATCGTGAGAAAATCTTCATGTCTGAAAGATCTCAAAAAAAAAACTCGAAAATATGTAGACCAATCCGTACTTGGGCAGCGTGGTGGACTACTTCTCTTCTCACCATGAGAAGAGACGCGCAAACCGTAGTGGGACAGTTTAAAAAAGGGCTGATTTAGATATAGAATGAAGAAGTTAATCTTTTCTTTTCACCTTTCGTGGATTCAGCGATTTGAACAGATAATGATTTTTATCTGCATGCATATTTGTTGTAACATATTGTGACCTGTAATCAGCTATTACCAACAAATATAATATGATACATTTTCTTAAATCTAATCATATTTTTTTTCATGTAAAAGTGATAAACGGGGCGCTCTCCTGATAGAGACAACGCATATCCATGACCATTGCAGCGACTCACAGATTTTTTAGTAGCAAATCAAAATCCAGAGCGTCTTCGCTTTGGCGTGCATTACTTTGAGACTTTTGATGGTTAGTCTCAACAGCTCTGTAATTGCGCTAGCTGCAGTACCCTTCAAACCGAAACACAGTAATGTTTACAGTTTACACATGTGGTAGAATATCTGGTACTGCGTTGGTACGACTGCTTGCTAAGGAATTCAAGCTCAAAGTAAAAGCGCAGTATGTAATACATAGTACTGTAATCCACTACGACGGCCTCCGTCCACCATTTCCGGTCCATTAACCCTTAGACCAAACCCTTATTGCTTCAATATCCCACAACACCTTTTGGCTTATTCAATTTATTTCTTATTTCAAGGGTTCGGAAGTGTATTAACTTAGTTTGACGGTTGTTGGAGAAAAATAAAAGTTTTTCCTCTTTTACAGCGGTAGGGACCGTTGTAAAAACCACAACTAGATAAATAGCTACCGCGATATCTTGCATTTTTATTTTCTCTATAAACTTACACATTAACACCAAAACATTTTTGAGCCAAATAAATAGTACACTAATACGCAGATACAGAATAATAATTACGCAAAACACAAATGATAATTATATAAACATACTCGTACATATACAAACAAATAAAAAAATCTAATTTGCTAAATACATGTGTCAAAATATTGGTACATAAATTAAAATGTCGCTGTGACCACAGACTTAACCCAGAATTTGGTGTGCAATAATTGGATAAAATAGAATTACTGATTAAATAATGACAATTTTAGATTAACTTATTATGTCATGAGGTCAATTACAAAATGACAATCAGTGCAGTTTATATAATGTAACTTATTAAAAAAAATGGCTTATCATTAATTAATTATTTATTGTATAGAGTAAAATGTCTTCTCGGTTTAGAATGCTTTAAGTTTTCTTTTGAATATAAATAAAGAACTGGCTTCCTTTATTACTGTTGGCAATTCCTATTCAAACTTATGAATGGAAACAAACACAAACACCGCTAGGTTTTAGGTATTTTGGTTTAAAACTCAACTATTGATATGAACCGATATTCTGGAAATTTCTATGAGACTAACGTGAAAGTATCAAGTAGAAGTAGTAGTAGAAAGTATAATATGGAATAAAATAAAAAATATTTTTCAAATCAGTTTATAAATGACGGAGAACTGAGGTAATAAACATTAAAAAAACACAACCGAATTGAGAACCTCCTTCTATTTTGAAGTCGGTTAAAAACGACGCGCGGCCTTAGTTTTGCTTGACATATTTCGTTTTAAAGTCAGAACAGTTATTTTTTTTTTTAAAAGAACTTTATATTATTCTAAAACTCTATTCACATCAAAACAATACAATTCATCAAATGGCATCAATGGAATCCAAACTTATGAAATATTCACCTACCCCCATTTGTCTTTCTCAAAGAATGAAAATGGGAATCTTCCTCCGCCGCATCATTTTCACCCCTATTTCCACGTAATAAAAAACAAATGATTATTACTTATACTCACTCATACTGTAAAGGAGGTTTCAGACTAGTTAGCTAGATTATTATATTTAAAAAAAAAACTTGCATTCCGAAAGAAATGACAAGTAAGTCTTCGTTATATCTTTTATGTTAGACAGACTATGTGTATGACCTTAGCTCACTTGATGTTAAGTTACGGTGTGGTCGAAGATGGTAAGCACATCTAACCTGAAATGAAACTGGCTTTCAAACTATACTACACCTAATAAACCGTTAGATGCTTAGCAGCAGTTTTTAAACTTGAAGGTGGTAACTAGCCAGCCAAATACTACAAAGTACCCCACCACCAAGCTAGGGTTTCCTAACGATGTTTTCTTTTACCGGAAACGTAAGCTCATTGTTAGGATTTGAACCCACGCCGTTCGGTATGTGATTCGACCGCGCTAATCACTAGCAATAGCTAGCACACTATCTAAAATAACCTGAAAACAGTTATTTAAAGGTACAAGTTAATGTCTTCGAACTAAATAGTTTAATTATAATATCAATATTGTAGTTTTCAAGAATACACAACTCCAACAGAATTCGAAATATCATCTGTAAAAAAAAGATATTTCACTTTTAAGATGTTTTACTTATGCTGGATTACTCACGTTATGCCTTGCGGAGTAACGTGAGTAATCCCGCATGAATATAACAAAAACGTTTCAAAATTACGTCAGTTTCCATTGTATGTTATAACAAGAGCTTGCTAAGACAAGTGTAAGGGTGTCCTAAGCCAAAGTTTTTAGTTCATTAAAGGTGCGTGCAGGCGGAAGAAGTCGCCGGCGGATGGCTTTGGCGGCGAAATCACTCGAGCGGTACGGTGACAATGACGCGTGTAATTCGAGGACTTCACATTTAGATAAGCATTTCATTGCAATACACAAACTAAATTAAAAAAGAAACGTCAAAAGAGTTATAAGAACAAAAGGCGTATTTTTTATTATAAAATAGCATTGCGTTTGACTTCCAACTCTCCTGATATAAAGCGAAGATGTGGTCTTTTAGATCACGCTTGCCTAGAACAAATCGATTGGCTCGCGATGCAAAGGTATTCAGATTGTACCTATTTTGGGCTGTCCCACCCACTTGGGCTGCCACTTCAAATTCTATTGTACAGCGGTTCGTAAGATAAAAGTAGAATCAAACCGTTTCATACGAGTTTTGGAACATCTGCCTACGATAGTTCAGCAATTCGGTTTAGCATGGCTATTCAACGGAATAATTACTTAGTGTCAGTATCGTAGGAACCCTATCACAAGGTAGCGATCTAGTCGACATTTTTAATAAATAAATCATCATCATCATCATCATCATCATCAGCCGTATGACGTCCACTGCTGGACATAGGCCTCCCCCATGGGGGGTTTTGCCAACACTCGCCACGCTTGGCAGGCGGGTTGGCGAGCGCAGTTGGGTGTGGTTATTCAAAGAAGACGCTGCTGCCCATCTTCCGGATTACATCCCTTAGCCGACACTTACGGCAACCACGGGTAGAGAGGGTGGGGAATTCTCTGGGCACCACCACGGCAAGTAAGGAATAAATAAATAAACGTGAGTAATTCCGCTTAAGTAAAACTAAATTATTTATCCATAGTTTGTTCTATTTCATTCTTTATATGTAAATGTTTGTATAAATCAAATTTCGTGCAAATGCCTCTATATAATCCATGATACTAAAAAAAAAAGTATTTTATTCAGTTTAGGCCCTGGTAAGGCACTTATGAACGTTAAGTTACATGTTTGAATCTACCACCGGCTCGTAATTACACTTCAACTGAGAAGATTCCGGCAAGAAATGTAATGTATGTTTATTATAGCTCATAAAAGAATCACTAAGTCAAACCATGGCTTGTGGACACTGGCGCCACATTATTTTATTCTTAAACTTATCATGAGTTGCGACTTATTGATACGTATCGTCTTTAAGCCATAAGTCATGGCTAAATGCTATGTGTATTGAAGGTACATATATATTCATGTATTTCCGCCTAAAAGTCGTTTTGGTTACAACTGTGACGTGGATTTAATTTAAATATTAATCCAAATTGATCACATTTTTTTAAATCTATACAAAATATTAACATCCGACATAAACTTAAAATCTAAATAAATTTAAATAACCACAAGTCTTTTTGTCCTCTTCTCGCTGCAGTAACCAGTTGCCAACACGTATTTCGTCTCTACTCGAGGCATCCTCAGAACGTGTTAACACTTCGAGCGCAAGGCCAAGAATGAAATTGCAGAAATACACAAAAAAAAATCTCTTGAATAATCAAAATGCACTCCCGCAAAGCAAGGTCCGAATCAATCAATTACCAAACTTATGTGCTTTCACTACGAAGAATTATGATAAGATCTTTCAATAGACTTTCAATGTACTATACGAATTTTAAAACAAATCATAGTCACACTAATGCAAACAAACAATTATAGCTACAAACAATACGATCCTTAGGGAATCCTTGCTAAATGATCAGCGAGACCCGTCTCTCAGGAACCGCCAAAAGGTATATTAATAAAATGGATCTTTGATTTAAAAATCTTTGATGTCTTTTTTTTTAATGAAAACTCATTTCCGTGTTTGCTTAAAAGGCGATATTTTTTTATGTAAAATATTCTGTTGCTGGCTATATATTTGATGGTAAGCAGGTCTTATTATTGACTGTTCTGTATAGAAACCATTTACAGTTAATTTTCATCTTTGACAGCTCTGTTGGCTTGTTGGTAGTGTGCCTGTTTTAAGAGCTGTAGGGCGTGGGTTTGATTCCCACCCAGGACAATTTTGTGGTATAAACAAAATGTTTATTCTGTATCAGGGAGTTCCGTATTACAGGGATGTATTGAAAAAATAATTAAGTATTCTATTAGTTATTTACCTCCTATAGAACCAGCTTTGCTTAGTTTGGGGTCAGATGGTGCTGTGTATAATGTTCTACGTTATTTAATTATCTTTTGTTTCTTCTCCGCAATTGTTATGACTGTAAAATGTTTTTCTAAGGAAATCTCCCTACAGAATTTTCTGCCGATTATAGCTCAGTGGTTAGTGCAGTTGGTTCACAAGCCAAATGAGCTTGGGCCCAATGAGCTTGGGCTGCCGGTGAAGGAAAACATCGTGAGGAAACATTAGCGTGGTGTTAGGGTACTTTCTAGTACTCGGCTGGCTAGCTACCAAGTACTGGCTATCAAGTTGAGGGTGGTAGCCAGCGGAGTCTTCCGGAAGCCTTCCTTAAAAAACATTTTCAGGATATATCACTTAACATTAAGTGAGCAGTGGACACACGACTAGCCTGTCAACCATGTCAAAAAACTTTGGTTGAGTCAAGACGTCACAATTTTTTTTTCTCGTAAAGCCTAAAAACAAAAACAATTCATACAACCTACAACCGATGTTCATAAGAAACGGGTTTTCACGTGAATGCTCCGGCAAATTCGTGATGAAATGCGTAAAAATTGTGTTAAGGACCCATCCATACATTACAAACGAATATAACTTATAACACTTCGAACTTAGAGCTGACATTGCGATACGAAATAAAAAGCGAATAATCGGTAACGCAATGCTGGCTTACCGGTGGTTACAGACTTACAAAGATCAGTGTGCAGCTTTGTTAAACTTTACCAAGATTGATTTTGGGTTTATTTTTGATTGTATTATTTAAAAGTTTTGGTAAAATGAAAATCTTTTTGGGATATTGAATACTGAGGTTCTTATTTGCGGGTTCATAACGATTCACCTTGTTAACGTTGAAGCTTTTTGAGGTATTAAGTTATTTATAGGGGAAAAGAGTTATTTGTACCGCCTTGGAAGTGGGGAGATCGTTCGGTTTTTAAATTGGGTAGCTTAGTGAAAACAGAAATCGTACCTCGTATCTGTTCTTAGGTGTTGTTTTTAAACTAATAACTACTTTATTTTTTTAAGTTTGACATGAGACTTCGGTGAGCAAAACCTCCAATTCTTCCTCTTCAGATTTTTTCAGTTGTCCAGTCTGCTCTTTATTTTCCAAGTCAAAATCACCACTTTTATTATAAAACGTGCAAACCACTTTCCACACGTTTGCTCAGCTGAAGCATGTTCAATTAGGTGCTTGACCATATCAAACCTGATGTTAAGTAACGGTTTGGTCGAAGATGGTAAAGTACACCTAGCCTGGATTAAAACTGGCTCTCAAGTGAGGTCCCCGGAAGGCACCGTTAGGCACTTGGCGGCGTATTTATACGTTATGGAAAAATTACCTGTAACTTTGATCAATAAAATATTTGTATTTGAATCTAGTCCAATTGGATATAGCCCATCAAGCTTATCGAGCCTTCTACTATAATAAAATAAATAAATATAAATAAATCGTAGGACATTGCACACAGCGCCATCTGACCCCAAACTAAGCAAAGCGTGTACCCACTATGGAAGTCAGATAACTGATAGAATATTTAAATACTTTTTTTTGTTGTAATTACATACTTATAATAATACAGAACACCCAGACACAGAACAAACAAAAACAATTGATTATACCACAAAATGCTTTTCCTGAGTGGGAATCGAACCCACGCCCTACGGCTCTTGGAGCAAACACACTACCAATGAGCAAACAAGGCAGTCAACTACTACTAGCAAGGTAATTAACAGCATTGCAAAATCGAACGCTAAAATAAGTTTCCAACTTATTAAAAATAAACACAAGCAAAACAAAAACAATTTAATGTTATCAAAAATAACAAGCCAATTATTTATCCCATTAAAACTCAAATTCACAAACAATTTGTAATGAAACGATCTCAAACGAAGCATTATGTTTCAAAACAGATGCGTCACCAAATTATCCATTTCGTAACGAGTATACGCGAGGACATTTCTAGAGGTAATCACGGAGTAACACACCTGAGACTTCGAAGGTAATCAAAGACGTAACCAGGGAACGTTGATTACAAAAGTGAATTAGAGATAGTATTATTATTGCAATGAATAATACACTTTCGCAAAAGCGATTGAATCAAACGGTGCTTGGAAAAATATTTTTTGATAACCTAATAAATAATAGTTGTACAGCAAAATAGTACGTGCACATGGCGCAACCGATGGTTTCTTATGTAAATAAAATAAAATAAATTTCTTAGTATGTTAAACCAAACTTAATTTGTATAATAATACGCTATAAGATTTTATTTAATTATTTTCTAACATCCACCCCGCCCATTTTTTTATCAGACCGCCAGGAGCCTTAAAAAGCGGTACCGCTTCATGGTAGATATTCCAAAAACTCGAACTAAACGGTTTGAATCCACTTTCATTGTACGAACAGCTATACAAGAGAATTTGCTACCCGAGTGGGTGTTCCCTGACATACAATCTGGGTGCCTTCAAGTCGCGAGAGAATCGGTTTCTTCTAGGCGAGCGTGCTCCATAGACCGCATCTTTATTATTTATTTATACGAGATGGCGGTCAAACGCATGTCTATCTAATATTTAAAAAAAAAAACATACTATATATCGAAGCGTAATCTAAGCTTGCGAAATAATGGTCGTCCAATTAACACATACAAGCAATATTCCTGCAATTAATTAGCAATATTCTTTTAAATCATTCATACGTCACCCCATGGGGACCTATAGGGACTCGCGTAACATGCGTGTAAGGCAGGGCCGGCTTCCAGGGTCCGATATGGGGTACAAATTAATATCTAGCCTGTTTTTATAAAACTTGTGAGTTATCTATAAAAATCATACTGCCCTGCCCTTGACTGTCATGTTAGCTCATTTGGTAGAATATCTGCTTCAAGAGCTGTAGGTTCGATTCTTACCAGAACAAACATGTATGTGACTATAAATGTTTGTTCTGAATTTGGGTGTTTTGTATATATAGCAAGTATGTATTTACAATACCGTGGTGGTGCCGGCGTAAGAATAGTACCCACCCTCTCTACCCGTGGTTGCCGTAAGAGTCGGCTAAGGGATGTAATCCGGAAGATGGGCAGCAGCGTCTTCATTGAACAATCACACCTAACTGCACTCGCCAACCCGCCTGCCAAGCGTGGCGAGTTTTGGCAAAACCCAGGAGGAGGCCTATGTCCAGCAGTGGACGACCTATAGCTGATGATGTGATGTATATATGTATAACAAAAAAAAAAAAAATGTATAAGTATTCCATCAGTTATCTGGTTTTCATAGTACAAGCTTTGCTTAGTTTGAGGCTAGATGGCACTGTGTAAAATGTACTACGATATCTTTTATTTGTATTTGTATCATGATAATAATATAAGCTTATAAATAAAATGGCCACTATGAATTTACTGATCGATGATTTATTATTTTAACCTATAAAAGTAAAAACAAAAATAGCTTAGCAGTTTTATATCATTTAGTTATCGGTTATTGGTAGATCTTCCTAGATATTTGCAATACAAAAATGTTAAATAAAAATTAAAACATAAATAAATTAAATGTCATAGGACATTTTAAACATCGCCATCAAACCCCAAACTTAACAAATCTTGTACTATAGAATACTATTTAAATACATACATATAACACATACAGAACATCCAGACATAGAGTAAACATTTATGCTCGTTACACAAATGTTTGTCTTGAGTGGAAATCGAACCCACGCCCTATAGTTCTTGATAATAAGGCTGTATAAAAATGTATTAATTTTAATATGTCCCAAATAGTAAAAATAATGGTGAAAAGTTATATATTTTAGGGAGTCCGAACGTTTGTGACTAGAATGAAAGTGAAAATTGAAATTCATTTTTTATTAAACTAAAAATTTGCTTTCATCTAACAATGGAGTTTTTGACCCTGTAAGTTAAGCCTATCAACGATCCTGGCTTGGGATAAAAAAGGGTAAAAGTGGGGTAAAAATAGGTCATGCGAGCACTGGCTATAATCTGTTTAATTAACATGGCAAGCGGTTCGATTTTCAAACCCCATGGGCGATAACTAATGATGTGTTAATCTAGGATTACGGAACGAGAAAATGTTTTGTTTTTATTTTAAACTTTGTAGCATATTCAGATTTGCTATATAGTATATGCTGGATATATCTGTCGCAGAACCGATAACCGCAGGGATAGACGTTTTCTAGAGTGAAGATCGCGAATTGGCGAACATTAATAGTTACGAACGTGGTGGTGATGGAGGCCCTAGGCCGGGTGGGGCCGATTAAAATGTAATGCCTCGAGCATTCATGCTTACCATCGAAGGCTCCTTCTTGCGGCGGCGTCATGTGTCGAGTCGCTCTGTTCCCTCAGATATGGTTGATGAGGGCGATGCGGGCACATGCGTCATACTCGTGCTCAGGTGCTGCTTGCGGGTTGCTGCTCTGCTCGCGGTATAAACACAAACTAGTACTTTAACCATAGATTAATATTGATTTAATCCCTCCACAAAAGAAATTGTGATTCAAAGTTGACAAAGGTCACAGACAGAGTATTGTGGAACGTATACTTTAAATTAAAACAAAAGTTAATAAAGATTAATTAGTAGCATGCCCTAATTCTGGAGTCCATGAAAATCATACGTATTTAGTGGAAAGTAATTTTGAACATAAATTTAATTATCTTTTTATTGATTGATCTTGCCTGTAAATTGTCAGGGTAAGGAAATAATTGTGAGAAAACGTGGTGGTAAAATATTTTCTAGTAATGTAGAATTAACGGTGTGTTTCGGCAGATTTACAAGAGCTAGTTCACAAGATGTTGAGTTGTAGTTTACCTAGAATAAACCGATTTAGTCGCGACTTGGGGTACCCAGATTGTATCTATCGCAGAACATGCACTCGAGCAGCAAAGTCCATTGTTTAGCGGTTCGTACAATGAAAGTACGAAGTCTACCATACGTAAGACTTCTACCATAAAACGCAGTCGTTCAAAAGTAGTTTGTCTAAAGTGTATCCGGTAAAAGACCACCAGACAAGTAACTTTGCACCGATTTTTTTATGGCTGTCTGGCTAGTTGTTTCACCACAGCTCACCTGATGTTAAGTGACGGCGTGTGTGATGGTAAACACACCTAGCCTGGAATGGAACTGGCACTTAAGTGAGGCTGCCGGAACACACCGTTAGATGCTTGGCGGCAGATTTTCAACTTGAGGGTGGTAGCTAGCCAGCTGAGAACTAAAAAGTACCCTACCACCATGCATTTTTAGGCCTTAGGGCAATTTCCGAGACATGGAGTCATTGCTGATGACTTTCTTCGCACGTCTCTGTATGGACTAAACACAATAAAAAATCAACTATATTAAAATCCACAGGTAAGCAGTGTTAATCGCCCAGACTCAGAACAGACACCACAAAATCGATTTCTTAAGCATATAATTATAATTATAAAAGATCACAATAAAGAAAACATTAACGCATACAAAGAGCTTTTAAATAAATATTTTTGAGTTCAAACTCCCATTACCCCAATCTACAATCCACCACAATGCGCTTAGACCCATATAAGCGTAACAATAACAAAATTCAAATCTTCAAAAGGGTATCCTCAGATTCTCACATGAGTGGCTACATGACAAATTGCCTGTCTGCCAACCCTTGCCAGGTAATGTATGATTTATGTGTTGCAAATAGAAAAATGTCTTCTTCCTGTTTTGTATGGTTGAGTTTAAGTTAGAGGAAAGTCATTATCTGAAAATGATTTTGTGATTATGTTGAATTGGATGAGCAAATTTTATTTTGTTGCCTTTAACTTAATTCATTCATCATCGTCATCAACATCTCAGCTGTAGGACGTCCACTGCTGGACTATAGGCTTCCCCTAATGATTTCCATAAAGACCAGTTGTTTGTCCACCTTGTGGGTGGACGTCCTACGCTGCGCTTGCCGGTCCGTGATCTCCATTCCAGAACTTTGCAGCCCTATCGGCTATCAGTTCTGTATCCTATATGTTCTTCCCACTGCCACTAACTAGATTAAAATTGTTATTTTTATAACAAAGTTCAGTGTTTACTTTCAAAGAATAAAATTACCACACAAAAATTTCCTTGTCAATTTTGAAATGTCAAGAACGAGCGCGAAAAATTACCCTACACTGGAAAGGATTATAGTTGCGCTCACCAATATTTTTTTATGTGTTTGGCATCACACTTTGTGCATTTTACTGTGTTAATATGAAACACTTACAATGACTTACATATTACTGTAAAATACAAAAGTCTCAAACTACTTCATGGCATCAGTTCTGTCTACGTGTAAATTATGATACTAAAGGCATTAGGCTAAAGGTGACGTCAAAATGTCAAAACGCTGCATACATACGCCACGTTGTAACGCTACTCTATCTTGTTCTACTCAAGTTGATACCTACTAGTATGAAAGAACAAACCGTTACGTGCTTGGCGGCAAACTTATAACGCAATAGCTAGCCTAGTAATAGAAAGTACCCTACCGTCATGCTATAGTTTCCTCACGATGTTTTTTTTCTTTCACTGCCATATCAAGCTCGTTGTTGGGAATTGAACTCACGATTTAGGCGTGTGAATCGACCGCGCTAACTACTGAGCTATCATCGCTACAAGCTTCTTATACAACACCAGTAGCCAAAAACTAAAACCTTTTACAAAACTAATTTGAGCTACAATTAATTAATTAAAACTAGAGGTTCGACACCAATTCCAATTAAATACAAATCAGACATATAAAAGTAGCAAAATCCTTATTCATCACCGTTAACCGTCTACCGCAAAAAAACTAAAGTGGATCATAACATTCGATTATCTCTCCCACTTTTGCAGAATCGAGTAATTCGATTAAATCTCCCTTTTACTCAAATTTATCAGAAATAGTTGCATTTAACCACATTTTGGGGAGAACTATGGATTATGGCAAGTTGGGGTGAATATTTTTATGTACAAATTTCATTATCATAATATTCTGAGTCTCTAATTCTGATCGGATTTTAAGACTGTGGTTTATGGTGACATGTTGTACATCTGTAGTTAAAGATTTATCTTCATAGTTTACTAGCGACCCGGCCCGGCTTCGCACGCAATGTTAATACTAATGTGGTGCATATGCATGTATTACCCATATAAAGATTCCTCTTGAATCACTCTGTCTATTGATGGAAACTGCATTAAAATTCGTTACGTAGTTAAAAACATCTAAGCGTACAGACGGTAGGAAGCGACTTTGTTTTTATACTATATAGAGATTTTCTACAATAAAAGCTTATTATTAGCTTACTCGTAACTAAATAACAATATAATCAAATTTTAGAAGTCAATTTTAACCTACTTCTAATTTGTCAGTTTAAAATGAATCGTGTGACTTTGTTTTGTTTTTAGGGTTCCGTACCTCAAAAGGAAAATACGGAACCCTTATAAGATCACTTTGTTGTCCGTCTGACTGTCTATCAAGACCCTTTAGCTCAGGTACGCGTGGAGGTATTAAGCTGAAGTTCATATCAAATACTCCGGTCTACTGTACCTTGGAGCTGTGAAAAAATCAAATTTCTAAGCCAAGCCAACAGATGGACACAACAAAGTGATTATATAAGGGTTCCGTTTTTGCTTTTGAGGTACGGAACCCTAAAAAAGAGTTTTCGAAAATGTGTGACGTTTGCCAACCCGCACTTAGCCAGTGTGGTGGACTATGGTTTTACACTTCTCACAATGACTATGCCCAGCAGTGGGATAGTTTATAAAAACAGAGCTGATTCGGAATAATAATATTTTTAATAATATAAAATTTAATAAGAATTACTCATATTTATCTAGTTAGTTACTTAGTTGTGGTATAATGCTTATTACAATGTAAATAAAGATTTTTTTATTTATTTTGAGCCGTCTTTCTTTTTTCTCAGTACTAATATAAAACAAAGTGGCCAGTAACCGCTATCAGTGTTTCCTCGATGGGAAATGACGCCAGCTGCCCCGCTATAATTCTTGTCAAGCCTCAATAGAAACAATGATAATACTGAGGTGGAAGTATTTGCCAGAATCTACTTATTGCGTCATGGTATAGGGTGTTTCTGTTAGAAAAATATATTTGAAGGAAGAAAACATTTATTGTTTCATTTAAGCGGGATTACTCACGTTTATAGTTGGAGTTTCCGATAAAATTAAACGTGAGTAATCCCGCATAAATAAAACAAAAATGTGTCAATACCACGTCAGTTTCCAATATGAATATAAAATATGAAGAAATTTTTTTTTGCTACGAGTAAAATTTTATCTAAAAAAACTGACTTCATATGTTTTCTCATGGATGCTATTGTCAGAACTGAACCAAATTGAAATGGGACCACACGGGAAGTACCAGCTTTCAAATAAAAAGAAAGAATCATCAAAATCGGTTCACCAAGTCGAAAGTTCTGAGGTAACGAACATTAAAAAAAAAACAGTCGAATTGAGAACTTCCTCCTTTTTTGAAGTTTTACCTACCTGTCATGCGTAATCTAAGCAAGTAACCGACCGCTTGTAGGTATTTTTTTTATGGCTGGTACGGTAAGTGTTGACCACAGCTCATCTGATGTTAAGCGAACTGTCACTTGGTCAATGGCCGAAGATGGTAAACATACCTAGCCTGGAATGGAACTGGCTCTGAAGTAAGGCTGCCAGAATGCGCCATTCGGTGCTTGACGGCAATTTCAACTATATATGTATGTCTATAAGTATATATTCTATAAGGTATATTAAGTATTGATATTTTATAATATAGATAGGTATGTATGTCTTTTATAAATTACGTTTTAAATGTTTTTTCTTCTTGTCAGTTCTTAACTTATTAGAATCCTCTCCATACTAAGGTTACTTGGAAGAGTTTGGTTTTAGCGATAAGGCCGCCAATTATTCCACTAATGTTTTATAAGTGTTTGAAATTTGTGTGAACAATAAAAAGTTATACTAATATTATTAGTTATTTATTTGTTTTTTGAATGTTTTTATATTAAATATACAGAAAGAAAACATAAGTAATATAAAATAACTCAAAAACTAGGGTGCCGCCGGCAGCGGGGCAGGGCTCATGCTGCCGGTGGTTAGGGCTGCAGAGTGAGGAACCTCCTAACAATGCGCGCCGTGCTAAGGATCTGACCCTTGACCCAACCGTCTAGCGAGAGTCTCTTAAGATGTTGGTCGAGACTCTTCGCTATAAGACCGTTTACTGTGACTACTATCGGGACAATGCTTATCGAGTCAACATCCCACATGGCGGTTATCTCGTGAGCCAAGTCAAGGTACTTGCTGAGCTTGTCTGTCTCGGCCTTCACGAGATTCTCGTCATTATTATTATCATTGTTAATCCCCGAAGAGTCACAGAACCTCCTGTAGCATATTCCCATGAATGTAACATGACGGCGGTATTATTTACCGCACCCCACACCATAAACCCGTCGGCAATGAAGACAAACTGCGACAGACATCTTGCCACCGCTTTTTGCTTGACCCGTCATTGGTTTTACGGATGATAATTTGATAAGTTTTGGTCGAGCGGAATTGTTAATATCAGAATCTTTAAGTGTAATAAAATATATGTCATATTCTACTATCTGACAGCCAGGAAATTGGACAAAGGAAAGAAAGAAATTAAATTTTATTTTGTAACACAACCGAACACACAAAGACATACAGTTACAAAATAGGGCCTCACTTCAGTATAAAGCTGGCCATGCTAAGTGGTAGGACTGGTGCTGGTCTGGCAACATATATAAAAGACTGGTTGGAACAGCTAGATAACATATCCACAGAAAATATACTGGCAAGAGTGGAGCAACCATCGTTTAAATCCTGAGTTTCCGATTTATGCACTCATATATTTATTAATAACAATATACACCACACACACGCATGTAATCCCACACACAAAAACTTAAACAAACACATTCAAATATACACATTCATGTTATATTCTATACATACATACAAAGTCTTTTGATACCAAATTTATTATTGGCACAGCGAGGTTATGAAACTCTATAATGGATGTCCTCAAATCAATCATATATAGGTTTCAAATGCCTGTATGCAAGCGTACTCCATCTTGTAGCGATTTGTAGCGATGATAGCTCAGTGGTTAGCGCGGTCGGTTCGCATGCCGAAGGGCGTGGGTTCAAACCCCAACAATGAGCTTGAGCTGCCGGTGAAGGAAAACATCGTGAGGAAACCATAGCGTGGTGGTAGGGTACTTTCTAGTATTCGGCTGGCTAGCTACCACCCTCAAGTTGAAAATCTGCCGCCAAGCACCTAACGGTGTGTTTCGGCAACCTCACTTGAGAGCCAGTTCCATTGCAGGCTAGGTGCTTTACTATCTTCGACCACACTGTCACTTAACATCAGGTGAGTTGTGGTCAAACACCTAGCTTGTCAGCTATAAAAAAAAAACTTACTGCACTATTGCTTATTTGTTTTTTAATGCGCATGAAGGAAACCGTAGCAGGGTATTTTCTGGTATTCGCCTGGCTTGCTACCACCCTCAAGTTGTCCACCTCAAGTCACACACCGAACGGAATACGAGATACGGAGTTGTTGAAGGAATACCTTCAATAACTCTACTTCTCTAGCTTCTACCGCCAAGCATCTAACGATGTGTTCCGACAACCTCACTTGAAAAACCAGTTTCATTCCAAGCCAAGTGTGTCCACCATTTTCACTTAATATCAGGTGAGCAGTGTTCAGTTCCCAAGCCCGTCAACATTTAAAAAAAACTGTACTGCAATGTATAACATTAGTTGCAATTCTTGAACTTTTTTTAAAAATGTAACTGCTTCTTGTTACCGTGACTTTCGTATAGTGAAAGCTTCAGTGAGATTCAGACTTAAGGGAGAGACGGCAACATTATTTCCGTATTCTCTATTGTACTGAACCCTTTGACTCTTTAATCGTTGGAGTGTAAGTTTGAAGCTTTTGAATGAGAACCAAAAGATGAATTTTCAGCCTTTGTAACGGAAAGTTTATTGTTTTCAACCGAAACAAGGAGATTGTTTATTTAGATCCTGTTAAGAAAAGCAATTATTATGAAAACTTAAATTTAAAAATGAAAATTAATTAATTTATATTTCTAACAGTACAATAAAAAAATAACGAACAGAAAAACTAAAAATACGGGGAAATATAATAAAAAATTCCAAGTAATGTAACATCGGTATCCCACGGTAGAGGACTTAGACTTGTAGATTTTTTTTTATTTTTTTTTATGTAACTGTAATGAGACGAACGAGAGAGATAACGCCTGTCCATAACCATTGCAGCGATACACAGAACTTTGAGTAGTAAAACAAAGTCTAGGGCATCGCTGCCTTGGAGCTCATTACTTTGAGACTAGATGGTTAATCTCAACAGCCCTGTAATTTCGCTAGCTGCAGTACCCTTCAAACCGGAACACAGTAATGTTTACACACTACTGCTTAGCGGCAGAATATCTGGTACTGCGGTGGTACCTACCTAGACGACCTCCTGCTAAGGAAATCTACCACCAAGTAAACGACCAAGTCACCAAGTGACGTACACTTGTGTCGTTCAGGTTCTTCCTTCTAAGAAACATTTATTTTATGTCTATAATGATAGTGACACAGTAAATAGCAAACAAAACTGACGAGTGTACAAAAAAAATATCGTTTTTAATTATCTCTTACTATTAGGAGAGCGTCTCGTTCGTCTCAATAACTTTACATAAAAAAAGACATACTGGAACATTAAACAAAGTATAGAGCCAAAAAAAAACTTTTTAAACTTTTTTGCATTTCAATATGCAAAATCCTCGATCATAATCATGGTAGAAGATTGAAAAGGAATGTAATCTCCGTGAAGCATCCTCTGACACGTGCGGTGACGTCACGGATTCAAATTTATTTAGATTTGAAATGCATGACGTGCTGAGACTTTTGTAATCGAACTGTGTATTTGAGCAAAGTATTTCTTATACAAATATGTTTACGGTATTTATGCAAACGTGAAAAATAAAATCTACGTCTTACAAAATCTAAAATGTCGACAGTGTCCGACACCTAACTCTTGTAATCATTGCTTAAAATTATTCATCTATGCTTAAAGTGGCGAGAAGTTAACAGGTAGGTATTAGTAAACATAAATTAAGCAACGTTTATAAGTAAGGCCTTCTGTCTATATCCCACTAATGTTATAAATGTGAAAGATTGTATGTTTGAATGTTTGTTTTGATTTTGATGAAATTTAGCCCATATATAGTTAGTTAGTTATTATCTAGATTAACATGTAGGAAACATTTATCCTAGCAGAATGTTAGATTTCTGTGGGATTATCAAAAAAATATCTACAGGACGTATCTACTTGAAATTTGGTATATACCTAGATGTGTTTTATGTAACATTTTACCTGCCCTTTTAGGGCTTTATATTAATTTAGATAATTAAGTAGCGCAAGTTTAAAAGAAAGTTAGTTTAAGTAAAGAGCTAAACAGGTTTTTTGACTCTCGACAACCTTTTTTTATTTTTGTCAGGCTATGTGTTTGACCACAGCTCACCAGATGTTAAATGACGGTATGGTCGAAATTGGTAAACACTCCTAGCCTGGAATGGAACTGGCTTTCAATTGAGGAACACATTTTTGGGTGTTTGGCGGCAGATTTTCAATTTGGTTTCAACAACCTTACTACCGTGCTATGCTCATTGTTGGGGTTCCAACCCACGAACCGACCACGATAACCACTGAAATCATCATCATCAAAATCTATGCAGCAACGGATATTTAACATAAAACTCATAACATCCGTAAGCCGTCGTTGGCGTCGAAGGTTAAAAATGCTCTTCAAAACATAGATGAAATTTAGGCCAAAATCTGTAATATCACATTGACTATAAATTTCATCTGACAAAATCTCATAAGAAAATCAGCCTTTTATCTCACATCTCACATTCTTAAGGCTCCATTAACTGAGCCATAATTTGAAATATGGCTCTTCACCATTCGAGAGGTCTCTTATACGCCATCTGTCTTAATCCGCTGTCACTAGAGCACTGTAGACGCCGAGCAGTCCGCCCTACTGAATATGTATTAGGGCGATACGTTACAATGGATTTACACAAAGCTACGACAAATTTTGAGGGTATATTTATATTTTTGCGTGTATTTGTGTTTTTGGTGTTGGGTATGATAGATTGTCGAATTTTAAATTGGTTCGGTCGGATTGGTTTGATGACAAGGGAGTTTGATTGTGAAATAAATGTGTCTGTGTTGTTGTTGTTGCTACGTTTTTTGTAGCAGTGATAGCTCAGTGGTTAGCGTGGTGGGTTCAAACCCCAACAATAGGCTTGAGCTGCTGATGAAAAAAACATTTTGAGGAAACCATAGAATGGTAGGTAGGGTACTTTATAGTACGGCTGGCTAGCTACCACCCTTAATTTAAAAAAATCTGTTGCCAAGCACCTAACGGTGTGTTCCGGCATCCGCACTTGAGCCAGTTCTATTCTGGGCTAGGTATATTTGCCATCTTCGACCACACAAAATAATTGTAAACAATTTGTGTATTTTTGACGTATCTAAGTGCATCGAGATGGTGCCAAAAGATAAAATAAACAATTGACACCATCACTTAAAATCAGCTGAGCTAAAGTCAAACATCTTTACTGTCAATAAAAAATAATAATTGGAGTTTCCAGCGTTGACCAGCACCTATGCAATGAGCAGCATGGTTTTAGAAAAAAAGAGATCAGTTGACACAAATTTATCGCAGGCTGTTGATTTTATCTCGGGTTGTTTGGATCAGGGTAGTCACGTTGACGTGCTTTATTTCGACATTCGGAAGGCTTTTGACAGAGTCAACAATGACCAGATGTTGAACATTACAGTTGAACATTACATTCAACATAAAAGTTGAACATCACGAAGTTATCTGAATTCCATCATGATACAAGCTCTGCTTAGTTTGGGGTCAGATGGCGCTGTGAGTAATGTCTTACGATATTTATATAATTACACTTACATATAATATTCTACATACACGTAATTAAGTTAATAATGATCATGTTAGGACCATAGATTCACTGGACAAATCTCCCTAAACCGAATTATATGAGCTTAGGAACTGTCGATAGAACTAGAGGCGGAAAGTATAGGCTTAATTAATACTAGTACAGTCAGAGGCAAGGTATCTTATTCAACGTACATTGATGTTTATTGGATGTGAGGAATCTACCATCGCCATTGGGCAACATGCTTAGGCGATTAGACATAATATGCTAGGGCGTTCAAAAGCTACTGTTGATGACACGTATAGATAGATAAATAGAAATTATTTATTGTGTATATCAGAGTCATAAATATCAGAAAAAAATAGAAATATAATGCAAACAAGAAAATTAAAAAAAAAATACGGCTCCGCGCGTGTGTTGTATTCCGCTTTAACTCCTTGATAAAGGCCACCGGATGTGGTCAAAAATCAACTTGGTGGTAGATTTCCTTAGCAGAGATATTCTACCGCCAAGCAGTAGTGTGTAAACATTACTGTGTTCCAGTTTGAATGGTATTGCAGCTAGCGAAATTACAGGGCTGTTGAGACTAACAAAGTAATGAGCACCAAAGCAGCGATGCCCTGGTTTTTGTTTAGCTACTCAAAGTTCTGTGTATCGCTGCAATGGTCATGGACATGCGTTATCTTTTACCATCAGGTAAGCTCGTCTTCGTTGTCGCTCTTCTCATTAATATTACATTAACAAGCGTAAACTTCAGAAAATTAAAAAACATAAATGCAAACTATTTTTAGGGTTCCGTACCTCAAAAGGAAAAAACGGAAACCTTATAGGATCACTTTGTTGTCTGTCTGTCTGTCAAGACCATTTTTCTCAAGAACTCCTAAAGGTATCAAGCTGAAATTCATATCAAATATTCAGGTCTACAATACTGTCCTTTGGAGCTGTGAAAAAAAACAATCTTCTAAGCCAACGTAATCAAAAGATACATCCGTTTATGCTGCAAATTTATGACACTCGCAAGGGAATCAAAATCTACAGAACCCCGTGAACTCAGAATCTTGAAATTTGGTACGAAGCAACGTCTTATAACATAGATAAAGGAAAGATTTCGAAAAGCATAATTACCATTACAAACAAATACCATAAGTTTTACTTATATACCTACAGGTTTGTACGGAACCCTCGGTGCGCAAGTCCGACTCGCACTCACTTGGCCGGTTTTTTTTTTAACAAAATATTTCCTGTGTCTCTCTGGATGATGTAAGGATTCTAACGATACCCTTGCATCCAAATCTGTTTAGGCATTTCAAAGTTATGGTCGTAGAAAATGACATACATTCATATACACATATACATACATAAGCCCTGTATGTATATGTAAACATTTCACGCATGTCCATGACTATTGCAGCGGGACACAGAACTTTGAGTAACAAAACAAAAGCTAGGTCATCACTGCTTTGACGCTCATTACTTTGAGACATTCCATTTTTAGTCTCAATAGCTACACTACGACGATGAAAATTGAATACAAAATCCATTTTATTTCACAACCAAACTTTATGATACAATTATACATATATCCAATTATATTTATAACATCAGATTTCTAAATAAAATAATATACGACACCGTTTTAAAAATAAGGCTCGAGCAATTTTTTTATAATTTAATTGCTAATTTGGCTCATCTTACCCTCTTGTGAAATTCCCTTTTTTCGTATTGTTAAATCCATGGATTATCCTCTCGGGTTCTTTACCTGACGAATTATTTTTGTTTTATTTTATTTTTGCTTTCGTTTCTTTTGAATCTGCTCTAATTATTTCCCCTTCAGCAAACAAAGAGGCTTCAATTATTTTGGCTTGTTTAAAGAAATCATTAATGAGTGGCATGAGCATGGTCTTTCATTTGCAAGTTCTAGGTTTTATGAATGTGTTTTGGATTTGATTTGATATTTTGTTTATAGGTACTCGATTGCATCGATGCACTGAATCACTAAACAATCAATTCTGATACATTTTTAACGTGAGTTTTTAACTAGAAAGTATTCTAGCACTATACCATGGTTTCCTCACGATGTATTCCTTCACCGGCAACTCAATCTCATTGTTGAGGTTTAAACCCGCGCCCTTCGGTGTATGAACCGACCTATCGCCGATATAAATGTCCTCGAAACCACACATAATACGAAGCAATTCAAAAGTATCAATCCAACTAACGGATACAAGTCGACACTGATGTATCACTTATACAGTTCCTGGACCAAACAATGTGTAAGACCAAACAGTATCTAACCTGTTCATAACACAGTCCAAACTTTAAAAAAAAAACAGTTTTAAAGTACCCAATGTAATTTAATCTACTTAGCTTAACTCGAAGTTAGTTTCGGCTGCCAAGCTGGGAGGCGATCTGGTTTCCAATCTGGAAGGTCCTGGGTTCGAATACCTCTGTCGTTTTTTTTTATGGCTGACAGGCTGGGTGTTTGACCACAGCTCACCTGATGCTAAGTGACGGTGTGGTCGAAGATAGTAAACACACCTAGCCTGGAATAAAACTTGCTCTCAAGTGAGGCTGCCGGAAACCTAACAGATGACAGAGTAAAAACAGATTTTTAACTTGGTGGCTAGCCAGTCGAGTACTAGAAAGTAATTAATAATTATTATTACGCTATGGTTTTTTCCGGTGTTTTCCTTCACCATGAGTAACAAACGAACAAAAAACCATGATAAACTCACGGTCTTAGGCCTTTGAATCGACCTCGTTATCCACTGAGCTATCATCACTACAAAAGTATATGAAGAAAGTTTTTTTTTTTTTGTGAAAAATATAAATAATTTTAATTCGTACATAACTCCGCTGCTGATTTCTACAATAGCATCAGTCCCCTACGTCTTGTAAACTCCCCTGGCCGGCTAAGGGCCCAGTAATCTGACGCCAACATCTTCACAATTACTTGCCCTTACGTTCACACTCAATATTGCTTTGAACACAATAGAACGCGCGCCAACTTATAGAGAAACTGGATGAGCTAACTATGATATAACTTACTTCAACTGGTACTTACTTCAACTTATTTTCTTACTTTCGCCATTTGAATACGTTCAAGAAAAAATAATTTGTAATATTCTTTACACGTGTTGTATTGCAATGGTACTCAGAACTTTTGAGTAACATACTAAATCCAGGTCACCGTTGCTTTGGGACTCATTATTTTGAGAGATTAATTGATAGTTATGTCATCAGCCCCGTAATTTCGCTTTCTTGAGAACAAAATACAGCAATCTTTACACACTACTGCTTTATCTGACACTACGGTAATAGTACCTAGTAACTCATGCTTTGAAGATCTACCACCAAGTGAGAAAAGGTTCCCTGGAAAAGATTGCGTTAAGCGATAAGGCCGCCGCTGGTACCTCATGCGGTTGTTTTTATTATTAACCAGCAAAGGCCACCTTTCCCTGCTTCCATATTTCTCTATAATTTGCAATCTGAGTCCAGTTTTTCAAACAGGATCATCAATACTTTCAGTCTAATAATATTTCTAGTTTTTTTTTTTTTAAATGATTAAGTTTTGACCACAGCTTACCTGATTGTAAGTGATGGTTTGGTCAAAGATGGTAAACACACCTAGCCTGGACTAGAATTGGCTCTCAAGTGAGGCTGCCGGAACACACCGTTAGATGCTTGGCAGCAGATTTTTACTTGAGGGAGGTAGCTAGCCAGTAAGTACCCTACTACCATGCTATGGTTTCCTCACGATGTTTTCTTTCACCGGCATCTCAAACTCATTGTTGGGGTTTGAATCCACGCCCTTCAGCGTGCCAACCGACCGCTCTAACTACTGAGCTATTATCGCTTCAGATTTCTCTATATCCGTGGAAATACCACAATAACGTCCCCCAAAAGTTTCACAATACGTACCGTGTTGATTCAATCGTAGATTCCTTTAAAATTCGATGTTTGGAAAGCAATACCGGATTATGGTGACGGAAGTAATTTATATTCGATAAACTCGGACTGGGATTAATAAAACCAATATTATTCACACCAAAACTTAGTGTAACAGCTGACGGAATTATAAAAAACAATTAAATTAGCTTAAAACTGTAACATATATTTCTGCTTGTTATTAACAGTTTGCAGGCGTATTTATATTCACAATCCAATAAAAACTTTATTATATTCTGCATAGGAACTGTAAAATCATGTATAGAAACGTTTTGATGTTGTTTTTTTTTGGCATCGCACTTTTCTGTATTTGCCAGCGTCAAGTATTTCAATATCAATTTCAATTTTCAATTTTAATTTATTCGTAAAAATATCACTTTTACATATTATAATATACAATCCGTCGGACTCCGGACAAGGAATTCTGTTTCCCGTAGCCGACCTCTTCTTACGGTACAAAAAAAATATATTTAAAAACCAAGACAGTGACATTCTACAACCAAAACAAACACAGTTGACGGTTTGAGTTCAAATTGAAATTGAAATATCGTTTAGTTAATGCAATGTTCATTTAATGTTTTATGATCAATAAAGTTTACTCAAATTCACTGACTGAAAAACAAAAAACCTACCTCATGTTATGAAGAAACTTTCTACGGCAGGCATTTTGATAGCCACTTTTTTTTTTAAAGCCTAGCCTTGACTTAGCGTCTTATTGCGGATTCTACCTCAGGTTGCGTTACTTTGAGGCTTCCTATTACAAACATGTCAATCCAATGATTTATATATAATCTACACCACCTCATGGTACTTCCCCTTAACCACATACCTACTTTGAAACTGTCAAACTTGCAATGACATCTTAATACTGTTTTAAGGACCCGAAACACTAACAAATCCCCAAAGATTAATACCAAGTATCCATGCCATTGTCACCATTACTAACAGTGCAAGCGATTACTTAGCGCCTACAAAGCACCTTCTGTCAAACTTTAACATAGAATTAATACCTTCTCGAAGAGCCTTAGAATCTGGGTTGCCGATTAATAAATTTTCCCGACGTTCGAGGAGATGTTTCTAGCGCAGTTGTAAAAATGTCTACTTTTAATTATTTTAAGTGTGATACATTCCGTTATTAAATAGAAGACTTTCAATTTTACTTGGTCAAACTTTACTTGGTGGTAGATCTCCTCACAGGAAGTCCAAGTAGATATTCTGTTAAAAAAAATACGTGCGATAAAACAAAAAGATTGTCTAAATAGCCATCTTACGGGTCTCTAAAATTGGCAACATTGGGGTTTACATCAGCTTCTGAGTAAAGTATGTTAGCATCTCCTAAGGGCTCCTTCTTTTTATCGATTTTTTAGAAATATTTCAAATTTGTATTTGTGACATTTTGTGGGAATATCTGTTTGGAACTGGCAACTCTCTAAAAGCATCGACAAACCTCTTACTCGGATTACCTATAAGTCACAACGGGATGGTCAACAGGACAAGTTTGCAAGACGTAAATAATTAATTTGACTAATGGAACAGTTCTACCAGGTATTTGTCAGGAAAATGGAGGCTTTATACGAGATGGTGCTAAGATAGCGTTGAAATTCAAGACGCAAGCAAAATGAATTAAAACTCATTTATTATTTGTAAATATTATTGGCAATAGTTACTTATAGATAGTTTTTTTTTTTTTACATAAATAGGAAGTTGTTTATGATCATCGACAACCTTGGATAGTCCACTGCTGGACATAGGTGTCTCCCAGGACACGCCACACAGCCCGATCTTCGGTTTTTTGCTTTCAGCCACTGCCACGTTTCCTTTTAGGAAATATGTATTATAATTCTCCGTGTCAAAGTGCCGCTTGGCTCTTAGCAATACAATAAAATAACTGGTAAATCGCTTCAATAAATCGGTTGGAGCTATTTGCTGACGTGCAAACGGCCTATTTTGAATTTCACTAAAATTTGCAATCGAGATTCGAAGCACTTAGATACGGTTCGGTTCTTGTAATACACACGAGCATAGAGACCGATAAACATTTTCATCAATCAGTTATACAATATATTGTGTTTACATCTTATTTGACCGAATTCGCTCTGTAAGTTTTTACTTTCGAATTAGCCCGATTTTTATAAACTGGCCAAGTGCGGGTTGGCAGTCTCACACATCTTCAAAACAATTCGAACCCAGGACTTCCTGATTGAAATCCAGCAGGGTTCTTAATTAGTCTGCCGAACCTTACTAAGTGATTATAAATAAATGAACTTATGAGCTAGTGCTGCCAAAAATGAGGACCTCATCGCTAAAGCGATCTCTTCCACGAAACTATGGAATGGAATAAACTTCACACATTAATCTAGATGAGAGATCCTATGTATCCGTGTCCAAGAGTCCTGTAAGGTCTAAAGGAAATAAAGCACTTTGAGTTTTGAGTTTTGAGTTTTATGTTGATTATTATATCGGTTTTGTAATATTTTATGAACGTTAAACTTTTTATATTGTAGTATGATGTTCCAAGTTCGTCATTTCTGAAAATGTGTGAATGTGAAACAAAAAAGGAGATAAAATGTTTTCCGCTCTCTTTTCCTCCTGTTAGAACCGAATTACTTTACTTGGATAAAACTGATGCTTACATTGGATTTTACCCAGTTCATTTAAAAATTAGTAATCTAAAAAATCGTTCGACTGTTACTATAATACTGTGAATAATGAATTTACTTTACAAGTAAGCTGTCAATTATTAAGCTGTATATTATCAAGAATAGAAGTACAAACAAACTAATATAATAAAAAAGTTTGCGTGAAACTAGCTCTAAAGCAATAAGTGCATATAGTCTATGGGTGTATCATAATGTCAAAGTTAACAAAATTCCTTACGAATAATTTTCACGTTTGTCGTTCTAACTGTTCGTGTGTCACAAACATCTTGTAAACTCCGCTCTAAGGGCATCTTGCCATAACAATAAACCATAGCAGGCAGAGTATTCCAAAGGCATTTACATATATTTACAACGGTACAATGTTTGACAGTTGGCAAGTTCGAGATAGAGGTTAGCTTTGATGAATAGGAGCTTGAGAAGTAAGTGTGAGTGGTACGGGTCTGTAAGTTAAGGACCAGTTTCCAGCGGGATCTTTCTCATTTTCACACTTAAAGTATTAATAAACAACTTGCTTAATATTTTTAGGGTTAGGTACCCAAAGTAAGTAATAAGTCTATAAAATTTCAGCAGCCTAGTAAGTTTCGGCAGCCTAGTTAGTTTCGGTAGCCTAGCTAGTTTCGGTAGCCTGGCTAGTTTCGGTAGCCTAGCTAGTTTTGGCAGCCTAGTAAGTTTCGGCAGCCTAGTAAATTTCGGCAGCCTTGCGAGTTCCGGCAGCCTAGTAATTTTCGGCAGCCTAGTAAGTTTCATTAGCTTAGCCAGTTTCAGTAGCCTAGTAAGTTTCATCAGCCTAGTAAGTTTCGGCAGCCTAGTAAGTTTCATCAGCTTAGCAAGTTTCGGCAGCCTAGTATGTTTCGGCAGCTTAGTAAGTTTCGGCAGTCTAGTAAGTTTCGGTAGCCTAGCAAGTTTCGGCAGCCTGGTAAGCTTCCAATCTAGCGGGTTCTGGATTCCAAATCCACGGCACGCACCTCTGTCAAAGCTCTAAGTTATGTACGTATTACCGCTGACTTCGAACAATGAAGGAAAAAATCTTCAGGAAACCGAAAGTTCTTAGAAAAGTTCTCGAAGATGTGTGATATCTGTCAACCCACACTTGGCTAGCGCGGTAGACCAACCCCAGCTTTACTCTTCTGAAAATGAGAAGAAGCCCACGCCCAGCAGTGGGCCAGTTTATAACAACGGGGCTGATTGCGTACCCAAAATGACCAACTAGATAATTATATATTTCAATTATCTGTTTGCCGTACATTTTATTGATATTTCCTCTTTTTAAAATTGTAGTAGTGGAAATGTAGTATTATGTAATTATCATTTATTACTTTTTAAACGGTGATTACGTCATCAATATTTAATAATCGACTATTCTTATTTATATTTGTATACTTTTTATGTAATTTGAGGCCGGAGTAAGGGCTACTAAAATTTTGCTTATATAATGCTTAAACGTCTCTTTGCTTGCTTAAATATCTCTTTAATATTTTGGTGTTAAATGTGTTAAAACATAATACAAACCCGAACGAAACTTTTTTTTTTTTATATTTGACAGGCTTGGTGTTTGACCACAACTCACCTGATGTTTAGTGACGTTGTGTTCGAAGATGGTCAAGCACACCTAGCCTGGAATGGAACTGGCTCTCAAGTGAGGCTGCCGGAACACACCGTTAGATGCTTGGCGGCAGATTTTCATCTTGAGGGTGGTAGCTAGCCAGCCGAGTACTAGAAAGTACCCTACCACCACGCTATGGTTTCCTCACGATGTTTTCCTTCACCGACAGCTCAAGCTCATTGTTGGGGTTTGAACCCACGCCCTTCGGCATGCGAACCGACCGCGCTAACCACTGAGCTATCATCGCTATAAAATATTTTTTATTTGATTCCACGTTCATTGTGCGGACCGCTAGACAATGGAATGTGCTACCTGAGTGAGTGTTTCCGAATGGATATAATCTGGATGTCTTCAAGATGAGAGTGAATCGGTATCTTTGAGACAAGCGTGCTCTTAGACCGCATCCTCACTTAACATCAGGTGAGATGGCGGTCAAACGTAAGCCTATTTATTCTAAAAAAAAACTATTAAAGCAAATGTAATAATAGAATACAAAAGTGCTTACTTATAAACGATGCTCAAAGTTGATCACATCAATAGTTTATGATAATTCGCTGCGCTGACGTGAAAGTCACTCGTGAAAACGAGATAGGCAACTTTAAACGGAGATTAAACTACTACGTTTTTAAGTAGGGTAGGGTAATGCTTAAAAAATACTCATAGTATATAATTTAATTTTTAAGGTTCCGTACCTAAAAGGTAAAACGGGACCCTATTACTAAGTCTCCGCTGTCCGTCCGTCTGTCTGTCTGTCCGTCTGTCTCTCATGAACCGTGATAGTTGACAGTTTAAATTTTCACAGATGATGTATTTCTGTTGCCGCTATAACAACAAATACTAAAAAACAGAATAAAATAAATATTTACGGGCTCCCATACAACAGACATGATTTTTTGCCATTTTTATAGATAATGGTACGGAACCCTTCGAGCGGAGTCCGACTCCCACTTGCCTAGAAAGCGACGGTGCAGCCAAAAATGGAGCACGTTGATCTAGAATAAATCTATTCACTCTAGCCTTTTCTAGTTATAATTATAAGTTTTTGTAATTGTGTTGTTATAGTTTGAAAATTTCGGTCGTAATTTAGTAGTTACACAATTTTTAATACAATTCTTGCTATTCAGTAATCTCTATAATTGAATTTACTTGCACATTTTCACGATTATCACAACTATCGACCTTATGCCTTAAACTTTAAGTTTCATGATCCTATGTCGCTTACGGCACATCATCACAGTTCGGAAGTGATCCTTCAAATTCAAAGACGCGTGCTCTCAATTCATCAAATGAAATGAAATTCGTCGCTTTATCTGTTTGAATGATGATTTTTGAATTATGTTCCATTTGTAATCAATTTATGTTTTTGTAACGATGTTTTTTTTTGTTATATTTACAATAGAATACAATTAAGATATAAGTAGCGGTGATAGCTCAGTGGTTAGCGCGGTCGGTTCACACGCTGTAATTGTTCAAGCCCCAACAATGACTTTGAGCTGCGGTGAAGGAAAACATCGTGAGAAAACCATAGCACAGGGTACTTTCTAGTACTCAGCTCGCTAGATAGATGGTGTTCCGGCAGCCTAATTTGAGAGCCAGTACCATTCCAGGCTAGATGTGTCTATTACCTTCAACCACACCGATACTTAACATCAGATGAGCTGAGGTCAAATACCTAAACAAAACCTAGCCTGGAAAACATTAAACAAAAACCGGCCAAGTGCGAGTCGGACTCGCGCACGAAGGATTCCGTACCATTATCTATGAAAAAGGCAAAAAAAGGCGTTTGTTGTATGGGAGCCCCCCTTAAATATATATTTTATGTTTAGTATTTGTTGTTGTAGCGGCAACAGAAATACATATGAAAATTTCAACTGTCTAGCTATCGCGGTTCTTGAGGTACAGCCTGGTGACAGACAGACGGACCGACAGACAGACAGCGAAGTCTTAGTAATAGGGTCCCGTTTTTACCCTTTGGGTACGGAACCCTAAAAAGTAAGTTAAGTCTATTTTTTTTTTTAATATATCAAAATCAGAGAAACAATAATACCTTTAGTATATATACCAAGCGTAGACTAATTTTCTTATTACGAAAAAGGTGTTTTGTTTTTATGCCAGTCTGTGCAGCGGGAATGAAATAAACAAATCCTGTTACATTTCAATCCTTTACTGTACACTGCTTTAAAGCGCAAAATCCTATAAAATTTAATTTTGATAGATGCACGCGAAAATTCTACAATTACAAAATACATGGTAGATGTAAAGTCAAACTAGATAAGCTCTTGTATTCAAGAATATTTTTAACTGTCCTACTGCTTAGTGCGAGTCTCGGTACGCCCACCGCGCTGGTCAAGTGCGGGTCGACAAACTTCACACGTCTTCGAGAACTTTATCAAAATCAAAATGCAAATCAAAAAGTCATTTATTCAGTTGAGGCCCTTATGAACGTTAAGTTACATTTTTGAATCTACCACCGGCTCGTAATTACACTTCAACTGAGAAGACTCCGGCAAGAAACTCAGCAAGGCATTTTTTTTGTGGATCTTTCTTTTCATATTAGGTTACAGTTTATACAGTTTACAGTTATGCTTACTACAATTGTCATTTAGCCAGGGGGATGCAAGTACAGAGAGAAGCTACTACAACCGTATATTCCTGTCTTCCACCTAATGAGCCACCTTATAGTAGGCTTTGTCAATAAACTTAAAGAACTCTTAGACATATTGATTGCCTCATGATGTTTTCCTTCTCCGTGTGTAGCTAACGATAATACGCACATAACTTAGAAAAGGCAGACCTAAGGCAGGATGTTTTGTAAATACATACTTATAATAAATACAGAACATCCAGACACAGAACAAACATTTCTTTATACCACACAAAGTTTGTTCTTGGCGGGAATCGAACCCACGCCCTACAGCTCAGGCAGACATACTACCAATGAGCCAACAGGGCTGTCGAATATAAGACAAATTCAAAAGTTTTTAATGTCGGTGACGGGAACCTATAAGTTTTGTCCCTACCAAAAATCACTTAACGCGCTTAAAAAAGTATTCCAAAAGTATACTTAATCATGATTGTCCTTTCCAGTATCATAACTCTAGAATATTCCATCGGATTTGTGTGTCGCAAAGCTGAAACGCGGATCAAGTAAGCTTTGTTCTGTTCGGGCGACATTTACACTAATTGCTATACAATGCGACCTGATACAGAGCGACGCTACTGTCGCATCTCTGCTGTCGTTAGCAAGGGTAGGGATTACTGTTTTGTGTAAAGAGATATTACTATGCATAAACGATGTTTCTTCAATTATGTTGAAATAATATAATGCTTATTGTCACGTCATCACATGACATCATCAGCCATAGGACGTCCACTGCTGGACATAGGCCTCCTCCTGGGGGGTTTTGACAATACTCGCCACGCTTGGCAGGCGGGTTGTCGAGCGCAGTTAGGTGTAATTGTTCAAGGAAGACGCTGATGCCCATCTTCCGGATTACATCCCTTTTATTCAAAACATCAGTTACAAGTCAAATTACGTAATAAAATTTCAAAAACATAATTGAAAATGTCTAAATACTCCTACCACCATACCACCACCTACCACCAACTACTGCTATGATTTCTTCACGATGTTTTCTCTTCGGCAGCTCAAGCCAATCGTTGGGATTTGAACCCTCGCCCACCACCTACCACCAACTACTGCTATGATTTCTTCACGATGTTTTCTCTTCGGCAGCTCAAGCCAATCGTTGGGGTTTGAACCCTCGCCCTTCGGCGTGTGAACCGAGCGCACTCAAAACTGAGCTATCATCACTTTAAATAGATATGTCAAAATATTGATTACGTGTCAATGAAAAAATAAGCCAATATAATAAAATGTCAATAAAGAAAATAATCATTCACTAGTTATTTTATCATTTAGTTTTAAATAAATAATCGTCAAATCATAAAACAAGGTCTCTAGAAACCAAAATCTCAGCTTGGTTCTGAAGCACGCAATGGAAGGTACATTCCGGAAGATAATATTGTTTTTCGAGATTTTTAAGAGATTCCATTGAACAAACGTGCGAATTTCATTGCAATAGATAAGTTTTACATAGTTATAAGCGATCTTGTCATAATTTATTTCGTTACATTTGGTTTTTGCAAGTGACCACCTACTGACCGAAATGAAAGTCGTTCCACGTCAAAAACCAATCGAAAGTACAAAAATATACCACTCACCACTGACCTTAAGATAAACGCGGTAAACGGTACACAATCGATCAAAGTCTCAACTAATTCCCTTACAAGCAAGATAAGGAAGTATACGTGACGGTGGGGCGAAATGGTGTTTTTACCCCAATCGGATAAATTGTTTTGAGTGGACAAATAGTGTTGGTTGAGAGGGTTTTAATTGATTTGTTGTTAATGAATTTTTACGTGAAATGATTTTGTCGGTTTCATTATAGATAATAATGTTATTTATGAATATATACAGGGTGATTGGTAGAGGGTTAGACAAACCGAATGGGTGTGGTCGGGGACCCATTTGGAGAATACAAGTTGGCCAAAAAAAATCCCTGACCTATTTTTTTTAAAGATTTTTTTTTGCGATTTTCCCTGTTTTCTTCGACCTATTAACGACCATAACTTTTGTAAAACCTGTTTTGGACCGGATGTTTTTATTTGAGTTTGGTCTCTGATACATTTTCAGACTATGTAAAGTAGAATCAGACACAAATCAGGGCTAAATAATTAATACAGAGCTCATAAAGTGAAAAAATGAAAGAAATTATAACTCAAAGGTCAACTTTGACATTAATCTAAAAAAAACCACTAGCATTTTTTTTTTGGTCTCATTGATTTTAATTTTCTTTCTAAAATCCTAGGACATTTCACACACCTTATTAATAAGTATATACATATATTTTATTTAGATTTTAAATAGCTCGTTATGACATTAAAATGTATAATAATTTGACAATTCGCTATTGATATTCGTATAATTTTATTACTTTGACATTTAGATTTAGGTACTTTATATTGACACTTGTATAATTTGTTGTGACATTTGTATAACCTTTTTTAATTTATTTTGTCGTTTACTTAGTTTTAATTTAGATTAGATAATGATTTTGACTTTTAATTGTGAGATAGACGTAATTGACTAGAATTGTCCTTTTTATCTCAATAACTTAATTTGACATGAACATTTTACTTTTTTATTGGTGTAAATAGTTCATAAATCACGAGAACTACGAGAGCACCGAACATCGCTTTAAGCTCTAACAAAAAAAATTACTTAGCTTGAATGACAAACTTAACTTTGCCGTTGGAAAACTGTTGTTTCCATACATCGATATTGTTTGCGGTCAGTTTCCCAACAGCAAATAAGTTTCTTATGGCAAAAAAAAAACCATTGCGATGTAATACACAACAACAAATTTATGATTCACAGATTCATCTCTTTACTTGGGCTGTAAGACTTTTTTGCCCAATATTTTGATTCTATATAGGTTTTGATTCCTTTGCGAGTGTTACAATATCTGGCATAAACGGCCGTATTTATTGAGTTAGAAGTTTGATTGTTTAATAGCCCAAAGGGATAAGTGACTTTATAGTTTGATATTGATTTCACCTTGACACCTCCCCTCCACGCGTTCCTGAGAAAGAAAGTCATGACAGACAAAAAAGCGATTCTATAACGGGTCCTTTTTCCTTTTGATGTTGTCTTTTATATTTTTGACAGGCTAAGTATTTGACTACAGCTCACCTAACGTTAAGTGATAGTGTGGTCGAAGATGGTAAACCCGCTTACCCTGGAATGAAACTGGCTCTTAAGTGAGGCTGCCGGAACACACCGTTAGATGCTTGGCGGCAGATTTTCAACTTGAGGATGGTAGCCAGCCGAGTAATATAAAAGACACTACCACCATGCTATGGTTTCCTCACCGTCAGCTCAAGCTCATTGTTGGGGCTCAAACCCACGCCCTTCAGTGTGCAAGCCGATCGCGCTAACGACTGAACTATCAATCACTACGAAAACATTTTTTTTTTTTATATTTTAAAATCTGTTTTCATTAAAAGGTCTCCCACGCGAAATATTTAAATTAATATCATCAAATCACACTTTAGGCTTCGTACACGTGTACTACTAACATTTCCCATATTTTGCACATAATTTATGTACATTTCCTATACTTGTGAGCCGATGCGTGATCAATTGAGTGTTATGGAAACCATTAAACATCTCTCAGCTTCCTATCAAAGGAAGTCTTTGGGACTTTATCACAATAACACATCCATATTCTCCATTCACTTTCGAAGACTTCTTTATTGAAGTTTATTTCGACAAAGTTACAAAACTGTATTTTTTATTTAGTTATGAATTGTGTTGACTATAACGCCTTGTAGTTTACATTTCAATTTGATTTTAAGTTGTATTTTTTATTTTATTTTAAACTTTATTACGTTATAGTTAGGAATGAAAATAGCGTTTGTTGTTTTTTTTTTCTTTCATAATGTTAAACGTACAGGCGTCTTCACACATGAGTGGATTAAAGCAGTTGGTCATGTTTAAGTAGAGTTAGTTGTAATTATTTGCTAATGTTCAGGGCGTGAGAAAGTTTATAGTTTTGACTTCTCAATGGAAATACAATTAAAGTGAAGGGATATCTCATTTGGCAATTTATGCGAGTAAATGTTGTTGAACTATGGCTTTTATTTTGATAGCCACTGCTACATATATAATTATATATACATATATATATAATATCTAATGTTATATAAATTTTATTTGTATTTTGCACGCCTAGTGAACGTTGAATATAGGAATGCCTACTTTTGTATGTTCGACCTGACCTGTACCTATATTTACGCAAATAAAACTTGAATTTGAATTTGAATCTCGGAAACGGCTCCAACGATTTTCATGAAATTTAGTAGACATGGGGTTTCGGGGGCGATAAATCAATCTAGCAAGGTTTTATTTTCAGAAAACGACGTTTTGTCCGTGTTTTCAGCCGAGCAAAGGTTCGGCAAAGTTCGGTCATCCAGGTACTAAATATAAACTAAGCAAAGCTTGAAATGTGGAAGTCAGATAACTGATAAAGTTTTTTTTTTGTAAATACATAATAATATCTACTTATAATACATACAGTATACCCACACACAGAACAGACATTTGTTTATATCACAAAATCTTTTATCATGGATGGAAATCGAACCCACGCCCTACAGCTCTTAAAGCAGACATACTACCGATGAGCCAATGAGACTAGCTATTGCTGTCGTGGCTATTTTGGACTTAAAACGTCTTAAAAACGTCAACATCTAGCATCGGGTGAGCTGAGATCAAACGCCTAGCCAATCAAACATAAACAATAGGAATAGAATCAAATTTTAGATTTAAACTTTTAACATATTTTTTTTTGTTAACTTTTTACGCTGCAGTGGTCATTGATAAATGTTATCTCTTACCATCAGGAGAGCGTCTCGTTCGTCTCATTGCCTTTATATAAAAAGCTAACATTCTGAATTTCTAAATAGCAGCTCTCTTTCTCTTTCTTTACGTTATACCTTTCTTTTCTGTTATATAAAAATCAAAATATCAAAATGTCAAAATATGTCTCTCAATTTCGTCCATTTATCGAATTTCCGCCTAAAAAGTTTTACTTTAATAACGTTTTACAGTTATAAATATAAAATATGATGCAACCAAACTAGTGTTCTCTAATCATCAATAGTCGACGCCCGCGGTGGCGAGGGGACGGCATTGTCTATAGGGGCAAGTGAGGGGTCGGGGGCATTTGTAGCATCACTTGCCCTGGGTGACGTACGGAAGCGCGCACGCTCGGTGCAAACATCGACAAACTGTAGCCCAACAGTCTTCAGAAGTTGTCCTACTTCACGAATGGACAAGTATGTCATAATAGTTACGAGTCGTGCTTTCATCCGACTTTTCTGGGTGTCTTTCATTCGAGAGTGAGTCAATGGGTATGTTCAAGGCAAGCGTGATAATTGCAAGCGTATTATAGCATTTAAAAAAAATACAATAGAAAACACTTCATTTCAGACATGAAACAAAATTTTATTACGATTAAACTATATACAGCATCATTGCAATACAGTAAAAAAAAAAAGTGTAACAAACCAGCCTCAACTCGGCATTATGCCAACTGCAGCTAGCCGATAGCTTTTTGGGTTACAAATTACCCATGTCTTATTTGTTTTGTTCTATCTTATAGTTGCCTAAAAGTTGCCTTTTTAAAATTCTTCTCGCATATTTTTTTAATTTCTGTATACTTAAAAGAGTTTCTTTTAATCTATTCATTCTATTTTCTGTTTTTTCTATTTTTATCTATTTTCTATTTATTTGTTAATCGAGAAAATATACTATCTACTTTCCAGATTTCATCCAAACCCAACTACGAACAACATACGTTTCAGTGTGAACAAATATCACATAAACATACGGATTTATTTTCTCATTTTTCACACGACTGCCCAGAAAAAGAGTCTGTATGTATGTGAGTTTAGACCTCACACGTGTGCGGGGCAACTTATGGGGTCGCTCGGCTGTAAGGCGCACGGGTCAGTGTACTTTGACACTCCGATATGTAAGATACGGCTAATATAGCATCTGAATAATCCAATTAGTCCGAGTCTGAATGGACTCCTTTGAGCTCGGTCAGCTTCGACATAGTTTGGAATTCCGCCTTTGAAGTAAATTTTAACCTTGTAAGGCATTGTGTGAAACACTCGGTACTGCTTAATAAAAATTTAAATCATAATCAAAATCAAAATCAGTAAGTCATTTATTCAGTTTAGGCCCTGGTAAGGCACTTATGAACGTTAAGTTACATTTTTGAATCTACCACCGGCTCGTAATTACACTTCAACAGAGAAGACTCCGGTAAGAAACTCAGCAAGGCATTTTTTTTGTGGATCTTTCTTTTCATATTAGGTTACAGTTTATACAGTTTACAGTTATAGATATTAATACATTATGCTTACTACAATTGTCACTTAGCCAGGGGGATGCAAGTGCAGAGAGAAGCTACTACAACCATATATTCCTGTCTTCCACGTAATGGGCCACCTTATAGTAGGCTTTATCAATTAACCTCTGCTTTATAAAGAAGTTTTATTATGATTATTATATTATATAATAGAATTATTATATGTGTGCCGAATCAGCTCTGTTTTTATAAACCAACACAATTCAGGTCTTTTTGTGACATGTTAGTGAATAGGTATCTCTACGTAGGTAAGTCTACGTGCTTCATATTTGACCATATCACATCGTCACTTTAGATTAATAAAATAGCGCCGACTGACTTCACTTATCTAAAAACAGTCCTTCTACCATTTTAAGCACATAACGGCAATATGCACATAACATAGCGTGCAATGATTTTGCTGTGGGATTCGAACCTTTTTGTAGCGATGATAGCTCAGTGGTTAGCGCGGTCGGTTCGCATGCCGAAGGGCGTGGGTTCAAACCCCAACAATGAGCTTGAGCTGCCGGCGAAGGAAAACATCGTGAGGAACCCATAGCGTGGTGGTAGGGTACTTTCTAGTACTCTGCTGGCTAGCTACTATCTCTACTATTACTACTACTACTATTTTCTAGTTGAAAATATGAGGCCAAGCATCTAAAAAGAACACTCCAGATTGGAAGCCAGACGGTTCCATAACTCATCATCATCATCATCTCACCTGTAGGACGTCCACTGCTGGACATAGGCCTCCCCCATTGACTTCCATAAAGATCGGTTGGAATGGCTCAGCGTTTTCATAACTAGGCTGACGGAACTTCTACTAGGCTGCTGGAACTTCTATTAGGCTGCCGGAACTTCTGCTAGGCTTCCGGAATTTCTGCTAGGCTGCCGGAACTTCTACTAGGCTGCCGGAACTTCTACTAGACTGCTGGAACTTCTATTAGGCTGCCGGAACTTCTACTAGGCTGCCGGAACTTCTATTAGGCTGCCGGAACTTCTACTAGGCTGCCGGAACTTCTACTAGGCTACCAAAACATCTACTAAACTGCCCAAACTTCTACTAGGCTGCCAGAAATATCTATTTAGTTTATTGCGGTACCGGTTTCGTGTAACTTGTAACACGTACTTACCGGCACATCATCGGGACCTACTCTATTAAAAGAAAGATTAATGTAAGCAAAATATCCCTAAACATAATTCAAACACCAATGACCCTTGTCCTAAAATAATGTTACTGTATAGGGCCGGCTAGTCGCCACTATGCATTAGGAGCTTGACCAACAATTTATCAGCGCCAAATTTACATTGTCCAAGATTAATGATCTCTTGTCTGTGATTTCGTATACTATGACCAGCTGTGACGTACAGAAAGACAAACGCAGTAAGGGTTTACTAAACTTTTCTTTATATAAAAGTATGAATAAAATCCTCTCTTGATAGTAAGTGATTACTTATTAGTAATTATGTTTATTTTCTTTTTCTTCTGTATTGTATAATTTTTGATGTGGAAAATAAAGAGTTAATCAATAAATCAATCCATCACCGAAATTTAGTTTATTGAATTAAATATCCTAGGATGTTTCATACAACGCCAATTAGACCCAAACTGAATGAAACTTGTACTATGGGAAACCAGATTTTTTATAGAGTACTTATATACAATTTTTTGTAAATACATAGTAATACCATCTTACCACCTGTCCTTGAATTGCATATAGTATACCTACATTTTCAAGTTAGAAAAAAACGTGTTAAATTGACTAAGAAGTGTTTGTGTGTTTGTCATGGTGTCTGTGGAGCTAATATAAAATTTTAAAACATACACAACACAGAACAAACATTTATAAATATGCTTGTCACACAAATGCTTGCACTGAGTGGGAATCGAATCCACGCTATACGGCTCTTGAAGCAGATACTACCAACCAAATAATTAATTATTAATAAACATTTTTAGATCATACAAGTTTCGCGTAATTTGAAACTAGAAGGCGCTATGTGAAATGTCTACCAATGTTTATTTATTTAATTACACCGTCGCTTACCATCACTTAGTGCCGTGGTGGTGCCGGCGTAAGAATAGTACCCCACCCTCTCTACCCGTGGTTGCCTTAAGAGTCGGCTAAGGGATGTCATCCGGAAGATGAGCAGCAGCGTCTTCTTTGATCAATCATACTTAACAGCGCTCGCCAACCCGCCTGCCAAGCGTGGCGAGTATTGGCAAAACCCCCCCAGGAGGAGGCCTATGTCCAGCAGTGGACCTCCTATGGCTGATGATGTGATGATGTGTTACCATCACACAAGTACATAGTCAAACGAGAACTTATACGAGTTAAAATGAAGAATGGTTTTGACTCATTTTACACTTGTACTATATGTATACAACTTAAAGTATTCGATCGTAATTTGGAACGGAGATATGACAAATGATATCTGAAGAATATTGAGTAATGCTGCTAGTAAATTGCATACGTGTTAGGAAGTCTCCTTACTGGTATGCATTATATCAGAGGGCATAAGTAATGAAAGGGTAAAGTTTGAACTTCTTCATGGTGTATCCATCATTCTACTGACGTTTATTTTTATTGCTATGGCATTTTGTAAAGCAGATTTTGTACGATAATGATTCTTCTGGTTTTGACATTCCACAGAAACGTGTAATACGACATAAATCGTAGCGATATAATATGCAAAATAATCTTTGTTAAATTTATTTTCCAGAATTCGGTATGTAAAGAAAAAAAATACTTTGCTGATTCCAAAACCATTTCGAAATATTACATTCCTGTACATTATTTTTACGTTTAAAACTCTCTAAACTATGAGATGGGGTTTATTTTAATAAAATACATAAACTAAACTTGACTTTGAATTAATCCCCTAATGACGTCATGTAGTTGGCTGTATAAGGATACTTTCAGTGCCTAAAAAAGCAATGGTGAACCTAAACAAAAGCTGTCAACGTCAAGTCAACGCAGCGTTGGATTTCGTACTATAATTATAGTATTTTACTACTATTTCATGCTCCGTGCTGGATACTATCCATATCTAAGGATAGTACGGAAAAATACTATAATTTCGTTACTTCACTCATAAAATACCAAAATAGATAAATATGACACCCGTTAATTGCCAAACCACGTAAAAAAAAGTTCATTGAATTTTTTCCTCTTTCTTTTTGGCATCGTACTCTGCATTTGCCAGTTCCAATGTTTAAAATAGCTGTAATAGATCCATCTATTTTTAATAACGTAATAGCGTACTAATCCATACAAAAAAGTAATAGATCTATTACAATTGTAATAGATTAGCAACATTGAGAAGCTTTGATAAAAAAAAATCTTTACTTCATTTCAATTGTCAAAGTCAATCAAATGTGTCAAAACATCTTTTTTTGTTTTACATGGCAAAGGCGTACTATGGATATTCAGCCGACGCGACGTTATGACGTCATCGCTATCAAAAGTTTGAAAATGTATTAAAAATCAACTACCACATAAAAGCCAAAATATTCAAGTTAGTTTCGTAAAATAAAGTTTACTATCAGAAAAAAAAAAATACCAAAAAAAAACTTTACATTCCGAATTAGTGTTGCTTTACAGTGTTATTTTACTTGGTGGTAGATTTCCTTAGCAGAAGATCGTCTAGGTAGGTACCACCGCAGTACCAGATATTCTGCCGCTAAGCAGTAGTATGTAAACATTACTGTGTTCCGGTTTGAAGGGTACTGCAGCTAGCGAAATTACTGGGTTGTTGACACTAACCATCTATTGTCTCAAAGTAATGAGTGCCAAAGCAGCGATGCCCTGAACTTTGTTTTCTCCTGATAGTTCCGTGTATCGATGCAATGGTCATGGCAGGTGTTATAACTTACCATCAGGAGAGCGTCTCGTTCATCTCATTACATTTACATAAAAAATAAATGTAATAATCGTCCAGCACAACTGAAACATTTCACAATAATTTCACATCATTCTCAACGCTCATCTAACCACTTGAAATAAAACTAAAAGATCCGACAAAAACCTATTCGTCCGCGGATTGCTTTCAAGCTATTATTTTCCCGTAAATCGTTCAGATTTAAAACGTTCCGACCACCGTCCGATTTCCTATTCTACAAAACGCTTGTCCATCCTGATAGATGTCTGCAAATACCCTTTAAAACCAGACCACAGACGAAGAAAACTCAACCTTCAACTGGTTAGATTAAAGTATTGATTCCTTTCGTCGAATAGCTTGCTGGGTCAGATTTTACCACAGTATGTGTCCTGAGAAAAATCAGATAAAATCTTAAAAAACGGTAGCAATTACGGTCTTATCTATTGGGTTTTAGGTAAAAAACGCATCTAAAACGTAATCTGCCAATTAAAATGAAATGGTGAACCGAACCGTTTTAAAACACGAATTTGTAAAAGATTTTTTACAAAGTTTTTGGAGACACGAAGTTTGTATTTATTGAGTGAATTTGTATTTATCAGAAGTGAGAACAGCAGGTGCAGATCCATAGAAACCGAAAAATGGAAAGGTGAGAGCGGAACCCATAACGTTATTGGTGAGATGAATTCCCATAGGCTCTCTTGGTTTGGGCATTTCGAAAGGATAGAGGAGGCAAAAGGCCTGTCGACCATCCCTAGTATACTTGTAGATGGAAGGATAAAGTGACTAAGGAAATCCAAGAGCTAGAAGTCAATATTTGGCATGAAGTAGTTCAAGATCTCGCAAAGATGGCGTCAGAGGCATTATGGGACGCTGCGCCAGCAAAGTATGTGGTAACTACACCCCAAGTATGCCTACATTCAAACCTGTTCAGGCATTTTGAAGTCCTAGAGGAATAAAGAAGCACACACATTTCACTATAACTTTAAAATGACTCAACAGATTTGGATGTAATTACGAGTATAAGGTACCTTAACATCATAGAATCCTAACATCGTCCAGCGAGAAGCTAGCATTTTTTTTTAAATATTCTTTTAATAAAAGTAATAGATTAATTTCATTAGATAATTTCCACAGAATTATATTTTAAGTTGAAAATCTGCCACTTAGCATCTAACGATGTGATCTAAGAGCTTTACTTGAGACCCAGTTCCATTATGTTTACCATCTTCGACCAGACCGTCACTTAACATCAGGTGAGTTGTGGTCAAATACCTAGTCTGTTAACCATAAAAACCCATCCCTCTTAAAGCCTTTAGATATATCCAGCTCTATACTACCAATCAAAATCAAACATAATATTGGTAGGTGTTCATAACGTAATTTCCTGTATAATCCGCAACTGGACATCCATCAATATACATACGCATATATATACACAGAGCATCGGAAGTGTCGGTGTGGTTATCACTACATAAGTTAGATTTGTATAAATTATGTACGCGGGCACTTTGAAAGCAATTACTAGCTTTCCATTACATAACTCATTGATGTCTGCTCACTCAAGGTGTGGTTCTATAGTATGGATTATTTAAAGATTACCTACATTTTTCGAACGGAAAAGTCAGTTAACATTTAGTTGCGTCGCATATGAAAAATTGTAAAGTAGTGTTTTAGTCCATAATGATAAAAAAATACATTTTTCCCTACAAAAGGTGGTGTAGTAATACTTTTGAAATAGGTATGTCGAATAGGTTTGTAATCTGATGAAAAATCCAAGTTTGGGAACTGTTTTTTTTATTTTTATTGTAGCCAGTCTAGGTGTTTGACCACAGCTCACCTGATGTTAAGTGACGGTGTGGTCGAAGATGGTAATCTGCTTGGCGGCAGATTTTTAACTTGAGGATGGTAGCTAGCCAGCCGAATACTAGAAAGTACCTACCCTACCACCACGCAAAGTGTCGCTCGAGTGGAGTGGTCGCTCGAGCCGCCATCTTGTACGAGAAACGCTAAAATATTTTTTGATTATTTTTAATAGAATAGGTACCTCAACGATTGATCTTATGACTAAAAACGTTCAAAACAAACTTAAAGAGAGATATTTATTTATTTTTTATTACCATAGACATATTCATATTTTTTTTTATTTTCTTTTCTTTGAATTTTTTTATTTATTTATTTTTTATGTAACTGTAATGAGACGAACGAGACGCTCTCCTGATAGTAAGAGATAACACCTATCATAAGCCATTGCAGCGATACACAGAACTTTGAGTAGTAAATTAAAGTCTACGGAATCGTATTCGGCACTCATTACTTTGAGACTTTCGATGGTTAGTCTCAACAGCCCTGTTATTTCGCTAGCTGCAGTACCCTTCAAACTAGAACACAGTAATGTTTGCACACTACTGCTACGGCAGAAGACCTAGTACTGCGGTGGTAACTACCTAGACGACCTTCTGCCAAGTACCAAGTTTCTTAATTTATTTGTATTATTTCAAACTATTCCTTACTTAATTATGATAACTTTGAAAACTTATTTGAGGCAGAGATTTTTTTTTTATTGTGCTTTCCCCATTACGCACTATTTACTACACCTCCTTTTGTAGGATAAAATTCCTCACTGAAAGGACTATTAGTATATATATTTATTTAAAAAAAAAAAAAACTTTCCATACAAACCCAAACACGACTAGGACACACTACTTTATTACGGTAGGTATGTAGTTCATTGGAGCTATTCTAATGACCGTTAAACACCACTAAAAAGTAAAACAAAAATCACAATTTTGTAAAGCAAAACACATATTTTTTCCATTAATTACATATCATATAATTATCATGGTATATATGCAATAAAATTAAAGAAATTTAAAATCTGGAATTGAGGCTTTAAGCCACAGATTTCTAATTGTAAGATAGAGAAAGTTTTTTTTTTTAAATAGTGAATAATGTACCAACATAAAAACAGTCATATTCCATACTTGTTAGCCTCCTAGTAATCCTTGTCCACTCCTCTAATAGCGGTCTACTGAATAATAATCAGACTCACATAAAATTTCAATAATGGCTCCGTTAACTGCCTCTATATGCAAATAGAGTAGAAATAGCTACAGTTCAACAGAGCTTTGAACAACTTCATTCGGAGTTTTGATTGTTTTGTTTGTTAGCCCTAAACTAGTTGCGATCTATTTTAGTCAAAAGCTTTATTTGTGTGACAATAAATTTGCAGGGTAAGATAATATTGTGTTTTAAATACATAGTTAATACAATTATACACAAAACTAGCTTAATGGTTAGCGCGGTTGGTTCGCATCGTGAAGGGTGTGGGTTCAAAACCCAACAATGAGCCGGTGAAGGAAAACATATTATTTAAATAGTTTCTAGTACTCGGCTGGCTAGCTACCACGTAGATATCAAGTAGAGAATCTGCCGCCAAGCACTTAACGGTGTGTTCCGGCAGACACCCTTGAGAGCCAGTTTCATTAGAGAGTAGGTAAGTTTACCATCTTCGACTACATCATTCATCACATCATCAGCCATAGGACGTCCACTGCTGGACATAGGCCTCCTCCTGGGGGGGTTTTTGCCAATACTCGCCTCGCATGGCAGGCGGGTTGGCGAGCGCAGTTAGGTGTGATTGTTCAAGGAAAAGGCCGCTGCCCATCTTCCGGATTACATCCCTTAGCCGACTCTTACGGCAACCACGGGTAGAGAGGGTGGGCTACAATTCTTATGCCAGCACCAAAAAAATCTAAAATCTAAAATCAATATCAACCACAAAATCACCACCACTGCAGTATTATATTATCGAGGATAGTAATGATGGATTCACAAAGTTTCTGGCCAGTAACCGGATCAAACCAATTGATAAATATTTCATACATCTATATTTAACCGAGTTATTAAATCCACATCAGCCGTCTGTCTGCATAAAACAAAGACGGCCTTTACAGGCCTTTGGCCTTACTGAAATTCAGTTGACCATTGTCCATTCACCCTTCAGGCTGTACCAGTGTAACAAGACCCATGTCACCTCTTAAAATATTCGAGCTTAGAACAACTAAATGGCTCTATGTACACTGGTCGTAACCGGATCAAACCAGATGTAAGGGGAATGAACCGGAATATTATACGGAATAGGAACAGAAATGTGGTTTCCGTATCCGTATATGAAATGGTGGCATCTGATAGGTGGATTGTATAGGCATTATAGTTTGCTAGTGTTGTTCTTATTGCTTTATCATGTATCGATATTTCCAACAAATATATTCTTAAAAATAGGATAGGTACATAACACATAGAATTAACTGCCCTGGATATTTAAAGTTTCTCCTTAGTTTATAATTTTTTCCCCTTCAAGGTCATTTTACCAGCATCACTATACTTTAATAAAAAGAACCTAAATGCTAAAAAAGGTATTTACGTATTGTTCAGTTTACCTTGAACGCGATTTTAGTTTCAATCTCGTAGCTTTAGCTACGAAACTACTACAGTGAAACAAAATCCGTAGCTGCTACTTCTACTACCTACGACGTAAAACTGAGACGCAGCCATTTATGCTAACAAGCAACAAAAATATCGATATCGACATCTTAGCTTATCGAACAGTCGATACCAAAATGGGCATCCTTACTGAAGTGCTAAATCATGCAAAGATATTTAGTACAGAACGCACTCCCCTGGAACCTAATGACTTTTCCTATCTGATATATTTACATCATTACCTGATGTTAATACACGCCTTACATTTATAGATGTTTTAGCTTGATGAAAACGTTGATTACTATTATTATATTAAGTTTCAAGAATATTTAAAGCATAGGTTAAGTGTCTAGCCATATAGTCAGGTTTAACAATGTGTCCGTTGACCTTTACTGCTAGCAAACAACTGATACCGACATAATATGTCAATGCATGGTAGGACTCAGTTTTAAATGCCACTCGCGCGCACCTTTACAATTTGATCAGATTGTTACATTATTATTATCGATTTGTGACACTAGCGCTAACGTGTCATTGTATTTAAATAATAATGTGCGCTGTAAGGTGGTTTACCAGAGACTTTTCTTTAGACAAAAAAAAACTAGACATAAGTATTTGTCGCAGAATCGATAGCCGATAGGATAGACGTGTTCTAGACTGGAAACCGCGCCTCGGCAAATATAACGTAGGACGCCCTGTAACTCGGTGAAGTGACGATATACGTAAGGCAGTGGGTAGTGACTGAAAGCAAAAAGCCGAAGATCGAGATTACTGCATACTGCAGCGAAAAGAGGAATAACCTCCCCTAACACATTTTTTTCTAACTTTAAATAATCTTTAAAACTTAAGCTACGCAGTACTGAGAGGGGTAAGGTATTCTATTAGTAGTTTTGTTTGCATACCGCGAGCAGAGCAGCGAGCCGCTAGCAGCACCGGATCACAAATATATTTCAAAAATTGTACAATAATACTAATATTTAAAATATATTTTAGTAGAAACTCTAACCAATAGTACATGCATGAACGCATCCTTCGATATCTATTGCGCGGTGCAATAGATATCGAAGTAACTTCACGCTGTAATAAAGTAGGGTAGTTGTTAAATATTTTGTACATTCGTTTTGTTTCTGTTTCATTTTTTATTTACTGTTTTTTTTTATTTGTTTTCTTGTCTTTGTGTCGTAATATATAAATAATATATGTAATTGTGTATTAAATATTTGTTTTATGGAAGAGCCTGGAGCCCACGACACAGGTCACCCTTGTGTGGGATCCAGGATATATCGATATATTATACGTAGGTATATAGTGTTTGTTTTTATTGCTGTGTTGTATAGTTTGTGACAAGTAAATAATATTTGAATTTGAATTTGAATAGTCAGAGAGTAGGTACCGCTTAAAATAATTTCAAATCAAAACTCATTAACCACAGCTCTTCCCTTCATGTATATAATACCTACCAATATCAATATTAGATACGTACAATATTACAATTTGTTCGTAACGATGCTTCCAGGCTGATATCAAAACAGGTGTGCCGTAATTGCTAATGAGATATCCATTATTATTACCGTATCGATACGCGTATCAATACGTATCATTATTTGAATCTGATTGCGATATAGCTACTGCCAGTTTGCAGTAAATCCGTGATAGGCTGCAGGTTGACTCGAGCGAAACGATTTGATTCTATTTTTATTGTATGGACCGCTAAACAATGCTATGCACTGTGTGGGTGGATGTACCGCGATGAATACAACTTGGGTGATTTAGGTAGTTGTGCTCCATCTTTCCGTGGTGGTGCCAGCGTAAGAATAGTACCCCTCCTTCTCTACCCGTGGTTGCCGTAAGAGTCGGCTAAGGGATGTAATCCGGAAGATGGGCAGCAGCGTCTTCCTTGAACAATCATACCTAACTGCGCTCGCCAACCCGCCTGCCAAGCATAGCGAGTCTTGGCAAAACCCTCCCAGGAGGAGGCCTATGTCCAGCAGTGGACGTCCTATGGCTGATGATGTGATGTGATGTGTGCTCCATCTTATCAGCCCTGTTGGCTCATTGGTACAATGTCTGCCTTGAGAGCTGTAGAGCGTGGGTTCGATTCCCATTTATGGTATAAACAAAATATTTGTTTTGTATCTGGGTGTACTGTATGTATTATAAGTATGTACAATGTATTTACAAAACAAAAAAAAATGTATTCAATCATATTTTGACTGCCATAATACAAGATTTGCTTAGTTTGGGGTCAGATGGCGCTGTGTGTTGTATGATATTTATTATTTTAGACCACGCCATTACTGAACATCAGGTAACTATACCTAGTCTGTAATGGAACTGGCTCTCAAATGAGGCTGCCGATACACACCGTTAGATGCTTGGCGGCAGATTTTGCAATTTGGTGGCAACTATCCAACCAAGTACTAAGAAGTACCCTACCACCATCTTATGGTTTCTTCATAATGTTTTTCTTCACCAGCAATTCAAGGTCATTGTTAGAGTTTGAACCCAAGCCCTTCAGTGTATGAACTGCCCGTGCTAACCACTTAGCTGGTATCTATCTTCGCTACAAATTACAATAAGAAACTCACACGGGAAACTCAGTACGGGGTCCCAATAAAACATCCATATTTTCCTCAAAGAAAGCTTTCTCTTGTCCTACCCTCAATACTTCAAATCCAGACAATTAATCTACCTCATCCTATAAAAGTAGATTAACAGACGGCCACTCGGACAAATTGTGTATTAATATTTTATGTAGCAGTTCACACTATGGTACCACATACCCCAGGCTATAAAACTGTCATCGCGAGAGATATATGGGAGGACTTCTTATGGGTGATTTAAGGTAGGATTATAGCAGAACAGGCTTAGTTTTAAGAGAGGATCTGCAGCGTTTAATGTAGTGTGTCAGTTTGTGTTTGTTGTGTTCTCATGTCCTGTGTATAAAGACGATAAGTACCTACCCTTTAAAGCCTCAACGAGACAAGAGCTTGTGTTGGTACTTTAGTCAATTACGAGTACTATCGAATAGTTTATTGCGAAAACTGCGATTAAATTATAAATTTATTTATTAGGATAAAAACGACAATTCTAATCAATTACATTTATTTCACACTCAAAAGTCAAAATAATTACTAATCTAAAAATAGATTAAGTAAACGATATAATAAATTCTCCAGATGTCAAAGTAAAATATGTATGTATTTAAATATTAAAAATAAACATTTGACACTGGAAAAATTCACCAAGTGCGTTGTCAAAATTAAAGAAAAAAATATGTATAAAAAGTTAAACAAATTATGCAAGTGTCAATATAAAGTAAATCTAAATGTCAAAGTAGTAAAATTATTTAGATGTCAAGAGCAAATTGTCACATTAAAATATTTTAATGTCACAATCAGTTATCTAAAATCTAAATGTCAAAATCGTTATCGATTTTTTTGCCCTGTCCCATTGGCTAATTAGTTTATCGGAGTTTGTCATAAAGATTATAATAATAAGTCGAACCATTAACAACATAAATTATGTCAACAGCCCTGTTGGCTCATCGGTAGTATATCCGCTTTAATAACTGAAGGGCGTGAGTTCGATTCCCACCCAAGACAAACATTTTGTGATATAAACACACGTGTGTTCTGTGTGTGGTATGTTCTGTATATATTATAAGTCGGTATGTATTTACAAAAAAATATATATTTAAGTATTATATCAGTTATATGATTCCCATACTACAAGCTTTGCTTAGTTTGGGGTCAGATGGCGTTGTGTGTAAATGTACTACGATATTTCATTTCAAATTAATTTTAAGACGCGCGACGGGCTTTTTCTAAACGTCCCCAAAACGCGAGACGCGTTTTCACGCTGGATGGATAGGAAAATCTTTTGGGACAAAAACAATCGTGACCGACGGTTCTCTTACTTTCTGTGTCGAATACCGACCATTATATCTAGTAATATTATGCTGTGCATATGTTATGTCACGCACCTCCATTTAACCAAACGTAAACCTGCTTAATGTGTCCAATATCTGCCCCGAATAGTTAGAATATGTCCAGCAATATCCAGTGGGTAGGCAGGCATTTAATTAGACCAATCGCCCGCGGCAGTCAGGACTGTCTGTGACTAACTTCATTGGTGCGAATTATAGGTTCTCTACAACATTGTATGTTTCATTATGAAATGTAATGTATAGATTGATAAAGAAAATAATGAAATAAAAGAAACACTTATTTTTAACCGACTTCAAAAAGGAGAAGGTTCTCAACTTGATTGTTTTTTTTTTTTTTTTATTGTATTTACAACCGAGTTTAAGAAAAAAACAGCACTAAAAAGCGAAAAATAACTTACTTTACAAAGTTTTATTATACCTGCTAGGTACTTATTAATCTGTTTGAAGTCGGTGCCAAGCACTGGCACCTAGGCTAGGCTAAGCACCGACTTCAAACAGATCAGTAGGTACCTAGCAGGTATAATAATACTTTGTAAAGTAAGTTTATTTTTGATTTTTAGTGTTGTCTTGAAGTCGGTTTTACTTTTTTTTTAAAGTTTGTTATAAGTTTATACATAAGTTAAACTACAAACAACATACATAAGAAAAGATTTATACCACATACATATTATGTACTTATACAACAAAATTTAAAATCACTACATATTATAAAACAAAGTCATCCGCCGCGTCTGTCTGTCTGTCTGTTCGCGATAAACTTAAAACTACTGAACGGATTATCACGTGAGATTATATAGAATGATTCATGAGGAAGGTTCAGGTATATAATATGTCAAGGTTTTGTGTAAATTGGTTGAAATATGATGATAATCGTTGGAAGTGTCGGAAAAAGTCAAGCCATCTGGGAGCTTTCATCGAAAACGCTGCCCTTTGAGATACTTAGATCATAAACCCCATGTAAGCCCATGTGCAGACAGGGCGGGTCGCTTTTAATTTAAAAAAATGGTAAGAGAATTACCGCTGCGGTGTCTAGTGCATAAAAAAGGCCAGTGTTCAGCAATTGTGCTGGGGATTTTTCCGCAGCTCTGATGACGATGATTATTGATTATCGTCTTCCCATCTTGTGTACCTGGTCTACCTTTTTGGCGTTTCCCTACTGGGCCATTCCATGATGTGACTCTTATGGTCCATATTAGGTATATGAATTTATAAGTAAACGTATCTATTAAAAAAAAAAAAAATGTGTGCTTAAGACCACACGACAGAAGTGAAAACTCTCTCTCTCTCTCTCTCTCACACATGGTCACCGAGCGAGTAAGCCGCGTTAACTATAGCACTCTCGCTCCCTTAGCCGACGAAACTCGTATACTCGAACGAGCGTGACGGCTCAGTCTTATTTAATACCCACAAAAAAAGTGCACAGTGTTACACTTCAATAATCAGAAATCTAAAAACTGTCCAATAGGAACAAATATAATAATGTTTGCGAACAACATTCAGTTACACATTACAGCGTGATACGACAGCGCTAACAACTTATCTCACGATGCTTCCCCATAGAATCAATAAGAGTATTTAATTAAACACAGCGCATAAATTAAACACATCGGCAGCGATCGGCACGTCACGCGTGTCAGGCACAGCACTAATTAGAGACACAGCTGTGCTCGTAACGCATCACTGGCGACAGAAAGGTGCTATTTGCAGGATAGTGTAGCCAAATAGCTACAAGCAATACAATGTTTTGTGGCATGACTCGATGTTACGTGATGAAATAGAAAAGGCCACGCTGTTATTGAATAAATAAATAGTACCTGGACGACTGAGCTTTGCTCGGTAATTTATTGCCTGAAAACAAGGATAAAACGAAGTTTTCTAAAAATGAAACCTAGCTAGATCGATTTATCGCCCCCGAAACCCCCTGCATACTAAATTTAATGAAAATCGTTGGAGCCGTTTCCGAAATTCACAATATATATATATAATTATACATACTAGTATATACAAGAATTGCTCGTTAAAAGGTATTAGATTAGTTAGATAGATTAAATAGTAGGACATTACACACAGCGCCATCTGTCCCCAAACTAAGTAAAGCTATGTACTATGGAAGTTAGATAACTGATAGATATGGAACTTTTTTTTTTTTTTTTGTAAATTCTTACTGATAATAGATTTAGAACACCCAAATGCAGAACAAACATTCGTTTATTCCACAAAATGTTTGTCCTGGGTGGGAATCGAACCCACGCCCTACAGCTCTTAAGGCAATTCTACCAATAAGCCAACAGGGCTGTCAAACAAAAAACTTAACTTGAAGTAAAAATATTTATTAATGTAACTAGTTTAAGTATGTATTAAAACTTATATCTTAGGGACCATTCAAGTATTACGTAAACAGAATTTTAGTTATTATTAACCCCTCCCTCCCCCTTGTCAGCAAAAGTAAGCAAAGCTGTTATTTCTCTCTCCTATGCTTAAGTAAATATTGGCATTTCGCTAAAACGTGGTGTGTCGATAACAAGGAAACCAAACAATCAGCTTAATTTAGACGACTTTGCTGATATTATCACCATTCAGATCGCCTCATCCTCAATGTCGTGAAAAATAAGCAAAGTAAAGACTCCCCCACCCCCCTTTGGTGCTTACGTAATTTTTGAACGGGGCCGTTAAGACAAAAAACATCAAACTTAATCTAACGCAATCTATAAACATCCCTTTGTATCTAAATTTAATATCAAACACGTTTTACTGGAACAATATAAACCTAGCAGCAGTTATAAAGAGTTTATAGTACAAGCCCAGGGTAGTGGCATGCCAATCAAATGTTTATGCTAATGGAGCAGTAAAGTCTATGGTCTGGGATGATGGTTACGGAATAGGTAATGTGTTTATGAAATATAATTTTGTATTTTGCTATGACAGTGGGCCGGTTATACCTATATGTCTTAGAACTTTGTCTCTCTGCACTTGCATCCCCCTGGCTAAGTGACAATTGTAGTAAGCATAATGTAATGTATTAATATTTATAACTGTAAACTGTAACCTAATATGAAAAGAAAGATCCACAAAAAATGCCTTGCTGAGTTTCTAGCCGGAGTCTTCTCATATGAAGTGTAATTACGAGCCGGTGGTAGATTCAAACATGTAACTTAACCTTACCAGGGCCTAAACTGAATAAATGACTTTTTTTTTTTTTTTTGAATGCTCCGGGTATTGCAGGAGTCCATGGACTGCGGTGACCACTGGCCATCAGGTGGCCCGTAGCTCGTTTGTAATTTTTTCAGATAAGAACCATTAGCGGTTACTGGTGACGTGTTCTAAGGTAGGAACTTGGTTGCCTTGGATTTTGAAGCTCCTAAGAATTTGGGTGTAAGTTTGATTCCCACCCAGGACAAACATTTGTGTGCGAACATAAATGCTTTTAATGTGTCTGGATGTGCCAAAATGTCTTAATATAAAGCATGAAACTATTTTTTTATGTAAAAGTAATGAGACGGACGAGATGCTCTGCTGATGGTAAGAGATAACCCCTGTCCATGACCATTGCAGCGATACAAACCCCATCAATGAGCTTAAGCTGCCGGTGAAGGAAAACATCTTGAGGAAACCATAGCATGGTGATAGGGTACTTTCTAGTACTCGGCTGGCTAGCTACCACCACAAGTTAAAAATTTGCTGCCAAGCATTTAACGGTGTTTTCCGGCAGCCTCATTCGATAGCCAGTTCATTCCAGGCTAGGTATGTTTACCATCTTCGACCACACCGTCACTTAACATCACGTGAGCCGTGGTCAAACACCTATCAGTCAGCCAAAAAAAGTAAAACAAAATATACATACACGTCTATGAATTATTGTTTTTTTGTGTGGAAATAAATAAATTATCTTATCTTATGTGTGTGAAATACAAAACCAATAAATTTCCACCCGTCCAAATTGTTATGGCATATATCGATACTTTTGTGATTGATTTGTCCGAGTATAATCGAGTTGTTTCAACTCTACGAAATGGGTTTTATCGATTACCATCACGTTGTTGAGGTGATAAATACATCGTCACTTAGCTCGATTAAACTGGCAACACCACGGGTACCGTTGGACAGTAGATTTATTTTATGGTACGGGATTATGGCAATTTATGAACTCACTTGCAATATGGTTTAAGGCTTTGACTGCAATTCGCTTTTTTCGCATAAAACGTACTTAGTATAGTACTTTACTTGTTGTTGCCAAGAAGTAGTATGCAAACATTATTCTGTTCCAGTTTGAAGTGTACAGGGCTGTTGAGACTAACCATCTAATGACGTAAAGTAATGAGCGCCAAAGCAGCGATACCTTTGACTTTGTTTTGCTACTTAAAGTTCTGCGTATGGCTGCAATGGTCATGAATTTTTAGCGATGATAGCTCAGTGGTTAGCGCGGTCGGTTCGCATGCCGAAGGGCGTAGGTTCAAACCCTAAAAATGAGCTTGAGCTGCCTGCTGGTGAAGGAAATCATCGTTAGGAAACCATGGCGTGGTGGTCGGGTACTTTCTAGTACTTGGCTGGCTAGCTACCGAAAATCTGCAGCCAAGCATCTAACGGTGTGTTCCGGCAGGATCACTTGAGAGCCAGTTCCATTCCAGGCTAGGTGTGTTTACCATCTTCGACCACACCGCCACTTAACATCAGGTGAGCTGTGGTCAAACACCTAGCCTGCCAGACATAAAAAAGAAATGTATATGCGTTATCTCTTACCATCAGGAGAGCGACTCGTTCATCTAATTACTTGTAGATTACTTGAAAAAAAGAGTCTTTTTCATGAAAACACGAAGTGTTTTTTTTTTTTATTATTGTTATTTCAAATTATGTGTTGCACTAGTATTAAGTACTTAATATTTTAAAGTGACCCATGATAAAGTCAAATAAAACAACTCTTAGTCACAGTCAAAATCAAACTCAAGTCAAGCCATGCCCTTGTCAGTAGTGCAAGAGGCTTTCACGGTAGTTTGTAAACAACACAAAATGGCATGTTTTTGGCACTGTTCGTCCACACAATGCATGTTTAAATGCCGCGGCCTTTGAAACCGTAAACAGTCAAAACATTACACATTATGAAAAAAGTTACGTACGACAAGAGATTTTTGAAGCAAACAATCGGAGCCATCTGTGATAAGATCTCAGAATCTTTAATATAAAACGAATAAAAAATATAATATTCAATTAAATTTTTAACTCCCTAAACTACACTTCAGGGACTACGTCTTATGGCGGACGTTTCGTCGACAGCTTTTGTGAAATTTAGTATGCTTTTAGTCACACACCATCGGTTGGCTCTTACATTTGCTTGAGGAGTGCTAACGTAAAAGGGATCTTAGAAATGAGAGTCAAATTGGATATGGTATTTGTGATCAGTTCTCTATTTTCATTTCGTTTTGTCTATTTCCTTTTATGTTAGCGTATTGTCTGAACTACCTCTAATATAATCAACAATTATTGATGATACAATAATAATCATTGATTGTGTCAAATATCAGTCATGTGACTGGGACGATACTGATTAAATTGTAACTGCTATAGGACCATTTTTTTTTATATGTGTTTTAGAATGTATGAGTATTATGCCTTACTAGCTTTTGCCCAGCTTCACTCGCATAAATATCACTCGCATTTTATTAAATCTATCCGGGAACAGTATTTTTTTCCTGGATGAAATGTATCTTATGTCCTTTTCTGTGACCCTGACAATGTTTATGCAAAATTTCATGAGAATCAGTGGAAGTGTAATAAACATACAAACTTACATGCAATTTTATAACATCAGTTAGGATTTGTGGCCTAATTTGAGTCATTTTTAACCGACTTCAAAAAGGAGGAGGTTCTCAATTTGATTGTTATTTTTTTAATGTAAACAATCATTTCTTTAATACCATTGAGGGTAGTTATTTATTTAGATTTAAGTCGATCCTTTAGGTATCAAATAGTATAATCATATTTTGAATGTAAATGATAGGTATGTAGCCACAACACCGAATTGTATCCCGCAATTTTGTTACTATCAGTTTTCGGAATTACCTTCCACTACGGAAGCAAATTTAAAAACGTATTCACGTTTTTTTAAATACTAAATAGGTTTGCCTTCGTTCACTTTGTGCAAGATATAGCCTAAGATGAAGCACGGCTACCTAGAAAAAACCTGATAACGTCAAAAAGAATACATGCCATATCCTCACAACAATCTTCTTATATCTCTGACAAGTCAAAGTATCGAGTACAAAGGGGAAGATGTAGATTTTCCTTACACCATTAACATGTATATTACCCTTAATTTATTGTTTTCAGCTTTTTGATAGGAGCGCGATCGTTTTATTCGCAATTTGTTTGGAATGTATTTCGCACATTTCAGATTCAATAGGTTTTGTTGCCGTTGTTTAAGGTTTATGGTACTTTGAATTGTAATGTGAAAGACAAGATGGATAAAATTTTAAAGTCTAATTTTGTGTAAGTCATGACTACCTATATACATAGATAGTGAACGAGATGGTAGACAGAAGTAAACATATACATACGTATGTATATTAGTTTAAAAAACAGAAATGCTTCAGCTATTTGGCAGCGATTTTCTAGATTTAGTTCTGTTATTCAAAATTGTGGGTGCCGCTACAATGGTCATAGACAGGTGATACCTCTTACCATCAGGAAAACGTATCGTACATTACATTACTTGTATTTGGTGGTAGAATACTTTCTAGTACTTTGTTGGATAGCTACCACCCTCAAGTTGAAAATCTGCCGCCACAGGTAGGTGACGGCGGTGCTTTAGGGTAGCCTTTTTGAGAAACAGTTCTATTCTGGACTAGGTGTATTTACCACCTGCGACCACACCATCACTTAAGCCTTGAGCTGTTAAACACCTAACCTGTTAACCATAAAAATAGATACCTACCTACGTCTTATATTTTAACTAGCTGCGCCCCGCGGTTTTCCCCGCGTGGTGATGGATGATGATGATGATGATGAAAAGTATCCTAAGTTTTATTTCAGGGCCTAAAGTATCTACATGCAAAATTTCATTCAGATCCGTTCAGCCGTTCTGGCGTTATTGAGTAACAGACATCCATCCATCCTTTCACATTTATAATATTAGTGGGATTATATTGTCACTGGTCTTAATCGCGGACAAAACACTATTATTATTATTATTTATTTATTGACATAAAAACGTTACACAGTTACTATAAAACGACGAAGTAAATAAACAAAACACAACCCACAAAAAACACAACAAAATCGCACAATTGACTTTTATATTCCTATATATTTTATATAGACTACAGCATCAGTATTCGAATTTAGTGTTTATTGAATGCCCGCATAAGCACAGCATGTTGAGATGTTTTATCATAAATAAGGTCATAATATACTCGAATTAAACAGGCTGACATTTTTTTTTAAATTAATTTTATAATGTTTAGCTACACAAGGTGACAATGTTCTTTTTTTGACAATTGATATTTTTTTTTTTTTAGCTCTGACAGTCTAGGTGTTTGACCACAATGTTAAGTGACGGTGTGGTCGAAGATGGTAAAGCACACCTAGCCTGAAATAGAACTGGCTCTCAAGTGAGGCTGCCGGAACACACCGTTAGATGCTTGACGGCAGATTTTCAACTTGAGCTAGCCAGCCAAGTACTAGAAAGTACCCTACCACCACGAAAACGTTACTTTGCGTTTTTTACAATATTTTGTTCGCGTTTAAAACCCGGTAAGAAGCATAATTATATACCTCTTTTCCTGTAACTATTTTTACATACTTATATCTACTAAGAAGTCGCAAACAAGGAAAGAAAAAAGTTTCCTCAAAATCTGAAGTATCACTTAACAAAACGCATGGAATAACAATAAATTGTCAGATATTCGCCTATTCGCCCTTTTGAGCCTGAAGGCATACGGATCGCTGCCTATGGTAATTGAGCACGAATTGTTGAGTTTCCCGACATTTTGCGAAAAATGAACGAAATTTTTTTTTTGACAATTTTTGTAGTGTTTCCGTCTCATTTACATCTTTACTCTATTCTTCTAGTTTTAGCTCGTGGTTTTCCTGTTACTAAAATAAAAATCGTTTGTGATATGAAAAACTATTTGTTCCGTGTTTTTAACTGTAGTGTACAGATATAATTATGTACAGTAAAGAATACTTAGATTATATATTTACTATATATTAAATATTTTTCACAAAGCGCCACCTAACCTCATACTAAACAAAAAAATATCCAACCATAGGTAATATTTTATATTACTTCTAATATCGCTGATGTCAGCCACCAAGCCGGACAACTGAAGTGGGACTCGGCGGGCCACGTTTGTCGCATGTCGAACAACCGCTGGACAAACAGATTGGACCCCAAAATGTAAGCGACCTCAGGGTCGATTCAGACGAAGGTGGTGTGACGAACTAAATCATCACGACATTCCCTGGACCACCAAAGCAGAAGAACGCAGTCTGGAAGGAGGAAAAGGAAGCCTTTTCCTAGGAAGGAAATAATAATAATAAATAATTATGGCTAATTATTACAAGTACTCATTATGTATTACTATGTGTTATTATGTATACAGACATTGCCGTGGTGGTGCCGGCGTAAGAATAGTACCCCACCCTCGCTACCTGTGGTTGCCGTAAGAGTCGGCTAAGGGATGTAATCCGGAAGATGGGCAGCAGCGTCTTCCTTGAACAATCACACCTAACTGAGCTCGCCAACCCGCCTGCCAAGCGTGGCGAGTATTGGCAAAACCCTCCCAGGAGGAGGCCTATGTCCAGCAATGGACGTCCTATGGCTGATAATGTGTGTGTGTGTAATTATGTATACAATTGACTTTCCCTTTTGAAAACCAAAAAGGAAATTAAATATGTATTACTCAAACCTAACTCATTCACATCCCTCTATCACTTACTACATCAATCAAACATTTTAATTCACGCCCTACCACGATCCGTCATCTCGACTTATCTCGAACAAAACTCGCTCTGTTCTCGAACGACAAATGACGTGAACTTCCGAGCTCGACCGAAGCCGCAACGGAAACGACCGAGAATTTGTCATTGTCACATTTGAATACGCGAGAGCGGATGCGGGAAAAACGATCGTCATCTGTTCCGTGAATAGGGATACACATTGATAGAAGATCCCCAAATATCGATGATGATAATGTTTCGGCATCACTTGAGAGCCACTTCCATTCCAGGCTAAGTGTGTTTACTATCTTCGATCACGCTGTCGCTTAACATCACATCACATCATCAGCCATAGGACTTCCACTGCTGGACATAGGCCTCCTCCTGGAGGGGTTTTGCCAATACTCGCCACGCTTGGCAGGCGGGTAGGCGAGCGTAGTTAGGTGTGATTGTTCAAGGAAGACGCTGCTGCCTATCTTCCGGATTACATCCCTTAGCCGACTCTTACGGCAACCACGGGTAGAGAGGGTGGGGTACTATTCTTACGCTGGCACCACCATGACAAATTCACTGACATAAAAAAAACCGGTCATCTAGTCATAATATCAGTTGATCTAATTTTAACGTAAATCAATAGTACAAAAAGAACGGTTAATGTTTCTACCATTAAGACCATTCTTCCTTAAGTTCATCTCTGTGCCAAACCAAGACTTGCTGTATTTGTGTGTTTGCCTTTCTGATAACGCTGATGTTGCAAAGCTAGACATAAATCATACAATTCGGTTATTGTACCAGAATTGTCGGTTTTTATTTCGCTACATCCAGACAGGGACAAATTCGTATGAGTAATAATGTATTGTACAAATTTTGCTAAAGCCAACTAATAATTTGTTAATGAGTTGATTTTACATTATAGTAAGGTTTTATTTTCGTACGGGAAGCTCTGTAGTTTTAAATAAAAACATTACAAGTTTTATGACTAGACACATTTTTCTTACATTTTGTTCAGTATTGTTTAAGCTGTTCTATGTTACTCTGTTGTCATTTTTTTTTTTTCTTATTTTCACCTTTGACATGACGTCGTTTGAATCAAGAATATATATCAAGAGTGTTACTCTTTACTTTATTATTTTTAATTTCCTTTTACTTATACTTATTATTGAGGTTTTTTGTCAAAGAAGGTGATATATAAATTTAAGAGAAAGTTGCAAGAGCTGGGTTCAATTACAGTCTTGGAGCGTTACTCGCCAGCGCTATATGTAATAAGTCTACCAAAACCCAATTGTTAATCAATTTAATCTGTAGCGATGTTAGCTCAGTGGCCGGTGAAGGAAAACATCGTGAGGAAATCATAGCATGGTGGTAGGGTACTTTCTAGTACACGGCTGGCTAGCTACCACCCTCAAGTTGAAAATATGCCACCAAGCACCTAACGGTGTGTTCCAGCAGCCTCACTTGAGGGCCAGTTCCATTCCAGGCTGAGTGTGTTTACCAACTTCAACCACATCGTTAACATCAGGTGAGCTGTAGTCAAACACCAAGTCTGTCAACCATAAAAAAAAATACAAGTACGAAATCATCAAGACAACAATTATCAAGTTCGATAAATAATAAAACTACATCCATGCAAGGAAATAATGAATAAATGGGAAATACTCCTTTTAAAAAAAAAAAATATACAAAATATGAATGGATGCGAAGAAAGAATACGTAAGCTTATTTGAGCAGATACATTACCACTTTCAGTGTTTCAAATTCGCAATGAGTTATGGCGTGTCTCCATAATTCCCGTTTTTACAAAGCTCATCTATTATTTAGCGAGGCTTAGATTAGATTTACAGTTTGCGAGTCGAATTCGAACGTGTGTTGTATCTCTGGTGAGTTTTAAGAGTTGTTCCTTTTTTATGGTTTTGTTTGGTTTATGGTTTGTGTTTACCTGTGTTTTCCTGTGAGTAAATTTGAATCTGTACTTTGTGTTCTTTTTTAATGTTTGTTAATTTTTGTTAAGTGTTCGTAAAGCTCCTGTTTTTCATTAAGTATTTGGTGAAAAATCAGGTATAACAAGTCTGAGTCACAGGAAAAGGCACACTATTTCTGGCTGACAGGCTGTCAAGAATACTTACGCATTACTACTACTACCGTGCCGTGGTGGTGCCGGCGTAGGAATTGTACCCCACCCTCTCTACCCGTGGTTGCCGTAAGAGTCGGCTATGGGATGTAATCCGGAAGATGGGCAGCTTATTCCTTGAACAATCGCACCTAACTGCGTTCGCCAAAACCGCCTGCCAAGCGTGGCGAGTATTGGCAAAACCCCCCAGGAGGAGGCCTATGTCCAGCAGTCCTATCATATGATTAATGTCTCACTTAGTTAAAAACAAAACAATCATGAACCGCGTGTACGTCCGGGCGCCAACCGCGCCTTGTTCATAACTTTCGTTGTTCAGTTTAGTCAGCAAAATTGGCGTGGTAGCGTGGTGCGTGTGGTGCCCTTGCTCTAATCGGCTCCTCGACAGCTCAGAATTGCATGCGGGGTGAGGAAGCACCGATTTGGTGGGAGGAAACAGTGTCCGTTCTATACGTAGTATTATTATCTGTTCTGTGGCTCTGTGTAAATTATTGCCTTACTATTCTAACGAAATGAACACTAACATCGCACTACGATCATCATTCAATGACCATAAAATACTGACAATGTAGGAAATCTGGCCTAAAATCGACAACAAAATATCCAGTGTAGGTATAATCTTGATATTGCGTATGAGCATTAATCATGAAGTATGCAAATTCGCTAAGAGTGTTTGATAAATGAACTGAGTGGTCAGTTGTGTAAGAAAAGTTTGAACCTAAGACTTTAATTAAAATTATCTATAAATTATTTATTATAATCGTATATTCACAAGTTTGGTTATATATATATATAACCAAACTATATATTGTAAATCAGTTGTATATATATATATATATATATTCAACTGATTTACAATATCAACACGTATATTTGAAGAGAAACCTAAATTGTTTAGTTTCTACTATTTAAATGTATATATGTTATATAAAAAAGTAGAAATTAAGAAATTGAACATTCTAGTACATAATTACTCTGGTTAATCTTATTTTCTCTTTAAAGAATATTATATGTATTATTGGAAGACAAAATGGCTTTTACGATATATATTCATTTATTTGTTCTTACTTATTCACGCTCAAACGGCTAGACCAATTTTGATGAAATTTTGGTGTGGAGGTAGCTGACAACCTGGATTAACACATAGGTTACTTTTTATCCCGAAAAAATGTAGTGTTAACGTGGGAACAGCGGGTAAAACGGCGAGTTTTTAAATAAAAAGCAACGTAATTTTGTCCTAGCTCCACAGTTTACACGTCTAACAAAAGTACTGTCCACTTGATTTCATTTTTCATTCTTAAACAGTTTTGTTCCCTTGACAGGGGTCTGCATTGAAAGTACAGTTTACTTTGTATGGAACCCTTCTCAATCAGTGTTAGTGAACCTGATGTTTTTTGGCTCATCATTAACTAGGGTTTCGGAGCGTTTAATAAAATCCAATTGGTATACTGTGAATTGAAAATTAGAGGTATATAGGTACATAGGTGTAAAGGTGTATAGGTATACAGGTATATAGGTATATAGGTATATAGGTATATAGGTATATAGGTATATAGGTATATAGGTATATAGGTATATAGGTATATAGGTATATAGGAATATAGGAATATAGGTATATAGGTATCACTACATAGTATAAAACAAAGTCACTTTCTCTGTCCCTATATCCCTATGTATGCTTAAATCTTTAAAACTACGCAACGAATTTTGATGCGGTTTTTTTTAATAGATAGAGTGATTGAAGAGGAAGGTTATTATAGTGTTATATGTATAATAACATCCATTAAATAGTAAAGAAATACTGTTATTTTTGAGGTTTATACCCGTGCGGAGACGGAGCGGGCCGCTAGTAATATAATAATTTATTCAACTACCTGTCTTGAAAACGCATAAAAAATAACTTTTAACTTTGTTGCGTATCCGTCAAAATAATCGAAATATTTACGCATTCGTAATCCAGAAGACTTATTATAGCTTTTTTAATCATGACAACCCTATTTAAAAACTTAATCAATGCCGCAGATAATCCAAAGTCTCTCCGCGTATTTACGATTTTCATTTTCACTATTCACCCCTAAATATTATGACACATTTTAATTACAGAGCTTGCGGTCGCCATTTTAATTTTTAAGACTAAGCCGCTTACGGTACCTCGGTAGAGCTGAACTTAAATTATGGAATTAGTGATGCGCCACGTTAATGTTCATATATCGATAGGTAACGCAATTTTGTCGTAATTACTGGTGCTAATTTATTCCGAGCCACAAGTAATGTAATTATGCAAGGCTACTGCTTTATTTATGTTTTATTAAAACGCTCTTATTGCAATTCAACTCTTTTACACAAGGGTGACGCGCTATACCTACATATTTTTCTAGGATTTCGTGTCTCGAATTTATGTTTAAGGTACCCCACAAAAGATATTGGCCTATAATAAAAAAGACACTAGTCATCGAATGTGCGAATATTATATGCAAGCCATGCCAGATAGCTTTTTTATGTTTGACATGCTAAGTGTTTGACCACAGCTTATCTGATGTAAATGAATGTCTGGTCCAAAATCACATACCTAGTTTGGACTGGGACTGGCTTTCAAGTTAGTCTGCTACACTCTCTTAATAGATACTTGACGGCAGATTTTCAATGCTATGGTAGCTAGTTAGCTGAGTAGCAGAAAGTACTCTACCAGCCTATGAATTGCTCACGATGTTTTCCTTCACCAACAACGCAAGTTTATTGTTGGGTTTGAACCACGCTCTTGGTGTGAACCAACTGCACTTACAACTCAGCTATCATCGCTAAGCTTATATCGTAGCATAAACAGTTATTCCAACACGGTATAAAAAATGTTAGGTACCTACTTACGGTACTTGTTTGAGATGTTGTGTCCTTTAATCTATATCTATACAATATTCTATATTCATCTAGCCCGTAATGTTCAACACCATAATTATTAAATCTATATATTCTATACTAACAGCTTTCCCATCCTTTAATTGAGCACTCGATTTTTGTGTCTATCGATTAATATTTCATCGACATTATAATATCAATGCCTTAAAAAGAACATCACTAGTCAATTTCGTGGCGACAATACTACCAATTAACACGGCCTAATCCCACCGCGACAGGTTTCTTATTAACACCATTTGTCAGTCCTGATTTTAAGTAATACGTCTCTAATGCAGCACAATTTTGAACCTTATGTAGTAGCTGTTAAGGCGAAAATTTTAAGCCAAAATGTTCATTACATTGATAAGCACAGGCTTGTAATTTGAATACGACTGTATTAAGAGATTACGTTTTAAGAAAATAGATAGGTGTTGTAAAGATAAATCTTGATAGCTTTTGTGAATGAACGGAGTTTATTTTATTATTATTTAGTCACTAAAAGGATATCCACTACATGCTATTTTTTATAAATGTAACTTGTAGCTACGATAGCTCAGTGATTAGCGTGGTCGGCTCGCATGCCGAAAGGTGTGGGTTCAAATCCCATCAATGAACTTGAGCTGCTAGTAAAAGAAACAATACTTTTTTTTTTTTAATCATTGACATCAGTTTTTTAAAACTCTTTTAATAATACAGTTGAAATGATATTACGGAATGGGGAATGTCCAAAAAATCTTGCGCTCCATTTTTAATTTAGATTATGAAAATATAGAGCGATTTAAGAAACTAATTTGATTGTTATTGTTATTTTTCTCTTGATTTTTTTTAAAATTAGTGTATCTTGTGGTGATGATGTCATTATTCTCTTTATCAGATTGAGGCTGTTGCCTGTATTAAAAAAAAGTCTATAGATGTGTCAATATCATTATTATTACAACCCAAACCTAACTTCTAAAAAACTATTATTTGCATTTTGAAACTTGTCTTGAGCGACAGATAAAATAATTATTGCATTTTGATGATTTTTGAATAAAAATCAATGGTTATAAATTTAGTTCCTTGCTGATCAAACATTCGCAATGAGTGATTATGATAATTTTGTTATGTTTACATACTTTGACATTAGACAACTTAATGACATTTGGCTTTTTTCTGCTTGTATGCTCAACATTTTTTTACATTCCGCCACGGGTGATGTCACATATAGGTCAAATAAAGCTTAAAATATTAATAATCCGTGATTATTTTCGGTTTTTAAGTAATTTATAGTGATAAGTAACATTATTTCTCGAAATGGTTTCGAAAATTCCAAAAAAAAATTGACATTCCCCATTGACTTGTAACATTGGTGTCATCGATAAAATATTTGTATTTTTATATGAACACGTCTTATTGCCTATATTATTTTCTCGTTACTTCCGAAGTTAAAAAATTTATGGAATATATTTAGTCAAAGATTAAATATTTTTGCATGGTACAGCTGACTTTTCATGATTTCAGATTTCGATGATTATAATAATTCCTTTCGGCTTGGGACACCCCAAGCTTTTAACCCTGTATAACTATTCCTGTATACCCTGTATACGTAGTTCGAGTCATGAGCCGAGCATTCAGGATTTGTAATTATCAGCACTAGGGTGCAAAAAATTAAAACATACCCCAGTAAGCCCCCGTATTTAGAGATTGAAGTTTCACTTTGCATATTAGTGATTTAACTTTAGTAATTTGTTGCCTATGTTACGGATTTATTAATTGTGGTTAATCTACAGGTAATAAAATATTTAAATGACCAAGTGCTTTGAGTATAAATCTTTGTCAATAACGAGTCTGTTTTTTTTATAAACTGGCCATAGAATATGGCCATAGTCCACCACGCTACCACTAAGTGTGGGTTGCGGGTTGGCAGATTTCAGAAATTTTCGAGAACATTTTTTTTTACTTTGAGACATGTAGGTTTTCCTTCACCGTTTGAATTTATCGGCAATACGTACATAACTTAAAATAGACAGTGGTGCGTGCCATGAGATTTGAACCCAGGTCCTCCAGATTGGAAGTGAGACGGTCTCACAACTAGACTGCTGAATCGCGGATTTAGCATTAGATAAACTTCCCCAAAGTAACATCTGATAAAGAGTTTATTAGTCAAAAACATGAGGGAGAAAAAATTAAAAAGTACTTATATCATAATAATTATGTACCTAAGTATATCTATCTATGTCTTTAAACGAGCAATTCTTGTGTATAATTATATATATATATATATATATATATATATATAATCTGAATCTCAAAAACGGATTTTCATGAAATTTTGTATGCAGGAAGTTTCGGGGGCGATAAATCGATCTAGCTAGGTTTCATTTTTAGAAAACGTCGTATTATCCATGTTTTTAGCCGAGCAAGGCTCGGTCATCCAGGTACTCCTTAACTAAATAAGACACCTGAAATTGTTTCCGGTACACAGGAGCTTAATGCTTATCTTACTGTCGCTTTAGATAGCCATGGCAAACCTTTGCATGAGGTACTAGCCGGATTCGGTCGTTTTCTCCCTAACCCTATCATGAAGACAAAAATTTTTGTGCTAGCGTTCAACAGCCCACCATCTCTACAGCGATCGGTACAACAAAAAGAAAAGATTAATAAAAATAGCAAAAAGCCAACATCACGCGGTGTTCCCAGGCGGTCACCCATCCAAGTACTGACCGCGCCCGACGTTGCTTAACTTCGGTGATCGGACGAGAACCGGTGTTTTCAACGTAGTATGGACGTTGGCGAAATGTTAACTAAAAAACTTTAATACAATTCCTGTATAAAATAATATTACGCTAAAAAGTGCGCCTGGAGGTTTTTGCATTGGAGTTTTGTTCGGGTAAATGAATTTATATGGTTTAGGTGGTATTTTTTTTCTTATACAATAACTTTTTAATAGGTAGACTTTTTTATGTATATTATTAGCTAAATATTCCGTTTTTTTAAATATCATTCACGCGATAAAAAAATCCGAGGTTTTTATGTTTTTAACGCTGCCGACTCCACTAGAAGCATTATGGAGCGTGCAATAAATACTCGTCATCTAGTCCAAACAAAGTACCTACCTAAAGCTACCAAATTCGATTGGAATCTAATAATTCATATCTAATAGGTACATTACTTAAGAGGGAGTTTTATTAAGTTATACAATTAATTACTCATTGCGAGATAATTTTATTCAGGGCTACGTGTTTACCATCTTCGACCACACCGTCCCTGAACTCATCAAATGAGCTGAAGTCAAACACCTAGCCTGTCAAACATAAAAAAAAATTAAGTAACTAAGACTGGCCACCCAGTCTTAATTATTTACCTACCAACAATAACAAACTCAGGTACAAGCGTCACAATCTAATGATACCATTTTAATCACACCGTCACTTAACATCGGGTGAGCTGTGGTCAAACACCTAGCCATAATACAATATTAATTAAAACTGACCATAAGCCTTAAAAGTAGGCAACGCACTTACAATGCCCCGGGTATTGTAGATGTCCATAGGCGGCGGTGACCACGTACCATCAGATGACACGTTGTTTGTTTGTCACTTTTTCAAATATTTTTTTACCAATAATGACAAAACCAGGTAGGTACGTACAAACGTCACAATCTAATGATGGTGTTCCACATCAAAAATGAATGTAAAAAGAATTGTCCTCTTTCTAACACTTACGCCAATCAAATCGTCAATTACTAAATAATGGCGTCGAACAAGGGAAAGCTGTCTAATGAATGAGTTTGTTTAAACAAATTGTCTATGATTGTCTGTGACGCACGCAAAGGTAATTGTGGGGTGTATGAAATATTCACCTTGTTAGCAAGAATTAAACCACGATGTAAGTATACTTGAAACAGGCGGCCCTAAGTAGGTAGAACATCTTCCCTACTAGCGTTGATTCACGCAGCTTTAGCGCGAGTAGGGATGTCGACATCGCATCTACGAACAAATCTTCCATCGATCTTTTTTGTTCGTAGCTTCGCTAACATCAAGACATACGTAAACGTCTTTGACTTATTAATACCTTTTTATTAAAAAGTCACTAGCCTATTAAATTTTAACATGTACTTACGTGCTAATCCCGACTGTTCGGTCGGTACTCGCGTAGTGATCGCCGGCAAGCGTCCTCTGCCCCCACCGCACCGCCTCTTCCCACTTGTGTCGCCTATTTAACGCGAAGATGTTCTACTTATAGATTTTTTACTTACTTTGGTAAAGGTAAGAAGTAAATGAAGAAATTCAAAGACCAGTGCAATATAATACAATATTAATGAAAAATTTGATTTTTGGTTTTTAAATTTCTTTATTGTCATAAACAAATTAATTTGTAAAACTCAGCGTTCGTGATTTAGCTTAAGTGACAAGTTGGAAATAAAAATAACATTACCTACTACTAATAAATGTCAACATATAGTTAAATGACAATAAAAATGAAAACTAGTCATTTAGCAATATCTTGATTTCAAATATTAGATAGATAGATAAAACCGGCCAAGTGCGAGTCGGACTCGCGCAAGATGGGGGCCATACCATTATCTATGAAAAAGGCAAAAAATCGCGTATTTTGTTTGTTGTATATTTATTTTATTTTGTTTTTAGTATATGTTGTTATAGCGGCAACAGAAATAAATAATTTGTGAAAATTTCATCTGTCTAGCTATTGCGGTTCTTGAGATACATCCTGGTGACAGACAGACGGACGGACAGACAGACAGCGAAGTCTTAGTAATTGGGTCCCGTTTTTACCCTTTGGGTACGGAACTCTAAAAACTACCAAAAGAGTTTTTTTTTAAGAAAACCAAAAAATCTTATGAGCTAGTGGCAGCCAACAATTGGTAATTGGCAACAATTGGTAGCCTTATCGCTAAAAGCGATCTCTTCCAGGCAACGGAAATCCAATATTCGTAAAAGTCAATATACAATTTATCTTGAAACTAAAATCTCAGCTTGATTCTCAAGCACGCGGCGGAAGGTGCATCTCGATTGCCTATTTTAACAAGTTTTCTATTTTGGCAACAATATAGCTGTCACATAACATCAGATGAGCTGTGGTCAAAAACCTAGCCTGTTCATAACAAAAAAAAGTTCTGTACCTGTAATAAAGTACCTATTGAGTATTGAGCGTTTCGTTCGTTTTATTACTTGAACATCAAAACAAAAACATGGATTGTCAAGCTGTCCCGAATTAACAACAAACAAACAATTTTCTATGACAATGCCCATTGAATATGGCACGTGCCACAAAATTGGTGACCAATTTTCTTTCTTACGAAAATGTTTGGTCATTCGACTGAGTAATTGGTTACTGATTCTTTATAAGGTATTTTTTGTTGTGTCTCGTCGTTGTTGTTTTCGGTTGTTTTGTTTTACATAATTACCTTTTCATTACTAACGAACTTAAAAGTCCTTTAAAAGCAAGTTAAAAAACATATTTCTCTATTAAACTGAACTCTAGTTCTACCTTATTTAGACTAGAAAGTGATTTTTACCCAACAGCCAAGGAAGGGTTATGTTTTACACGCGTATCTTGTTTGTATGTAAATTTATTTATTACCTCGTATCTTCCTAACGGCCGAATGGATTACGAAAATAAGGTATCGTTAGATTCGTCTCAATAATCTAAGTGTCCTTAGAAGATGGACTAAAAAAAAAACATGTGGATTTTTGGCGAGATAGTAATACGTTAATAAAAAAATATATATACCAGGCCTATCAAGTAGGGCATCTAAATAAAAGCAATTAAAATAGGATTACAAAAAATATATGTAAGTTACATGTTTAAATTTAATTAGGAATAATAAATTTGTACAAAAAGTTTTTTTTTTTTTCCTTTAGTCAATATATTATGCTATACAGGCAATGTGCCGTGGTGGTGCAGGCGTAAGAATAGTACCCCACCCTCTCTACCCGTGGTTGCCGTAAGAGTCGGCTAAGGGATGTAATCCGGAAGATAGGCAGCAGCGTCTTCGTTGAACAATCACACCTAACTGCGCTCGCCAACCCGCCTGCCAAGCGTGGCGAGTATTGGCAAAACCCCCCCAGGAGGAGGCCTATGTCCAGCAGTGGACGTCCTATGGCTGATGATGTGATGTGATGTGATGTGATAAAGGCAATTAAGAAGACGGGTTGCCTGACGATAGGTATGCAATCACCTGCGCCTATGGATATCTGCAATACCAGAGACACTACAAGTACGTTGGCAATTGGGTTCGCTGACATTAAGGCTACCCTCTCAGCTTACATTAAAAAGCGATAAACTGTATAAACTGCAGCGATAACTGTAAACTGTATAAACTGTAACCTAATATGAAAAGAAAGATCCACAAAAAAAATGCCTTGAAGAGTTTCTTGCCGGAGTCTTCTCAGTTGAAGTGTAATTACGAGCCGGTGGTAGATTCAAAAATGTAACTTAACGTTCATAAGTGCCTTACCAGGGCCTAAACTGAATAAATGACTTTTTGATTTTGATAACACTAAATTGTAACGTTCTTATTATGCTAAGTTAGGAAAATAATAATTATAAATATCATTTACAACACAAAATTAAATACCTAAAACACAATCGCAACATATTTTTATCTTTCACTTTTATGAATCATTTATTCTCTTTGTCACAATAACCAATATAAAATTTCGTTCAGCGCGTCAGAGCTTCGGCAGCCGTGATCGTCTAGTGGTTAGGACCCTACGTTGTGGCCGTAGTAACCCAGGTTCGAATCCTGGTCACGGCAATGTGCATACATTGTCACGGTGGAGCTTTTTTGCGTTTGAATTTTTTTTCGTGCTGTAATATTTAAATAATATCGTAATAAAAATTTGGCAATGGTTCAAAATATAACAAAAAAAAAAATCGTACGTATGGAACAAACTTTTATAATTTTTATTTTGTTAGTAAATATTAATATTTTTGGAATTAAAAAGTACATAGGGCCAATTATTTAATTATTATGAGTGACAACAATGTAGTTTAAAAAAAAAACGCTATTTCACACAGCGCCATCTAGCCCCAAACTAAGCAAAGCTTGTGCTGTGGGAACTCTTACTTATATACTTTTTTTTTGCAAATATGTACTTAAAATACATACAGAACAGCCAGACACAAAACAAACATCTATGTACGTCACACAAATATTAGTCTTGAGCGGGAATCGAACCCAGGCTCTTCAGCTCAAGAAGTAGACCTACTACCACTTATGAGCTAACAGGGCAGTTTTTTTAATGGTTCATCATCATCAACCTATCGTAGTCCACAGCTGGACATAGGCCTCTCCCAAGACACGCCACACAACCCGATGTTCGGATTTTACAGTGTAAACTGTAACCTAATATGAAAAGAAAGATTCACAAAAAAAAATGCCTTGCTGAGTTTCTTGCCGTAGTCTTCTCAGTTGAAGTGTAATTACGAGCCGGTGGTAGATTCAAACATGTAACTTAACGTTCATAAGTGCCTTACCAGGGCCTAAACTGAATAAATGACTTTTTGATTTTGATTTGATTTGATTTCGCTTTCCAGCAGTCTTACGAGGATATATATTTAAGTTACTAGCTGTGCTCCGCGGTTTCACCCGCCATCGACTTCTAAGGGTCATTTCGTGATGTTAAATAGCTTACAACCTTTTTCAAAAATGAAATATCAAACGCAAAAAGAAATTTTCAAATTCGACAGCTAGCTTCAAAGATTATCGCGACAAACAAACAAACTCTTCCGTTTTATTATAATTATAAGTAGCGAGTTAATTAACTAGTTATTTCGTAGCAATGATAGCTCAGTGGTTAGCGTGGTCGGTTCACATGCAGATAGGTGTGGGTTCAAATCCCAACAAAGAGCCTGAGCTGCCGGTGAAGGAAACATCGTGAGGAAACCATAGCATGGTACAAAGGTATTTTCTAGTTCTCGGCTGGCTAGCTATCACCCGCCGCCAAGCTTCTAGCGGTGTGTTTCAGTGTCCACACTTGAGAGCCAGTTCCATTTCAGATAAGGTGGGCTTTACCATCTACGACCACACAGTCTCTTAGCATCAGGAGAGCTGTGGTCAAACACCTAGCTTGTCAACCATAAAAAATAGTATAGTTTGGGTGGGTGCTCTGTATGTATTTACAAGAAAAAATATTTATTAAGTATTCTATCAGCTGTCTGGTTCCCATAATACAAGCTTTGCTTAATTTGGAGTCATTATATTACTATTTTTGTGATTCGGTCTGGGTTACAAAAAACATTCAAAAAAGTCAAATCCGAAAAACAAAAATGACTCAATACCAAAATCAAATATTTGAAGAATAAACACACATCATCAGCCATAGGACGTCCACTGTTAGACATAGGCCTCCTCCTTGGGGGTTTGCCAATACTCGCCACGCTTGGCAGGCGGGTTGACGAGCGCAGTTAGGTGCGATTGTTCAAGGAAGACGCTGCTGCCCATCTTCCGTATTACATCCCTTAGCCGATACTTACGGCAACCACGGGTAGAGAGGATGGAGTACAATTCTTACGCCGGCACCACCACGGCAAGAAGAAAAAACATAGTATCAAAATTTTTCGAACTTATTTTGACGTGTTTTTGTTTTAATATCACCTCACCATCTCATAATAATTACAATATAACCGAAAATTAACCAAATTATTCACACTGCCACGTCATACATCAGCGCAAATTAAACGTCACAATACAAAGCAGGACAATCAATTAAATTTTATATCTATCTCCCCTACTCAGCATTGTTTATGTTAACGGTAGTCATTATTAAGTAAAACGGTTTATGGTTTGTTGTGACTTTGTGTTTAGGTATGCGACACGGATGTTTTGATTTTTTGAAGTGAAAACTTCTTTAGCTGCTTTGAGCGATTTTTATATCGCCAAAACTTTGGGTCACTGTCACTGATATATATATAAATCAGACTATAATATTATAAAGGCGCAAGTTTGAGAGTGTATAAGTATGTTTGTTATTTCTTCACGCTCAAACGGTTGAACCAATGCTTATGAAATTTGGTATACATTTGGTGCATCACTAAATTAATATATTTTTGTTAAAAAGGGAAGTATGAAACATTCCATTGAATTTTAAAATAAAATATATATCGGTTTCTTAAAAAAGTAATTTAGAGATGATTTGAAAATTTTAGAATCAAATGTTTTTTGTTTTATATAATAAAATATTGTGTAATTTTATCAAAACTATTTTGTACATTTAAAACCAGAGATTTCTTTTTTTCGAAATAGGTACTGCATAAAAAAAATACTAATAATGAGATATTTTTTGAGTAAAGAGATTTAAGTCAGAACTTTTTTCATCAGCATTATCCAACTATAATAAATCTCAACACGATTGTTCTCTATTTTTTTTTATTTTTTATGTCTGTAGTTTAAACTTATAATATCAACAGTAATCGTGATGAAAAGCATTATAAATAGCCGTTAATTTTCAATCAAAGACAATTCGGAGAAAGTTCAAAAACTCTTAAGCTAATTCCCACAAGTTGTGATTTCTGAATTACATCTTTTTATTTGGACGCGTGCGAAAATAATTCTTCGTTATTGCGGTAAATACACCGTTCTCATTCGATTGTTATCGATCTTATGTATATGGTCAGTACTTGGATGAGTGACCGCCTGGACAGACTGGACTTGCCATAAAATGGCTTTTTGCACTCCCATTTTTTAAACTGCGTTATCTTAATTGCAATAATCAAATTACTCGCATGTCTCGCTACAGTCCCGTAAACAATCATGATGTTTCTCATTACATTAATACGATGGGTCAAGTTTCAATAGCTTCAAAAACCTAAAATGTGACCCTTAGGACCTGTTTGCATAAAGAGGTTCACGCATAAAATCTTACGACACCTTCAAACCAACTTTTCAGCCAGTCTCTACGCATTTGCCCAAACCAAAACGAACCTTATTTTCGTGGATTTAGATTTAAGTTAGTAAATGTTAACTGGAACACAAAGTTGGTAGGGGATAGTAAAATCATTACGCTGTCGCTCGAAGGCCGGTTTCCCGTTTAAATTAAACGCAGGACAATGGTCAGTGGCTTCTAAACCGCGTTTAACGATCTCGATCCTAAGTTATGTGAGGATTAGCCCTATCTTAATATCTCCCAGCATTAAGGGTCGGATTGGACGAGATTGAGTGGACGATGTGGCAGGTTCTATTGAGAAAGGTTTATGACAGAAATTGGATGAACATCAGTGTCATATAAGTACCTACTACGCACTAGATTGCGTGGCGAACACTTACTTTGTTCAGAACAACTGCAGAGTGGTGTATACACCTTGTTCAGTACTGTACTTTTTTGATGGTTAAAATGTCAATGACAAGAACTTTTTTTTTATAACCATAACAGTATTTTAAAACGCCCTAGAAATAAAAAAAAATTACTCAATAATTGTTTGATTCAGACGTTACTTTGCGGAATTCGTTTGTGGAGACGTTTCATTTTGAGTATTCGAGAAATATATTTTTAGTGTATTTCCGCTTAGAAGTCTTTTCTATTGTTGACAGGTTAGGTGTTTGACCACATGATATCTACTGATGGTGTGGTAGAAGGTGGTAAAGCACACCTAGCCTGAAATGGAACTGGCTTTCAAGTGAGGCTGCTGGGACACACCGATGTGATTGGAGGCGGTACCTACTAGAAAATACTCTTCCACCAGTTTCCTTACGATGTTTACCTTCATCGGTAGTTCAAGCTCATTGTTGGGGTTTAAATTGAACTAACGCCCGTGTGAATCGACCGCGCCAACCACTGAGCTATCATCGGTACATAGCTTGTCCTGTTAAATAACTTTAAATAGATACACAAATCTGTAATCTGTAATAAAATAAATAAAAGTGAGAAAAACCTGCTCCATAGTTCTCTACAAAATCTATGGAGGAAGTGATTCTTTTTCGTTATTTCAAAGTTCAGTAAATCAGTAACATTCATTGGCCGTAAATAAAATGTTACAGGCAAGTCAATAGTTACAAAAAAAAATATACAATTCCACTTCGAATAAATGAAGCTATTTAATTATTCATTAAGTTAATTACAACGAACATAATTCTATTTACAGTTCAAACTCCATTTATGTGTTACACAAAAATGAGGATTCTGAGAACTTCATTGACATAATTATATTTACTTAATTTGTTAAATGGATTGCTTTAAAAGAAATTTTTAAGAGTTTTTTTTAATTCTGTAATTTTAGTAGCGATGATGGCTCAGTGGTTAGCGCGGTAGGTTCGCATGCCGAAGGGCGTGGGTTCAAACCCCAACAATGAGCTTGAGCTGCCGGTAAAGGAAAACATCGTAAGGAAACCATAGCGTGGTGGTAGGGTACTTTCTAGTACTCGGCTGGCTAGCTACCACCCTCAAGTCAAAATCTGCCGCCAAGCATCTAACGGTGTGTTCCGGCAGCCTCTCTTGAGAGCCAGTTCTATTCCAGGCTAGGTGTGCTTTACCATCTTCGACCACACCGTCACTTAACATCAGGTGAGTTGTGGTCAAACACCTAGCCTGTCAGCGTTAAAAATAAAATAAAAAATACACTCAAATAAAATTTATTATATTAATATTTTGTCGTGACGTACTTTTCAACTTACCATAATCTAGTCTAGGCACGACCAACTTTTCTTTGTTTCGCTAATTATAGTTGTGTTCACATTAATTTGTATCAAACTGACGAGTACAACGACCTCTTTTCGTCGTACTACACCCTAAGCTTATAGACCTGTATAATATTTAATCTGTGGCAGTAGTGATTGGGAGAAGGATTACGACTATATCGACTGTTTAACAGAAGGCAAGGGAGGGAGATGAAATGACTTGACGTTTGATGTCTGCGATTGTGTGCATGAATTTATGGCAATCCTGTATTTATGACGTGAGTATTATTCAGTTCCGAATTTACCATCAATTTTCTAATTTGTCATAATATTGAGAAAGAAAAAAAATTGTACTCTTTGTGATTTATAGAAGAATCGAGGGTAGAAATATCAAAAGTGTTATACGTAATTACTTAAATTTAATTTTCATCACATTTAAATACCATAATACATTGAGAATAATATTTAATTAGAATTTACCTACGTCAAGAGCACCGGTTTTTCTCCGATCATCGAAGTTCAGCAACATTGGGCGCGGTCAGTATTTGGATGGGTGACCGCCTGAGAACACCGCGTGTCGTTGAATTTTTGCTTAATGTTTTGTAACTATCTAAAAGGAAACCGAATGATAAATGCAAGGAAATAGTTTATGTAACTTATTGTTGTGATGACTCCCGAACCTGCGAAATATCGAAAGCCATTGCTCTTTACACAGCACAGCGGGATGGTTATGAGCCAAAGTTGGAAAGCCAAGAGCTGGTATTTACCAACTTAACTTTACAACCCAAAATCTTGCTCAACCATCCCTATTTCCCACGTGATAATGAATAAATTGCTGGAGCAGATAACATTTGTGATGTAATAGATAAATTTGTAGAGAAATAATGCTGGCAATTTATAACGTATTGTGTTTTGATTGGTCGTCAGCTAGCTAGATAGTTAGACGGATGATCCTTGTATGAGAATAGGAAATGGTTATGTCTGAAGGATTCGCAAGTTTGAATGGCTTGCAGCATTAGTTTGCTCGGTTTGGTTCAGTGTATTGTCTTCTTGCTAGTCAACCATAAAATCTGTTGCGAAAATATATTTTGAAATGGTTTTATGACAGCGTTTGAGCGCCTTAACAGATTTCAATGATTTATTCACCTGAAAATTTTATTCATGAAATTCAAATAATAACGAGTTATTTTTAATCGTAAATATTGCTTAATGCAAATAATATGTTACTGGTTAACTGATTAGGTTCATACAAGAGTTCTAACAAAATAAAAATAAAAAAGGCTTAATATCATTATCATTTTATTACGCATCATGTTTTATTGTAGGTGAATATTAAATAAAAATATTTCCTATTTTAATCATAAAAGCTTTGAAAACGACATTGAATAAAAAAATCATAATTTTATAAAGTAGTCTCATCAAAAATGTATTTCTGAATGACAATGGCTAAAGCTTTACTGGAATCAATTCAACATAAGTGGTTCTTCAACATCCACTCAAGCCATATTCTGGTGAAACGAACGAATTTTATCCCATTTTTTTTGATTGTGTCTCCCTAATTCTGTCTGTCCATGACAACTGTACAGAAAACACCCCTAAGGGCAAACCGTACCAAGTATCATTTTAGATCAAACACGTGATAATGCCTGTAAGAGCGCCCCTATTATTTGATACAATAAAAGTGAAGTGCCGACATATTCCGAATTCTACGACTGCACTCCCGAAAATTCTGACATATAAGACAAAACTGGCACAAAGAAATTTAAATCGTATTTTTATAATATTAAAGAAGATATTGAAAATGAAAGAGAGGAGAACAGTGAAATATTTTAGGGTGCAGATAGAAAAGGCCAGTGAGTACGCAGATACGTACTAATGGTGATTGAGAAAAATATAGAGGCGACATATCGAACAATAACTCGTGGTTATACCTTCATGAATATTGAAGATCGGGGTGATAGACGTTTGATTGTAGAGGTGTTAATGTTGGTCGTAAATAAGAATGTCTGTTTTATTTCTGGATGGAAATTGGTGGCGGAAGATACTTTAACATTTCTGTAATTGTATAATTTTGAAATATATAAATTTGACTATCGTTGTGATTATGTGTTATGTATTAATTTTGTCAAATCTAAAATATTATTCACTGTATATACGAGTATAATAATTTAAATATCACTTTATTTCTACATACTGATCTACTTTATTTAATATTTCATGTTTCAATGTATTCAATTCTGCAATGAATAGGTCAACATTTTTAAATTATTTAAGCCCTGTAATACGTATGAATAGTTTTGAAAACAATATGATTCTAGTATCATGGATTTTATTTAAAAGTTATTTTTCTAAATAATTTGATTGGCACATGTAGTTAAAATTAACATGTTTATCTTGTTTTTGTTTTTAGTTTTGCAGGTCTGTGAAATCAAAAAATTCAACTGAAATATTTCTTAAACACAATTCCTGTTATTAATTACCGCATCATTAACGCATTGCTGGTTTCGACGCCACATCCACATAATTTAAAACTTCTTTGCTTTTGCTAAAATTTTAACTTTGTACCTTAACAACGGCTACATTAGAGTTAAAATTAACGTACTTATTTACTGTTTGTGAATTTGTATCAACTAAGCTATTGTCTTCTGTATTTATTTCTACAATAGAGTCTGAATTGCTTTGACTCATAATTTCGTTGAGTAGGAATTTATTCACCCTTTCTTTGACTAGTTGACTGAATATAAATAGGCAGGGTAATCCTTGGCGATTAATGTTTTGTGTCGTATAATATGTGTTGATGTATTTTGATTGAATGACTTTAGTGTTGATTTGGTCTGTATCTATTTTGACTTTCCATACTAATTTTATACCCAGTCTAAGTATTGATAAATTAAATTTTCACCAATAATAATTAGTGATTGTTATCACAAAGTTTTAATATCATATTTATAATGTAATTTGTCGTGGTGGTGCCGGCGTAAGAATAGTACCCCACCCTCTCTACCCGTGGTTGCCGTAAGAGTCGCCTAAGGGATGTAATCCGGAAGATGGGCAGCAGCGTCTTCCTTGATCAATCACACCTAACTGCGCTCGCCAACCCGCCTGCCAAACGTGGCGAGTATTGGCAAAACCCCCCCAGGAGGAGGCCTATGTCCAGCAGTGGACGTCCTGTGGCTGATGATGATGATGAATGTAATCTTAAGATAACGAACTATACGTGATTATATGTAGATAGGTACTATTTCTGTGGCTAATAAATTTAACTAGCTAATGGAATCCCCCCAGACTTGCCTTTAAAATAGCTACATTAATATTTCTCTCCTTCTCTCCAAAGAGGTCATTATATCTAAAGTATCTCACAAGCGTTTTAAAAAATGTTTTAGGTCACTACAGCCATATCATCACATTTAATTTGTATTCAAGTGAATATGTTTGATTTTTTTGTGTATGCTTAGTACTTTTTAATTTGATCCATCTTTTTGAACTCCCATTATTTTATTAGAAACATAACCCATGCCACTTCGCGACGTGTCAACATTGATCCAATATGATTGTCCAAATGGATCGTCCCCTAACTGGAATCTATTTTCAAGTCCCTGGTTTAAATTTGACCTATCATGTTATCTCGAATCTTTGTTTAAACATTGCCATATGGGCACAATGATACAGAGGAGAAAATAATTTAAATTGATTTTTAAAGAGAATAGAGATTTGACAATTTAAAAATAAGTGATTATGTATTAAACGATATAAATTACTAGTATAAAGTAAATGAAGATAATATAACTATATTTTTTTAATAAGATTAAAAATTATATCACCCCACTAATATGATAAATTTAACTGATCTTACTTGCTTAACTTACTTAGCTTGGATTTGACTACCTTGTCACCTTAAGCGAAGATGCGGTCTACGATGGAGCACGCAAGCATAGAAGAAACTGATTATTGGACCCCTGTAGTTTAGTCTTATTTTTTAATTATATTTTTAAGGACAGGAACCAAAAACTTTACTATAAGTAATTTGATAGTCTTATTATAAGGTCATATACGTAAGATGCTGACATATTTTTTTATTGCATTTTTAATGACTTTTGGTTTGTGTCAAACACAATTTGACTTTTAGTAAAATTGAGTTTTTTTTTTTTTGTATTAAAATATGAAACCCAAAAAATGTGTAGGTACTAAAACCACTGTAATAAATAATTACCGAAGAACACACTCTGTTATCTTTATACTACAATTCTATATTATCCAACAAATGCCACCCCCCAATTCCCCGTCCAAGGGTGAATACATTACACTCTCCAATTCCAAAATTGTCAACTCTAATATCGAATATCGTACAATCGAATTTGTCGGCAAATAGCATTACCATCCGATTATTCCCTATTAGTTATATGGTAAACATTTTGATCGTACCATATATATTCAATTACTTACTGATTTTGTTTTGGTTGGATCAATAATAATTAGTGGTACTGATGTTGGGCTTGTTATTTAATTTGATGTACAATTTGAATGAATCGAATAGCAATTTAAACTAGCTGTACGCCACTGTTTTCATTGTTGGGTTTTCGGATAAAAATAACCTATATATAAAATATGTTTAAACATTACAACTATGTGTTCTAGTTTAAAGGGTAGGTACTGTAACTAGCGAAATTACAGGGCTGTTGAGACTAACCATCTAATGTCTCAAAGTAATGAGCGCCAAATTAGCGATGCCGATGACTTTATTTTGTTACTTAAAGTTCTGTGTATGGCTGCAATGGTTCATGGATAGTCGTTGTCTCTTAACACCAGGAGAGCGTATCGTTCGTCTTATTACTAAAAAATATATGAACGAAGAAACTATCGCAATGAAACGCCTTTTACAAACTCTTAGTGATGTCCCTAAAAGTAAACTTAATTAAACTAACAACATTCGAATTAATTTGATGCGAGCCTGTTATCAATTAAAACTGTTAAGTCCACATAATTGTTGTTAAACATCGCATCAATCTTGTAGCTTATTACGCTGACGTTATTATGTGAAAGCTTTATAGAAAAAAGTGATAACACACACGCGATTTTGATATAATAAGCGAAAAAGTGATAGATGTCACCCTAATAGTAGGTGCATGCCAACAAAATTGAGATACCCGAAGTCTGATAAGTCCGGATCAAAATTATAGAATGTTGTGCTAGAATAGTCTTTAAGTAGGTGATAAATCTGACTTGACTCATTTGGTAGTAGCACTGAGAGCTTAGACAAGTTGTCGACAACCTGCGGTTGGCGAGCCGCATGCGGCTCATTTCATGTAAAGTAACGGCTCTCCAGTTATCTATTATTGTACTAGCTGCGCCCCGCGGTGTTAACCGCAATAAATTTTCGGGATAATATGTAGGTAATCATCTAGCGGAATGAAATATACTTTACGACATATTTTCATACCAAATTGTATAATACATTTAAAAAAAAAACACAAATATCCGTCAATCCGTTTCGGAGGAGTGAAAGAAGGAAAACACAATTTTTTAATTGTATCAGGTGAATTTCTCTCGTGCTTTTAGCTTGTCAATGGACAGAAATAGGTTTGAAAAATAACATCCTTCCTTCATGTTAAATCGTGCAGCTTCAATCGAAGAGTTCTTAAAAATACATTGCAGATGTGTGAAGTGTGCCATCCCGCACTTGGCCAGCGTGGACAGCATAATGGGAAGAAGCATAGTGGGACAGTTACTTGATGGTAGATCTGCTTAGCAGGAAGTCGTCTAAGTAGGTACCACCACAGTACCATATATTCTGCCGCCAAGCAGTAGTGTGTGAACATTACTGTATTCCGGTGTGAAGGATACTGCAGCTAGCGATATTACAGGGCTGTTGAGACTAACCATCTAGTCTTAAAGTAATGAGCGCCAAAGCAGCGATGCCCTGGCCTTTGTTTCGCTACTCAAAGTTCTGTATAGCGCTGCAATGGTCATGGACAATGGACACTGGTTAGGTGATGTCTCTTACCACTAGAAGAGCATGTCGTTCGTCTCATTACCATTACATAAAAAAAGAGAAAAACGGAATGATATGTATCTAAGAACATAGATGGAAATACCTACTTATCTTCACATTAGGCTATATTTACAAGTATGTACCTACGTAGAAATTATCTCAGCATGTCAACCCGTCGTAATGTCGCTTATATGATTAGTCGTAAATTAGCTCAATTAACTGTTGATTACCTGCTGATTAATCAGGTAATAGTGTAAGATAATACCAATGTAGATTAAGTAATTGTTGCAATGATCGGGGAGCCCTTAGGTATTTATGACTACGACATCGATGTTCTGATTATTATTAATATTGCGATTAGGTTGCTGTTGTTTGTCAGTTTATAGCCTGCTAGGTTTTAGCCGAGGATTTATTTGTGTGGCACATTCATTTTAGAAATAATATGTGGCACGTATGTGCCAAACGTTTTTTAAAATAATATATGGCATTAATAATATACCATGACGTTTAAAATTTACTATGCCGTTTACAATTTCTTAAGACATTAATTAATTAAATATATTTTTATGACTGTGTTTGATCTAGCTAGGTGTTTGACCACAACGAATATAAGATAACTCATTACGAGGAGGGATCAAAAAGTAGAGAGAACGGCATACTCCATGGTAAGAAAAAAAAAAAACTGGCAGGCATAGCTCTGATTTACCATCTTCAACTACACACTGTCACTTCATCGGTGAGCTGTGGTCAAACACCTAGCCTGTCATATAAAAAAAAAAAGAATGTCTCAAAGTAAAGCACCAATTTTTATTTTATTTTTGATTTTAGGTTTTCACTTCAAAAATAATGATAATAAAACAACCGTTTCCCAAGCTCTAGATAAAAATTAACATGCAAATAAGCAGTATTAGCTAACATTGATGGATTAGATGTAAGAAGTGGGGTACAACGCTGCCTTATCTTTGAAACTCAACTATGGAGCTACTATCATATTTTCTAGATAATAGCTACTAGGGCTTTAGTTCCACAATTTTTCCGTTAAACTAATAAATTTGTCGATGTACAATACGCCCGCATTGGCTGTTCACCCGCTGATATTAGGTGTCCACTTAGCGACATTTGATGTTAAGTAGTGCATATTTTTTATTAATAATTAGACATGCTATGTTGTCATTTTAAATTGTTTCGTTTAGAACGTTCTTTTTTTTTGAGGATTGCACATTGTACTAAAATAATTTAATTTTTGTGTAAAAATAATGAGACGAACGTTGCGCTCTCTTGATGGTAAGAGAACACATGTCGTCCATAACCATTAACGAACGTTAAAGAACGATACCCTGTCTTGAAAGGGGGAAACAAGACAACAAATAAAACATTAACTACTTAAATTAAATTTTTATGGACATTTTTTTTCATTACTATCACATTTAAAAAACTCGTAGGTTTACGTGCCTACAAATTTTTTGAGAGCAATGCTCGTACAAACTCCTAAATGTTAAAAATCAGTAGGTACCCTTTGCCAAGCAATGATTCTTTAATAGGCACATTTAATACGTTTTCATGAATAAAAATAGTTACAACTGTGCGTAGCTAGGATTTTGTTTTGGGAAGGGCTGTAAACCTAATACAAATCTCATATTTATTGACAGAATAAGAACAATCTGTAATCGGCGGTAGAATCGGTAGATCGTCTTAGCAGGAGATCGTCTAGGTAGGTACCGCCGCAGATATTCTGCCACCAAGCAGTAGTGTGTAAACATTACTTTGTTCCAGTTTGAAATGTACAGCTTGCGAAAGTACAGAGCTGTTGAGACGTCCATATTATTACAACGATGTCCTGGACTTTGTTTTGTTACTCAAAGTTCTGTGTATTGCTGAAATGGTCGTGTACAGGCGCTATCTCTTACCATTAGGAGAGCATCTTGTTCGTCTCATCGCTATTTCCTTTTTAAAAAAGTAGTATACATATTTAAATAAAGAAAAAGAATTTAATTACTGTAAATTACCAAGTGCGGATTGGCAGACTTCATATGTCTTTGAAAACATTGAGAACGTAGTTTTCTCACAATGCTTTCCTTTGCTGATTGAGATTAACGATATAACTTACGAGAGACAAGGTTATAAAGTCGTGGGATTCGAACCCGGGCCTTCCAGGTTGAAATCCAGACGATCTCCTAATTGGGCTGTCGACACTGTAAAGTACCTAGTTAATTATTTACGCCCTTTACGCTTTCTAGGGGCGTTGTCTCACGTTTCATAACATATTTTTATATCAATTTCCTAAGTGCTGTATTGTCCCAGTTTTCAGCTTCGTCATTATTAGGGTTCCGTGCCTCAAAAGGAAAAAATGGAGCCCTTATAGGATCACTTTGTTGTCCGTCTGTCTGTCAAGACCCTTTTTCTCAGGAACGCGTAGAGGTATCAAGCTGAAATTCATATCAAATATTCAAGTCTACTGTCCCTTGAAGCTGTGAAAAAATCAAACTTCTAAGATAACACAATTAAAAGATACGACCGTTTATGCTGTAAATTTTCGACACTCGCAAGGGATTCAAAACCTACAGGGTACTTCCTGTGAACTCAGAGTCTTGAAATTTGGTACGAAGCAACGCCTTATAGCACAGATAAAGGAAAAATTACCATAAAAAATACTATAACTTTTACTTATATACCCACAAGCTTGACGGAACCCTCGGTGCGTGACTCCGACTCGCACTTGGCCGGTTTTTTCTATTGATTTTTTACTTTGTATTTTACTGTAATTTTAAGGTGATTCCACACTCCACGCTGTGATTTTGATGTTTTGCTCTCACTATTCTAACAGGCGCTTTACAGTCTTCTCATCACCATTATATATATCCTTTCAAATCTCTAATGAACAATGATTCTTACAAAATCCCTTAATTACTTATTAATAACACTTCTGACAAAAGAAGAATCACGCCCATCGGTCATGTCCTAGCTTGACAGCCATCGAATTAAATATGCATAGAATGCGTGGTGAATAAATGTACCAGCTATACAAAAGAGTGGGTACGTGAAGTTTTACACAAATTGTATCTGCTTGATAGTATGGTGATAGATTGGAAAGGAAGCTGATGGTGTTATGGTGTGGTGGTGGTAAAATTGCTAGATTAGTGGTAAACAATACCAATTCTTTAAACCTGTCCCCAATTGTAATTTATTTATGGTTAACAAGCTAAATGTTTGACCACAGCTCAGCAAGTATCAATGTTTTTTTTAATGGTTAGGTGTTTGACCTCATGATGTCTAAGTGATGGTGTGGTCGAAGATGGTAAACATACCAACTTGAGGGTGGTAGCTAGCCAGCCGAGTACTAGAATTTATCCTACCACCATGGTATGGTTTCCTCACGATTTTTTCCTTCACCGGCAGCTCAACTTTATTGTTGGGGTTTTTTTTATGGTTGACAGAGGATGGTAGCTAGTCAGGCGAGTACTAGAATGTACTCGAACCCACGCTCTTCGGCGTGTGAAGCATTCGCACTAAGCTTAGCTTCAAAAACGGTACTGTTATGCACTGCCTTGCTCTTTCCTTATATGTATGGTAAAAAGAAGGTACATATACTTTAATGCCTAGAAAGACAAAAATAATTTAGTTTCGTTGGTTCTTTGGTACTGTTAACATCAATATGTTACGGAAAATGCATGCTAGGGTTATTTTTCGGCCGCATTCGCCACGCTTTAGGTATTAATATCTTGATCCGTCATCCGGTGACAGATTGAGAATCGAGGCTCAGTTACTAAAGGGTTAAAACGTGGCTCTCAAAGTTTTAAGAACAAAAAAAATACTTTAAAATTTATTCACATTGTGCTGTCACATAATTTGAAGTCCAGTGTTTTCAAACTAGTGCTTACTACAATAACTAGGTAATTATACATAGTAAAATGATAGTTCGATGATTTTGTTTAAAAGAGATAGTTTTGTAATTTGGAAGAAAATATTAGGTCCTTACATATGATATTAGCATTTTGTCGTACCACTTTGATCTGAAATATCTCCTCTTTGGTTAAGAATTCCAAATTCAAATTTATAAATTCATTTAGCTGGTACATTTGAGTTTTGAAAACAGTCTCATTCATTTGATTTTTCCTCATTATTTTTTTCAATGGCGTCGCTTATTACCGCTCAACGAAAACATGAAATATCGGTATATTTACGAGTACGAGTTCTACCGTGGCACCAGTGCTGCAGAAACAGCTCGAAGGATTAATAATGAATATTCTACTATTTTTATACGAAGACTAGCTGCGTCCCGTGGTGCTACCCGTTATTTTTTTACGAAATAAAGTAGCCTATGCGATAATCCAAGCTACCTCCATGCCAAATTTTATCTAAATTGGTACAATCGTTTGAGCATAAAAAAGTAATAAACATACAAACACGCTTACACACTCGCAAACTTTTGTCTTTAAAATATTAGTGTTATTGCTAAAAAGAAAACTTTGAGCATCTACCCGGTAAAGGCAGCGATTTATTCCACGTCACAGACAAAGGGTTAAGTTGCCATTAATTAACGAGATCGAAGCAGAGGGTGAACGTAATCCGCTACGCATGAAATTGTTCTGCATTGATACTCTTACAAATTTTTTTGGTTCAAAATCTATTTGACTAAACGTACTTTCATTAAAAAATGTGAAACCATAGCGTGGTGGTAGGGTATTGTCTAGTATTAGCCTGGCTAGCTACCACTAATATCATATATACCACCATAGTCAAGTCAAAACGACAAACTGACTTTCCAGAGAATGAGAACCATGTATTTTGTCTGAAGAAAGAAATTAAATTAAATTTTATTAATTTTATTGTAAATCTAAAACTCCAACCCGAATTGCACCAGTGAAGATTTTTCGCCAAACTAATCTTATCTTTAACTATGTTCCCGTATTGTTTATTTTTTTATGGAAATGTAATGAGACGAACGAGACGCTCTCTTAATGGTAAGTGATAGCGCCTGTCTATGACCATTGCAGCGATACACGGATCTTTGAGCAGCAAAACAAAGTCCGGGGCACCGCTGCTTTGGCGCTTGTTACTTGAGACTTTTGATGGTTAGTCTCAACAGGCCTGTAATTTCGTAATGTAATTTATAGTATTGTGCTTTTGCACAAAAAAATCTCGTAAGTCAGCTAAGATTATTGCTATAAATATTAATCCAAACAAAACTGTAATCAATGCTGTATTTTCTCTCCCGTCTGAACAATAGAAATCCTACAACAATAGTGATGGCATGTAACCCGACCCACCCACATAGATTAATGATACGACAGAACCTTTTTTTCGTAAGCCCTTTGGATCCCTTTTCGATTTAACAGCAATTAAGAAGTTCTAAGCAAAGGGTTAACTTTATTTGCGTATAATTGGTCTGATCCGGGAATTGAAAAGATGAGATTCCAATATTTATGTAAATTCTATCGAATGTTATCGATAAAACCGAATGTTATCGATAAAATATCATTTTTATGACACAACTAGCTGCGCGTCGCGGTTTTACCCGCTGCTCCCACGTAAACACAATTTATTTTGGGATAAATACTTTTACTTTGTTGTAGGACTCCTTAGCAAGAGGTCGTCTAGCTAGGTACCACCGTAGAACCAGATATTCTGCCGTCAAGTAGTAGTGTGTAAGCATTATGTATGTGTATGCCAGTAAAAAGGAAACTTCGTACTGACGTCTTTAGGCTACAATGAGATCGAAAGCGTAATCATAAACGTATGTATAGAAATAGCTATATTACTTTATAACTGACTAGCGGCGCCCCGCGATATTACCCGTGGCCTATGCATTAATCCAGGGGTCAGCTACGTCCATTCCAAATTTCATAAAAATTGGTCTAGCCGTTTGAGCGTGATGAAGAAACAAACATACAGACAAACTTACACGCTTACAAATTTTCCCCTTTATTTTTATTTTTTTATGGCTGACTGGCTACGTGTTTGACCACAACTCACCTGATGTTAAGTGATGGTGTGGTCGAACATGGTATAGCACACCTAGCCTAGAATGGAACTGGCTCTCAAGTGAGGCTGCCGGAACACACCGTTAGATGGTTGGCGGCAGATTTTCAACTTGAGGGTAGTAGCTAGCCAACCGAGTACTAGAAAGTACCCTACCACCACGCTATGGTTTCCTCACGATGTTTTCCTTCACCGGCAGCTCAGGCTCATTGTTCGGGTTTGAACCCACACCCTTCGGCATGTGAACCGACCGCGCTAACCACTGATAAACCTGCTTTATAATATTAGTGTGTTAATATTTACTGTGCGTGCTTGAAAAAAAGTATTCACGAGGTACTGAGTATTCTCTCATAAGATAAAAAAAGAAAAAATAAAATAAATTCGTTTGCTTTGTGTTTTTTGTTTTTATACGTAAAAGTAATGACACGAACGAAACGCTCTCCAGATGGCCAGAGATAACGCTGCAGGGTACCCAGAACTTTGAATTACAAAATAATGTTCCAGACAGAGTAAGTGAGTATTTACATTTGTTTCTATCGACAAGTTATATCAACATATAATAGTCCGTCACTTTAAAATTCGAGACGACTGTGTGCAAAAGAAAAAAAGTTAATTCAGATCTCGAAAAGAAGACATCGAACACAATAGGGGGGCCTGTAATTCATTCAACACGCTTCTAAGGTTTCGAAATAGTACCTCGCGGTTGGATGGGAGGCATGCTTCGTTTACACGGACCTAGTTGCAGTATAGCTGCAGTGGATGAACAAGAATATAAGAAACGAGTAGTTTTATTATTATTATCGCTGACAGGCTAGGTGCTTGACCACAGCTCACCTGATGTTAAGTGACGGTGTGGTCGAAGATGGTAAAGCACACCTAGCCTGGAATGGAAGTGGCTCTCAAGTAAGGCTGCCGGAACACACCGTTAGATGCTTGGCGGCAGATTTTCAACTTGAGAGTGGTAGCACTGGTAGCTAGCCGGCCGAGTACTAGAAAGTACCCTACCACCACGCTAAAACTACGTTATGATATAAGTAGGTGTACGCGCTTCCATCGTGGAAGACCGTAATAAAAGTAATTCCAAAAAAACTTGAGGCTTGCTCCAGGATAGGTGTACAAAAAGGGAGTACTCACCTCGGCCTTTGATCGCCACACTCCGATCTTAGGAAACCACAGCCACGAGTAGTCTAATATTATGTGATAATTTATGTTTATAAACGTTTGAACACAACACGATACGTAAATTAATTGTCTTCGGAGTCCCGAAATCCCATTTACTAGTATTGAATGGGAAGACTCGCTGAGATAGTATTATATTTATGTCCTTTTTGCCAGCTTAACCAAAAGAAAAGTGCCGGCGACACCTTCTCAAAAAAACAACAACGTTTTTTCTCGGTTTTGCGGTAATCTGGTATTTTGTTCGAAGCGCCTCCTAGAGGCGAGTTGATGCATCGTTTGGGGCGCGCAATTTGAATCCTCTGGCACGCGATTTCTTCGTCTGATGGCTCGGGCGAGAGTAAGAAAACATGAAAAAATTACACCTCGACAATACTTCTCTTATATAATATCTAATGACCATAAAGCCAATAGGAAAGCTATGCGAGGGCATGTCGCACGCGGACGTTGTAGTACCGCGGCACACCGGGACCTTCGTCTACTACAGTGTTGCCAACCTTGGCAAACCAGAAAGCAGCAAATGAAACTGAAAAAAATACCAGCCAAGTGCACCGAGGGTTCCGTACAAACCTGTAGGTAAATAAGTAAAAGTTATGGTATTTTTTTTAATTGTAATTTATGTTTTTCGCAATTTTTCCTTTATCTGCACTATAAGACGTTGCTTCGTACCAAATTTCAAGATTCTAAGTTCACGGGAAGTACCCTGTAGGTTTTAATTCCCTTGCGAGTGATGAAAATTTGCAGCATAAACGGCTGTATCTTTGCGAGCGTGATACAAGTATAAAACTTCTTCGTTGCGTTGGGTCAAAGATTTTATTTAGGTTTGACATTTTGTTTATTACTTATTGCGTTTTAAACTTAAATTCGAATACGTACAAAATTTGGACTAATTTTACCAAAAACAGTAAAAATTTGTACTAAAACAGAAAACAGATGTCTTACACTTAACATCAGGTGAGCTGTGGTCAAACAAATAGCTTGTCAACCATTAAAAAAAAATACTGGACACATGCAAAATTATTTATTTATTTTCTACAAAGAGTCTAATTATTTTTTTTATTGATTGGCCAATTTTATCATATACTAAAGAAACTAAAGATTGCAATAAATATCGGAGGATATTTCACACAGCGACATCTAGCCTCAAACTAAGCAAAGTCTGTGCTACGGGAACCAGATAGTTGATACATAGATACATTTTATTTCGTAAATATAAATACTTATAATAAATACGGAACATACACACAGACAAACATTTATGTAGGTCTAATATTAAATTTAGGTAAATATATTTTATGAAACTTGAACTTCCTACTGGATTAATGCAAAGACAGTGAGACTTTTAACATAAAAAGTTCAAATTGAATATTCTAAAACTCGTTTTACAATGGTTAAAAACAATTATCGCGAACGTACAAAACGATTTAAGAAATTGCTATTTATCTGAAGTATAAAATTTAATAATGACAGCCAGCCACAAATATCACAACAAAAAAATTGATAAAACTATACGCATAAAAGAATCCTTCGAGCCGGATTTGAACCAGCGACCTATGGATACCCATTACTTTTGTCATCTACAGTCCACCGCTCTACCAACTGAGCTATCGAAGGTGTGAGCGGTCCGCCGAAATTAGGAAACTGTTTCGAGCATGAGCTGCCATTCAAACGAAGTATCATTACGTATACTTGTACATAATTATATTGTATTTGATAATAATTACTTGTGGTATTCAGCAAACAACAAGAGCTTAACTTCAAATTCGTGTTTTCATTCACTAATAACTTTTAAGCATTGCTTAAAGTTTATCTATGTTTAAAGTAGCCTGTTTCATTTCCACGCGTCAGGTTGTTTGGGTTGAATGTTAAATCTCAATTTTTATTGTATAGGTATTCTTGTTGAACTTAAATAATTTTTTTTAGATAGATAGGCTGCATTAAATTTACGTTTGTGTTTTTGTATTTATTGTACGCAGAAAATACATAATAAAGTGATATATTATAATTTAGACAACATAAATGAGTAAATATATAAATACAGTAACATACATAATTATGATATATATTTTATTTATTTTTAACAAGCGACCCGTCCCAGCTCCGCACGGGTGCAATATAGATCCTAATCCTTCCTCTTGAATCACTCTGTCTATTGATGGAAACCGCATTAAAATCCGTTGCGTAGTTTAAAAGATCTAAGCGTACAGACGGCGGGAAGCGACTTTGTTTTTTACCTTGTGGAGATTCAAATTAACAGCCTTCGGGTCGTGTAAATGGCTAATAACTGTACCGTTTTGCCACAATCTACAACACGTCAGGTTCTGCAATACACTGTCTATATACCATTCGCATCCTACAAATATTAATCCCAAACATCTCCTAATATTAATCGCATCGCATTAACAGCATCTCGTAAACAAGTCCATACAAAATGCTATGAGATAACCGAATCACCGGCAATCAGCGCTCCGTGCAAAATACGCCAAATATTTCATCGGGAGTGAAGCACTAAATTATCTAAATAGAGATCGCCCCGCAATCAGAGGAGCTTGGTTGGAGGGTTATAGAGTTATGTTTAAAAGCCCTTACTGGAAGTGATATTTCTTTACCAAAGTTTTTTCGTAGCTATCCATGGTAATTGCATGCATTGGCATTGCCGTGGTGGTCTCACCCTCTCCACCCGTGGTTGCCGTAAGAGTCGGCTAAGGGATGTAATCCGGAAGATGGGCAGCAGCGTCTTCCTTGAACAATCACACCTAACTACGCTCGCCAACCCGCCTGCCAAGCGTGGCGAGTATTAGCAAAACCCCCTAGGAGGAGGCCTATGTCCAGCAGTGGACGATCTATGGCTGATGATGTGATGTGATGCATGGTAATGTGATCTGCATCTTTGTGGTTGAAACCTATCGCACCAGAGGCACTAGACAAAGTAACATTCGATTAGCGATAACGCCAATAGAATTCGCAATTTTCTCTGAACGTAGGCCTCTTCTAATACTAGCCCCGGATCTTTTTTTTGACCAGGTACAAAAACTTCATAGAGGGAGCTAGCTTTGGAGAGAAATTATTTGTTATACAACCAATTTATTCACTAAGTATTTGTAAGGTCAGCGTAAATAGTATAGGTAGCGTAAAAACAAGATAAGCCAAATTTAAATAAATATTAAATTGCATAGTACAATAAATTAGATAAGCAAGCTTATACTTTTTTATAATTTGTAAAGAATATTAGATAACATTATATAAATAATTTAATGTATTAACAGAGATTCTTTTCACTTCCAGGAAAACTAAAGCACTACGACACAAGAGACGGAAACGCGCGCTCACCAAAGATGGCGGGCGGAAACTTGTCGCGCCTACTGTCATGGCGACCGGAAGTACCCTCACAATTTGATAAATAGTTGTTCTTTAACAGTTTTTCTCATGCAAATGAGGGGTCGGGATGACGGATGGTGTTCGTCACAATTCCCTTGGATGGATTTAATTTGAGATTTCGCTGGGGCGACTAATCTGAGCTCAATGCTCATTGTCTGAATATGCTTGACGGATTTTTGCATTTTCGAGTTTTTTTTTATATTTAGATTTTTGTACACAATGAAACGATTTTAAGGGTTCCGTACCTCAAAAGGAAAAAACGGAACCCTTATATGATCACTTTGTTGTTCGTCTGTCTGTCTGTCATGTCAAGACCCTTTTTCTCATGAAAACGTGGAGTTAGCTATCAAGCTGAAATTCATATCGAATACTCAGGCCTACTGTCCCTTAGAGCTGTGAAAAAATCAAACTTCTAAACCAACGCAATCAAAAGATACAGACGTTTATGCTGCAAATTTTCGACACTCACAAGGGAATCAAAACCTACACGATACTTCCCGTGAACTCAGAATCTTGAAATTTGGTACGAAGCAACGCCTTATAGCACAGATAAAGTTATTGACATTTTAGATATCCCTGTTTTTTAAAGCGTACGTATTTATTTCTAATTGTACTACAGAATAACTATTGAAATTGTAATTATCATTAACATTTACTGACTTGTAATGAATATGATTTATGATTTATTATTGATTAAAGAAAAAAATACGAAAAGCATAAATTACCATAAAAATAAAAAAAATACCATAACTTTTAATTATATGCCTAGTAGGTAAAATAGGGGGGGTAAAATTATTACCCGTTAGAAAAACTACGCGAGCCCTCATAAAGCTCCGCTTTTTGCTAGTAATTATTTATTTATCTTAGAACTCATTAAGATTCTTGGAACGCTCGAAGAGCCGACACGTGAGGATGGCACGTGAGAGAAACACATGGCAATCGGTCACTAAACGATAAAGGTGATATTATATATAATTACTGAGTTATTTTACGAATTAATCATAGCATTGTTTACCGTTGTCGGCGATAGTAATGTCCATAGTACCAATATATTTGCACCCGCATTTTTACAATGACTGTTATAAGTACTTTTTACCCCTAGACTAGAAACACAAGGTGTGGCAAAAACCAAAGGTCAAACGGCAGATGGTAACTAGACGGTAATGCCGCAACGGTAATGTCAACCGCAACGCACGCGCCTTGGACATTCTTGAAACTTTTTTTAATGAGCGTGGCTTAGGTTTTTGTAGCGCTCGTGTTGCAGCGTATCTAGTTGTTTCAAAAGATCTCCGAACAACCAAGGGTAGCCAACATCACAAAATACTAGACGCTTTAAATAAATTGCCATAGATAGACAAAAGTGATCCAAACCAAACCCCGAGGACGAAGAAGACCCCCAATCACATGGATGTCCGTAGTAAATAAGAACCTCAAAGAAGCCCAAGTCAACAAAGAGACGACCCAGGACCGAGCTACCTAGAGACGCATGAGATGGAGGGCCGACCCCAAATAAAATGGGAAAGGGCCAGGCAAAGAAGAAGAAGAAGAAGATAGACAAAAGTGATAATTCATCGACTAATGTTGACGTACAGCGTCATCTGCTAGTAATGTTAACACATATACCTAATCAAAGAAAGAAAGCATAGACAATTTGATTTATACAGGCGTCACTTTGGTGAAGTTCATTTTTAGAATATAATATATTTTTTTGCGTATTTCCGCATAAAAGTCGTTTAATGTAATTTAAATATATTTTTTAATATTTATCTAACTTGAAGACTATTTAAATATTTATCCCAAATATTCTTTAATAATATTATAGAAACACAGTGAATTAATTACCTGCTACTTATTTTAAAATACGGTGAAAATATTATTTCGTTTGTTAACTTAGCTGAAATTTAATTTTAATTTTAAAACGAGTATTTATTGTTATATTGACTTGCCTGTAACGATCGTTGTTATTTATGGCCAATAAATGATTCTGATTCTGATTCTGATTTAAAACTATAATCCGATATAAACTTAGAATCTAAACAAATTAAAAATGTTAAAAAAGGAACCAGTTATTGTTTCACGTGTTTCGCCTCTACACGAGGCATCTTTAGGATGTGTTGAATTTTTACGGGCTTGGCCGTGAAACCACTTCACTTCTTTTCTTTAATTCTATTTAAAAAGAACTTCAATTTTAATATTTTTCCGAAATAATTGGTAACTGGTTACTGCAGCGAGAAGATGATACTTATGGTTATTTTAATCATAGATTTTAGTTTTGGATATTAAGGAATATTTCGGATAAATATTTAAAATTATCTTTAAGTTGTATAAATATTTAAAATTATATATTCATATTAAATCCTCGTCACTGTTGCAACCACAACAACTTTTAAGCGGAAAAACACTAAAAATATACCCTTCAAACCGGTACACAGTAATGTTTACACACTACTGCTTGGCGGCACAATATCTGGTACTGCGGTGGTACCTACCTAGACATTCTAGACAACCTCCTGCTTAGGAAATATACCCTGTAATAAGTTTTAATAAGGTCGATTTTTTTGTTATGCTCAGATGTTCCACATTTTGCAAAAACTCAAAACGTAATGAACCTTGAAAGACCAACGCAACGTCTAAAGTCAGTGTCCACGCGTCAGTTTTTTCTCAGACACGTATGACGCATAAATTTTATTCACCGTGATCTACCGAGCGTAAAGACACCTGGTTATCCTATGTTTAAATTGTATATTATCGACTTTATGCTATTGAAATAAGGATTACAACGTAGAGTATGTAGGGCAGGTGTGAATGAGTGTAATCTATGTGAATGAACGTTATGCATTGTTGGTGTTCGGAATTTAAATTATGTGGCGTTTTCATAAAGAGGTTTTAGTTTTTTTAATAACTGTTATATTGTCCAATACGTGTCACAGTTTGGGGATAAAGTCTAATATTAAAAATGAGCTTGTAGCGATGATAGCTCCGTGGGTAGCGTAGCCGGTTGACACGCCGAAGGGTGTGGGTTCAACCACAGCAACGAGGTTGAGTTACCGGTGAAGTAAAACAGGAAACAATAGCATAGTGGTATTTTCTAGTACTCGGCTGACTAGCTACTACCCTCAAGTTGAAAATCTACCGCCAAGCATCTAATGGTGTATATCGACAGCCTCGTTTGAGAGCCAGTTCCATTATAGGCTAGGTGTGATTTAGCATCTTTGACCACACGGTCACATAACATCAGACGTTCGCAGTCGCTTAGCTATTTTGAAAGGACCTAACAATAATCGCAATAAAAAGTTCAGAGTACGGGCTAAATCTTCGTATTGGTTGCTAGATGGTCTACCGTACCCCTCTACTACCTACTACCTCTCTACCGTAGGTTCTATTAAATTTAATTTATTTGTCTAATTAAGAAGTAAATAAATTTGTTGATTTTTGCTGTCCGAGTGGGTGTTCCCTGATAGATATAATCTGGGTGACTTCAAGTCGCGAGTGAATCGGTTTCTTCTAGGCAAACGTGCTCCATCTTAGACCGTATCTTCGCTTAACATGTGGTGAGATGGTGGTCAAAGGTTGGCCTTTTTATTGTATTAAGTAGTTTTTAGTGTATTAATGTTTACACCCTACTGCTTGGCGGTAATATCTGGTACTGCGGTGGTACCTACCTGGATAACCTCCTGCTAAGGAGATCTACATCTACCACCAAGCAAAAACCTATTTAAAAAAAAGAAACATATTCTTCTCACTTGTGAATTTTCAGTTTTTTATAAAGGTTGCCGTGGTGGTGCCGGCGTAAGAATTGTACCCCACTCTCTCTACCCGTGTTTGCCGTAAGAGTCGGCTAAGGGATGTAATCCAGAAGATGGGCAGCAGCGTCTTCCTTGAACAATCACACTTAACTGCGCTCGCCAACCCGCTTGCTAAGCGTGGCGTGTATTGGCAAAACCCAGGAGGAGGCCTATGTCCAGCAGTGGACGTCCTATGGCTGATGATGTGATGTGATGTGTATAAAGGTTAGACGTGTGTTAACTTAAAATTTGTTAAGCATCTTATATGAATTGAATTTTTCAAGAAAATACCATCTTAAAATAGCAAAATTAAATGTTACTATTTTACAAGTTCCTTTTCATTTCCGTATATAAACGCTTTGCAAATTAAAAACATTTCCCATGAACGCTTTTATCTCTCGGTCAGCCAACAATCCGCCCTCATAACTCATTGTCCGATCCATTAAAACTAAAACGTGATATGAATAACCCTAAACAATCTCCCATCTCTTTTTCACATACGGAACCCATCAATAAAAATCTTGAAAACCAGAGCAACCACATTTATTTTACTACCAGTCTCGCTCTTAAACAAATTACCATACGATTCAAATTGGCTTCTCCCAGTGAAAATTTTACTATGCAATTAAAACACATTACAAAAATAACTTTTCGAAATGCCTAATCTTTAACATTGGTACAATAGAGTTCAAATTAATGTCAGTAGTAAATTTGTTAAAGTATGGTCCAGTGAATTTAAGTCCTGCGAAAGAGTCAATACGTTAATCTGCATAATAAAAGAAATGGCTTAAAATATGCGAGCGGGCGCACGGTCCTCTTAATTGCTTGATGGTGGCGACTATCAATTGCAAATAGGAAAAAACTGTCCACTCCATTGCTCGGTTCAATTGGTATGGGGAATTTTTGAAGAGAATGGTGTAGAGTCGTTTGTTTTAAAAACAAACTGTCAAAAACATTATACCATCAAAAAAAAAAGCATTTAGTATTTATAAAGACTATCCGGGAAGTGCAATAGTAATTAATACTAATCGAATTTCGACAGATTAAAGAGCAAAATAAAGGTCAGCATTTTGGTCACGTGTGTCGTCAAACAGACTAAGACAAGTCTTTGAATATTTTCTTTGCTCCCCAAGTTATCAAAGATTCAACCCAAAAAAAAAAAAAAAACAATTTATTTGGCATACATTTTGGACACATTAAAATTAACCCATTGGCCCCGAACTAGTGTTAACTATATTTCGGAAACCAATGTATTCTCCCGATATCTTAATCAAGCACAAAATGCCAAAGGAAGACTTAAAAACTATACAAGTTTTTTGTGTATGTGTGTTATATTTGTGTGTAAGTTCGTGGGTGCGCGTGGGGTATATTTGTGTCTAAGTTGTATGCGCGTGTGGTATATTATGTGTAAGTTCGTGTGTCGTGTGTGGTATATTTGTGTGCAAGTGTCTGTGTGTGTGTGTGTGTGTGTGTGTATTTGTGTACTTATGCGTGTATGTACTTGTGCATTCTTGATTTTATGATACATCTAAGTCAGTAAACATAATTATGGTCTAACCTAACATAGTCAAATGATATAGGTACCCACTGCCCAGGATACTAAACTTTTGAGGTCTTCTGCAAATTCTGTAGCCACGCCAGCCTTTATTTAGTCTGAGTCCTGGGAAGATGGGACGAAGCCAAAGTATCAACGCTTCAACGTTTCCGTAATAAATTTTTGAAGATAACCATTTCTATGATAATATTCGAGAAAATTATGTTCATATTGATCTTCGTCTCTATGCCCTTCAGTCCCAAAAAGGGGACACCTATGCTCGGTCCAGCTTTTGTCCTACACAAATGACCCCAAACACTATTATCTAATCTGTATAGCAATCATTGAGTCTATTCACTGGCCATTCCTCTTTCCCATAGCAAAGATACGGGCACTTTGATTTGCGACCGTATTTGAATACGATGATTTTGAATTACAGTTAATTAAGCTGGCAAATCGACTGCTGGACAATATACTACAGGATAATATACCTACAGTATGGACTTTCAATTTTAAACTTCATATTCGAGTGTTCGAGGTAAATGTACATATTATATTTAATTTATTTTCGCTTAACAGTCATTTCAGTTACAACAGTGATGAGGATTTAACATTTTTTTATATGCTACTGGTGGCAATCAAGCAGACGAGTTGCCTGATGGTAATTAATCGCCGTCGTCTATGGATATCTTTTTTTTTTAATGGAAAAGTAATAGGACGAACAAGATGCTCTCCTGATGGTAAGAAATAACGCCTGTCCATGACCATTGCAGCGACACACAGAACTTTGAATAGCAAAACAAAGTCCAGGGCATCGCTGCTTTGGCGCTTCTTACTTTGAGACTTTCGATGGTTAGTCTCAACAGCCCAGTAATTTCGCTAGCTGCAGTAACCTTCAAACCGGAACACATTAATGTTTACAAACTACGGCTTGGCGGCAGAATATCTGGTAGACGACTTCCTACTAAAAAGATTTACCACCAAGTGCATCTGCGCACACCAGGGGCGCTATAAACACTATGCCGACCTTTTAAGATTTTATTAACACGCCTTATAAAGAACCTGAATCTGAATCTGAAAAATCTGAAGCGGGAATACGGATGAAGGAAGATTATTCCACAATTTGCAAGTGTATGGCAAAAAAGCTCATGTGAATTATAATACAGTGTGTGTGACAATGCGATGGCGGCTAGTGCGGTGATAGAACCGTGACGCCGGTATAAGATTGAATAATTCTTCAGAACACTCCCTGTTGTGTATGCAATATAAGCTTCTGTGCAAAATGCCCTTACTGGTTGTGGATCTAGATGAAATTTGTTTTGTGTCTCCTTATTAATATTTGGGGTTAATTTTGATGTAAGGGTTGATTGAAGCAAACAATGCTACCATAGAGTTGAATATGACCGTAGGAGTCCTATAATTAAATGTTCTTACTATATCTGTACCTATCCTATAATTATAGACACATCATATTGCTATAGTTTAGAACGCAAGTGTAAGTCATGCTTGAAATTCTTATAATATAGTAATAAGTAATTTATTTTTATAGTAATAAGTCGGTGCTTCTGAAAAGAGCGGCAATGCTGCCTTATGGTAACCTAACAACCATTTATAAGACATCTGTAACATTATGAAAGTTTTCGATGCGTTACAAACCTAGAGCGATATTTACGAGTATGGATGACTTTTTTAAATGTTCCATGTTGTAAGTCTTCAGAAAGACTTTCCAGGGAGGATATTTCGCAAGTGCACGAAAGGAATGAGCAAATTGCGAAATGGGATTTCAAAAAATTTACAAAACGAGAGGATGATTCTTTTTACAAAATAATCTTATAAATTATGCTACCACGCCTTATTGCTAAAAGCGATCTCTTCCAGGCAACCAAGAAAAGAAAACATGTTACTGATTAAGAATAGACGGGAGATGTATCACTATTAAGTTCTAAAAACTTTAATAAAAATAACACATATAGTAAGTATCCATGTATGGCATGTGCGGTAGTAAAATCTAATTTGGACAAAAAACTCATCATAGCGCTCTTCAAAATACCAACAAGTTCAAAATATACAGAGAGAAATATACAGTCTTTACGAAGGCTAAGAGGACCCAGCTTGTGGGTGAATTTGGGTCCGTCAACAATTCTAGCGGCTCGTGGCTGCTTGGAGTCAAGAGTCTGAAGCTGCTACAATACTTCACGCACCTTCGTACGCAATATGATCCTTTGTTTGCTTAATATGTATTAGTTTAATGTAAAAGTAATGAGACGAACGAGACGCTCTCTTGATGGTAAGAGATAGCGTCATGACCATTGCAGTGATGCACAGACTTTGAATTGCTAAACAAAGTCCAGGACATCGCTGCGTTGGCGTTAATTACTTTGAGACTTTCGATGGTTAGTCCCAACAGCTCTGTAATTTCGCTACCTGCAGTACCCTTCAATTCGGAATACAGTAATGTTGACACTGGCGGCAAAATATCTGATACTATAAAATTCATTAAATATGTACAATAGGAAGATTTTTATATTTCATAACAAAATAATATCAAAAACAGCGAATGAACATAATACCTTTGTAATGTTTTGTGAAATAAATAAATAATCAGTGAATCAGTAGCATAACGCGGTGGCAGTACGAACGACCAATAAACGCGTAAAACGCTACACGTCCGCCAATAAACGTGATCACTATAATGACGTCACGCGTTTCTGAACAATCGCGAGTTTTTACGAATGCGCTCTGCACCGCTCGTAAAATGTTTATGTTTCTGAGTGCATGCGTGTGACGTAATTTGGCGTAATTTGTAACAACTTTTTTGCTAAAGAAAGACAGGCAAACATGCCTGATGGTAAGCTCATTTAGTGACGGCTTTTTTTTTGTGTTAAATAAAGACAGGCAAACATGTCTTATGGTAAGTTCATTTGGGACAGTTTGGGCAATAGCGAATTTTTTTGTTAAGGTAAGACATTGTAAGCTAATCGTCGCAAAAAGGCACCAACATACGAGATGTTGTCGATACATTGCAGACCCAAAGAGATATTTACAGAACTTCATTTTAAAACGCTCTATGTCGTTATTCTGGGATAAGTTTAATAGAAAGGACATTCCATAATTTACCAGTGCGCGGAATAAATAAATATTGTAGAACATTTTTAAATACATAATTCTAAGTACCTGGTTGACCGAGCATTGCTCGGCTTAAAACATGGATAAAACGACGTTTTCTGAAAATGAAACCTAGCTAGATCGATTTTTCGCCCCTGAAACCCCCTAGATACAAAATTTCATGAAAATCGTTGGAGCCGTTTCCGAGATTCAGAACATATATGTATATATATATAATTGTTCGTGTTTGTTCTGTGTCTTATTCATCTATTCTATATCTTTAAACGAGCAATTCTTGTATATATATATATATATATATATATATATATATATATTATGACGGAGTATAATAAATTTTAAAATCAATAAGATGCGATATTATTCGAATGAAACAGTGAAAACTTGAGAGCAAGAAAATATTTTGAGAGAATTGTCACTTTTTTTCGAGTGACTTTCAAATAAAGTAATTGAATCCAAACTTACTGCTCTCAAAACAAAAATATTACTCATTGAGCTATGAAACAATCTATCTAGCAAATGTGCATTATGTTTTTATGTTACTTACTTAAAACAGATCAAAACTTTGACTCAATATAAAGACTATAAATATTCCGTATTGACAAAATACTAATCATCAAAAATCAGCCAACGTCTAAAAAATTTGCAATCAGCAATAGTCATAAACACAGAAAAAAAAAATATCGTCCACCAATTCTCCATCAATTACAATCACCCCACCGATTTCATAACATCTCACCGCTTGGCGCACAATGGACGGCAATACAGAGACTAGCCACTACTCATGTAATTCTGATACATACATATATTATTAAATAAATATAATGCCAAAAATATATATATTCAATGAACTGACATCTCGCCTGGTCACGTAGTCAAAATAAATAAATAAACATAGGTTGTCTAGCAAACTTCCCACTAAAAAAATCCCACTTGAGGTAACTAAAATGTGCTGTAATAAATTCAAAGATTTTATAAAGCAGAGGTTAATTGACAAAGCCTACTATAAGGTGGCTCATTACGTGGAAGACAGGAATATATGGTTGTAGTAGCTTCTCTCTGCACTTGCATCCCCTGGCTAAGTGACAATTGTAGTAAGCATAATGTATTAATATTTATAACTGTAAACTGTAACCTAATATGAAAAGAAAGATAGACAAAAAAAAAAATGACTTGCTGAGTTTCTTGCCGGAGTATTCTCAGTTGAAGTGTAATTACGAGCCGGTGGTAGATTCAAAAATGTAACTTAACGTTCATAAAACTAAACTGAATAAATTTCGATTTTGAAACTTTGACATTCACTTCACAGCATTTTTGTTAACTGTTTTCTGTTGGCTTTATTCATCATCATCATCATCAGCCATAGGACGTCCACTGCTGGACATAGGCCTCCTCCTGGGGGGGTTTTGCCAATACTCGCCACGCTTGGCAGGCGGGTTGGCGAGCGCAGTTAGGTGTGATTGTTCAAGGAAGACGCTGCTGCCCATCTTCCGGATTACATCCCTGAGCCGACTCTTACGGCAACCACGGGTAGAGAGGGTGGGGTACTATTCTTACGCCGGCACCACCACGGCAAATTGTTGTTGGCTTTATTACATAGTTATAAGTACCAAAAATACGTACTTTCCGTGTTTTATTTTTTCCTATGTACTGTAAATTCGAACACTGTGTACTCGCAATAAACATCGGTCCGGCATAAATGTCCGGACGCGTCCGTCCGTCCGGATATTTACGAGTTCGCGTGCCGCCCGGTTTATGATTATGTCCCGCTGTTGATTGAATGGTCATGGTCACCCTAGCAGGCTGGGAGCTGGGAGATGGGAGCCGAGAGATGAAAGTAATTGCAACCGAGGTATTGTTTATTGGATGGTGTTGCAATTATTGGCGAGGAAGTTATTAGACATTTGCATGTAATGTGAGAGCATTAATTTTGGTAGTTCTTCTCTCTCGCTCTTTTCATGCGATCGAAATTGTTGATATAAACAATATTTTTTATATTGGCATATTTTTATACTGACATATTTTTGTATTGACATATTTTATATTGGCAGTATTTTTATATTGACAATATTCTTATATTGACATGTTTATATACTTTAACATTTTGTTTTTATTCCATTGACATGTAATCACTGTTCTAAAACTCTTAAACTATAAAATGTAATGATATTAAGGAATTGACATGTAACATTGGTGTTATCAATTTGTTCAAACCTCAACAATTAGCTTGAGCTGCCGGTGAAGGAAACCATCGTGTGGAAACTAGTATGGTGGTTGGGTATTTTCTAGTACCCGGCAGGCCAGCTACCACCCTCATGTATTTTTTAAAACTTGTAGATTAAACGTAGTAGATTCAAGATGTAGATTCGATTTCTTTATAGGTAATGGAGAGTAAATATTTGAAAAGTATCTGTTCATTTCCTGACTGATTTATTTCTTGGCACATTCTTTTGAAAATTTGTTACAGATATAAGGGTATCTGAAGTCCGGGAGACGTTGTGCAAAGACTGTTTTAAGCAGAGGTTCTAAGGCACGAGGAGGCCTTCTCTTAACTAAAGAATCTTTGAGATGAATTAACTGTTCCCGATGCATAGTTAGTGCTACTCTTTGAATCACATCATCAGCCATAGGACGTCCATTGCTGCTCCTCCTGGGGGGGTTTTGCCAATACTCGCCACGCTTAGCAGGCGGGTTGGCGAGCGCAGTTAGGTGTGATTGTTCAAGGAAGACGCTGCTGCCCATCTTCCGGATTACATCCCTTAGCCGACTCTTACGGCAACCACGGGTAGAGAAGGTGGGGTACTATTCTTACGCTGGCACCACCACGGCAACTCTTTGAATATAAAGTTATAAATATATGCTCATCACATAAATGTTTGTTCTGAGTGGAAATCGAACACACGCCCTAAGCTCTAAGCAGATACACAACCAAATAAGCTAACAGTCACATATTACAAACTCTTATACAATAGAACAGCAGTCATGTCTTGTAAAAGTTAGACGACCCCTTATTTTTCTGTTCTTTTCGAGCGATGATGAAAGCAGCACCAATTCTCTCCGAGTTTCTTTTATTTTCGTGCTTGCAGTAATGTATGCGACGAAGAGAAAATACAACTATCGCTTAAACAAATGTGCCAAAAAGACAAACGTTTTGTTGGTACCGTCGCTCGGGGACATATGATAATAGTATGCTGTCTTACATACTACTACAGAAACTAGAACTGAAATTATGACGAATTAAATGCGCGCTATTATGAATTTGACTCAGAACTTTACACTTATAAACTGCGAATTACGTAAGTTTTTTGTCAGTTTTTCTAAAAATTGTTAATGTACAGACATAGAAAGTTTACGATTATGATTATATTATGAAATTTTATGTTATTTATAATATAACTAGCTGTGCCCCGCGGTTTCAGATGCCTACGCCATAGTAGCTTTATGCATGCAAAGTCTCAGCCCGATCGGTTTAAAATTGACAAAGTTTCATACAAACTTTCATTCCCTTGGGGCTAGAATTAATCAAAATCCTTTCTTAGCGGTTGCCTACGTCATAACATCTACCTGCATGCCAAATTTCAGCCCGATCCGTCCAGTGGTTTGGGCTGTGCGTTGATAGATCACTATGTCAGTCAGTCAGTCAGTCAGTCAGTCACCTTTGAGTTATATGTATATATATATATATATATATATATATATATTTAGAAGATAGACAATTAATTATGATTTTTTGCAACTACATTACATGCATACCTAGTAACATGATATATATCGAAAGGGTAGGAGAACATTTTTCTTAACTACAACATTAAGCTTATCCTTCAATCTGATTTACTTTCTTTTTAGAGCTAACCGGTTCCTGTGACGGATCATTTATAAACATACAAATATATACAGAGCGTGTTTCAGTCAAAATTTATATAGACAAATATAAACTATTTTTTAAAATGTAAAGATAATGAGACAAACGAGATGCTCTCCTGATGGTCGGATATAACACCTGTCCATGACCATTACAGCGATACACAGAACTTTCTGTAGTAAACAAAGTTCAGGTCATCACTGCTTTGGCGCTCATTACTTTGAGACTTTGAATGGTTAGTCTCAACAGCCCTGTGATTTCTCTAGCTGCAGTACACTTCAAACCAGAACACAGTAATGTTTACACACTACTGCTTGACAGTAGAACGTCTGATACTGCGGTGGAACCTAGCCGAAGTCTAAGGAGATCTACCACCAAGAACTAGTTTTTGCAGAGACTTAAATACTTAAATAATAAATAAAAGATAAATTGTCTTTTTCGAGTTTTGAACCAATGGTAGCGTCACTACCTTTACATGCGCTCCGAGCTCCGTCTCTTAGGAATATTTAGAGAATAAACTTTATGTGTATTATGCTAGTTTATACACGGAACTCGTTTCAGTTTGCTTTGCGCGACTTCCTTTATACTTCGGATTGCAATACTTGAGTGTATGAGACGCAAATGTGCTAAGAAATTCGAGAAAATATGGCATAATGTTGAATCGGATGAGAGCGTACCAAGACATTGGCATATAGGTAAGTACTAATTAAATTGCAACTAATATTTATTGTGCGAACCGCTAGTCTAGACTATGAAATGCTTGGATAGAAATAAGTGTTAAAATAATTTTGGAAGTGTTTCCTTTCAAATTACTGAAATCGGTTTCTTCTTGGCTACCGTAGACATCAGAAAAATGACGGCCAGGATTTTAAGTTAAGCCAAGATAATGTTGGCTCATTGGGAGCATGTCTGCCTGAGCTGTAGGGCGTGGGTTTGATTCCCGCCAAGGACAAATGTTTGTTTGGTATAAACAAATGTTTATTCTGTGTCTGGGTGTTCTGTATGTAATATAAGTATGTATTTACAAAAAAAAAGTACTAGTATACTTTTTTTTTAATTACATGCCCGTACGCCCGTTTCGACTCAAGGGTTCGTTTAGGCCTCTTTTAACCCAATAGTCTAGGGTTAATATTGAATAGGTTTTATTTTCTGGTTTTATAATTAACTAACGACCCGCCCCGGTTTCCCACGAGTGCAGTGTAGATACTGACGTGCATTATTTATTTAGATTTTTGCAATGTAAGCGCACAAAAACATGTTTTATATATCACATTACAAATTCTTAAAACTATCGGATTTTTTGTGCTATAATATGCATGTATTATACATATAAACCTTCCTTTTGAATCATTCTGTCTTTTGATGTAAACTGCATTAAAATCCGTTTAGTAGTTTAAAAAACCTAAGCGTACAGACGGCGGGAAGCAACCTTGTTTTATACTATGTAGAAAAAAGAAGAAATCGAAGATTTCAATAATTATTAACTATTTAAATTGTAGTTTGTGTTTTGGAGGGAACGCGGAAAAAGTCGTGTCGTCCCATTGTATTTTATCCAAAACTACTGTTTTTTCAAGTGTTTATGTATAAAAATAGTTGTGTTTTATTCATAAAGTGCCGAATTACAAGCGCGAGTGTGGGAAAGTAATATAAAGCAGTGAAACATGACTTTTCGTGAAGCTTCCAAAACTTCATCGAAGCTTATAGTAAAGTCGCCACTACTTTACTAAAGCATGACTGGATTTGACTGGCACGGACTGGTCTTGACCAAGACTGGACTTTGACTATAAAGATAAAGAAGCTGAAAACTGAAGGTTGCCCACAAAGACAGAAACATTGAAACTAGCAGAATGCACAGAGTGCGATGCCAAGAAGAAAGAAAAAAAAAACAATTGTAGTATTTTCACTGAATAGCTAAATGTCAATTACTTGGATAATACTAGTTAATTAACTGTCAATTAGCGGAAATCGGATCAAGATAATCCTCTTTACCGTTACCGTAATTAATTTCTAATAATTAATTAAGCAAACTTTGAACAAAGTCGACTTTGCAATGTAAAAGGGGTATTGAAGTTTACTAATTAACAATTTGTTATTAAAGTATTATTTGACTAGCATAACAAATTCTAAAGATAAATTTACTGACTTTAAAATTACAAACCTATTTATACATTTAAAAAAGGAAAGAAAAATTGAATACAATACAACTTTATTATACACCAAACATACATACATTATAACATACAAAACTTAAAAATGAGATAAAGAAAACAAAAATTCAAAAACAACAACCACCGCAGTACTAGATACTAGCAGGTAGGTACTGCAGCTTGTGAAATTACTGGGCAATTGAGACTAACCATCTAGTCTCAAAGTAATGAGCGCCAAAGCAACGATGCCTTGTACTTTGTTTTACTACTCAAAGTTTTGTGTATTGCCGCAATGGCCATGGACAGGCGTTATCTCTTACCATCAGGGGAGCGTCTTGGTCGTCTCATAACTATTACATAACCTAAATAAACTGCTATAACCTAATAAGCTGCTTTACTTAACCATGTTACGTAAAAACATATTTATGGATGTTGTTGAAAACGAAACTTAACTATCTCTACTACTGTTACTAAATATGACTGTATCATATTTTGTGTAATATAATTAAATATTTACTAGAAGTTCTTGTGCCAATTCTACTCGTTTTGTAAGTACTTTATGTGTGTACAGTGAAACCTGGTTAAGTGAGAGAAACCTCTTCTTTTTTGTATAAAAAAAAATAGGTTATCAATTCGCCTCTCAACTGAACTCTGCTACTGATAATAATAAGATCCCGACACTTTCGCATTGAAATTCTTATGTTGCTGGGAATTTTCAAACCTTTTTAATTGAATTTTATTTTTTAGATTGTTTTGGTGTATATAATTTATTGACTTTATAGCTCAATGGTCTGTATAAGTAAGACAAATTACTAGGATTGGACGTTACGATACGTTTGTTTACAAACATTCTAATTCTATTTCTAATCTAACGTGTTCAATACTCAATACTTAATTGTTTATTGCAACATATGTACAGGTGCAAGACTTATAAATACATGACATTGCTATGCCTATACATAATTATGGCCCCATTAGGGTATGGAAAAAAAATAATTATTATTTGAAATTACTGGATGTCTTAATTTATTCTTGATTTGATTTTGATTTTGATTTTGAATACGGATCCTCTATAAATAAAAGAACTATCATATCAAACCTGCCTATATGCTATAAGTGATATAAAATCCTAGGTTCCTTGAGATCCCCGCTATAAAGGTTTCACTGTATCATTTAAATCCTCACATCGTTTATCAAGTTTATACCCCAGCTAATTAAAACGTAGACCGGACTACCAGAAGCATAACTTACCGTCCCTTGGGGTAAAAATCCCTATCAAAATAATTACAAGCGAGGTTGGAGATCATGTAGGTACCCCATAAGTCATGTAGGTTTATTTAAACGATATACATTTACATTTACGTCACAAAATTATAAGAGATATACAAACATATCCCAAAATTACAGATAAAAAAATTTATATGTTATAATTATACCTATATATTTTTTTTAAATTGTAAAATGAATAACTTGGTATGTCAAATACTTATATTAACGCTTATGTAAACGCGGAGGGTTCCGTACATACCCATTATATCGCCATGGTAAAATTGGTATCATTTTTTTTGTACGCCTATTAAGCTAGTCCTCTAAATTGTATGAGCAGCCATACAACTCCGAGGACTATCTTAATTTGCGTCAACTATGTATGTATTGGAATATGATTTTAAACTTTTTAATTTCTGGAATTTTTCTTTACACCTTGTCTTTTGCTATATTTCGTGATTCTAGGTCAAAGGGAACTACCATATTTTTTCGACCCAAAACCTATAGGGTACTTCCGGTTGACCTAGAATTGTCAATTTTGGTAAAAAGCAAGGTCTTACAGCACAAGTAAAGGAAAAATTCTGAAAAATAATAAAAGTTGAAAATTAAGGTAAATTTTGGTACTTACAAGTTTTCGCGAAAATTTAAACTTGTCCATATCTTTTTATCGTGTTGACTCAGGATCTTGATTTTTATACACTAATAGGGACTATACTTAGACCTCAGTATCTGGTATAAATTTCAACTTGCTAGGTCCACCCGTTCCTGAGAACACACGGACAGACAGACAGACAGACAAGAGAGTGATCTTATAAGGGTTCCTTTTTTTACCTTTTGAGGTACGGAACCCTATTAAGATGCCAAACACAACACTCATAGTAAACGTTGTTTGTGATAAATACACACCAAGCTTACAACCCTGTGTAGCTGTTGAGAATAAAATGTTCTAGTTTAAAAAGTCTAGATCACAAACTGAACCAGAATCTAAATATGCCATCAACAAACTATTATGCCAACTACGTAGACCAAGTACTGAACGTTCAAAAGGAATGGAACCTTACCTGCCCGATACAGTCCACTAAAGACATTTCAGTTTTCCTTGACGTTCCAATTTAATTTCGATCTCAAATGGCCTTTGTCCGTTTAAAATGACCAACCGCACTTCAGTCGATGGCCTCACCAAAGGGCTGAGAGGCTAGAGATTGGGTTTGACGCTTCAGCACAACCCTGATTGTTGATAACAGTAGGACGCGGGAAGGGAACAAAGTAGCGCAAAGAATAAAATACCGAAAATACATGATTAATAACATTTCTGTAGTATTTTTTTGTTGACTTCTGTTAATTGACGATTTGGTCGAAGATGATAAATGACAGCTAGCCTGAAATGGAACTGGCTCGCAAGTTAGGCTGCCGGAACACACCGTTAGGTGCTTGGTGTCTGTTTTCAACTTGAGAGTGGTAGCTAGCCAGCCGAGTACTAGAAAATAACCTACTACCATGCTATGGTTTCCTCACGATGTTTTCTGTCACTGGCCACTCGAGCTCATTGTTGGGGCTTGAACTTAGCCCTTCAGCGTGTGAACTGACCAATGAGCTATCATCGCTACAAAAAATATTTCCAAGCGTTAACTTTGGTCCATTATTAAAATGTCTGTTTTACGAGCAAGCTTGACTGTGGTTTGAATCTCAGCCGCACAAATGTTTCAATGATAATAATCATATTGTCATAATAATTATGTCTTTGGTACAGTCAATTATTAAAAAAAAGGAACCGTCACAGGAAGCAACGAAGTGTATAGTATGTACGGGCACACATGCAAAGGTATGGAGAGTAGTAACGTAGACGGGGACATGAGAGAGCGTCACGCCGTTTGCCGTCACGACATATGAGTCAGTTTTACTGTCAAGGCGCGTCAATAGATGCTTTACATCAAAAAACCTGGAGAGTATTCATTAGCTTAACTTACAGTTTCTCTTAATCTGTAAACAAATAGTTTTTTACTGTAGTTACGTTACGTTACGTCGCCGATTTAAATACAATAATAAAATAAAAGTTTTTTACAAAAAAAAAACATGTAAAAAGAAGTTTTTCTTTTCTGTTTATGGTGTTCTTAATCTATGCACCGTATAAACACATTGAATTCGAAAAGGTCGAGGATTGAAGCGGGTATAAAGCTTTGTGAATCGGTAATGTATGCATAAGTGTGTTCAGTTGGCGGCGACGAGTGATCGAGAGTGACAGATCAGTGATAGTAAGTTCGTATAGGCTGAATGGCTACCCCTAATGTCAGTGTTGTTTTTTTTTTTCGAGACTAGTATAATACATAGTATAGATTATGAAATACTGAAGCAAGAACTTCCGTGTATTTCTGCTGATAAGACTTATAAATGTAAATAAACTACTAGATATCAATTTCAAAATACTATAAGATAAACTTCTATTAAGTATCACCTGAATCAATTAATATAAACTAGCTGCGCTCCGCGGTGCTACCTGCTACATTGTCATTTTGCGTGGTGGTAGGGTACTTTCTAGTACTCGGCTGGCTAGCTACCACCCTCAAGTTGAAAATCTGCCGCCAAGCATCTAACGGTGTGTTCCGGCAGCCTCGCTTGAGAGCCAGTTCCATTCCAGGCTAGGTGTGCTTTACCATCTTCGACCACACCATCACTTAACACCAGGTGAGCTGTGGTCAAACACCAAGCCTGTCAACCATTAAAAAAAAAAAAAAAAAAAAATTTCATCAAATTTGGTCCAGCCATTTGAGTGTGAAGAAATTACAAACATACAAACACACTTACATACTCACAAACTTTCGCCTTTATAATATTAGAGTGATATAAATAGATGAATATATGTATATCGTAGGACATTACAAACAGCGCCATCTGACCCTAAACTAAGCAAACTTTGTACTATGGAAGTCAGATAACTTATAGAATACCTACATTAATACTTTTTTTTTTTAGAAATACGTACTTTTAATAAATACAGAACAAACATTTGTTTCTACTATAAAATGTTTATTCTGGGTGGTAATCGAACCCACGCCCTACTGCTCTTATAGCAGACACACACACTCACAAACTTAAGTGTGATGATATTTTATGTCCTTGTATTCGACTGCCATTCAATTCTGATGTATTTGTATAGGTAAGTTAGTTAGACAACCTAAGTATTTGACCACAGCTCACCTGATGTTAAAAGAAGATTCGGTTTAAGATAAAGCACGATTAGTTAGAATATACCTATTCAATCTCGATGCGCGACAACGCGGCAATGGGGCCCAGTTCCATCCCTGGCCAGGTGTGCTTAACCATCTTCGACCGCACCATCGCCTAACATCAGGTGAGCTGTGGACAAACACCTAGCTTTTTAAACATAAAAACAAAATCCTTACTAAAATAAGGATATATTTATTAGTGACAAAATAAAAAATCCCATTTTCGATTGTAATAATTAAAATATTATAATTATTATGAAAATTTGCAATAATGTATCCTTTTGTTCAAGTATGCCAGCTTTTAACTTTGGCTACCAGCAGAACACTCAATCAAAGCTTAAGATGAATCAAATCGTGTTGTAAGTTATTTTCTCACAATGTCACCTTAATCTATACAACACAATAAATACAAGTGGTGAGAATCAGCCCCACAATATGCCTTCATATTCAATCACTTGACCTGCCCCGTCCCCCATGCATCTTCGTCTTGAAATTGTATGCAAATTCAGTGTCACTCCCATGATACTTGTGTAGTATAGTTTGACCACGCTAATGAATTGAGCTCAGATATTTATAAACATTACACTAATTATTATAAAGGCGAAAGCTTGTGAGTATGTTTATTACTTCTTCACGCTCAAACGGTTGGACCAATTTTGATGAAATTTGGTATGGAGGTAGCTGATACCCTGGATTAACACAGGCTTTTTATTCCGAAAAAAATGTAGTGTTGCGCGGGAACTGCGGGTTACACCGCGTTGCGCAGCTAGTAATAGACTTAATATTCTTGTAATTTCGCTAGCTGCAGTACCTTTTAAACTGGTAAACAGTAAATAGTAATGTTTACACACTACTGCTTGGCGCAGAATATCTGGTACTACGATGATACCTAGCTAAACTACCTCCTGCTAAGGAAATCTTCCATCAAGGTAACTAATGAATAAATAAACAGTTATTTAATATAATTTGTTGTACATAACGTTTGTTATATGTCTCGGTGTTCTGGGTATGTATTTACAAAAAAAAAAGGTATTTAAGTATTCCACTTATCTGACTTCTATCATACAGGCTTTGCTTAGTTTGGGGTATTTATTTAATTGTAAATAGACAAAGGTAGTAAACAGTGACATAATCCTACACTGTAGTACTAGTTTCTAGTAGAATTTCCATCTAGGACATTATTATCATAGTCAAACTATAACTTCAGTGGTAAAAGGGAGTGAGTTGAAAGTGTCAGGTCCTTGATTACTGTGTTACCCTGGGTGTGCATTCGGTAAGTGTTTGAAGTTAGTGCGTTTGATTAAGAATCGTTGTCATTATTTGTTACGAATTATCTACATGTTGTTGTATATGAAAATTATAATTGGAACTTGATTCTGCCTATATAGAATCCTATATGCTATTCCGGGTAGTAATAAACTACATAGTTTATTACTACCTGGAATAGCATATAGGATTCTATATAGGCAGAATGTGTGCCAAGATGCCAAACATACAAACTTTCTCATTTATAACATTTAATTGGATAGCTTATGTGTTAGTTTGATGCATTTGGTATATTACTGTAAAGTTTTATCAAAATCCGTTCAGTGGTTTTTGTGCGCAAAAAATAACAAACTTTTACATAAACTTTCACCTTTTTATTAGTATATACATATGTGTGTCGTGGTGGTGCCGGCGTAAGAATTGTACCCCATCCTCTCTACCCGTGGTTGCCGTAAGAGTCGGCTAAGGGATGTAATCTGGAAGATGGGCAGCAGCGTCTTGGTGATCATGATGATGATTAGTACATAAATAAAGTACTTAAGTAAATAAATAATGAATATAAGTAAGGCGTAAAAAGGTAGCAATTAAGACTATTTTAAAATGTTATCAAAATTTAAGAATTTATTACTGCATAAAGGAATAACACACACACACACGTACACCTATAATATTAGGGAGATAGATTAGTAATAAAATTAACGTCATCTTGTACTGATATTACTAGAAGATCGTTTAAAAAACAGATAACTTATCATGGTCAACAAAAAGATAGTAGTGTTAGATATATTGTAGCCACAAATTTCATCAAACGCAAAACAAAAGCTCCTTGAAAAGTTAAATCAACTTAACCTCAATTTGAGAATGAGGCTCTCCATTAAAAAATATGCAAAATTATGTATACGCCAAAGGAACTGTAGTATCTCTTGACCCGGGAAACAGATCACCCGCATACTTACCTATACTCAGCTCAACAATTTTTTTTTTTAATTACTTGGGGGCGCCACTACCGCAATGTCTACATAAATCGGACATAATTCCATAGGAAATTTCAGTTGTTTAATTTAGACACATGTACAGATGTTTTGTTGGAATGTATTTAAGTTGTCGTTGATATTGAATCCCACAGATGTTAAAAGAGGTTGATAGATCTTAGACTATGCAAATTTTCCAAGAGGTGCTTATATATCTGAAGTGCTGTGGAGATAATATAAAAATCCCATCACATCACATCACACATCGTCAGCCATCATTAATGACGTCCACTGGTGGATATAGGCCTCCTCCTGGGAGGGTTTTGCCAATACTCGCCACGCTTGGCAGGCGGGTTGACGAGCGCAGTTAGGTATGATTGTTCAAGGAAGACGCTGCTGCCCATCTTCCGGATTACATCCCTTAGCCGACTCTTACGGCAACCACGGGTAGAGAGGATGGGGTACTATTCTTATGCCGGCACCACCACGGCAAAAAATCCCATATTACAATCAATACCCAGATTGTTGAATGCTTTTGTTGAATCTATTTTTTTTAATTATTTTTCTCTAGTCTCTTTCACTCATTTTCTTTCCTTCATGTATCTCTTTCGTTCGTTCACTCTTTCTGTCTTTCTCTTTTCGTTTTTCTCTGGCTTTCTTTTTACACTAAAGAAAGATAGAACAAATCAGAATGAACCGACATAGCTCAGCTGAAGTAGCAGTGGGCAGGGCACATATCACGCAGACCGATGGCCGATGTGGCTGCAAAGTTCTGGAGTGGAGACCACGGACCGGCAAGCGCACCGAAGGACATCCACCTACAAGGTGGATAGACGACCTCGTAAGGACTGCAGGAACGCGCTGGATGCGAGCCGCTTCCGACAGGTCTTTATGGAAGTCAATGGGGGAGGCCTATGTCCAGCAGTGGACGTCCTACTGCTGAAATGATGATGATGATATATTAAATAAAGCCAATATCATAGACATTAACATTTTTGTAGCGATATTGGCTCAGTGGTTAGCACAGTAGGTTCGCATGCCGAAGGGCGTGGGTTCAAACCCCAACAATGAGCTTGAGCTGCCGGTGAAGGAAAACATCGTGAGGAAACCATAGCGTGGTGGTAGGGTACTTTCTAGTATTCGGCTGGCTAGCTACCACTCTTAAGTTGAAAATCTGCCGCCAAGCATCTAACGGTGTGTTCCGCCAGCCTCACTTGAGAGCCAGTTCCATTCCAGGCTAGGTGTGCTTTACCATCTTCGACCACACCGTCACTTAACATCAGGTGAGCTGTGGTCAAAGGCCTAGCCTGTCAGACATAAAAATATTACATTATTTTAATGTGTTTTATTTCATTTAGAACTTACCTCTAGAAAAAACACCACATAATATTAGTGTAATGTGAATAAGTACAGGATATCCAATCACATATGTAAAGAGTTCCAGAAAACAAATACAATTTAACCATGCTATCGGCGCTTATTTACTCAATAAAAGATCATTCCGTTACATATTTTCCTTTCAATTTCGGTGTTTGTTTCTGTCATAGCGTTCATAAACTTGAGTGCTTTTATGTTTTTGCACCGAATTGCTTTTGGAAAGAACACTTGTCTTATAAGCGTCTTATAAGGTTTTATTTGTATATTGGAACTGGTTTTTTTTTGACGAAAACTTATTTTAATTTTCTTCTATAGTAAGAGGTAAATCAGAAAACTGACGGTAACAAAATCGCGGGATACATTATGATGATGCAGAGTTGATCTGTTATCTACATCCAAAATGTAATTACACCATTCGATAATCTTAATATAGGTAATAAAACAACGCACATTCCTTACGGATAAAACTATTCCTTTTTTATTACTTACTAGCGACCCGCCCCGGCTTCGCACGAATGCAATGTAGATACTAATGTGGTGTATATACATGTAATATACATATAAACCTTCCTCTTGAATCACGATAGATACCGCATTAAAATCCGTTGCGTAGTTTAAAAGATCTAAGCGTACAGACGGCGACTGAGAAATGAAATATATGTCTCTACATAGTATAAAACAAAGTCGCTATAACCACCTGTCAGTTTGCACAAAGTTACAAAAGAAAGTCGCTGTAACCGCCTGTCAGTTTGCACAAAGTTATAAAACAAAGTCGCTGTAACCGCCTGTCAGTTTGCACAAAGTTATAAAACAAAGTCGCTATAACCGCCTGTCAGTTTCTCAGCTTACTTCCTCTAAACCACACAACTCACTTTTTTCCTTTTCTTTTTTGTAAATGTAATGAGCCGAACGAGACGCTTTCCTGATGGTAATAGATAACGCCTGTCCGTGACCATTGCAGCGATATACACCTTGACTAATAAAACAAAGTCCAGGGCATCGCTGCCTTGAAGCTCATTACTTTGACACATAAGTTAGTCTCAACAGCCCTGTAATATCGCTAGCTGTAGTACCCTTCCAACCGGAACACAATAATGTTTACACACTACCGCTTGACAGCAGAATATCTAGTACTGCGGTGGTACCTACCTAGACGAGCTTCTGCTAAGGAAATCTACTACAAAGAAAACTACTACAGTTTAATACGAGTATAAAATAAATAAATAAAAATCACTATCAATTAGAGATTGTTTTCCAACAAGTTTGTATGGCCGTGCGAAGCTGGGTCTGGTCGCTAGTATACCTATAAGTAAAGATAAGAACACACAATACAAAACTAACAAAATAAAAGGGCATTATTCAATTGTCCTCATTCAATTTGTAATTTAAAGCCTAAGCGTAAAATTTTAAAGGGTTCACGGCAACACACCAATAGTCCCTTTTAAACTCTATCGACATATTGTCGATATGCGACGCACAAAGGGATCGACATTAATTTGACATACCATTAAAAATATTGCTTTTGAAAATCGAACCAACTCACGCAGAAGATATTACTGCAAATGTCAACGTCAACTAGGGATGTCTGCTATAAAACGACGATTTATGATTGATCGATAATTTTCTTGCCAACCCTAATGAATTAATTAGAATCTGTTGCATTAGAAAAATTTACATAAATAGACGTTTTGCGCTGTTGATTGATCGATATCGTAAAATTTTATTATAAAAATTTAATGACTCGATAATGTTGACACCTTTTTAGCATATCGCATTGTAGATGACACGCGATTTTATTGAAAAGTATGCAAATGATAGTAAACATTAATTTGTAACGGTTGATTTGTTAATATACGATAATATTAATATAAATTTGCATATTCATTCTAAATAAAGAAATAAAAAGAGTTGTGTTAATGATGAAGGGATGACTTTTACTAGTTTTTTGATGTATCGATCGTTAAAATAAAGTTTAAAAATACAATAGGTAAAAAAAGTCATGAATTTTAGGTTGTAAAAGTGGCTTAAAGACATCTGTGGTGTTAATAGAAGTAATAATACTTAATCTTTGCCATTAAATTTGTAACCACATGTGATTAGTTGAATATCTCTATTGTCATAAATTCAAATTTTTTAATTTATATGATGTAGAGAATAAAACTTTAAATGGAAAGTAAGTATAAAGAGTGTAACCAAATGCAAAATTTATTTGATCAATACTTTTAACAGGAAGATACTTTTTTTATTCCCACGCTGGTAATGATGAACACAGTTCTCAAAGGGTTGTACAAAATAAGTGACAGTTTTAAAATCTCGTCAACTTTCGTCACGGTTGGTCTTAGAAAGGACCACTTTGGGTTGCGTCACTCTGACGTACAAAGTGAAGTCCGTTACAAATCGAAGCTCGTGCGAAAATTTTACATGTCAAAACTGGACGAGTGTGTCAAAGTCGGTTAAGTGAAATGAGGATTTATTGTGACTGGTTGAAATTACCAAATTAATAATTTTTATCTGTGCATGGTGTGCATTAGTGTAGCGGGATGTATTTACAAAAAAGAAGTAGGTATGTAAATATTCTATCAGTTACCTTGTTCCCATAGTACAAGCTTTACTTAGTTTGGGGCTAGATGGCGCTGTGTGAAATGTCCTACGATATATATCTTATCTTCTGCTAAGGAAATCTACCACAAAGTAGATAGGGTAGATGTTTCACATAATGTTCTTCATTGCTTCAGATTAAGTGAAATGTTTTCTTTTAAAAGTAAGCTTTAACTTTCAACACATCTTACTGCTGAAACAGTAACCTACAAGTCATAAACTCTAATGAAACTTCATCACTAAGTAGATTAACATTAAATAAATACAAATAAACACCAGATGCCGCGCGACATCGTAATTTCTATTTATTTTGTTTTACTACCGGTTTACTGTGTCGCTGTGCCACCGTGGCAGTTGTTACTTTACGACTTGCCGGTTTCTGAGTGTTAATTTGTAGAATAAAGCCTGGTTGCTGTGATTATCATGATGCCGAATTACGCATGCCGAAGGGCGTGGGTTCAAACCCCAATAATGAGCTTGAGCTGCCGGTGAAGGAAAACATCGTGAGGAAACCATAGCGTGGTGGTAGAGTACTTTCTAGTACTCGGCTGGTTAGCTACCACCCTCAACTTGAAAATCTACCGCCAAGCATCTAACGATGTGTTCCGGCAGCCTCGCTTGAGAGCCAGTTTCATTCCAGGCTAGGTGTGCGTTACCATCTTCGATCACACCGTCACTTAACATCAGGTGAGTTGTGGAAAACACCTAGCCAGTCAGCCATAAAAAAAAATTAAAAAAATATATCGCCGCCGTCCAAAAAATTATGAAACGTGATAAATTACGATACGGCAAACATCACGAATCGTCCTCGTGTGAATAAGCTCTGAGATGGGTAAGGCCATAGTTTACCGCCCTGGCCAAGTGTGGGTAGACAACTTCATAGAACTTTTTTTTAAACTCTCGTTATCTTCTCCGCTTACTTATATTAAGCCATGCGAAGAATTCTGATACGGTTTTCATTGTCATTTGTGTAATTTTACGAAAGGTTTGTATATTCATTAAACTTTTGTTTAATTAGAGAGCCCAAAATTCATACCTGTACGATGCAAGGGCGAGTCGCTAGTAATAAACAAAAAGAAAAATACAAATCAGGAAAAACAATTAGGGTTCCCCATCGGGATTCCCAAGAAAATACCTCCGTAATGAAACCGTGTAATGTGACGTTAGCATTTTTACGAGGACCCTACTCTTCCTAATTCACTGATTACTGACGCCCGTGACGCCTTGGGAATTAGGAAAATACAAGAAATTGAAAGTAAACTGTTAATAATAATTATTGCTTATTTCCTAATAAGGTAGGTATGTTGTTAAAAAATATACAACCCATATACAAACATCAATTCCTAGCCTTAGCTCCGCGGTTTAAATTTTCCAGGATAAAAAATAGATGTTTTAATCCAAAGTATTTTATTTCATTTTAATACTTTAGACTTAGAGAAACTTACAGTCTTCAAACAATGAAACAGATAACAATGACAGTAAAAAAAAAAAAAGTTCATTGATAAAACATACTACACAGTCTTAAAATATATGATATTGTATGTTAGCAATCATATTATAACAGGAAAAATGTTTACAAGTTTCTACTGACAGGACCTGATATTTATATTTATTAGACGCCGAGAATAAATAAATAAATATCGTAGGGCAAAAATAAATAAGATATACAAATAATAAAAATCATTAATTTCTTATATTTAAGTTCTTTACTTGGTGGTAGATTTCCTTAGCAGGAGGTCGTCTAGGGAGGTACCACCGCAGTACCAGATATTCTGCCGCCAAGCAGTAGTGTGTAAACATTACTGCGTTCCGGTTTGAAGGGTACTGCAGCTAGCGAAATTACAGGGCTATTGGGACTAACCATCTAGTCTCAAAGTAATGAGCGCCAAGGCAGCGATACCCTGAACTTTGTTTTACTACTCAAAGTTTTGTGTATTGCTGCAATGGTCATGGACAGGCGTTATCTCTTACCATCATGAGAGCGTCTCGTTCGTCACATTACTGTTACATAAAAAAAAAAAAAAAAAAAAGTATATAGTAACTATATTCTGAAATAAGAAATTCTGCGCGCCATTTTACACGATTACACACGATATATAAATAAATGAATATCATAGAACTTTTCATACACCATCATCTAGCCTCAAACTAAACATAACTTGTGCTATACGAACCAGATAAAATACTTATTTACTTTTTTTTGTTAATACATACATATGTATGTATCACAAATACATACAGAACACCACAGAATAAACATTAATCGTCACATAAATGTTTGCCCTACTGGGTATCGAACTCACTCAGATCAGATATTCTACTAAATGAGCTAACAGAGCAGTAAAATAAGTGCAACATTATGAATAATAGACATATATACAAAGTGTGATTAATATCTAAGATCCAATCATTCGTAACGTCAAACAATATTTTTGTACCAGGATTAATTGATTATTTTGACTAATTGGTACAATTTTTTTAAATGCTTATAACTATAAATATAGTGTTGTTATAATTTGAAATAATACCTAATTAATATCATCTTACAATAATTATTCAACCCTGTTTTTTTTCTTTCAAATCATACTTTTTCCTCATAATTTGGAAGCAACAAATTAAATTACCACCCAATATTCAAAAAAGAACATCAAAAGCAAAAAGATGAAAAAGACACGATAAAAATAATACAATTAATTAAGCGTTTGTCACAAAAGTGACACATTGACACGCCGTATTTGATTCAAAAGATACGGAACCCTGAAATTGCGTGTAACCATTATCTCTTGGCTAATCAAAGTGCAAGGGAAATGGTAATTATAGCAATTTGTCGCCACAAATGTTTGGATTTTTTGGGTTATCCTCCAATTATTTTGCGTTTTTGTCGACTAAAATATAACTTTTGAAAAAAAAATAAAAAAAAATTAAATTGAATATATTATATAGAATTTCGTAAAAGTAGAATAATATTTAAGTATGTATCATTGTTTTCATTTTATAAAAACGTTTTTTTTTTAAATCTGTTAAATAATTCTGTTGCTATTTTTTTTTATGTTTGTCAGGCTAGTTGTTTCACCACAGCTCACCTGATGTTAGAAAGAAAGATACATTTATTTTGACACACACAACACTACAACAACAAAACACTTCTTATAAATAATGACAAAAATAATAATAATAATAATAAACAGTTGTAATAGTTGTCGCTGTAGTGTCCAGTGCGACAAAAAAGGTTGGTTCTCAGCATTAATGCTGCCGATTTCTCAGCAGCGCTGGTTTTCAGAACCAACCTTTAGGGACGCACAAGACTGAATAAAATAAATAAGATACATACGTGAATATACAATAGAATAGAGAAATTATAAATATACATATAGCGAAGAAATTGCGTAAAGAGAAAAGTATATCTAAATACATTAAGAAATATAGTTTATAGTAAATGTAAAACAAGACAAGGATAAAAATTTGTAGGGGCTGGCGTGAACATATACTACATAATGCTGGAGAGGAAAGGAAAGAAAATAATACAATATTACATATAGAGTTTATACGAAGATCAAGAAGCAAGTACTGAAGTGAGACCGGTTGCTACCTACTTGACTTCTGCAACTCCAGCAAATGCTTCTTGATCTTCAACCTAAAACTGAATTTGTTTTGAAGCTCTCGTACGGGCGGTGGAAGGGAGTTCCAGCATTTGGTCGCATTAAACCTGAAACTACCGCGAAACGCAGCAGAGCCGTGTTTCGGCGTTCGCAACAGTAGCTTGCAGGTGGCCCGTACTGTCTTGTATTCAGAAACCCATTTGAGCTTAGAGTATAAATAAAGCGGTGCCTGGTATTTGATAACACCAAACATTAAAGTAGCGAGATGGAGTGTGCGACTATGCTCCATTTTCAGTACGTTATATTTATTTAAAAAAGGAGTAACGTGACTGCGCGGGGGTACATTAAAACAAAAACGTGCACAAGAATTTTGTACTCTCTGGATAAGACGTGAAGTTTTTTTAAAGAGACATGGCCCATACACTGTGTCAACGTAGTTGAATTTAGACAACACAAGTGAGTCTACAAGCTTTGTTAAATGACGGTGTGGTCGTAGATGGTAAAGCACACCTAGCCTGGAATGGAACTGGCTCTCAAGTGAGGCTGCCGGAACACACCGTTAGATGCTTGGCGGCAGATTTTCAACTTGATTTGGTAGCTAGCCAGCCGAGTACTAGAAAGTACCCTTCCACCACGCTATGGTTTCCTCACTGTTTTCCTTCACCGGCAGCTTAAGCTCATTGTTGGGGTTTGAACCCACGCCCTTCGACATGCGAACCTATCGCACTAACCACTGAGCCATCAACGCTACAATCGCGATATTTTATTATTAAATTAAGATAAAGGTCTTATACCCCTTAGTAGTGTTTAATAAGACGCATCTAAACCAAATTTCAAGTAGATACGTCCATTAGTTCGTTTTTTGATAATCCCACCTTACATTTTTCCGAAATTAAAATGTTCTAAATGTCATCCAGGTAATAACCTATTTGTGTGCCAAATTCCATCCAAATTCAGCCGTTGTTGCGTGATTGAGTAACAACATCCAAACATACAAACTACAACATTTATAATATTAGTAGAATTAGTAACATTACTACAAAGCATTTACTTCTAAATGAACTTAAAAATTGTAGCTCATTGCACCAACGATTTAATTTTTTACCTAACATCTGTTCACATAAATTATCATAATTTCGTACTCATAAATTTTCGCTGTATCACCTGTAACCCCGTAATTAGGAGACAATTCCGTGATAAATCGACCATTGTCGGTGACGTGTTAGTCAATCAGCGATAAGCAATAAAGGCATATGTCGCGCTTTTCGTTCGTAAATAAATCGTTTTGTTCTAAGAAGGAAATTATTAGGGTTATAAAAGCGGAAGTAAGAAATTAAAGCTATTTATGTAACTTTTTATATGAAAATATATGTCAACTTTCTTTTCTATTCAAACTTTAGGATTTGGTTTTGCGAAAAATGATTAGGACGCATAATGCTTATTTGCGGTAAGTCACTGGGCGAGCTATGGAAAGAGTTATTCTTGGCATTTCTCTAAGGAATCGTATCCGGAACGAAGTAATTCGCCAAAAAACTAAAGTCACAAACATAGCTCGCTATAGCATAGCACTGTATTAGCAATCTATACTGGAGTGGAGACCGCGAATTGGCAAACGTAGCGTAGGACGCCCTGAGACTCCATAGAATGACGATATACTTAGGAAAGCTAGCAGTCGTTGGACGTGAAAAGCCAAAGATTGGGCTGAGTGGCGTGTATTATTAACTGGTTCAAACAATTTCACTAATAATATAAACTTGAAAGCTACCATCCAACGCACATGTTTGTTTGATTATATTACATACAGCATGAGTCAAAATGTCAGTTTTTAGTTATATTTTTTTTATTATTTGGGTAAAAACGTTCAGCATGTGTTAAAAATTTACAACATTTTTCAAATTAAAAACTACACCTATGATCATCCACCTTGAAAAAAATTTTGTAAGTTATACATAAAAGGTTCATCATCATCAACCATAGGACGTCCACTGCTGAACATAGGCCTCCTCCTGGGGAGGGGTTTTGCCAATAATCGCCACGCTTGGCAGACTGGTTAGCTAGTTAGCTATGTTAGCTATCAGTTAGCTATGATTGCTCAAGGAAGATGCTGCTGCCCATGTTCTGTATTACATCCCTTAGCCGACTCTTACGGCAACCACGGGTAGAGAAGGTGGGGTACAATTCCTACGCCGACACCACCACGACAAAAAAAAACATAAAAGGTTAGCCTTACGCTTTTTCAAACTTTGCTTCAAGTTATTTTTGCTTAAAATAAGCTATAGGTACAACTTTCAGACTGAAAAGTTTGCCACAACATCACTATAACGTGACAACTGGAGTCTGATTTCCTTTGTTTGATTTTAACTGTCTTAGATTTATTTCACTTGCAATGCTTGAAAAATATAATGGCAATACAATGAAAGATAAACATAATTAAATATCGGAAAATATCGATATATTTGACATTGGTAAAATATAATATAGAGTGCGATGCCAGAGACAGAGAAAAACCTAACTACTATCTAATCGTTAGGACACCATAAAAAGGAATGATCTCAATTACTTCTATGTATGCGACTATTAGGTGGACAAGCTACATTTGCACTGGACTTGTGGCAACTGTCGAATATCCCTTTTCCCATACACATAGATTTCTCGGTAGTATGGTCTTAATAGAATTACGCCCGTTTCGTCTATAGGCTCAACCCATTAGATTCCGAACATGGCCTCTTGATTTGCGACACGGCTATGCCAAATTGGATTATGTGAGTGGTCTTTGAGATCAGTACACAAAGGAAATGGAATTAAAAACAAATCGCCACAGTAAAGCCTCAGATTAACTTTTTCTAGAAAAATTTAGGACGGAAGAATTTCATTTTGGTGTACATGTTAGTGGACTGGTTTTAGATTACCTAATGGTAAGCAATGATGTGTTAAAAGAAGGTTCTTAGCCAAGAAAACGGTCGGTGGTAAGCAATCACTGTCAAACCAGCTCTTCTGATGTTAAGTGACGGTGTCGTTGAAAGTAGGTACAACACCACAGCAGTACCAGATATTCTCCCGCCAAGCAGTAGCGTGTACATTACTGCGTTCCGGTTTGACAGGTATTGCAGCTAGCAAAATTACAGGGCTGTTGAGACTAACCATCTAGTCTCAAAGTAATGAGCGCCAAAGCAGCGATGCCCTGGACTTTGTTTTGTTACTCCAAGTTCTGTGTATCGAATATCTAATTACGGTTTACATTGATCAAATCTAAAACTGTAATTGCCCATCATTACTGCCCAATTCACATAATTTTACCAAGGGCTAATAAAACTTAGACATTCATTGCGGACACGCTCCTGAATTAATTCAGCGAGTGTACTCCTAGACTATAATATTTATTAGCTATAAACAATAAGTGCGCGTTACCACGGTTGTCGCATATCGATACTTCATTATAAGGATGGGAACATACTTATTAATAGCACCATCAATATTAAAAATATGCATTAAAATTATGACTTAAACTCTATTATATATTTAGCTATAGCTATAGGTTAGAGAAAGTTAGAGATATGTGACCTTACTTTATCTTACTGTGACGTTAATTATCTGAACGTCTCTTTTGTTATCTGTGGTAAGACTGCCTGACAGATGTCAGATACACTGTAAAGCTTCTTCGAGCTAATACTAAACTATCACACTAACTTTGCAAGATACGTCAATCAATCAATCATCAGCCATAGGACGTCCACTGCTGGACATAGGACTCCTCCTGGGGGGGTTTTGCCAATACTCGCCACGCTTGGGAGGCGGGTTGGCGAGCGTAGTTAGGTGTGATTGTATAAGGAAAACGCTGCTGCCCATCTTCCAGATTACATCCCTTAGCCGACTCTTACGGCAACCACGGGTAGAGAGGGTGGGGTACTATTCTTACGCCAGCACTACCACGGCAATGTATTAGTTAAAAAGAAAGCAACAAAAACCTATTTTTTATTAACAAACTAGCGACCTTTCTCTTGAATCACTCTGTCTATTGATGGAAACCGCATTAAAATTCGTTGCGTAGTTTAAAAGGTCTAAGCGTACAGACGGCGGGAAGCTACTTTGCATTAATAACTTTTTTATTGTTATGAAATAATAGGCTTGCGTTTAATCTCTATCACGCCTAATATGATGCCTTTAAGAAACCAAATCATCTAAGTCTCGGCTTGAAGATACCTAGATACGGAAACACCAAATAGATATAATAAAATAATAAATTGGTTACAAAATTGTTTACGTTTTTATCAGCAAAATTTTATCGACAAAACACATCACTAATCTGAACGTTTGTACCACAAACCACTGTCACTCTGACGTCATAAATATGACGACCCATCACAGCAGGGTCATTTATATGACGTCCCATCACTACAGTAGGGTCGGCACACGTGTGCAGCGTTATCGTAAAACTTTATTACAACCACTGGTCGCGGTTTTCTGAGGCCCGGTAGCTATTGTCGCATGAATTGATGTTACATATATATACACTAGCTGCGCCCCGCAGTTTTACACGCGTGGTGATGGATGATGATGATGATGAAAAGTATCCTATGTTTTATTCCAAGTCCTTATAGTATCTACATTCATCCAGATCCGTTCAGCCGTTCTGGCGTGATTGAGTAACAAACATCCATCTGATCCATCCATCCACCCATCCATCCATCCATCCATCAATCCACCCATCCACCCATCCACCCATCCACCCATCCACCCATCCATCCATCCATCCATCACAGCACATTCACATTTATAATATTAGTGGGATATTTTTAAGTGGCAAGTTTTCGAGATGTGCCACATACAAGTCTGCGATTCGCAATTTGATATTTAACATTTAATTTTTTCAAAAGCGACTTTGATAAAATACTGTGCAATGTTTTTTCCTGCTTTAAGTAGAAATAATCACATTGGTTGCCTAATGACTGCTAAGCACACATCTTAATCTGTTTTATTTTTATTTTTATTAATATTTATTCGATTTAACGTCGATATACACGTAAATACATACGTTATTTATTGTTTGTTTTATGACTGACGATTATTTAAAAATAAGAGCTTATTGAATTCGTAATCATCATCATCATAAACAACCTTGTATCGTCCACTGTTGGACATAGGTCTCTCCCAGGACACGCTACTCAGCTTGATCTACAGCTTTTCGCTGTAAGTAAGACAGCTGGCAGTGGCTGGAGCCACTGCCAGCTGTCTTACGTATTGAATTACTAGTAAGTAATTATATATTTTATTTATTGATATTTTATTGATATATTTTATATAATCTGCGATTCCAATCGCACCCCGAGTTCCTACGTGTACCTTTTTTGGTGTCTTTTAACACATATTTTGAAACCCAAATATTGCTCAGAAAAACGTGAAAAAACACGTGAAAAAAAAGCAAGCAAAATAAAATTTAATTTGTAAAAAAAATATCTCTATATTTGTGTAAATTAACATAATATAATAGAATAGAATATAAATTTATCTGTAAACATACATACATTAAAAAATAAAAAAAAGCCTAAAGAAAAGATTAAGAAAATAATAAAAAAAAAAAAACAAAAAAAAAAATATACAAAGAACAGAGGTCAATAAAATACATACATAATTATTATTGTATGAGTACTGAGTCTACTCATAAGTATATCTACTCTCATCTACTACAGACGTCAGACCTGAATCTGTAGATATATTGATAACACGCGCAAAAAAAAGTTAAGACTTCATTTACTTCAATAAATCATTCTCAACAAAGCCTTTTTAACAAACCACCATAAAAAATAACATCTGAAACACAAAAAACCGGAAAAATAATCCACAACAATAAATTAAGCTCTGTTCGACGTTATCACCCAAAAGTACTTCTCGGTTATTTGTTCAATACCCCAGAAATATGAAGAAAAGACCCACAAAAACTGTGTTAACAAACAAAAAAGATTTATTTTCGAGTGGCAGATAAGTTCCTTCACGGATACGGCGGAGAAACGTTAGATAAATAAAGTGAAAAACCCAATAAAAGTATATTGCCTAATCTCTATCCGATATTTTCTTAGCGTTTCGATGGAGGTTTTCCTTTTGCACGATAGTTGGGGACGGTCACTAGGTTTGTGTGGATATGACAGTGTAATAAAAATATACTGCTAACTGCGGTCAAAGACGACAAGCTGGTAAGCACGTGTCAGACATTATTTGTGCACATAAAATAAAGTATTGAAGCACTAAGTAAAAAAAAAAACTTCAAAATTTAATTAATAACTTATTTTAATTGAGTATGGAGAATAAAACGGAATTTAACCAATTTTGTCAATCAAAGCGTATGAAAAATGAGGTCTTTTCAATAAAAAGACCTCAAATATAAATAAGTAAAACTATTACACACGTTTTAATGTGACATGTAATCCAAAGTAGCATTTTTTTTAATATTTTGGTAAGTTGCGGTCGAAACGTTTTTTTTTTTTTATATTTAGAATATTATGAGCACACAAATCGAGATGACTTAGAAGTATTTTACTAAAGTTATTAAATTTACAAAATAAAATTGATCTAGTTATACCATACCTACATATAAATATTTAAACGAAGTGTAGTAAGTTTTTGTAATTAACGCTTATTTAAATTTTTAATATTATGTGAATGCATGAAATTAAGTCTCGATAATAAGCATAACAAAACAAATGTATAATAATGGTTCTAATAGTTTTTTTATTTTTATAGATAGGTTTACGTTTGACCGCCATCTTACCTGATGTTAAGTGATGATGCGGTCTAAGATGGAGTACGCTTGCCTAGAAGATACCGATTCACTCTCGACTTGAAGACACCCAGATGCATATAAATGCATCGGGGAACACCCACTCAGGCAGCGCATTCCACTGTCTAGCAGTCCGCACAATGAACGTGGAATCAAATCGTTTCGTTCGAGTTTTTGGAACATCTACCATGAAACGATGTCACTTTTTTGAGCTATGTGTTACTTATATTGCTGTCAAACTCTTCAAATAAAATAACTTGCTCTAAGCTCTTTTTACTTTGTTTTTGACTATCAACCGCCCCAGGCTTCAAATATCTCATAAAACTGAATAAAACCACTAAAAATCTCTAAATGATATGAAAATCCATTGCATGCTTTAGAAAAAACTAGGCAAAGAAATGACATGTGATTTATACCATTTAATTGTAAAATTAAGGGCGGCATATCCACACTTGACTACCACGTTCACCCAAGACATTTCCACCTTATGCTTTTATCGCGCACACTCACAACCGTTATTGTAAGCGATGCTTCTGTTATCTTCAATTATTTAGGAGACGTTCCGTTCTCAATGAAATAAACACTCGCAATTGAGGAAAATATTCTAACTTAATATTTGAGAATAAAATCGAACATATTTTAGTTTATTTAACGTTTGGTCAGGAAGTTAAAATGGTATTGGTACCGTAAAATGTATTTTTCATTGTTTTGAAACATATTATAAAAATTCCTTTTGAAATAATATCGCAGCGTTTGCATTGAAAAATGTTGTATCTGAAGATTATGCGCTATTTTTGAAGGCCAGACTTTGTTCCGCAAAAAAAAAAAAAAACTTAAATGACAGTGTCATTATTTTACCGGACCAATAGTTTGCTAGTAAAACACGGACCTAATTTACTAAAGAATAAATATAAGCATCAGTATAACTAACAAAACAAGCAAAAGCTGCTCGCAATAGGTAAACTTGGCAAAAATATAAATTTTACAATAAATTGCCTATATGTATTTCCAAAGTATATATGATCAATGTTTATACGAATTTTAAAACCATACGATGCCATTTACGATTTAAAAAAATATGTATTCAAAATATGTTCGCTATTTACCACATCCTGCTTGATGTTAAGCAGTAGTGCGGTCTAAGATGGCTTACCTAGATGGCTTAGTACGCTTACCTAGAGAGAATCTATTTACTCTAGATTTGAAGACACCCGAATTGCACCTTTCAAGGAATACAGACTCCGGCAGACAGTTCCGTGAATAAAAAATGTGACATTTGTATATACGTGGCGCTTTGTATATATGTGGAGAATATATTAACATGTACGGATGGCGTTATGGTCACGTTAGTTTGGCCGTTCGGTGCTAAAAAAGCGCAGGTGCAATCAAGCTGTGCAGGTCTGTGGCACACTCTCCGAAATGTATCCGGTAAAAAACCAGTTTGTCGGTTTTTTATTGCTGTTGAGTTTATGTTATCGCTAATGAAAAACATAAATAAAATTTTAAAAACTTTAAAGCAGCGAGGCAGGGCTTAAGCTGCCGGTAGTTAGGGCTGCATAGTGAGGAACCTCCTTACAATGGGCGCCGTGTCTAAGATCATTGCCTTTTGGATCTGACCCTTGACCCAACTGTCTAGCGAGAGCCTCTTAAGATATTGGTTGAGACTCTACGCTATAAGACCGTTCACTGTGACGAATATCGGGACAATGATCGTCGAGTCAACATCCCACATGGCGGTTATCTCGTGAGTCAACTCAAGATACAAGTTGTTTATTATTATTATGTTCAAAACAGTGCAACTGTGTGAATTTACCCACCACAAATAGTTCATAAGCTGTTTTGTTTGGCTGGACAATATTCCCACGCTACTTGCAAACCGAATTAGTGACCAATTGACCAAACGAGCCGTAAATGCGGATTTAGATGACAACCCTTTTAGCACGAATTTTGGCTGGGCAGCGGTCAGTTAATCATTACGAGATTTGAAAAGGTCAGAGGTGGTTCTCATTGAAAACAAACTAGAAAACGAATATACTGATGCAGGAACGCACTAGATGCGAGCCGCTTCCATCCGCTCTGGTTTACCAAGCCTGGAATGGAGTTTGTATCCAAGTATACTATATTCACTCATGCCGCGCAACTGCACATGTATTACAACCACTTTGTGTAAAATGTTTTGATAGGCAATAAGTTCGTTTAAAAATTATAATTTTAATTTTATTATAAGTAGGTAGGTATTATTTATCTGACATTTTTAATATTACTCTTATTTACGTGACATATTTTTTACTTTTATTAATTTTAATCTTTCTTTTTGTGGACCGATGAATGAGTCTAAAATTTTTTTTTTTGTAATAATGTATTTATTTTATTTTCAACATTTCGAATACAGTATTAAGTTATATTTATAAACAGTATTAAGACTATGTAGAGATGATATATGGCAAGCGCGGTCGGGTTCAAACCTTAACAATGAGCTTGAGATGCCGGTGAAGGAAAAACATCGTGAGGAAACCATAGCATGGTGGTAGGGTACTTATTAGTACTCGACTGATTAGCTACCATCAAATCAAGTTGAAAATCTGTCGCCAAGCATCTAACAGTGTGTACCGGCAGCCTCACTTGAGTCCCAGTTCTATTCCAGGCTAGTATTTTATCACACCGTCACTTATTATCAGGTGAGCTGTGGTCAAACACTTAGCATGTAAACAAAAAAAAAGTTGACGTAAAGCTTTAAAAAATCTATTCAAGATTAAATTGATGTTTCTTACGTTGAATTTAATTCGCAAAGTACACATATGTCTTAAAGTCAACGAAGTATATGTCTCAATTATTAATTATTAATTTATTAATTATTTAATTATTAGTATAAGTCAATCATTGTAGGTAAACATAATTTCTAACACTGATTTGAAGCTTTTCGCTAATCTTTCAAAGCGTTATGAGAAGACACAGTTCTCGTGATTCTCACCAAACACAGTAACATTGTTATCGTCTAAACAGATAAAGCACGGTGACCGGTACGAAATGGGATTATTGACCACTGCGCCGGTGGTCACTTTGACATGAGAATTCCGTGTTATTGGATTGTGACAATACAATATACGAATTCGTAATACGAATAGATTTTGGATGAATAACATCATGAATAATGAAAAGAAAAATTGTTAGGAATTATTGTATCATTATTTATCTGTTTAATATGATGATAGCTCAACGGTTAGCGTACTCGAATCACAGGCTAAGCAGTGTGGGATCAAATCCCAACAATATGAAATTCTGCCGCCAAGCATATAACGGTGGGTTCTGACAGCCTCACTCGAAAGCTAATTCCCATTCCAAACTACGTTTCCCAGCTTCAGCTACACTATCACTGACTGCCTTGTTGGCTCATTTAGTGGTAAATCTGCTGCAAGAACTGTAGAGCGTAGGTTCGATTCCCACCCATGACAAACATTTTATAGTATAAACAAATATTTATTTTGTGTCTTGGTGCTTTGTATGTATTATAAGTATGAACATATTTACAAAAAAAAAAGTATTTAAGTATTCCATCAGTTATTTGACTTTCCATAGTACAAACTTTGCTTAGCTAGGGGTCAGATGGCGCTGTGTACGAATGAATATATATATATATATATATATATCTTACAGAATACTAATGAGTAAAATCTAACTCAATCACACTTTCATCTGATGCTTACTGCTTGAATTTCGATCATTTTACTGTTGAATGTTCAATCTAAAAATAATAATCAATTTTTAAATAACTGAATTCTTTCTTAGTCTCTAACTCACCTCAAGTCCTTATATTTAAGATCAATTTTGTCTATTTTTAATTACAGTAAAAAAAACCGATGAACAACGGGTAAGTAGTAGATGCGCTGCAAGATATTGCTACGATGCTGCCACCATTGCAGATAAACGTGGATCAAAATAGTACAATAATACCAACTACAAACAGACTATTTTTCTACTATCTAAAAACAATAACAACAACGAACAAACGTAGTGTTTTTTTTAATAAAAACCTGACAACAGCTATCTTAATCCCGGTACAGTCGTAAATGTTTACGACTGCGACTAGTTGCGGCGTCCTCGCGACGCGTCGCCACGCCACGCCTAGTGTGGTGACAACGAGAGTAAAGTTGGAGACACACTGAGCAAAGAGTAAGTTTAAAAAAATACCACGATAAATAAGACAGCTGCTGTTTTAGGTTTCATCATTTCAGCCGTAGAGCGTCCACTGCTAGACATGGGCCTCCCCCATTGACTTCCATAAAGACCGGTTGGAAGCGGCTCGCGTCCAGCCTGTTCCTGCGGTCTTTATGAGGTCGTCTGTCCACCTTGTGGGTGGACGTCCTACGCTGCGCTTGCTGGTCCGTGGTCTCCATTCCAGAACTTTGCAGCCCCATCGACCACCAGTTCTGTTTTAGGTTTATACTCGTTAAATATCCAACCGGATCCTATTATTAAGATTACGCCTGTCCGTTTTGATGACTTCAATTATCTACTGAAAATTAAGAGAATAAAATGACGACATTTCACACCGCCGTTTAGCCTAAGCAAAGCTTTTACTTTGGGAACCAGGTAACTGATAGAATACTTATATACATATATTTTCTGTAAATACGAGTACATAGTTGAAGGAGAATATATATGTACTGCTATCTCTGTTTGTTTGGTTTTGTGTTACATAATAAAATAATTTATTTATTTCTTTCTTTCTTTATAACATAAACAATGGAATAATATAATTAAATTTAATTCTTTATTTAAAAAAAAAAAACATAAAACACACGTGTCCTTTTTATGAAATAAGCACGTGAAATATTCAGACGGTTTTTCTTTATCTACAAAAAAGTCACTCTTTTGTGAAATTTGTAATTTCTATGTCTTAGCAAAGATGGCATGTAGTGCAAATCTTATAGAAAAAACAATAGTAAAAAAAGTGTGAACAAAAAACCACTGCATCTATGAATAGAAAGCAAAATAACGGGAAACGAGCTGTTTCATGTATGAAGATCTTGGTGAGCGCTCTCAGTACATCTCAAACTTTACCCTCATATCCGCGTCTTCAATATCGGCACTTATTGTATTTTGTATTATTTACCCACTTTACGATCCGAACATCCTTCATATTTTTGTCCAAACTACTTAAAGTTTTATGTTCCAGTTTTCCACTTCAATAATGTCAGTGGATTTTATTGGAGCTCGTAAAATATTTTCCTTGTAATGCTTAATTGGATAAAGTGAGAATCTGTTACAAAACTTCACTTTGAAAATTCGCTTTGAAAACAAATGATCATTCCTGGTCTGAATCTTTATAATATGACTAGCTTACGCCCGCAACTTCGTACGCGCTGACTTTAGAATTGAGTTCAAAGATAAATTATATATATATATAGAATTAATCAAAATCCTTTCTTAGCGGATGCCTACGTCATAACATCTACCTGCATGCCAAATTTCAGCCCGATCCGTCCAGTGGTTTGGGCTGTGCGTTGATAGATCACTATGTCAGTCAGTCAGTCAGTCAGTCAGTCAGTCAGTCAGTCAGTCAGTCAGTCACCTTTGAGTTATATATATTTAGATACCCGCAGTGTTACCCGCTATTCCCACTTGAACACAACATGTTTTCAGGATAAAAAGTAGCATATGTATTAAAACACCACTAGATTTGAAAAATAAATAAATAATAGAACGCCTTATTTTTTAGGTAACAGCAATGAGGCGATCGAGACGCTCTCCTGATGTTAAGTAACATGAATATAAGTAGGTAGGTACCTACCTACACAACAGAAAACAATGACATTTACGTGCTAACTCCGACTGCTCGGCCGGCACTCGCGTAGTGATCGCCGGCAAGCGTCCTCTGCCCCCACCGAACCGCCTCTTCCCACTTGTGTCGCCTATTTCTGGAGATGTTCTACTTATAGATATTTTACTTACTTTGCCCTAACAATGCTCTAAATGCGTTTTATGATCTAAGAATTCACATTTCGTGCCTCGTGTCTGTCTGTCGTGCTGCTGCTGTCTGCCGTGGTGGTGCCGGCGTAAGAATTGTACCCCACCTTCTCTACCCGTGGTTGCCGTAAGAGTCGGCTAAGGGATGTAATACGGAAGATGGGCAGCAGCGTCTTCCTTGAACAATCAGAACTAACTGCGCTCGCCAAGCGTGGCGAGTATTGGCAAAACCCCTCCCCAGGAGGAGGCCTGTGTCCAGCAGTGGACGTCCTATGGCTGATGATGTGTGTGTGCTGTCTCTAAATTAGGTATTATATTAGACACTGTATAGTCTACAAGTTAACTAGCGACAATCAAGATAATTCTCCTTTTTTTTAAACTTCACGGGTCGCGTTTATATTCAGCCCTGATCTAAATGAGCCATAGTTCTATGGGAATCGCCAACCATCTTTCATCACACCATACATCACTTTAGAATCGATACACTCCAGAATTTAAAGTCATTAATGGATTGTTATATGTTTTGACAGACGATTAAGCTTCGATATTGGAAACTTTGACAGTTGACAATGGACTGGAATTGACAGTTATCGTTAAACAGTTGATGTCATTTTTATATTGTCTGATAATGTTTAGATGGAGTCTTTAAATAAAGTATTTACACGAGATATTTATATTATTTGAATTTGGAATTATTGTCAAATAATACTCTTGTTAATTTTTGTTCTTTTGTAGCGATAATAGCTTAGTGGTTAGTGCGGGCGGTTTACACGTCCAAGGGCGTGGGTTTAAACCCCAACAATGAACTTGAGCTGCCGGTGAAGGAAAAACAACATGAGGAGACCATAACATGGTGGTAAGGTATTTTCTAGTGGTCGGCTGGCTAGCTACCACCCTTGAGTTAAAAATCTGCCGCCAAACACCTAACGGTATGTTTTTGTAGCCTCACTTGAGAGCCAGTTCCATTCCTAGCTAGGTGTGTTTACTATCTTCAACCACACCGTCATTTCACATCAAGTGAGCTATGGTCAAACGCCTAACTTGTCAAACATAAAAAATAACGGTTTTGGAATTGATTGCTATAGTAATTACTATTACACAAACTTGTTGTAATTTACAGATAAAAGATACAACACTTTAAAGGTAGGTCAGTCCATATAACAATTGACAACCTTCTGATATGGTACCTTGAACAGAATTAAGGTTCAGTGAAACTTTATAAAAAACAACGCAAATCATGAGATAAACGATTTACTATGAATTAAAAAAAACAGGTTAAATTTATTTTCGCGTGAGTGAAAAGACATATGTCCTCTCTGTAGTTGGGTCATATAGACTGATGATTAAAAATAATAATTAAATTCTTAATAGTTCAGATTAAAAATAAAACCCACATCAAAACGTCATGTAAATGTCACTTTAATAGACAATAGGAAGATCGCATCGCGAATTCATTAATTCGTTTTAATTACTTTAACCCTTCCACTATTATAATTAAGGGGTCGTTTTGACCACAGTAGGTAGTAGTTAGTGTGTTGTTAATGAAATTGGTAAGTCTATTATTTTAATGAGTAGCTCAATTATAATAATATCTGTTCTTGATTACAATCTTTTTAAAGTTTAATTTTATACCTCTCCATTGCATGCTGGGATTGTAACGAAATGTTCATTTTTTTTACTGGTTTCAATGAGTTACCAAATAATGAAATATAGTAAAAGACTAATCAAATAATATGTTATATTATACTATGGAAACTGACATGGTTTAGACATCTATAAAAGTAATATAGCCGCGCCGTTATCACATCAGCGAAAACTTGACAAAATGGATTAAATTTAAGCAACATTTTTAAATAAGACCCTAACCTAAATGTACCTTTATAAGAAAAGTAACATGATACAAAGTATTGTACGTAACATGTTTATCTAACCCTCCGATCGAGGCGTGAAATTTAAATTCGGGTAACTGACCGTATCGGTCTAAACGACCACACGTGGTCAGCACAGATTTACAGTATTCGCGTCTTAATAAGATCCGTGACGTCATAAATTAACAAACAAAGCGTTCTAATTGTTCATTTATTCTAAAAACCACAAAAATATTTGTTATATTTTTTTAAGAACCGTATGTAACTTAAGAATGAAAATTCGTACGTTATGTCAAATAAACTAAGTTAACTTTAATTTTTTTTAACACATATACTAATTTGTAAATACGATAGTTTGCCTGTTTGTTTGTTGTTTCTTCGCGCTGTAAGGCTAAACAAATTTGAAATTTGGAATGTATTTAATTTATTACAACTAATATTTAAAACTAACAAGTGACCATATTTTTTACAATAAAATATTAGCAATTTTTTGATTAAAAATAAACTAAAACATTATATACTTTTTTATTACAAATAGCCATGTGTTTAACCACCATCTTGCTTGATATTTAACGAAGATGCGGTCTATTATGGGACCTCCTTATACCTAGAAGAAACTGATTCACTCGCGATTTGAAGGAACACAGATTATAATTAGCTATCGCGAAACGCTTACTATAATACAAAAAATATATGTTATACAGTGCCGAATTTGGACTAGGTATATTGTAAATGACACTGATAAGTTTTGTAACGTGATTTAATAACACTGATTCTTATTGACATATTTCAAATTTATAGTTTAGGGGCATTAGAGTCCCAAAATTAGGTGTGACCGGTCACAAATGACCCCTGAATTCACGGACAATGTATTTTGAACATTTTATCGAGTTCAAGTGTAAATGTTACAAAATTAGTTCCGGTGCCCCAACAAGGGGTCAATTTTAGAAAATTTCTACTTTTTTCTTATAGCCACTTTATAACTTGACATATTTATATGTTTTTACTAATAACCGTTTCTCTATAAGAGTTTAGTTTCAATGTAATAAATAACTTATTTGTGTTTAATATCTGTATTTTGTTTAGATAGATTGGATTTGATTAATGTACTTGTCAAAACATAACCGCAATAACACAAAATGGAAGGGGTGTGTCGTTTAATATTTTTTCAAAGGTAATCTTCGAAAACCATTAGTAAAAATCAACCCAACCGTAATTTTTGCCACAAACAATCGATTAAGAAAGCTATAAGCAGATTATCAATCACAGAACAATTGACAATTGACAAAAAATAATATATGGGTATTTTATACCCCAATGCAGAATACCAAGGGGTTAAGATTATATGACGCTACTGACGCTAATGCTTTTTACGCTCGAACGATTGCAGAAAGGGGAGAATGATAAAAAAAATGTAGTTTTCTGTTTTATAAATCGAATTTTTACGAAAGGATATTACCGAAATTGGAGTGACCGGAGGGAAAAACAAAATTATTGAGTGAGGAACCGTTAAAAACGATTATTGGATTATAATGGATGAATGGGTATCGGGTGTCAGTAAAGTGTATTATGATGTTAGTGACACTTATTTTGACTATTTTGTGGTGTTATATAGATGAGAGTTGAAAGATTAGTGTGTAATGTAAAGTGGTAATTAGGGTTGTGCCAAGGGAAAAACGAAAGTTCATAGTGATAATATTTTTTACAAATTTTGTGATTTTTTTGTCTCATGGATTTTTCACAAAGACGTGAAATGACAGTATTAAATTGATACAGTTATGATTTAAAACAAGATATTGATTTATTTTATGCAAAACTAATTTCTTGATAAAGTGTATTTTAACTCAAAATATACAGATACACAAGACAACAAATTATATTGAGATATCTTGAGAGAAGTATGTGAAAAAAATATTTTATAGGATAATATTTGATCACATTCATCTGATGTTAAGAGCAGTGTGGTCAAAGATGATAAACGCAACTAGCCTGGAATGGAACTGGCTCTCAAGTCAGGCTGCTGGAATTCAACATTAGATGCTTGGCGACAGATTTTCAACTTAAGGGTGGTAGCTAGCCACCCGATTCTATCAGATATCTGGTTCCCATGTATTTTGCTTAGTTTGGGGCTAGAAGGTGAAATGGTGAAATGTGGTGGTGTGCTGTGGTCAAACACTTAGCTAGTCAAACATTAAAAAAAACTCATGTACACTTTTTTACGTAAATACATACTTATAATACATACAGGACAACCAAAAACAGACGAACCTTTATCGTCTGGTATAAATATTTGTCCTGGTGGGAATCGAACCCACGCCCTACAACACTTAAAGCAGATATTCTCCCAAATAAGCTTACAGGGCATTCAGTTAGATTTAAGGCTGTTATATTATGGGTAGATTACATTGTTTGACGACCTATTGCGCAGAAAGTTGAAAAGCGTATTACAATAATTTATGAGCGACTTAAAAAAAAGGAGGAGGTTCTCAATTTTTTTAAATATGTGCTTGTTACCTAACTGATAAAACAAAATATCTAGGTTTTTTTTTAATTTATCCTACTTTTTTTCCGCGTCTCTCCAACGGAATACCATTTCAAATCAAAGTACGTAACAATTCAACGAATTTAAACCTCATAAAGTTAAATGGAGTGTAGTTCAGACCCCGAACATGTGTACTCGGTACTAATGGATTTAAAATTTATTGGTCCCCACTTAACACCTAAAATAATTTCAACACATCTATGTCAAGGGAATAAGTCTCATTTTAATTTGATTTTGGTGGGGGTTGCAACCAAATAAAAAAAGTAATTTAAGTTTTTTTTTGTGTATTTTTTTCTCGTAAGTGGTGACACGTGCTGTTTTAATTTTGTCAATGACAATGTTTTATATACGTTTTACATTTTAGTATACATTAATTCTATATCTTTAAATGAGCAATTCTTGTATATATATATATATATTCTGAGTCTCGGAAACGGCTCCAACGATTTTCATGAATTTTAGTATGCAGGGGGTTTCGAGGGAGATAAATCGATCTAGCTAGGTTTCATTTTTAGAAAACGTCATTTATCCGTGTTTTCAGCCGAGCAAAGCTCGGTCATCCAGGTACTATATTTCTACATTCTATAGTTTAAAATTGCTTTAACTTTTAAGTGTGCATCAAAACAAATTGTCTTGTAAAGTATGATTTTTTATGATTATCATGCTATGTGTTTGACCACAGCTTATCTGATGTTAAATGATGATGGGCGAAGATACTAACCACAACTTTTTTTTTTTTTTTTTTTATGTAACAGTAGTGAGACGAACGAGACGCTCTCCTGATGTTAAGAGATAACGCCTGTCCATGACCATTGTAGCGATACACAGAACTTTGAGTAGTAAAACAAAGTCCAGGGCATCGCTGCCTTGGCGCTCATTACTTTGAGACTAGATGGTTAGTCTCAATAGCCCTGTAATTTCGCTAGCTGCAGTACCCTTCAAACCGGAACACAGTAATGTTTACACACTACTGCTTGGCTGCAGAATATCTGGTGCTGCGGTGGTACCTACCTAGACGACCTCCTGCTAAGGAAATCTACCACCAAGTAAAAACCTACCTGGAATGGAACTGAGTTTTAAATGAGGCTATCAGAACACACGCCTTTCGGCATGTGAACCGACCGCGGTAACCACTAGGCTATCATCGTTACGGCCTGATTAACAAACAACAACTATAAGTTACCATTATTTAAAAATAAGAGATTATTAAAATACTAGTAAGTATTAATTATAACATTGGTATTTAATTATATTGATGTATGTATATTTATATTTGACATATTATTATACTGTCTTTTAATTTTATCATTATTCATGTTATTTTTAAATATGAATAAAAAATTGATTCGTAACTTTAGTGTTATTAATAAAATATTATTATTATATAAATATGAGGACTTTGGATATATATGAGGAGTTTGATGAGGAGATTGACGAACAACATATACATTTACTCGTATTTTCCATACATAATGGTACCGTAAGCTCACAAAATACCTTTTCAGGTTCCTGATAAAATATGGTCTTGGGTTCGGTTCTCACTTAAATAGATTGCACCAGTTTAATCTCTGAAATTGAGAGCATTCTTCAGATTACATCTATTATGTAAATTATTCAGAGATTTCGTCGTTATCAAGTATTATACTTCTGAGTTTATTTATCTATCTGCTTGGCTATTCTAGAATACGGGGAACTGTTTCTGTTTTCTAAATGTTTATAAATTTAAAACATGTTTGACTCATACATTATATCATTAAAGAGGTTATGATTTTTTAAAATAAATATTAACTAATAATATAATCGATCTGCCGTGGTGGTGCTGGCGTAAGAATGGTACCCCACCCTCTCTACCCGTGGTTACCGTAAGAGTCGGCTAAGGGATGTAATCCGGAAGGTGGGCAGCAGCGTCTTCCTTGAACAATCACACCTAACTGCGCTCGCCAACCCGCCTGCCAAGCGTGGCGAGTATTGGCAAAACAAGTAGGAGGAGGACTATGTCCAGCAGTGGACGTCCTATGGCTGATGATGATGTGATGTGATCATCGCTACAAACGATTTGACAAAATAATTTTTTTTTACGCTGCCATTTTTCTCCCAAAAACCCCTTTTCTGTTTCCTTTATGCTATACTACGTAGTGACGCAATAGTCAATAAATTCTAGCTTTCAACTGCATACGCTCTCTGACATTAATTCGTAGGAAGTCACTCGTAAAGTTTTACGATATAGACTATCGACTTCCGAAACGCAGCGAAAGGGTAACGGAGCTGGTTTATGGCTTCAAGTGATCTATTCATGACTTATGTACATAGCATATTATATAAGTAGCATCGGATACATAGCGGAATTTCCTTGGGTACGTACCAAACGTTTTGACTCTACATTTCTCAACCGTATGGCCAAAGAATAGAATAAGCTGCCGGCTTCCTTGCTCCCTAAGAGTTTTAGATTAGATCTAGATTTTTTCAAGGTCAGAATGGATAGGTATCTTTTAAGTTCGCGTGCTTCATCTTCGACCACATGATCACTTGAGCGGGAAAAAAAACGGACTGATTCCTTTTTGATAAATGTGTACATTTTATTAAACAAGTAAGGTTTTTTTTTTTTATGTAACAGCAATGAGACGAACGAGACGCTCTCCTGATGTTAAGAGATAACGCCTTTGAGTAGTAAAACAAAGTCCAGGGCATTGCTGCCTTGGCGCTCATTACTTTAAGACTAGATGGTTAGTCTCAATAGCCCTCTAATTTCACTAGTTGCAGTACCCTTCAAACTGGAACACAGTAATGTTTACACACTACTGCTTAGCGGCAGAATATCTGGTACTGCGGTGGTGCCTACCTAGACGACCTTCTGCTAAGGAAATCTACCACCAAGTAAAAGTAAAAGGTTAGCGCTAATGGACCAGTGGTTAGCACAATTGGATCACACTTTGGAGGGTGTGGGTCCAAATCCCATAAGCTTGAACTGCTCGCGATAGAAATCATTGTGAGAACACCATAGTATTGTTGTGGGGTATATTCTTGTACTTCGCTGAATACCATTTCCAAGTTGGAAATCATTAAAATTTGTGAAAAGAAAAAAACACGCATTTGAATATTTGCAAAATATAACCGATACAGGTTACAAAATCGTTAAAAAAAATCATCGCATTTTTGATGCCGTTAGCTTGAGCTTTAATGTGTTTATTTTAAGCTTCGACAAATCAGTGTTGTTCAAAGTTTTTTAAGTTTCACTATCATGAAAAAATTACATTAATAATATAATAATTTTATCGTTTAAAATTATCTCAATTATAGTTTTATAATGGTGTAAGTCTTTTATAATATTACCTACCAGCTGAATGCCAGCTCAACAGTCTATGCCAGTGTTCCCGCTTTATGATTGCAGTGCCCCAGAGATACTGGATCCAATTCTAAACCATAAAGATACCCAAACAAACATACACAAAAAAATCATCAAGATCGGTCCAGCTGTTTTTGAGCCTTTGCAAGACTAACGTACATCAATTGATTGTATATATAAAAATGTATAGATATAAGAAATTAATAGCATGTTTTTATTAATAAAGACTTTTACAACTACGGCATCCTGGCTTGGCGCTACGCGATATGGTTTTTATAGGACATATAATATAAGATGACCAAAAAAATCTCCGGATTGTAAAAGACAATGCCCGCACATGACTATTGCCTGTACCTAGAGATCTTTGAGTAAACTAAGACAAGTCTAGGACATCACTTTTGGTATTCAATACTTTCAACTTTTTATTTATACAAGTTAGTATGATATTAAAACACTTTTACTCATAACTTTCTATATGACTTTTGAATTCATATTCTCTGGAAAGTGTCAAAAGATGTAATAAAACTTCTAGAAACGCTGGCACCTTTTCAGAACTACCGTCACAATACAGCAGACGTTACGCTGTGTGCGGAAGCTGACGTTGTAAATTTTTATAACTTCGTGTCGCAATTATTATGGGGAGAGGGTTGAAATGTTAAAAATTGTATCGAGATATATCAGGATATCTAACTAAATCATTCAAAGGGTAATTTTTTGTGGTAAAACACTGGTATATCTCCAATAAAAATAATTCATAAGAAAATAATCAGTGGTAAATACGCGATTCGATATAAAATATTGCGAAATAAGTATTTGCCATATCAATAAAAAAAAATAAAAAATAAAAAAACTTCTAATTTGAAATTCACTTATGAAAAAGAAAACTAATTACTTTAAAAACCGACTAAGTGTGAGTCGGACTCGCGCACTAAGGGTTCCGTACCATTATCTATGAAAAAGGCAAAGAAATCGCGTTTGTTATATCAGTTATATGGGAAACCCCCTGAAATATTTATTTTATTTTGTTCTCAGCAAACGCTGTTCAATCAATCCTAAACAAACTTTTTACTAATAAACATGGTTATTTCTAAGTATGTACATATATGTATATGCAAATTGCAATGTTTGTTGTACACTTCAATTTATATGCCTGAAGGCTTCATAAATCCGTGTCATAAACATAACCTAAACTAACTCATATCAAAGTTATAACGCCACACGTAACACAAGTACGACTTCTATTCACGTGTCTCAAATAACCGGAACGGCTAATCCGACGATATTAGAGATAACTTCGCCCAGAAATTGACCCGGCTTCTGTTAGAATTTAGATGGAGTTATACAATCTACTAGAAGAGACAATAGATTTTTTATTCTATTTCTAATTTTAAATATTGGTTATTATTATCCTATTTTATTGATAACAATGTAAGTATCGAAAGTGTGGTCCGTCTGGTTTCCAATTTAGAGGTTCTGGGTTTGAATCCCACGGACACGCACCTATATATTTTTAAGTTATGTGCTGACTTCGAACGGTAAAGGAAAACATCCTGAGGAACTCTACGTGCCCGAAAGTTCGTAAAAAAATGTTTTGAAGATGTTAAAGTCAGCCAACCCGCATTTGGCCAGTGTGGTGGACTATGACCTTACCCTCTTTACAATGAGATCGGAACCTCGCCCAACAGTGGGACAGCTTATAGATACAGGTCTGATTCGGAATGTCATTTACTATTTAGTTTTTCAATTTAGTGATTGTTTAATATACAAATCCATTAACATAAAAAAATACTGCTAAAGCTTTTAATACTATAAATTGATATATGAATTGTATGAATTGTAACCTGTATTATTTATAAACTAGGCAATAAGGCGGCCATACATTGATTTTGTTTTCTGTACATTTCTGGTGTCCACAATAAAGAATTTCTATCTGTCTATAATATTGATATTGTTTAAAAGCTGAATACTTAATCTCTTATATTCTACCAATAATTCTATTTTTAAGTTTATAATTAAGACTTAATTGCGACGAAATATTATATATTACTTTTATTTTTCTTTTTATCATACCTCGAAGTTTCGGTTGTAGAACAATTGCTTTATAAATAGCACGTCAATCGAAATGGAAAAAAATACACTAATTACTAACTCATCTAGAACATTTTTAATTCTTTAATAGAACTTTGTAGAGATATTGTAGATGTTCTACGATTGCATGTAACAGATGCTACGCTTCTTCGTAGACACTCTACGAAGTTGCGTTATTTTTATTTCAATTGTATAGTGTATTTTTTTTATTATTTAAAATATACGCTCCAAAGACACCGGGGTCCCTGACCTTTGTCAACTTTGAATTAGGTACAATTTTATAATACTGGGAGAGGGAAGTTCGTTAAATTAATTGTGTTTGTTAATATAGTATATAGGAACATGATATGTATATAATAAGTCTATTCACTATAAAAAGGTGTTATCAATATATTTGTTGACATTAAATTCAGCCAAATTTACTTACCTAATAGTCTTGTTGGACTCGATTCTGGTACGGAACCTTAAAATGTAATAATTTTACAACTACGATGCCGTTTCCATAAATTGTATAGCAGTAAAGTATTAGCATAAATGTCGGGCTTGGATTAGTATCTCAGATCAACGTCACAGCCGCGGGCTTTGCTCTGTTTGTGTTGAGATAAACGACGGAATAATTTTGCTGTCTCTACTTACATTGATGATAGATGTAGTGACACAGCTAGAATACTGAGAAAAATAAAGTCTGTTTTTTGACATTTCACACAGCGCCATCTAACCTCAAACTAAGCAAAGCTTGTACTATGGGAACCAGATATCTGATACAATATTTTTTTTTTATATACGCAACATTTGTCGTCACATAAATATACTAGAAATATAATAGTGCCGTGGTGGTGCCGACATAAGAATAGTACTCCACCCTCTCTACCCGTGGTTGCCGTAAAAGTCGGCTAAGGGATGTAATCTGGAAGATTGGCAGCAGCGTCTTCCTTGAACAATCACACCTTACTGCGCTCGCCAACCCGCCTGCCAAGCGTGGCGAGTATTGGCAAAACCCCCCCAGGAGGAGGCCTATGTCCAGCAGTGGACGTCCTGTAGCTGATGATGTGTGAAGAAAGCATAAATATATAAATTAATATCTTACACACGGATGCTCACAAAAATATCTATGTAGTTCTCAGCTAAACGTAAGTTATATCCCAGTAAATTAGTGACGACATAAGGCATCAAATTTCATACCTTTACCTAAATTTACAATTCACACGTCGTTTCAAGTATCTACAAATTACCATTTCCCCATTCCCACGTTATTAGACACGTGTGGTTACTATAGTCCTTTAAGAGGGACACGACCCGTCCTTAGCAAATATTGTCTTTGAGGACGCTCTACTTCATGTCAAGGGTTAAGTGTTAGGTGACAATTGGTGTTCGATTGTGCGAATGAATAGATTTCGATGTTGTTGAATTGCATTTGGATTGCTTTATAATTGTAAGTAGTATTTACATCGAAAATGTTTTTTTTTTTCATTGATTTAAATGCGTAAGTTTGTAGAAGTATTTTTTACAATAGACGAGGCATGTGTTTGCCACGATCTCACCTAAAAAAAAGCGACGATGTGACCGAAGATGGAGCACGCTTGCCGGAAGTACCTATTCACCTCTATCTTTATATGCTCATCAGCAGTCCTTACAAGAAAGGCGGTCTAAAAACGTATCTAGTGTGTGCTTTTCCTTTTCACGCGGTAACGACTAAAGAGATTTGTATGAAATAGAGAATGCAAATAGCTTATAGCAGCTGCATATAGCTTATATTATACCTAATGTTCAGTGGCGTGCATTAGGAGAGGCATACGTTCAGCAGTGGACAGCAAAGGGCTGATGATGATGATAATGATGATAGCTTATAACGAAGATCAACATATGGGCTACTATATATTAAAAAAAAATTGGGAGAAACTTTTTGTGTAAAACTAAAAATAGATTTATTTATCATTTAAATCGAGTATTATTTAAGCAGAAAAATATCAGGTTATGGGCCCAGGACGCCAGATTACCGTATACAGTAGAATGCGCTGCCTGAGGTGGTGTAGGGTGTTCTTCGATGGGTACAATCTTGATGTTTACAAGTTGCGGGTAAATCAGAGCGGAATTCCATAAGTTACATCTCTTTTAACAGAAAACTGATAAAAAAATTCAAAAAACTAACTTTTAAATGTACAATGTGATTATTTATTTACAAATAAGTCGAACAGCACGCCACTCTTCCGAATAAAGAGCTAGAAGTAGGTTTACTTTATTTGAAGTAGATATTTTATTACTACTATTCAATGAACTCTATCAAATCCTTACAACAAATTAGTAGCACTGTCTTAACAATACTCTCTCGACTCCCTTGTTAACGTCCACTACAACAAAATCTGGACAATATGATATCAATGATTTATATACTATCGAACAGTACTCCTGATTTATTTTTAATAATCATATTTTTTCTTGATGACTATGACTTGCTGTATTTTTTTATCGTCATCATTGTTGAGCTAATATGTTCTCAGCTTATTTTTTTTTTATTACAAGCCATTATCAAGTACAAAAAAACTTACAATGTTTATTTGTTTGTATAGATTAAAACTTGCAAGCTAAATTAGAACTGCTTCCCGTTATCCTACGAAGATGAAATTTGACACGTCAGTTAAGTTCTGATAACAATGCATGTTTATAGTAAGCATGACCTGATTCTACATCCAAGTTTAGCTGCAGATGAAGGAACTCCTCGACGATAAACAGCATACACACAAAAAAAATACACATTTAGTTTTTATTTCTCTTTTTTTAGTTGCATCAATAAAAGCTTTGTTTGAAAAATTGTTTTTTACTTTTTTTTATATAATTTGTGTTAAAACAATGAAAGAAACGCTCTCTCAATGTCAAGAAACAACAACATGGATATTGCAGCGGGATCCAGAGCTTTGAGTATCAAAACAAAGTCCAGGGCGTCGCTGCTTTGGCATAATTTTGCCACATGCCCTTTATACTAGAACACAGTAATGTGTGATACTCTAACTTGGTGGCAGACTAGTTTTACTTAGTATTACTAAAAAAACCGGCCTAGACCTCCTGTGAAGTGCTATAACCTTTTTATTTTAGTCGGACAGGTTTGTGTCCCGTCGTCACCTCTGGTTCCCAGGACTGCTGCACGTCGTGCGGTGTCTCATCACTTGTGGTGATCTTCGGCATTCACATCACACATCATCAGCCATAGGACGTCAACTGCTGGACATAGGCCTCCTCCTGGGGGGATTTTGCCAATACTCGCCACGCTTGGCAGGCGGGTTGGCGAGCGCAGTTATGTGTGATTGTTCAAGGAAGACGCTGCTGCCCATCTTCCGGATTACATCCCTTAGCCGACTCTTACGGCAACCACGGGTAGAGAGGGTGGGGTACTATTCTTACTCACCACGGCAACAACAACGGCAATTTTCGGCATTGCGAGCACACTCCTGGAGTGGGCTGTGTAGTCTTTTTAATAAGGTCAATCCAGCGAGTCGGAGACCGACCACGGTCACTCCTGCTTTCTACGTGGTCTCTCGATAGAGTCCCCATGCCTGTTATCGCCTAAATCTACTTTTTTCGATTAGTTTAAACCTTAGCTACTGATAGATTCTCTAAATCTAAATAATCCAACTCCCTATTAATTATAATTGACATATTTCGTACTTTCGATCGCTTGCAATTTGTCAGTGGTCACGTGACTGCCGATGTTTGTTTTGATGTCCAGGGGTCTGGGAGGCCAGCGGGGTCTAATATACCCGCGGTGATCATTAGGGGTTAAGACCTCTTCAGATTCTCATTGTTGACGGTATTATGGGTAGAATTTCTGAGTGATTTGGAAAGGCGAGTTGTATTCTATTATGTAAGTTGGAGAAATTAATAATGTTGGAATGTGGGTGGAATGAATAGATACAATAAGTGAGTAATCTATTTAAGTGTACATTTATAACTACCTAAATACAAAATTAATTTTAAAAATGAAATATTATTTACTAGGCGTCTAATGACTGCAATGCTGGCTTTGCGTGGTGGTAGGGTACTTTCTAGTACTCGGCTAGCTAGCTACCACCCTTAAGTTGAAAATCATTTCGTGTGTCTTAGCACAATCTCATTTTTTATGGTTTACAAGCTAGGTGTTTGACCACAGCTCAGCTGATGTTAAGTGACGGTGTGGTCGAAGATGGTAAAACACACTTAGCCTGGAATGGTACTGGCTCTAAAAGTACTTTTGCCTGATGTCCGCCTAGCGTTGGTGTTTTAACAAGATTTGAAACGAGAGAAAAAAAAACCTTTTATATGATCTTCTAAAATTGCAATAATATATTGAGTATCGTTAATATTTAAATTGGTTAATACATCTAAAGCCAATTCTCACGCCCAACCCTCCATTGCTAATTTGTAAACACTAGCTGTTCTATGAAATAACTGTTTAATGTGAGGCCACGTGATCGCCCCGAGCGTCCAAAAATTATAACAAAAGCAAATTGTGAAGTGTGTAATGAATAAAATATTGATGTTATTATTGTAGACTCAAGCGGTTTGATTTTTGGAGATCAATTGACTTAATTCACAAAGGTTAGTGAACAAATATTTTTTTTTTTATTTCGGCTTCACACACCGGGGTGTTACCTTGGTCAAGTTAACACATTATTGTTTTAACTTTAAATAACTTGGCTGTTGGCCATCAAGTCTGTGTATCGCTGTAATGGTCATGGACAGGCGTTATCTCTCACCATCAGGAGAGCGTCTCGATCGTTTCAATACATTTCAGATTAAAAAAATAAAAATTTAAACTTCACGCAATACAGGGAAAGGTATGGTAAGCGAAATTACAGGGCTGTTGAGACTGACCATCGAAAGTCTCAAAGTATTGAGTGCCAAACAAGCGATGCCCTGGACTTTGTTTTGCTACTCAAAGTTCTGTGTATCGCTGCAATGGTCATGGACAGACGTTATCTCTTACCATCAGGAGAGCGAATCGTTCGTCTCATTAGTTTTAATTTTAAAACAATTGTTTTGTGTGTGTGTCAGACTAGCGACCCGCAAGCAGCACCCGGTCAGGAAGATTTCATTGAAAACGCTCAAAATCCCTTGGAGATATTTAGTTAAATTATACGCGGAAGGAAACAAAAAGTAAAAACAAATGAAACTAATACACAAAAAATTGCTAGGTGTCTAATAGCTCAGTGGTTAGCGCGGCTGGATCATACACAGAAGGGTATTCATATATAATAAGCTCGAACTGTCTGTGGAGGAAAATATTGTGAGGAAAGCATAACATAGTGGTGAGGTACTTTCTAGTACTCGACTGGATAGCTAGTACCCTCAAGTTGAAAATCTGCACCTAAACCTGGTTTCCAGAAAGAGATCGCTTATAGCGATAAGGCCACCATACACTCGCATAAATCTCATAGCTCTCAACCCAATATTGTATTTGCCTATTTGTTGTTTCAAGTTGTAAAACTATTACTCATGGGAGAATACAGCATGTGGGATGTGACCTGAGGCGTCGTACTAACTTAAGCGGAATCACCCTTGCAATAAAAACCAAACAATCCAACTACATAAGAGTGTTCGAACATTTTATGTAGCGATGATAGCTCAGTGGTTAGCGCGGTAGGTTCGCTTGCCATCATCGCTACAAAATAAATATCAATATATAGAAATATCTCGCTTAGAATTTCAATATCGTCTCGTAAACTTTAAAAATATTTTATCTAATGGCTGTTTGGGGTTGAAACAAACACGTTTTAGAGAATTGAAAATATTTTTATGACAAACCGTTTTGCCGGAATATAGCATTGATTTTAGATTTAACTCTTTAGAATTGAGGAATAAAATTTTACTGCAACGAGAATGTTGCAGTTTTAGTGCGAATTCAGGTAAATGCGATGTGGTTTGGATTCGAGGTAAACTTAAAGTTAGCGTTAGTTCGTGGTACTTAATATCAACTTTGTGTGATTCTACAAAATCCATATAAGTGTTTTTATATCAATATTTTTACGTGTTAAATTATTCGCCAGAATTCGTCAGATAACTAAAGTCACATAGTTCAGTGGCAATGAGCTGGACATATCTGTGGCAGGACCGATAGCCGCTGAGGTAGACGTGTTCTAGAGTGGAGACCGCGAATTGGCAAGCGTAGTGTAGGACGACCTGCGACTCGATGGAGTGACGATATACATAAGACTGGCGGCGGATGGAAGCGAAAAGCCGATGATCGGACTGAGTGGCGAGTCCTGGGAGAGACCTATATCCAGCAGTGGACTACAAAATGCTGATGATGATGATGATGGTGATGATGATGATGATGTGTATAATTAGTGAGACAAACGAAACGCTCTTCTGATGTATATCGACTGATATCGGAAGATATATCGCCTGTCCATGACCATTGCAGTGATACCCAGAACTTCGAGTAACAAAGTAAAATCCAGGGCATCGCTGCTTTGGCGCTCATTACTTTCATATATTAGACAATCGTAGACGAAAACACAATAATTATTCCACACTATTTCTTACACTGTGGAAGAATAGCGGAGGTATTTAGATGACTTCCTAAAAAGATTTAGATATGTGAAAAATTACTAAAAATGTATGTTTGCACATCATCATCAGCCATAGGACGTCCACTGCTGGACAAAGGCCTCCTCCTGGGAGGGTTTTGCCAATACTCGCCACGCTTGGCAGGCGGGTTGGCGAGCGCAGTTAGGTGTGATTGTTCAAGGAAGACGCTGCTGCCCATTTTCCGGATTACATCCCTTAGCCGACTCTTACGGCAACCACGGGTAGAGAGGGTGGGGTACTATTCTTACGCCGGCACCACCACGGCACCATGTTTGCACATTGCTTGGAATAAATGATAAAACTCTTCAAACTAATTCGTTAAATTCTATTTAGTGTTCTTATGAATATTAAAGAAATATAGGAACCAGATAACTGATAAAATACGTATATACTAGTTTTAGATCGGGACACCCCAGACACAGAACAAACAATCATGTTTACACTGAGTGGAAATCGAACCCACTTCAGCACAAGAAGCAGAGGTAACCAAATAAGCTGACAATCAATGTTTTATACATAATAGCCTCTGGGCAAAAATCATTTTCAACCATAAATCACTCGCTTCAATGAGTTTTGTATGAAGAATAACACAAAAGTAGCCTAAAGGGACTCGCACAAGCAAGAATAATTGTAGTTTACAATGTCAATGGACGTCCCCCATGAAGTTGCGTTACGTGGGGCCTAATAGACACAGTGGGTGGTTTAGGGTTAAGATGGGAAGTGTTTGATACAAATTTATATGTTTCAGGTGTTGGTCACATTTGATTATATTAAAATGCAGCTTAATTTCTGATAAAATATGAAATTAATGGAAAAAAAAACTGCCTCGTTAGCTCCTATCTCTGCTTCGTGTGCTGTGGGGGATGTGAATTCTATTCTCACCTAGCACAAATTATATTATTTGTGACCAGCATGTTAAAATCAATTTAAACCTTTTAGGAGTTTTATTTGCGTCAAAAGAGATATTTTTACATTTGATATAATTTGTTATAATTTTGTTTATTATTATTTTGTAGCGATGATAGCTCAGTGGTTAGCGCAGTTGGTTCGCATGCCGAAGGGCGTGGGTTCTAACCCCAACAATGAGCTTGAGCTGCCGGTGAAGGAAAACATCGCCAGGAAACCATAGCGTGGTGGTAGGGTACTTTCTAGTACTCGGCTGGCTAGTTACTATTCTCAGGTTGAAAATCTGCCGCCAAGCATCGAACGGTATGTTCCAGCAGCCTCGCTTGAGATCCAGTTCCATTCTAGTTGTGTTTACCATCTTCGACCACACCATCAAACATCAGCCATTAAAAAAAAAACAGTTTTAAGGTATAAAAATTTGTTTTTGATTGATTTGTATTCAAATATTTATTTAAATCCTTCAAAACACCATCAGCTATAAATATTAGTGCCACAAATGTTTTGTTTATAATATCATAGTTATTATTATCTTTTAAAACCATTAAATTTATATTAACAACCACCAAGAAAAACATTCTCACGGCGTCAAATCCTATTACATCATTTCAATGTAAATTTGACAGACAATCAAAACTCTGACACGCTCCAATGTCAAAAAAACTACAACTAGATAATACAAAAACATCACAACAAAATATCTAAAAAGAAAACAACAAAAATTGTCACTCGCAAATCAAAGCAAATAAAGGCCGGTACACACGGTACACACCATGTCTAAATGAGTGTATAAGTGTATAAAAGAGTGCGTGTGTGTTCAAATTGTATAAAAACAATCGACGACCCGCTCTCTGTTTTTACGACGGCTTTGACAAAATCAGGATTGAATCAAACGTACGTAAATGGAAGATGTAGAAGTGTAGAACAGTGGATGCATGGAGAAGTAAATAAATAATTTTAGCAATATTATTAAGGTTGGCTGGAAGAGATCGCTCTTAGCGATAAGGCCGCCAATTGTTCCACTAGTGTTAAGTTCATGTTGTAATAATTGTTGTATATGTGAATAATAAAAAGTTATATTAATAGTTATTAGAGTTATTTTTATTAGTTATAATTATTATTATTACTATTAATATTTTCTTCATTCAAAACATTATTTTACTTTTGAATGTATTTCAACGAGATCTTTAAAGTACAGTTTGTGATAAATTATCGTGTTTAATTAGTTGTGTAATACAATAGTAATTATTTCAACATAATATTTTCTTATAATTTTTTTATCTACTAGTGACTTACTCCGACTTCAAAAGGTGCAATGTAGATGCTAATGTGGTGCATAAGCACGTATTATACATACAAACCTTCCTCTTGAATCACTCTGTCTATCGATGGAAGCCGCATTAAAATGTGTTGCGTAGTTTAAAAGATCTAAGTGTTTAAACGGTGGGAAGCGACTTTGTTTTATACTATGTAGAGATAGTAAACTAGTACATAAGTAAGCGACAAGTTTATTTTATTTCTTGATGTACGACTTTAATAATTACTTAAAACTAATAGATAAGACTATTAAATTACTAATGAGTATTTATTCATTTTTAGATTAGCATAGATCTAATTTGGAGCATATTGTAAACCGGTGAAAGTTTCGCTTGAAAACGGAGGGCACAAGGTAAATACGACGAATCATCATCAGCCGTATGACGTCCACTGCTGGACATAGGCCTCTCCCATTGACTTCCACAAAGACCGGTTGGAAGCGGCTCGCATCCAGCGCGTTCCTGCGGTCTTTATGAGGTCGTCTGTCCACCTTGTGGGTGGACGTCCTACGCTGCGCTTGCCGGTCCGTGGTCTCCACTCCAGAACTTTGCAGCCCCATCGGCCATCGGTTCTGCGTGCTATGTGCCCTGCCCACTGCCACTTCAACTTGCTAATCCGCTGGGCTATGTCAGCTACTTTAGTTCGCCTACGGATCTCCTCATTTCTAATTCGATCTCGTAGGGAAACTCCGAGCATAGCCCTCTCCATAGCTCGTTGTGCTACTTTAAGCTTACTAAGCAGGCACACAGTGAGAGACCACGTTTCGGCGCCATAAGTCATCACTGGTAACACACACTGGTCGAAGACTTTCGACTTGAGGCACTGAGGTAATTCGGACGAGAAAACGCTGCGCAGTTTTCCGAACGCTGCCCAGCCGAGTTGGATTCGACGATTGACCTCTTTCTCGAAGTTGGACCTACCTAGTTGGACTGCTTGTCCTAGGTAAATGTACTTGTCAACAACTTCAAGAACCGAGCTCCCAACTGATATTGGGGTGGGCACAACATGGGCATTTAACATTACCTTCGTTTTGTCCATGTTCATTTTAAGACCCACCCGTTGAGAAACTCGATTGAGGTCTTCGAGCATTGTGCTGAGTTCCTCCGACGACTCTGCCATGACCACTATATCGTCGGCAAATCGAAGGTGAGTGATGTATTCGCCATTAATATTGATGCCGAATCCTTTCCATTCCAGGAGCTTGAAGGCGTCTTCCACTGTGGCAGTAAACAGTTTCGGAGATATAACATCTCCCTGTCTTACGCCTCTTTTCAGTGGAATCGCCTTCGAAGTCTGCTCCTGTACTTGGACCGACATAGTAGCGTTATTATACAAACACTTCAACACTTCGATATACCGATAGTCAATATGGCATCGTTGGAGAGACTCAACCACCGCCCATGTCTCGATCGAATCAAAGGCTTTCTCATAGTCCACAAACGCTAGACATAGAGGCAAATTATACTCTTCGGTCTTCTGTATAATTTGCCTTAGCGTATGGATGTGGTCTATGGTACTGTAACCTTTACGGAAACCGGCTTGTTCGGAAGGCTGGAAGTCATCGAACCTGCGACTGAGACGGTTCGTAATGACCCTTGAAAACAGCTTATAAACATGGCTCAGAAGCGAGATGGGTCTATAATTCTTCAATAAAGTGTTGTCACCTTTCTTGAAGAACAGCACCACCACGCCTCTGTTCCATGCTTCTGGCGTTATACCTTCGAGTAAGACGGAATTAAAGAGCTTCTGAAGGACTTTAAGTACCGGTGTTCCACCCGCTTTCAGAAGCTCCGATGTGATTCCGTCATCACCCGGCGCCTTGTTGTTCTTAAGCTGTTTCAGGGCCATTCTAATCTCGTACAGGCTGATGTCCGGGATATCTTCGGTATAGTGCCGGGTCAGCTTGGCTCTTGGGTCTTTGGCCGCGCTGCTAACAGGCTCAGCTACCGAGGTGTATAACCGTCCATAGAACCTTTCGACCTCCTCTAATACCTCTGCTTTGGTCGACGCTATACTACCATCTTCTCTCTTCAGCTTCGTCAACCGGCTTTGCCCAATAGACATGTCTCTTGCGAACACTTTGGAGCCTTTTTTCCGCTCTATCGTCTCTTTAATACGATTAGTATTAAAGATACGTATGTCGTGTCGCAAGGATTTCGATATCTGTCTATTGAGCAGCCTATATGACTCTGCATCATAGGAAGACTGTAGTCGTAACGAGCGTCGTTCAGCCATGAGGTCTAGAGTATGGTCGGACAGTTTTTGAGGTCTATTTGTACGGCGGGGTCTAAAAAACTTAGAGCCCACCGCATGGACAGTTTCTACGAGCCTGTTATTGATCTCGTCCACCGTAGCAAGATTCTCTAGGCAATCGAAGCGATTGGAAAGTTCAAGTTGAAAGCTTTCGGGGTTTTGTATATGGGCGCGAGTAGGTCGGAGCGTGGACTTCATCAAGCGTGACCTTTCAAGCTTGACGTTAATATTCAATGAGCCTCTTACCAGTCGGTGATCACTACCGGTTTTCACCCTGTGAATCACGGAAACATCATTGAATATCCGTCTCTTGTTGGTCATGATGAAGTCTATCTCGTTTCTCGTAGAACCATCGGGACTCATCCAGGTCCATTTCCTGTGAGGCGGCTTCTGAAAGAAAGAGTTCATCATAAAGAGGCCCTCTTTCTCCAGAAAGTCGGCCAGCCTCTGTCCCCTAGGATTCCGTTGCCCATATCCAAATTGCCCCACTCTCAACTCATCATCGCTCTTCATGCCCATCTTTGCGTTGAAGTCCCCCATTACAACAGTGAAGTGGGTTTCGGAGGTATGTATGGCCCTACTTACGTCCTCATACATACTCTCTACTTCATCATCTGGGTGTGACGAGGTCGGTGCATACACCTGAATGACCTTCAGCGAATATCTTTTGGATATTCTGAGTATTAGGTATATGACCCTGCTCGAAACACTTCCGATGCTAATAATGTTGTTAGTGAGGGACTTGTGGACGAGAAAACCGACACCACCTTGGGACTGTTGGTCACCCTCCCGGTAATAGAATAGGTTACCCGACTTCAGGGTTATCGTGTCCTCGCCCTCTCTCCGGACTTCAGATAACCCCAAAATATCCCAATGTAACCTACTCATTTCCTCTTCCAGCTCAACAATCTTCTCGTCTGTCCTCAAAGTGCGTATGTTGTGTGTTACCAGGGCCAGTCGTCGTTGGGGGTGGTAGCCGGGCGTCTGCCGGGGATTCTTAGCACCCCCTGCTCCACCGTTACCGTGGCCGCTACCGTAACCAGGACTAGTGAAGCTGCCGGGGACTGGGGGCCTGGTCTTTATTGTACTTGTCATATAAGGGGGATTTTGCCAATACTCGCCACGCTTGGCAAACGGGTTGGCGAGCGCAGTTGGGTGTAGTAGTACGCGGAAGATGCTGCTGCCCATCTACCGGATGACATCCCTTAGCCGACTCTTACGGCAACCACGGGTAGAAAGGGTGGGGTACTATTCTTACGCCGGCACCACCACGGCAGACAAATACGACGAATACAGAGTACATACATGTCGTGTGATAGCACATAACTTCATCGAGATAGGGAACGAACTGTGTGATGTGGTGAGTGTTGAGGTGGATCGATTTTTTTACTTACAAGTTTGATATCGGGTTCTCCCTAAAATAAAACAATATGTGTCTAAACCACGTCAGTTTCCATAGTATTCTGCAGATCTTTGTCCAGTAAAAAAATATTAAGCCAAATTACCTACTCCATAGTTTCGAGAAAACTCGCACACATCAATTTTCCGGTGCCCATCACGACGTGGCCGCGTGCCGGTCACGTGCAGTCTGTCGTGTGTGCGCCCCTTAACACTCCATTGTGCTGCTTCGGGCTTAGGGGCGTCTGTGGTGGTAGACATGGATGTAACTGTAGGTATGAAATGAGTTTTTAATTTTTGTGATTCATCTACAATACGCGTAACAAAATATTTTTTTTAAAATTATCCTCTGAAAATTTTCATGAACTGTTTGCATGAAAATAATAACAGCAGCTCGTAGCGTAACTTGAGTGATCCCAAACTTAGAATTCGCAGTCATGTAGGTTTCCTCACGTTTTCCTTTACCGTTTGGAGTCAGTGGCAATACATAACTTAGAAAAGATAGAGGCGAGTGTCGTGGAATCAGATAGCAACCTCCAGATTGCAAGCTAGACGGTCTCTACTAGGTTGTCGAAACTTCAGACTTTGACCATGAAAAGTCTTACTATTCTTTTTTGATGGTTGACAGGCTAAACGTCCATCCACAGCTCATCTGATGTTAAATGACGGTGTGGTCGACGATGGGAAACACACCTAGCCCGGAATAGAACTGGCACTCAGGTGAGACTGTCGCAATACATCTTTAGATCCTTGGCGACAAATTTTCAACTTGACGGTGGTAGCTAGCAAGTCGAATAGTAGAAAGTATCATACCACCACGCTATGGTTTCCTCACAATGTTTTCCTTCATCGGCAGCTCAAACTCATTATTGGTGTTTGAACCCACGCCTGTCGGCACGTGGACCTACCGCGCTTACCTCTGGGCTATCATCGCTACAAATTCTATCGTCGTAAAATTGTTTTCAAATTAACTCTGTATCTTGAATATCAGTACCAGATGCTCTGCTGCAAAGCAGTAGTGTGTGAACTTTATTATGTTCCGGCTCACAGCTAGCGAAATTACAGGGCTATTGAGACTAACCATCGAATGTCTCAAAGTAATGAGCGCAAAAGCAGCGATGCCCTGGATTTTTTTTTGCTACTCTTAGTTCTGTGTATCGCTGCAATAGTCATGGACATGATTGTGTTACATCTGTGTGACAGGAGAGCGTATATTTCATCGCATTACTTTTACATTAAAAATAATCTTGAATATAGGTAGTTGTTTATTTTAAATTTCCTTTGTATATATTTCATATTAGATTGTTTCATTTGAAGCAAAAAAAAGTTACTAAAAACCTTACTATAGGACTGATTTTGAAATAACGAAAATATCTGCTGTTACATAGATAAATTATAATGACCGAATGCATGTCTAGATTAGTTTATAAATTTAAAATTTACTATCTTTGATACCATAATGACTCCACTTTTTACCCGATTGTATTCGCTCATCGAACTAAATTCATTAAACTCGACACGCTCGAAATGTTTTAGAAACGTCCCCTAATGCGTTCAATAATTACATACGTTTTAACCGATACGCCACCCTACCATTATTTGAATATGGGTTTATTTCAAATGACTAAATAGGAATATTTTTTCATCTCACATTCGATTCTAAGCTCTATTATATCCGGAAATAGATTTAAATTCCACATATCTTTGACTGATTTTTTTATTTTTTCATTTGTTATACAAATTTGTTTTTTATGAGCTTAGCCCTTAAGTTTATATTTAGCTAGACGTGATAAGATTTAATGGTTTTGATCGTTTCTAAATTAACAAATTTGGTTCTTATAAAACGTAACTTTATTTGTAGTATTGTCACCGCCACTTAACTGGCCACATGTCGCCTGAAGGGCTTTCTGTGTTATTGTTCTAAATGAAATGTTGCCATTTTAAATTTTGGTTAAAACTTTTTGACTTTTTGTTTGTATAAAATGACTATTATTTTTATTAGATGGTAGATTTCCTTAGCAAGAGGTCGTCTAGTTAAATTTTGTTGTGTTGCCGTTTGCAGCTTCCAAAAATATACAATTAATGCGACAAACTAATCTTAAAATCTTAAATCTTATTTTTTAGCTCAATGGTTAGCACGATTGGTTTACACGTACAAAAAGCTGAAACCTCAACAATGTGATTAAGCTGTCGGTGAAGGAAAACATAGTGAGTAAACTATAGTACCATCCGTAGACGAACCAAAGTTACCGACATAACCCAGCGGATTAGTAAGTTGAAGTGGCAATGAGCAGGGCACATAGCACGCAGAACTGAAGGCCGATGGGGCTGCAAAGTTCTGGAGTGGAGACCACGGACCGGCAAGCGCAGCGGAGAACGTCAACCCACAAGGTGGACAGACGACCTCGTAAGAACCGCAGGAACGCGCTGGATGCGAGCCGCTTCCAACAGGTCTTTATAGAAGTCAATAGGGGAGGCTTATGTCCAGCAGTGGATGTGCTACGGCTGAAATGAATGAATGAATGAAAACTATAGTACGGCGGTAGGGTTACTTTCTAGTACTGGGCTGGCAAGCTACTTTCAAGTTGAAAATCTACCGCTAAGCACCTAATGCTGTTTTCCAGCAGCTTCATTTGAAAACCACTACCATCCTATGTCAGGACACTATTTTCGACCACAACATCACTTAAAATTGTGGTGAGCTGTGGTTAAACAACTGGCCTGTCAACAATACAAAAAATATAAATATGATAGATTAACGATTAGTTCACATCATGGCTCATGCCTTTTTTTCCATTTTTCTTTTGTCAGATTTCTCTGTTCCACAACAGTACTGTCTTAGTGCTATCACAGAACTTCCAAATTACTCAATTTCACAGCATTCCACCATAAGACTAGTCGCTTAGGGCTACGCCTGCTATCACGTAGACGTTAGTCTGTCAAAGACCTATCTACGTTCTGTCATCACAACGACACTTGCCAAGAGGCAAGTGTCAAATTCAACGCCGTCTAAAAGTTGAAATACTGGATCCAAAGCTTTTTAATTTCATTCTTTAACAGATCTCTCTATCAAAACTCACAAGAAAAGTTATCAGGGAAGATTGCAGAAACAAAATTTTAGGCGCATTTCGCCCCGGCTATCTTCGCAGGTCTTTGCCATGGCTTAAAGTGGTTATATACAGGATTATAAACTTGGCTGTACTAAGCCGAAAAGGAATCATCATATTCATAATTGTGAACAACTTTTAATATAGGAACAACATTGGACTCGTGAAAAAAATCAGCTGTTCTATAAGTAGTTCTATGACTCTTCAAATGTATGGAATATCTGTTTTAGATTTATGCCTATTTTAAAAGTTATTCATAATAATGAGTACAATGACCCCGTTTCGACTTTGTACACTTATAAGCTTATAACCCTGAAGTAGATAAACAATCAACATTAACGATTAAACGTCTTATCTAATATAGCACTCCGTTGTAAATTCTACATGAGGTCACCCATCCTAAAATTGAACGATGCGGTTGGTTAATGTACTTTTGGGAAAAAATTCTCAATCACGCAATGATAACTACTTTTAAATGGCAAAGTTGTTTTAAAATAACTAAGAAGAAAAAAAAATGCAAGCCCAAACAGAACAATCTCACCCAATGTCATTAAAATTCTCGATCGGTACGGACATTTGTTAATGGACATCGGGCAAACCGCGAAATGTCCGAACACAGAACAAAACTTAAAATAATTGGTTGCAATACGGTTCCATCGACACTTCTGCTGTCAGGGCAAACGATCTTGATAATTTGAATTCTTTATTATTTTAATGTTCATAGGTAATTAAGGAATGGTTACCGTATTATTATTATAATGCATTGCTTCAAGCAAAGGATGAATATTGTACGGGTTTTGTAGGTTTCATGTGTGGTAATGATCTCTTATCATCATAAAGCTTGATGCTTGTTCGCTATTTTTCATATAAAAAAATATATTTACTTTAGATATCTATTGTATTTCCTTCTCATTGAATTTCTTCTGTGGATATTTTACAATGCAAGTTTTCTTACAATATTTTTCTTTACTCAAAAACCTATAGATTACGGAAATGTAGCTAATGCATAAACGTCAACGTTACTGTTTACCAAAAAAAAACAATGTATGAACGGTAATATAATTACAATGGTAAATACCATAGCACATATTTTTATGTTCGTTGTTTTTTCATAGGCGTGAGTTTTGGAAAAGCATTTTAAGGTCTTGATATCTAATACTTTAAAGAATACAATTAAACAAAATATCCAGTTAAAATAAATATTACAGTGCTTACTCAGGTTTCGTTAACAAATCTGTGCAAAATTTCAAACATCCTTATATTAAAAATGTACTCATTCTTCCCTCACAGATTTAGACTGTTGCATTGTGAAGTAAATAAATTATCAAAATCATTCAATCCAGCTATAAAAGAGTTATACTACCGGCATTTGCAGAACGCGTATAAGTCATTAACTAATACAAATAAATTAGATTTACGGAAAAAATGGCGGATCCGACCCCGGTATACCCGAGGGACAGTGATGTAGTGGACTCTGGTGTACAGGGTGATGTGATAAGTTAAAACATAAAAGGAAAGGTTTTTTTTTTCTTGTTGGATATAAATGAATAGTACCTGTAGCGTTGATAGTTCGATGGTTAGAGTGGCCACACGCTGAAGGGTGTGGGTTCAACCCCCAATGACCTTGAACTGCCCGTGAAGGAAAACATCTTAAGAAAACCATAGCATGGTGGTAGGGTACTTTCTAGTACTCGGCTGGCTAGCTACCAAGTTGAAAATTTGCCACCAAACACCTAATGGTGTTTTCTGGCAGATTCACTTGAGAGCAAGTTTCATTCCAGGCTAGGTGTGCTTTACTATCTTCGACCTTATCGTCACAGAACAATACATGAGCTGTGGAACAAAAAACTATCCTGTCAACAATTAAAAAACAATTTATAAATTCAAAGAAGATTGAAAAATAGTAATGTCGAAGATGATAATGTTGATATTAGAAAAATGTTATGTCTATTTGTTCCAATGTATTATTTGTCGCAATAAAAGTTTTTCAAAAACTTATTGATCTTGATTCTAGCTGAAACGGTTTTTTACGAGATTACCCGCAAAAGATTACTCATGGATTAGTATACTTTTATCTTGCTATCATATTATGGTTTGAAAACAAATTCATGTTACGACAGTATTGAAATAAACACAAGTATTTAATTTAAACACTAAAATCTCTTAACACGACAGAATTACAGACTACTCGGTGCAATGAGAACTAAAAACAATAACGCTCACATGTTTTCACATATCCAATTTATTTAATTCAAAATGCGAGAGAAAACAGGATTTCTGCAAACATGAGTGGCGTTTAATTAACCAGTTAAAGTTAGAAAACATACACAGGTTTCCGCGCGTTGCCTGATCGGTACAGTATTCTGAGGTAATGGAGACGAAATACACGTTTCTGTTGAGCTATCAGTGAAATTTCACATACTTATTTTTAACGAAAAATTTGGCAATATTAATTTGTCGAAAATTGATACAATTGTTAAAAAATACTGTCTATAAGCTTCGGTACCTAGCCTAGTAGAGAGACCATCTGGTTTTAAATCTTGAGGTCCTGGATTCGAATTCCACACATACACACACCACACACCTCTATAATGTTGAGTATGTCACTTTAAACGGTGAAAGAAAACACTGTGAGGAAATTTACATATGCAAGAGATATATAAAAACATTCTTGAAGATGTGTAAAATCTATCAACCTTCACTTGGCCAACGTAGACTATGGTCTTACCCTTTTCACAATGAGAAATGGCCCATGCCCAGCAGTGGGATAGTTTAAAACAGCACTGGTCCGGACTGTATAAGCTGGTATCTTATTGTAAATTGGGTAGTTGCAATATTGATCATTGCAATTTAAATAGTCACATCTTTTAAACTGGATAGCTACATACATACTGGTAGCTACATGCAAGAATATGAAACTGTTGTGCAAGGGCCGTGGTATTGCTAAGCCATAGAGGATACTAGAGTACACACTACCTTACGAGAAACAACTTCGCCTTTATATACACATCACTGTTAACAACTTGACTATTTTACATCATCATATATAATATTATCCCATCAAACCAACTGGAGCTACAATGTCAGCGACCCAAAGCTTCGATCCAATACTTAGCTAGGAGTAATGTACAAAAATACAAAAGACTCTTCGTGTAGGACTTATTATTAACCCCCCCCCCCACACCCCCCTCGAATAAGAATAAGGTAGGTGTTCAAATATGACTCATCTAAAGGTAATCGATATTGAATCAAAGATGATAAACACATCCAACCATGGGTTAGATAGTTATTGTTATAACAGAAATTTAAATACGCACTTTTTATCCTTATTAGGTATTAAAAAGTTTTATTAAATTCGTTAACATATTTCGCCTCTATTGGTTGGATGATTATCGATGGTAGCTTGTTTTTAGTTTTCCCCTGTTTTGTTTACATCTATGAACTTTACGAAAACATGCAAAATGAAAATGGAAAATTTAGTATTGGATTATTTGTTTCTTGTCAATTATTATTAGTGTTCTTAAAATTAAAATAAAGCTTTAAATGTAATTACTAACTTATTCTACAGTATTTTTGACAAGCTGACGTCTTGCCTGTAGTCGGCAATACTAAATATATTATATTATCATCACAATGGTAATTATTGAAGACACTATTTTGACGCTTTTTGTAACTTTCTATTCAATAGTTAAATTTAGTTTTTATCATCTTATCTCCATTCTTGCTGATATTATAAATGCGAAAGATTGTGTGTATGAAGAAGTAACAAACAGCCCCTTCCTGTTACTTCTTCACGCTTTAATAGCTAAACTGATCTATGAAACTATCTGAGTTCCCCGGTACTTCGTACCTCGGGTTCAATTGTGAATCTTTTTTTTATGATTGACAGGCTTTGTGTTTGACCACAGCTCACCTGATGTTAAGTGAAGTTGTGGTTGAAGATGGTAAAGCCCAGCTAGCCTGAAATGGTACTGGTTCTCAAGTAAGGCTGCCAAAATACAGCGTTAGTTAGATGCTTGGCGGCAGATTTTCAACTTGAAGGTGGTAGCTAGTCGAGTACTTGAAAGTACCCTACCACCACGCTATGGTTTCCTTACGATGTTTTCCTTCACCGGCAGCTCATTCTCATCGTGTTATGTTCTAGATAGATTACAAATAAATTTATAAGCTAGTTTTAATCCCATAAAACATAAGTGAAGCTAGAATTATTTTTTTGTGTTAAAATTGTTTTTAGCACAACATCCTGTATATAGCTCGTTTATAACCAGTTCAAAATGGCTCAGTCCTAACCTTTCCGCAATCTAATTACTTTAAGTGCTTTTCACTCTTCTCTTTAAAACTATAAACATTAAAGCAACGGTTCAAGTGTTCAAAATGGAGCGTTTTACCATTGTCTTAAATTTATATTTACAGTGAAAGTCAAGTCTTGGCCAAGTCTAGTCCGTGCCAGTAAAATAAGTACTTTACTATACGCTTCGATGGAGTTTTGGAAGCAACACGAAAAGTCATGTTTCACTACATTATTTTACTTTCCGACATAAACGCTTGTAATTAGGCACTTTATGAATAAAACACCACTATTTTTATACATAAACACACAAAAAAAAACACTAGTTTTAAGGTTGTCTGCAAGAAATCGCTCTAGACGATAAGGCCGCCCTTGTGCACCGTTTATTTGTTGTTTCTATGTTGTATTTTTGTTTTGTTACTTTCTTTCTCTTTTTTTTATAATTTTTGTATGTATTTTTATAATGTTTGGTGTATAATAAAGTTGTATTGTATTGTATTGTTTTAGAAATAAATACAATAGGGTGACACGACTCTTTCCACGTTCCCGTTAAAACTCGCTAAAGAAGCGTACGGATCGTCGAAATGTTATTTAACTTCTTGCAACTTATAACATGCACCATACACGTCCACGTTCGCAAGTTTTATAATTTGCACCCACGGACCAACTGGTCACTGGGTGGCTACTATTAATAATGACATGATTTTGTTAATTGATGAGCATCTATTATTGTGAAAATTTACAGTGACAAACAAAATAGTTTAGTCAATGTGAACGATCGAGCTTTAGATGCCAAATATTTCAAGTTCCATTCTTTGCTAGGAAGACATTTTATTTTTACAAAATTTTTAAACAATATCTTCAAAACTTTTTTGTAACTTTATTTTAAACTTTATAGGTATATATATAATCTAATACCTTTAAACGAGAAATTCTTGTATATATGTATAGCACCTGGATGACAGAGCTTTGCTCGGCTGAAAACACGGATAAAACGACGTTGTCTAAAAATGAAACCTAGCTAGATCAATTTATCGCCCCCGAAACACCCTGCATACTAAATTTCATGAAAATCGTTGGGAGCCGTTTCCGAGATTCAGATTATATATAATATATGTATACAAGAATTGCTCGTTTAAAGGTATTAGATAGATAGATATCGCTTTGTTTTTTTACTATGAATTAGTACTTATCTATTAGAGAGATACTCTACTATGTCATTAAAACCACATATAATTATGGAAACAGTGGCTAATTTCAAATCAATCAACTAATACATTAATGACATGTTCTTCTCACCCTTACGAGTTAAACTAGATACAAAAAACGTTACTTGAAAATGCACTTTAGACCTCTTTGTTTATAGCTCAAACTTACCAGACTGCGGAAGAGTCAAAATAATAGACGCCATCTTTGAATCCAGCATCTGTCATTGTGACATTTGTCACGTGATCAAATTAAATGCATCCCCATTATCTAGCATGTAGGTGCAATTACAGAATTAAAAACGTATTTGAATAAAGAGGTTTATGATGGATATTAAATTGTCTCTTGTTTTGATCATAATTGTCTAATTTGTCATGTAATTGTTTTGATTAATGCGGCCATCATTTGTTATCGTTAACGTTAATTTCATTACACTTAGCGTGGTAGACAAGATTTTTATTGTTTAAGGCTGTTAAATTATCAAATATATTATTTTTGCTTATGCTTACCTTGGATTTTGTTTATTATGTTAATCAATATTTTAGATACAAACAGGTAAACAATAAAACATCTACAGTTTAAATGTTATTCTCATTCTAATATATAATACATTCAGTGGCACATAGAACCTCCTCCTTTTTTGAAGTCGGTTAAAAAGAGCGAGGAAAGATATATGCTCATCAGTACCACCACAGCCGACGGAACTGATGCTGCTGATGGTTTTTTATTTTATTTTATGTAACAGTAATGAGACGAACGAGACGCTCTCCTGATGTTAAGAGATAACTCCGTCCATGACCATTGCAGCGATACACAGAACTTTGAGTAGTAAAACAAAGTCCAGGGTATCGCTGCCTCGGCACTCATTACTTTGGGACTAGATGGTTAGTCTCAACAGCCCTGTAATTTCGCTAGCTGCAATACCCTTCAAACCGGAACACAGTAATGTTTATACACAACTGTTTGGCGGTAGAATATCTGGTACTGCGGTGGTACCTACCTAGATGACCTCCAGCTAAGGAACATCTACCACCAAGTGAAGTCACCAAGTGAGTTTACCACGAAACAAAAAACATTATCCTAAAAAATAGTTCACATTGTTAACAAAGACAAAGATCACGATCGTCTCCAAAACAAACGGATGACATTCTGTTTGCACTCTTGTGAGGACGCCGTCTAATTACGTTTGCTTTACGTGTCTGAAGCTGAAAATGAAATAGGAAAAATCTGGGGTAAATATTATCTCAACTTGCTTGCTATGGAATGTATTCGCTGATTCGTGAAATTAAAAATGTTTTGCATCCGATTACCCAGGAGTAAAATATTTTACGTACATATGATAGCTCAGTGGTTAGTGAGATCGATATACACGGTGAATTTAATCCTTGCCAGTCAAATCAAGTCATGCCTTAGTAAAGTAGTGGCGACTTTACTATAAGTAAAAATTCTACCTCATTTCAATTTGGTAACAGTTTTGACACTTGCCACACAAGTGTCAATCGGATCGCCATAGTGACATGTTGTTCTAAAGCGAACAAATAGTTTATTGTAATATTGAAGTAGTCTCATTTTGAATCGAGTTGTAAGCGCTTTATATGTTGTTTCCTTTAAATAAATAAATATCGAGGGTTTTTCACACTGCGCCGTTTAGCCCAAACTAAGGAAAGATTGTATTATAGGAACCAGAAAACTGATGGAATACATAGTTTTTTTTTTTGTTTTTCGCCCAAAAGTCAAAAACGTAAAAGTTCTTTTCGCACTAGATATTACATACACAGAAAAATAAATTAAAGTTATTAACTTAACAAGCTTCAATCTTAATGCTAAAAGCGATCGAATATCTCAAATTTGGTCACGATGCCTTGTACTTTGTTTTGTTACTCAAACTTTTGGGTACCACAGGAAGCGCCTCAATATTTTTATTCATAAATTCTTTGTCACAATTGTCCTTACCTAGAACAATTTGTATTATTTGAATCAATTAAGATTTTGCATAGTTGTGGTTAAGTATTTTTTAAACTGTTGACGTTGACATTTACAAGTTCGGTATTAACGCGATGTTATTTGAACCTTAAAGCGTAAAAAGCGCTACATTTCGTTTATCTGTCACTGTAATTCCCCAGTATGCACTTGAGTGGTTTTTGGTGACAAGTGATTCAGATGAGGGATTAGCTTTACAATTGTTCGGATTAATTTTCGTTCGCGATTATGTCAGGGCATCTGTTGTGTTGGCAGAAAATGCAATTTGACGAGTGGTGTTGCTATATTAGATCCGTGGTCTTATAAAATTGGAATGGTTAACTAGTTCCAAATAAAATTTTGTCGATGAGACTTTCTATGGTTAGTCACAACAGCCCTGTAATTTTACTAGCTGCAGTACCAAACAGTAATGCTTATAATAATATACTATTACTTGACGGTAGAATATCTGGTACGGGCGGCGGGGACATAATAAAATGGTAAATGGGTATAATAAAGAGTTATATTATTATACAATGTTTAGAATCCTTGAAATGTTTAGATTTCAACAGTTTTAATCGGTAGTAGGGTGAAACAATCTTGATACAATGTTGTTAGACAAAGGATCCGAGATCAAGTTATGACCAAGACTTACAGTCCATGGGGCGCAGTTAACTGAGATTCAATTATAAGTTCACTCCTTCCATCCGCAAAGATTAAATAATAACAGAACTAAACAGACAGTACTGAAAACAATATTTTCCACACGAAGCGCTCTAGAAAAAATGCTATGAATTAAAGAAAGACAAGAAAACCAATAAAAACATAAGATAAATCAGGAGCAGTTACGAAATCCCCCTGTGGGCCTTGTCGTGGCGAAGGGGCTGAGTAGCCGTGACTGGATACATGAAGAAACCAAGCGGACACCAAGGCGGAGCTGCTTCTCCGGGTTTTCCCTCGGGCCTAGCTGGAGCGGCCAAGTACCATATAGGCGGTACTGCAACTGAAGCGGGCTGCGATGTCGTATGATACACATATAACGCCTGTCCATGACCATTGCCGCGACACACAAAACTTTAAGTAGCAAAACAAAGTCCAGGGTACGCTGCTTTGCGCTCATTACTTTGAGACATTCGATGATTAGTCTTAACAGCCCTATAACCTTTTTCAAACCAGAATACAGTAATGCTTACACACTACCACCTCCTGCTAAAGATATTTACGGCCAAGTAAACTATTTGGAGATGTGTGGGAAGTTGGGAGCGACTATTACTGAATTGGAATGTATTGGGAAGTTTGAGTGACAAAGAGGAATACCCCAAGCACCATTTCATTCCAGGCTAGGTGTGCTTACCATCTACGACTACACCGTTAATTCGCATTCCATGCGCATATGAATATTGAAATAATAGATACATTCATGAAAGACTTATTATTTAAATTAAACTATTAACTCATATATGTACATTCACCAAATCCCTTCAATGTCCCAATACTAGGAACTACACGTGAAACGGTATCAAAAGCTGACACTGATTTATGCAGTATGCGGAAGCCTGATAACCAATAATTGATGACTCAAGTTGCATCTAAATCGGTTTAGTTATGAGACGTGTGGTTAGGAAATCTATTATAACTATCGGAATTTGCCATTTAGCTACAAATAGAGGATTCTCTTCCTCAAGCCGTGAACTGCACACGTAGGACCAATATTTTTTAAGATTTATAAATACTGTGCTGGTTTTTCAGTTTGCTGTCATCATCATCATCATCATCATCATTTCAGCCGTAGAACGTCCACTGCTGGACATCTTCTTCTTAGTCGTTTACACTCTTGACAGAGTGGTCGTGGTCATCAATTCAGGTGCCGGTGGTGGCTCGCCTGACAATCCGTCGCCATTCTCCGCGTATGGACGCTTTTCTTGAGCACTCACTCACAGGACCGTGCAGTGCAGCCTTTATCTGGTCGGTCCAGCGCAATGGGGATCTGCCACGCGGTCTTGTGCCCTCAATTTTGCCCTGCACCACAAGGCGCTCAACGGAGGCGCCATCGCATACTGCTGGACATAGGCCTCCCCATTAACTGACTTCATTTAGTAGTTGTGTGTTCATAACAATAACAAGGCCAATTCCTATTGACAAACGGATCTAATTCTAATCGGAAACTTTATCAATAATTCACGAAGTAAGACCAAATAAATCAAACAGGATTATCTCAGAAACAAACGGTTACGTTTTATGGATGAAAAAATAAATTCTCATAAAACAAGTAAGGAAAGAAAATGAGTTTTGTGGGAACGCGGTGAGCGTCGTGTCGCCCCATTGTATTTTTTTCTAAAACTAGTGTTTTTTCGAGTTTTTATGCATAAAAATAGTGGTGTTTTATTTATAAAGTGCCGAATTACGAGCGCGAGTGTGAAATAAAATAATGTGGTTAAACATGATTTTTCGTGTTGCTTCCAAAACTCCATCCAGAAGCTTGTAGTAAAGTCGCCACTACTTTACTAAGGCATGACTTGATTTGACTGGGACCGACTGGACTTTATCAAGACTAGACTTTGACTGTAACTATAGATGATAAAGAAGCTGAAAAATGAAGACTACTCACAAAATATAGAAACATTGAAACTGGCAGAATGCACAGAGTGCGATTCCAAGAAGAAAGAGAAAAAAAAAGGAAAGATTATAAACAAATCGTTCTTATCAGAGTTCCTTTGGCTAAGGTTGCAGATTACATACATGTGAGTTTGTGGTAAAACATGGACGATGTTTATAAATATTTTAAGGCACGAGTTCTATCCATCCTATGATTGCCACTAGTGGGAACAATAAAGAGTTTACTATATTCGACTAAACAGTATCCGGAACGAAGTAATTCGCCAGAGAACAAAAGTCACCTACATAGTTCAACGTATTAGCATGTTGAAGTGATAATGGGCTGGTCATATTTGCCGCAGAATCGACAACCGTAGTGTAGGACGCCATGTGACTAGATGGAGTGACGATATACGTAAACAGGCAGTGGCTGGAAGCGAAAAGCCGAAGATCGGGCTAAGTGGCATGTCCTGGGATAGACATATACATATCCAGCAGTGGACTATGTAAGGTTGATGATGATGATGATTATTTGAACAGAAGTAACAGAAAACAGCTAAATAACTTTTTTATATGAGAAGCGAAAAATTTCGTTCATAAAATGATTATGATTTTCGTATTCAAATTTGCAAATGAGTTAATTAAGTATGTGATTTTTTTTATTGCCATTTAAAACCGATTACAAACAAATTATATTTTTTTTTCTGTGTTAAAGAAATGAGTACGGAATCCTAAAAACAGAAGTGCGTGCCGTGGGATTTGAACTCATGACCTCCAGATTAGAAGCCAGTCGGTCTCCCAATACCGAAACTTATTTAATTACTGGGTGTTTAAATACAAATATTTTATTGATAACACCAAAGTTACAAATCGAATTCCGTAATATATCATTAAATATGTTAAATCACTGATTACATGTCAATGAAAAAAAAGTCAATATAAAGTACCTACTCATTATTTTTAACGCAGAAAAAAAAAATATAATTTTTTTTTTTTTAATCCTCCCTGCGTAATTAACCAAACACAGCTAAGAACCACCGCAAGGATGGCTTTCAAATTAAAAAAACCGCATCGAAATCGGTCCATCCGTGTGAAAGCCACGATGCCAAGACAGACACACACAGACAGACAGACAGACATCGACGTCAAACTTATAACACCCCTCTTTTTGCTTCGGGGGTTAAAAACCCCCGAGGTTTCGGAAGAGAACGACCACAAACACCGTGACACGAGATTCTTATAGATATAGATTAGTGTAACATATATTTACCTCAACTCTTTTATAAATTTCTAAATACAACCACGAGGCTTGGTAAATACCTAAACAAAAAGAATACATTCGGTGTACCGTTGTAACCTCAACTCGGTGAGTCATAGCTGCAGTGGGATAGGGATGAGAAAAGTCGATTATTTCGAATGACACTTTGTCTATATCGACTTTTGGTTTAAAATAAAACATAGTGCAACGGTAAATACAGTAAATTTCATGAGATTTAATTGTAAAAAGAAAACACTAAAGACAACTTATTCTGAAATGCAATTTTTTTAATCATCCTTATATCGCAAATACAAATATTTGTCGGTTTTTATGTACGTATGTTTGTTCATTTTTCAGGACGTACACGGCTTAACAAATTTGGTTGAAATTTAAAAAGCAGAGACATTATAATGTGGATTAAATCTTAAGATACTATTTACCCCGAAAAATCCAGATAAATCCGCTTGTAATAAATATACTTACATTGTATCTCCAATTTACTTGATGGTAAATGGATGGTCTTTTTAAAAGAAATTGATTCAATAAAGTAATTGATTATAAAATTCTTATTAGATAAACTCAACTCTCTTCTCATTAGATTAAGGACTTAGCTACGAAACTATTTATCAAGATAAGGTGTTTGTTAATGTAACAATTCCGTGATACACTAGAATACCTACTAATATAAAAGCAAAAGTAGATATGTACTATAACAATACGCTTTGTTACTTTCTACCTATAAAAATAGCTTTATAATGGCTCAATTAACTGGAGTGTTTAGATAATTGTCACTTAGGCTAAAAAGAATAGAAAATGACATGTTTGCACAAAAAACATAGAATGTTGCCTGTCATTTAGTAATACGTTATGCAAAATCTGTCATTAGTGTCAATAAAAAGTTTTTCAATTTTTCTTGCTATTCCATTAATAACATAATTGTAGCTTTCGTTGTTAGGGCCTTAAGGTTTATATTCTTCCCCAACACAATTCCACAATTTCCCCAACTCCCTTCAATTGATTCCAATAAGATAAGTTTATGGATTCCATATAGTTCCATAATGTAAAAGTAATGAGACAAGCGAGACGTTCTCTTGATGGTAAGTGAGTTGAATCGATTTGATTCCACTTTTATTGTTCGAACGGCTAAAGCGTGGAATATGTTACCCGAGTGGGTGTTACTAATAGATACATATGGGTGTCTTCAAGTCGAGAGTGAATCGGTATCTTCTAGGCAAGCGTGCTCCATCGTAGGTCGCATCTTCACTTAACATCAGGTAAGATGGTGATAATAAGCAAGCTGATAATTAAAAAAAAGATATTTAAACGCATGTTATTCCAGCGACACACAGAACTTTGAATAGCAAAACAAAGTCCAGGGTATGGCCACTTTGGCACTCATTACTTTGAAATATTAGATGGTTAATCTCAACAGCCTTGTAATTCCGCTAGCTGCAGTACCAAAGCTTCAAAGTAGAACACCGTAATGTTCGCACACTACTGCTTGGCGACTCAATATCTGATACTGTGGTATATACCATCAAGTAACACCGTTTGATCACGAAGATAATTTATTGTTAAGTATCCAAGATATACAATTAATGTATTTTTTTTAAATTAAATTGGGATGTGGCGTTAAATAATAGCGAAAATTCTTTGGATGTAGTTTGTTCTGAAACATTGTCATTTTTATTAATTGGCTATAGTATATTGCGTGTTTTTTGTGCTTTAGAACGCTTTTTAAAATTAGTGCTTTATCAAATAATAGTATGTATTAAATTAAAATAAGTTTTGTTTTAAATTTATTTCTCTAATGCACAATAGTATAACAGTAAAAAATATATTATATTAAGTAAGTAGATTAATTTGACTGCCCTTATAGATAATTTGATAGTTTATTTTAAATCAAGTAAGTTTGCGATAGACTACACCCTGTCTGATGTCAGACAGTAGTGCGATAGAGGATGGAACACGCTTACCTAGCAGGAGCCTTTTTAATCTGTATTTGAAGACACCCATATCGTACTTTGCAAAGATCACAGATTATGGCAGAGAAAAATAGTAGTAGTTCTGCTTCAAAGTTAAGGGCGTGGGTTCGATTCTTACTCGGGACTAACTTTTATGTGACGGACACTGATGTTTGTTTGTTTATTCTGTTTCTGGGTGTACTGTATATAATTAAAAAAAAAAAAAGTATTAGTATTCAATCAAAGTATAAGTATTCAATCAGTTTTTTTTGTTCCTACACACAAGTCCTACAAGTTTTGCTTAGTTTGGGGCTAGGTGGCGCTGTGTGGCCCTCCAGTGTTTATTTATTTATTTTTGAAAGTCTTACCTAGATAACTTGTCTTATCGAAAAGTCCAGATTAGAGTCAAGTCGATCACCACAATCAGGAAACTCAATAAATAATTCATAAAGTATCGATACATAGTGTTGTTCCTCGACGCGGTAAAGGGTGACCGACGGAGTGTCGCCGCGGTAACAGGGGGCGTTACCACTCCTTAGGGTTGTACCGAAATTAAGTCTATCAAACATTTATTTTAAAATTCAAAAATATATTTGTATACTGGGTCATAAACTTGAGGAATTGTACTTATTATTATAAAAACTGTTACACTAGCCAACACTATTCACGAACAAAGAAGCAGTTCTATAGAAAAATTTAGTTTTATCTTGACAAAATGTATGAAGCAGGTGACTTTTCACGTGTTCAAAGTTGTCCTGATAATAAAAGTTGTTAATAATTATGTGTACAGTGTACAGTACCCCCTTTCGGATTAGCTTACCTTACGCTTATAGCCTAAAAATATAATGTAATTTTAGTAATAGAGTGAATATGAAGAACTACTATAATTAAAAATAATTAAAAGACGCATGTATTGTATATTTTTTTTAATATATATTTTTTTATTTCTTCTGACATCCGTATATAAACCGATGTATGTACTTGTATGTGTGTTTCCATAGCGATATAGAGTTCAAAGCGGCGTGACCAATTTTGATAAAATTTTCAGCCAATCTTTAGATTAGCCCAGCTTGTGATCCTGTGAAGCTTAGTAGCAATCGAACGCAGTTTTTTTTCTAAAGTGCACCTAAACAAGAAGATAGTGACATGTAAATCGACATGGGTACATACGTGCCTATGTGTATTTAAAACTTAAGAAGTTCTGTATTTTACCCTTAAGTTGTAATATTTTAATAATTTTGATCCAAAAAAAGTTTTATTTTTATTTCAGATAGTTGACAGCCCTAACCAAAAAGGGGACACAGGGGGAAATATGCTCCTCACAGGGGAGCCTATTGTCCACGCTGGCGGCGATACATCAACGTTGAATATCAATGCAGCACATCTATCGTCCTGGTTTAGCCTCATCGGATATAATTCAGCAATTCGGGAGTTGATGACGTGATTATTAAGATCTATGAACGTGTGTTTATTTGTCATATTTCTTGGCTAACAGGGTAATATTTTTTGTCAAGTTTAGTAAATAAGGTAAGATGAATTTTTTTGTTATACGCCGGAAATCATAAGAAAAAAGTACAAAGTAAAAACAAAATAATAATGAAGCGATTAGATTTAGCACATAATATCTAGTACCTGGTTGACCGAGCATTGCTCGACTGAAAATAAGGATAAAACGACGTTTTCCGAAAATGAAACCTAGCTAGATCAATTTATCGCCTCCGAAACCCCCTGGATACAAAATTTCATGAAAATCGTTGGAGCCGTTTCCGAGATTCAGAATATACCTATATATATATATATATATATATATATATATATATATATATATAGGTATATATATATATATATATATATATACATATATATATATACAAGAATTGCTCGTTTAAAGATATAGATATACTAAATGTAACTAAACGGAATAGTTAGTTTGTTTAAACGCGCTAAGGTTTGGAATTACCAGTCGGATTTAAATAATACTTTTGACTTTAATAGCTCTTTTCTTGTTGAAGGTATACAATTCATTTTTTTAATTCTGTTAAGACTACAGCTCGTCTTATGTTAAGCGACGATGTGGTCGAAGATGGTAAAGCACACCTAGCCTGGCTAGAGCTGGCCAATAGAGCAGCCAATAGAACTGGCTCTCAAGTGAGGCTGTCGGAACACACCGTTAGTGGCTTGGCGGCAGATTTAAGATCATGATACGACCCTTAGAATGGTGGGTGAAACCGTCTGGTACAGCTAGTTATAACGGTAGCATTGCAACCATAATAGTTTTAAGGAAGTCTTGTCGGGAACTTTGTAAAATCATATCGCTTAATTATATAACTTTTTTAAACTCTAGTTTTTATGTTGGTTTAAAAGTAATGGTATTTCCATCATACGCACGAGAAAAGAATATAAAGTGTTGAAGCATATTCTTTTGAAACTGGACATTATTTTTTGCAAAGTTATTACTCTACTAAGGCTTGGACTGGACTTGACTGTGACATTTTTTTGAAACTTTTACTATGACTGAGATTTTGTCTTGATGAGATTTTATCTTAAGACACTTAAAAACAAGAATTATTTGACACTGGTAGAAACTTAACGCGCGATGCCAAAAATTAAAAAAGAAATTACCTAGTCACAACTAGGCACGTTGCGTAGATTAAACCTCAATTCATGACAATTTTTGTTTAGTCTTATTTTCAACGGTTCAGTTACTGAATGTCTAATTTTTTGAACATCAGATTCTTCAAAAGTCATTTATGAAAAACTATTAAAAAAGTCGACGGAGAAAAGATATAAAGAAACTTATATAGTAAATTTTATTCCATCGCTCTGTAAGATATAACTGACCATTAGATTTTATAACTATGTTAGTAAAACGGAATAGATTAAATTTTGAATTCTAGAAACCCTGAAGATAATTTCGATCGTATACTAAATAGTAATGGCTGCCCCAATTTCCTAACTAAGCTTAAAACTTAAAAGTTATCAAAACTTTCTGGAAAATGCACTGCAATTGAAACTAAATTTAAAAATAGTACACAGTGTAAAAACGTCTTTAAATAACCCGTGCAGAAATTTGAAATATATTAACTAGATTTTAAATTTTATTACAAATTGCGCTACAAATAGTGACCGGTCGTATCGTCACAAAGTATTATTTTCCAAATTTTGTGTTTTCTAGAGACATAAATAGTTGTGTTTTATTAATAAAGTGCCGTAATTACGTTTGAGAGTGTGGAAAAGTGATATAATGTGACTTTTCGTGTTGCTTTGAAAATTCGTGAAATTAAATAAATTCACCCACAACTTTAGTCGGGGAACACCGAACTTGACCAAGACTTACTTTGTGTGACTTTGACTGTGACTGAGACTTATTTATTGTGTTTTTTTATAAAACATTTGGAAATATTGAAAAACTTGACACAACCAAATGCGACGCAAAACAAAAAAAAAAGAAGTGAATTGATCTTTAACGATCACCGATGTTAAGCAACGAACGATCCGGCCATGTTTTGGATGGGTGACCATAAATGTCATATGTTTTTTTTTTCTACCTTGGTGAGACCATTAATTGTAGTTCGGTTGTTTGTTTTACCGTTAAGCTTTAAAGCAATATGAACTCTGACACTACCTACGACTAGCTTCTTAGTATAATTATGTAATCATTCTTACTTAATAGGTATAAAAATACAATAAGCGTAAACCAGTAGCGTAATTAATCAGGTTGTGGAAGTCTGCCGGCGTCTGTGTTCCCTGTTAGGTACAATATGGGCGTCTTCAAATCTAGAGTAAATAGGTTTTCTTATAGGTAAACGTGCTCCATCTTAGACCGCACTATTGCTTAACATCAACACCACTCAAACACGAATATATATTTTTTTTTTTAAATATCCTAAATCAAAAACCGTTACAAACCAAACAGTGTTTGAAAAAGTTATCTATAAAATAATCAGAACACCTGTGTTTACTCTTCACATATAAATAAAAATATTTGACGTAAATTAAGGCTAAGGATCTAACTGGGTCGTAAGGTGATCAGATATTTTATAGGTCACGAGGTCAATTTAGGGTTGATTTTATATATTGTGGTTTGAGACAAAAGAACTTTTGAAATTTTCTGGCTTACATTAAATTTTCAATGAGTGGTGTTATTTTTATTTATTTGAAATGAGGTATCTATTATAGAGATCACCTCAAATTACCCCTTAAATATTTATTTGATTCTGTTTTCTAGTGTTTGTTGTTATAGCGGCAACAGAAATACATCATCTGTGAAAATTTAAACTGTCTAGCTATCACAGTTCATGAGATACGGCCTGGTGACAGACAGACAGACAGACAGCGGAGTCTTAGTAATAGGGTCCCGTTTTACCCTTTAAGTACGGAACCCTAAAAATTAGTATATTTAGGTAAAAGTATATTTTAATTCTTTTTCTTATTTATTTAGCACTATTAATTGACTACTTTTTTAATTCATTTGGTAAGTACTTCTACCCAGGATAAATATTTATGTGACGAATTTGGATGTTTGTTCTGTGTCTGGATGTTTATCATATATGTTAGAAGTTATTTTAAGTATTTAAGAATTCTATCAGTTGTCTGGTCACCACAGTACAAGCTTTGATTAGTTTAAATATAGATGGCTCTGGATAAAAATAACTACATTCATTTATTTACGAAATAAACGCTTCGATTCCGCATTCTTAATACGTACAGCGAGGATGTGGAACTCTCTGCCGGCACTGTTTTTCTCGCGAAGTACAACTTGGGTGTCTTCAAATCCAGAGTAAAAAGATTTTTCTAGGTAAGTGTATTTCATCTTAGACCATCAGGCAGGGTGTGGTCAAACGCAAACCTATCACTATCACTACTCACTACATAGTATAAAACAAAGTCGCTTTCTCTGTCCCTATATCCCTATGTATGCTTAAATCTTTAAAACTACGCAACGGATTTTGATGCGGTTTTTTGAAATAGATAGAGTGATTGAAGAGGAAGGTTTATATGTATAATAATATCCATTAAATAGTGGAGAAATACTGTTATTTTTGAGGTTTATACCCGTGCGAAGACGGAGCGGGCCGCTAGTTTAGTATAAAAATAAAAATAAAAAACTATCCAGTCAGGGGATTTAAACGTAATAAATATGTAAGAAACATAACACAAATACTTTAACAACAATCATTATTACTAACATTTATGATTCCTTTGTTAAAAATAATATTTGCATGCATCACAATGATTACTACAAAACTATTGCAAATTGTTTTTAATGATCTACAAAAAATACTTGTCTTTTTTGACCCTTTCTTTTTTTGTTATAAACTAAACACATGTAATCTGTATTATTTATGGTCAATTATGTCGTGGAAACGGACATTCCGCATTGTAAAGGACAATTTAGGACCTTTTCTATTCCTACTGTTGGACATTTAGATGTAGTTGTCTTGTCTGGTTATATCAAAGGGTTGTTCAAATAATTTTGCTTTCATGGAGTTGCTTTTATGCTATTTATTTTTATTGTAATACTAGAAAATTGTAATACTATGCCTTGAAAGTTCACTCGCTTTTTCCGGAATAAAAAGGTTCTATGTTAATTTAGGGCTTATAATATACGCATGCATGCTAAATTACTTTTGAATCCGTTCAGCTATGATGATTTGAACGATGATAGCCCAGTGGTTAGTGCGGTCGGTTCACACGCTGAAGGGCGTGAGTTCAAACCCTTATAATAAGCTTGAGCTGACGGTGTAGGAAAACATCGTGAGGAAACCGTGGAAAGCAAGGTGATAGCGTACATTCTAGTACTGGAATGGTACGACCCTCAAGATGAAAATCTATCGCAAGGAAGATAGAACAACGGTGTGTTCCGGCAGCTTCACTTGAGAGCAAGTTCTATTCCAGGCTAGGTGATCTTATCATCTTCAACCACACCGCCATTTAAGATCAGGTGAGCTATAGTGAAGCACATAACCGGTCAACAATAAAAAGCCATTTCGTCGTAATGAAGTAACAAACACACATATAGACAAAAATTTACATTTATAATGATGTAACTGATTGGTACCAAGTATAAAAAGTTACAAAACTCTACTACGTTGTTCTGGTGATAAACACCTGTCGTGATATCAATAATGATATGCTTGACCGTTACAGTGGCACACCGAACCAAAAAAATTATCCTTTTTTAAATAAGAACCATAAACAACTAACCTAACCTGAACCAGAGTCCAGAAATAACCAGAAACAGAATTTAACCAAATATTTTTAATTTATACTTTATTGCCAGGTCAAAAATATAGATAGAACAATTCAGAAAACAACTCCATACCATTCTATTCCATAGCATAGCCAATAACTTGACAAAAATTTGTTCCCGTAACTCAACAACATTGTCTCTTAAAGAAAGAAAGGTGACGCAAAAGAACCATGTCTCATTTTATAGGACTACAAAACTCATAAATTCTACACTTTATGATCTAGAATTAATGCAAGAGAGCTCATTACTGGCTATTCTTTGGATATTTGTTTATGGGTCAAGAAAGAGTAACGTGTGAAAGGGGTGATGAGGAAGGGTTTAGTTTTTTGTCGGTGCTCTGGAAGTCGTATTTTAAATTATGTCGCTATGAAGAAAGGTGACAAAATTATAGTTTTTTTTTCATAGTTATAAAGAGCGACAATAATCCAGAATAAAATTATAGATGAAGAAAATGAACCAAGAATTTCGTGCTATTCTGATTAAAAATTGTTGAATGTTTCAGCAAATTAAATAAAACAATTTTACGATTGCTTGAAACAGACTTATCTGAATGTTTTGCTTTTGTAGCGATGATAGCTCAGTGGTTAGCACAGTCGGTCCATACGCTGGAGGGCATTCAAATCTTAACAATGAGTGTGAGCTATCGGTGAAGGAAAACACCACGAGGAAACCGCAGCATGATGTTAGGTTGCTTTCTAGTAATTGGCTAGCGAGGTTTAGTTGATAATCTTAGTCTTACTTGAAATCTAATTCCCATTCCAGGCTATGCGCGTTTACCACATTTGACTACAACGGTGAGTTGTAGTCTAACACCTTTCAAAAATTGTTGTAATCAACACAATGTTGGAAAAACGTAACTTGTATGAAAGTTTAAGAATTATATAAATAAAACTAGGGGACTTGAACATATCATATCACAGATTTGAATCAAAGATATAAAGAAACAGGTTTAGAATACAGAACGTGACAACTGAAAAGATTGTGCTTATTACCTTGTTTAATAAACATTGCAACATAGTTGATTATTGCCAAAACTGGTTTACAGGGTTATTAAATGCGTTACAAAGGGACAAGCCCTTTCTAAGAAACATGTTGACAAATGCGCAAAAATCAAAACTAACAAAAGTAGACAACCAGAAGTGTATTTTAATATCCTTGTTCTTATAGAACCACTTGAATTTTTAATGGTCGATAAAATATTTCTATTGAAGTGTTTGATGAGAGAACTATTAATTTGGATGAATTAACTCGAAGAGTAATTGTAGACTGGACTATAATTCTGTGTGAATTTTTGCAATTAATGTTTTAGAATCTTGAAAGACTAGTCTTTTAGAGTAGCTGATCCAAATTACCAACCTGTGAACTAATGCTATAAAAGTAACAACATTTTTTTTTTTTTTTTTAATACTTAGCTTATAATAAACTAAAATGTTTTAACTTGTTACATGGGAATTTCGTAATTATATGCCAGTCGTTACATTAATTAGATCAAACAATATTAAGCTTTGAATACTTATGGTTATATAATATAGCTATTATAGAAATCTATAATAACCAAGATAAAAGAAACCTAAGTGAAAAAGTTACTCGAATAATTTTAATTATGTTTAATAACCATAAATGTAGGAATTCTTTTTGTACTACATCGGAACCATATATTAAAATGGGGTCAGCAAATGCAACAATGAAGATACGTTACAGCCATTAAGTATCTTATTTCACACCTCTCCAAACATTTAACGTTCTCTTAACACATAAGAACAAAGATAACACATCATTAATCCAAAAATGGTCAAATAATGACCATGAATAAATGATGTACTCCGATAACGAAGGGTCTTGAACAATAAAGCGGAGAGGTGTAACACAAGGAAGTATTTTCGGGCCACTATTATACATTAATTGTACGTGACGGAATTGTATCACAATATGTCAGTAGATTGATGTGAACTCATTGTGATTATGATTGTCATTGAAGTTTTGAATAGATTTTTTGTCGATAGAAATGCTTATTTCATTTTTGAGTCCAGACATGAGAAATGGAGGAACATTTTTAATGTATGCGTAAAGTAGGTAACAGAATACCGAATATATCAATTTGACAGTAAAGTTGTTTATCTCTGCATAATGGTGCCAAACGTCATTATTATTTCGAGTTGCAACTACGTGATCTGAAATACATTTAATTGTGTCTTAAGTAAGTAGTTAACCATTCTTAATATTTAAGCTAATATAACATTGGTAAGTAGAATATTTAAAAAATAGCAAATATTTATAAGTCGCATATAAAAGTGAAATCATCTTGGCTCTAGGATTTTTGCTTGTCATACATGAACTAGAGCTAGATGCATTTTAGTGACGCCTAGAGAGCCTAGTGAGCCTTAGAGTAAAATTGACAAAATTTTAGGGAGCAGTGGGATCGATGCTATAACACTAATCCAGACTCTGATAACAATTTTGACATTAAGTAGTTTTTTGTTTTTCTGACATTTTTTATTGTTATTTAATTTGATATATTATTATCTTATTTTTTATTTGTTTCACTTTATACTTCAATTTTGTTTTTAATTTCAATATGTGAGATTTTAATGTAATTGGCTTGATCGTGCTTAATCTCAATAAATACAATTTATTCTAATGTTTTATTTATATGCGTGTAGTCTATGTAAGACTAACAAAAGATGTTAGGCCAACGAATCTTAAAAATACTTTTGGTACAACATTGCATCTGTTCTATACTCTTATCTATGATAGGTAAATATTAAAATACTACAAAATAATCTCGTATTAACAATAATGTTGCTGTTATAAATTTCACATCTCGAAAACCAATAAATATCAAACATTACTAGAATTAAAATGAGTCATTCTATATCTCAGAAAAATTTTAATCTCCGAGGCCAACGAACCCACATAGCTAAGCTGTGACAAAGAACAGACGACCCAGAGTTCACAGGTCATAATATATTCAGAAAATGTATTGTATGCCAGACTCCTTATCCTATAAGGGTATTAGACAATGTCGTACTCGAAGATCTTTATCTGTTGGTATAAAAAGAGGTTGAAAGGTAGTCTATTGGTTTGAAGTGGATGATGGACAATAATTTAGTTGAGCATCATTAATTTCGTGATAAGATCAGTGGTGATGATGTTTTGTTTTTTTTTTTGTGACATAGCTTTACGTGTGAATGTAGAATGCGTAGTTTTAATTGATGAATTATTTTAATTTGTTCTTCGTCTATTTTTATTATTATTAATGCTTTTAACATGTAATGTGCGTTTGTTACTTGGTGTAGGTCATATATTGCAAGCCAAATTAGAAAGTTCTGTTATCCTCAGAGCTAAAATTTGTCACCTTAGTTCAGTTTAAATGACAATGCATTTTTTTGTAAGCACGTCCTGATTCTTTATCCAACATTGGCTCTAAACGATCATTTGATTTTGACTGTTCGTTTTTAATTACACTATTATCCGTCTACTGCTCATTTTTTTTTTAAATAATTATTTATTATGGATGTTGTTACAACTAAAATGATTACACGCCCTCATAACTATTTCATAATATTACTAGCTAGATTTTACCGTACATTATAATTACTTAAAGATGATCTAGAATAATAATGTTAAATGTTTAATGTTGTTTGTTGTTGTTGTTATGTCTATCTATAATGGTTTTTTTTTGGGTGAAGACTGCGTTTGACTAGAGCTCACGTCTTGATGTTAAGTAAAGGTATTGTCAAAGATGGTAAACACACATAGCAATGAAACTGGCTCTCAAGCTCAAGCTGCCGGAACACACCGAGATTGATAAAGGTGGTAGCTATGCAGACGAGTACTATAAAGTACCCTACCACCACGCTATGGTTTCTTCACGATGATTTCCTTCACCGGCAGCTCAAGCTCATTGTTGGGGTTTGAACCCACGCCCTTCGGCGTGTAAACCGACTGCACTATATGATGATGATATGATAATCTATCATTTATTAATTATACCTTCCTTAAGTCAGTCGATACTTTTAACATACCGATCTAGATCACAAAAATGATATATTGTAAACTATGCCTACTATAGATCAGCGATGCTACAATATGTACAGATACTAGGTATATATTATATCTATAATGAAAATGAATCTTCCTCAATAATGCTTACTTGGCAGTATTACGAGTATCTGTGAAAACAAGCGTATCGAATGTTATAATTCATAATAGAAACCGTTATTTTCGATTTCAGATGTAAGCAATGATAGTAAAGTCTATTGACTCCTATAATCCAACAACGCCAAACATGAGCTAGGTATAGTTCATTTGTAAATACTGTCAGGAACGAAGTCGGACACGTTTATCAGATAATGTTGATCTTGTCCTTCGGTCGAAGTCTTTGAGGTGAGATGAATTTAGCTATATGATGTTCCAATGTTGTAACGGAGGAGGAAAAAAAACCTCTTTAATAAAGTTAGTGTGAATGACGTATTTTTGTCACAATTTTCTTTTACTTATGCGGGATTACTCACGTTTAATTATATCGGAAACTCCGACTATAGTTTCGTATACAATTATCCGGTGGCCTTCATCATGGATACAAAGCTGCGCGTGCAGCCTCGTCTTTATTTGCACTAATGAATTTCGGATGTGGCCGAAACTATACTCGTAGTCGGAGTTTCCGATATATTTAAACCTGAGTAACCTCGCATAAATAAAACAAAAATGTGTCAATGACAATGTCTAACAATTTTAATTTGATTAATTTATTCTATTAAAGTTATAATTTTCAGGGCCCAGTTTATTTCTCAATTCTAACGTAAAAGTTTGTCATCCGTACGGACAATGGTGGTCATTCTGCGCGGAATGCATGTAATTTTAGAGTCTTCCTCACATGTACAACTATTTGTTTCATCCCCAAACAAGCGGGAGCGCAATAAGCTTCCTTGAAAAGAATATAATTTACGAGTAGAGGTGACATTCTGTCGTTTTCGGCGTATATTCGGTTACGACATTTTTGTATGGTTACATTTTGACATAATTTAATGTAACTTGTTTTTTTTTTTAATATCCTGTTAGCTCATTTTATACTTGTAATTTCGTTCAGAGCTGACGGGCGTGGGTTCGGTCCCACTCAGGTAACATTTATGTGACGAACATAGATGTTTGTGTTTTAAGTATGTTTAAAAAAAAACGTATAAAAGCATTCAATCAGCTATTTGGTTCCTATAGTACAAGCTTCGCTTAATTTAGGGCTAGATGTCGCTATCTGAGTTTTTTATTGAAATCTTCCACGAAAAAACATAAATGAAATCAATTTGAAGCCGAGAATATTTCAGTGTTGTCTTTTAGGATACATTTTCATACATAACTAGTGACTTTATAGTAACAAAGTATTACTAAGTACCATTTTATTGTTAGTAAGAGTAAATAGAAATTACATGAAACTTGGTTAGTCAGGGATAAAAACACGGGTTAAAGTTAAAATGAAAAGAAAACCTTAAACCTTCACCTGGATCGCAAACCTTAGGTACTTTACGGGTTCCTGTCGCGAATGACCCGACACGCACACGGCAATATCATTGAACAAAAAAAAAACACACAAATCTTACGCAGAAGTATATAAGTTTACTGAACAATATAATTCAATAAAAACTAGCATATTCTGTTTAAAAATAATAAATTAATAATATCAAAAAATTAACCTGCTTTTAAGATTAATTAAAAGTCATGTTATTTTTAATTTTATTTAATGTCGGTCTGCTTTGTCACTAAAAACTATTTTGGAAAATTCGGCATAAATGCAAAACCGAATTTCGTTTCACGAGATTCTTTATCTCTATTCCAGCACTAGTTTTCCCAGCGAGACAAGAAAGAAAGTAATATTTAGCTGAGAGTAAATATTTCTACGTGCTTCGGCGGGATGTCCCATAAATTGTGTCTTGTAAAAGAACCTTAATGGAACCTGCGATTGTATTCTTTCAAAATTAATATAGAATTTTCTGGATTGAAAAATATACTAAAGATTTTTGTCAATACGATATAAGAAAATATATATCTGAAAATTATTGTATTGATAAAAGATTTACATAGACCGATATGTGTGTGTGTGTGTGTGTACTTATACATATATGCTATTCATGTGGTCATGTATACAATGTATATCCTAATGTGTTGTTGTTGTAGTGTTTTGTGTGATAAAATAAATGTATTCTTTCTTTCTAAAAACATAATTTAATTCTATGTCATCATCATCATCATCATCTCAGCCGTAGGGCGTTAACTGTTAGATATAGGCCTCCATTTCCATAAAGACCGCTTGGCTTATATTCAGCGTGTTCCCGCAGAAGACAGTAAAAAAACCTAAATAAAGACGTTATGATATTTCATATTAGGTCGTTTGTCCATCTTGGTGGGTGGACATCCTACGCCGTGCTTGGCGGTACGTGGTCCGTGGCAATTCATTAAGGTGGCATTGGATTTTTTTTAAGGTATGACATGCTAAGTGTTTTGACCACAGCTCATCTGATGTTGTGACGGTGTGGTCGAAGATGGTAAACACAATGGTGATCTAGCCTGGAATGAAGACATCCATGTCAGGTAAACAGCCAACTTCATTAGGATTTCACCCACGCCGCGCCGCTGCCCCATGAAATTTTGCCTTAGAGGCAATGCCCCAATCCCCCAATCCCCCTTCCCTTAATATACCACTACCTCAAAGTTTTAAATCTTAACTTCCATATCTACTGACAAAAGTCCATTAATATAAGCAACAATGTAACTTAACGTCTTAATAGTAAAAACTTTGCAGCTTCATCCAGTAAATGTCTTTATACAGATAGAAGCTGTCATGTCCTTTAAAGCTATTTAAAATGAATCACTAAAGTACTTTATCACAGTAAGCAGTATGTGCAACAATGTGTATGCTTACAATTAGATTGGTGGAATTTTTATTGCGAAAAAGTACTAAACAGTTATGTCCTGCAAAAGGTAATGAAAATATTTTCCATCTCTTGTTTATTACGAGACGATATTAAATTTAGGTTCTGTAAACATGGGGATATCAGTCCTTATTTCTTTTTTAATAAAATTTTCATACTACAAGATTATTTTTTAATAGTTTTGGTTTTATTACTAGTTAAATAGTATGACATGAACAAGTAGTTTTTTATAGTTAATTAAATGTCAATTGGTCAAAAACAAATACAAACGATATTACGGGGACTCAACACAAACCCATGAAAATATTTTAATATATTATATAGGGTTTTTTTCTAAAATAACTTAAAATCACTGTAAAATAGAGTTTTTACAAAAATTACAATCAACGCAGACTGACAGAAAAGCGGCGGAAAACTATTACATATTTATATATAATTAATTTGTATTATTTTTGGAAGGTAATCTCAATTTCGTTCACAATGTATTTCTGGCTACTCCACACTAAACGCATTGGATTAACGACATAAGTCAACTTATTTTACGAGCAGGGACTGTTAAAAGTTGAGTATACAGTAACCAACTTATTAATGTAGTTGACAAAATGATAATACAAAAAAATCTAAGCGATAGTAGGATTTTTTGGTGAGATAAACGAAAGTGGCTCCCTCAGTCAAGTCTGTGGACAAGTTAGTCGCATCGTACATTGCGTTGGACTACCGTAAGTTGGTATATGTTGCGCAGGTCAGTTACTTGCGTTTTATAGCTGGTATTATATTTAATGGAAGACCGTGATTGTGAGATTTTGCTTTGTTTTGTGATGACGCAGCATTAGACGCGTTTTTTTATTTTTAACTAGCCCTGGCTTCGCACGGGTGCATTTTAGATACTAATGTGGTGCATATCCATGTATTATACATAAATTAACCTTCCTCATGAATCACTCTGTCTATTGATGGAAACCGCATTAATATCCGTTGCGTGTTTTTTTTAAACTAAAATAAAATAGTTTGTACCTACACACAATAAATTCTTATGCATACTCTCTCATACACACATTCACTCCCCCGCATACACACTAATTACCACAGGGCTCGGACTACAGCCTGTTGATTTTACCAACGTCGTCTGTTCAAAATCAAAAAGTCATTTTTTCAGTTTAGGCCCTGGTAAGGCACTTATGAATGTTAAGTTACATGTTTGCATCAACCACCGGCTCGTAATTACACTTCAACTGAGAAGACTCCGGCAAGAAACTCAGCAAGGCATTTTTTTTGTGGACCTTTCTTTTCATATTAGGTTACAGTTTATACAGTTTACAGTTATAGATATTAATACATTATGCTTACTACAATTGTCACTTAGCCAGGGGGATGCAAGTGCAGAGAGAAGCTACTACAACCATATATTCCTGTCTTCCGCGTAATGAGCCACCTTATAGTAGGCTTTGTCAATTAACCTCTGCTTTATAAAATCTTTGAATTTATTATAGGACATTTTAGTTACCTCAAGTGGGATTTTATTATAGAATCTAACGCAATTCCCGAGAAAATACTTATTAGCTTTAGATAACCTGAATCTAGGTGTCACAATTTTATCTTTATTTCTTGTTCAAATGATTACCTTGATGTTTCTGACTTGCTATAGCCGTGTCACCAGCTAATGCGGTGAAAAAGTGATAATCACAATATTTGACACTTTTTTATTATAAATAGGTTCGTGTTTGACCACATCCTGGCTGATGTAATGCAGTGCGATCTAAGATGGAGCACGTTTACCCAGAAGGAACTCACTGACTTTAAAGTGACCAGAATGCTGGCCTCTGCTTCGGTCAAAAGCGTTTCCATTCGGCGTGGCAATGCTGCCAGCATTAAGTTAGTAGTAGATTTTTTCATTAGTTCTCAACATATTAAGCTTATTATTTGGTAGCTTTTTTATTAGTTTCAATTGGATGCGAAATATTTGTCAACGGAATAACAGCGTCGAAACGTAACTGCGCTCACGGTAGACAGCGAGCGTCGAACCTGTTAACCTTACTTTATGGGTTCTGTATGCACTTTATTGCAGTAAAACGTAGATTCTGCGATCATTGGAAGTGTTATGTCATACTTACTCACATTTTAATTAATGAGTGGGTTTTACTTTGGGAACTGACTTGGTTTGACACTTTCTTGTTTAACTTATGATATTTGATTAGGTCGAGTATTTTGACAGTGCAAAACGAGACAACAGTTTGCACTGCGGTTGAATTGTACGTAATGACGTATTCATAATTTTCTAGTTCAAGTTAATGTTAAATTTCGATATTATTTTAATTTGTTTTTTTTTTTATGATACTTACAGAACACCCAGACACAGAACAAATATGTATCGTTACATAAATATTTGTCCTGGTGGGAATCGAACCCGTGCTATTGAAGCAGATATTCTACCAAATCAGCAAACAGGGCAGTCAAAATAATAAACTCCTCGTTCAAACTAACCTTCATAGTCTTAAATATCGTCGCAAAGTTGCTAGTTTGTTGGTTTTTTATCGGATTCATTTCGGAGAGTGTGCTTCAGTACTGCATTCTCTAATTCCCCCATGCCCGGACGACCAGAAGCTCGAAATAGCGACATCGTTTCATGGTTGACGGTCCAAAAACGTACGAAACGATTTGAATCTACTTTCATTGTACGAACAGCTAAGCAATGGAATTCGCTACCCGAGTGGGTGTTCCCTGATAGATACAATCTGGGTGTCTTCAAGTCGCGAGTGAATCGATATCTTTTAGGCAAGCATGCTCCACCGTAGATCGCCATCTGAGATGGCGGTCAAACGCAAAATAATCATAATATTAAAAAAAAAAAAAATATGTGTGATTTTCACTCAAATCCGTTCACCCGTTTTTGTATGATCGAGTAACATCCAAACATCCAAACTTCTAAACATCCAATCAACTTTGACATTTATAATATTAGCAGGATCCACTCGAGCAGCAAATTCCACTATACAACGGTTCACATGTGGAATCTAAACGTTTTGTTGGAGATGGGTGTAATTATGATGTCACTTCCATTGTCTGAATATCAATGAAAACCACGTGTCACTGTTAATTCAATTTTTCGCCGGCATCGCGCCGTGACATTGTTGTGGACATATCCCGAAATGTGTGGTTTCACATATTAACGACACCGTAACAGATTTTATTACTCCGGCGCACCCATTTTAATCAAAGCTATTCTGTTTGCTAATGAGATTGCAACGTATACGACATTGTATTTGTTTTTTATGTAAAAACAATGAGCTTGAGCTGCCGGTGAAGAAAAACATCATGTGGGAACCATAGCGTGGTGGTAGGGTATTTTCAAGCACTCGGCTGGCTAGCTACCACCATCAAGTTTAAAAGTGTATTCCGGCAGCCTCACTTGAGAGTCAGTTCCATTCCAGGCTAGGTGTGCTTTGCCATCTTCGACCACACCGTCACATCAAATGAGCTGTGGTTAAACACCTAGCTTGTCTACCATAAAAAAAGAGACTCCTGATGGTAAGAGGCAACGCATGTCCATGACCAGTACATACAGCTTTGAATACAAAACAAAGTCCAGGGCATCGCTGTTTTAGCACTTGTTACTTTGAGACTTTCGATGGTTAGTCTCAACAGCTCTGTAATTTAACAGCTGATGTAACCTTCTAACCGGAACACAGTTTCTTTAAGAGTTCATTTTTTATCAGAAATGAGTACACAAAACATACAAACTAGACACATTCTAAGATTCGCACGTAACAATTCGATGTTAAACAATTACAAGGCCAAAGTCGCCAAAAAATTATCTTTTAAAAGCTAAAGAAGTTTGAAAATTAACACTTTGTAAAACAATATTAATTACATGGATTTTTTTAGAAGCCAAGCCATTTTTGCAGTTAAGAAAGTTTAACCAGAACACAGTATATTTAAAATACAAGAAAAACAAAATATTTGGTCCTGGAGTGATAATTGTCGTGGTCATTCAAATACTGGTCTTTAATATCGCCTACCTGGCTACCTTCTGGCGGTGTTTAAGGCTTAAGCTCAACTTGACTTTATTGGCTCATTTAGTAGTATATCTGCTTTAAGAGCTGTGGGGCGTGGGTTCGATGCCCAGAACAAACATTTATGTGAAAATAAATGTTTGTTCTATGTCTGAGTGTTCTGTATCTCTATATATTTTATTATAAAACAAAGCTGCTACCTGCCATCTGTACGCTTAGATCTTTTAAGCAACGCAACGAATTTTTATGCAGTTTTTATGAGTGATTCAAGAGGAAGGTTTATATGTATAATACATGCATATGCACTACATTAGTATCTACATTGCACCCGTGCAAAACCGGGGCGGGTCGCTAGTTTATTATAAGTATGTATGTATATACAAAAAAATTATGTAAGTTCTTGTACCTATAGTATAAAGCTTTGCTTTATTTGGGGCTAGATGGGCTGTCTCAAATGTCTACGATCTTTTTTTTTTCATGATGGTAAATGGTAATTTCTAATTTTATTCAACGCCCTACTCTTGTATTTTTCCTGCAAAGTTTATCCACTGAACTGTTTTTAATGACCAACCCGACAACTTTTATTATCACCAAGATTCTAACTCCATAATGAAAGCTTGCTAATATCGAAATAGCGTGGCCAGTGATATTGGCTTATTGTCTGCTGCGACTAAGTGGCCACGCCCATAGATAAAACTGTGTGAAATGATGGATGCCCATCAGCAATGTTGGACGAAATCGTTAGGCCAATATTTGACTAATGTTTCTATTAAATATACATTTGAATTGGTATATAATATATGCAGTCGTGCCGCCGTGGTGGTGCCGGCGTAAGAATGGTACCACCTAGAATGAGGGTGGGGACCCTCTCTACCCGTGGTTGCCGTAAGAGTCGGCTAAGGGATGTAATCTGGAAGATGGGCAGCAGCATCTTCCTTAAACAATTACACCTAACTGCGCTCGCCAACCCGTCTGCCAAGCGTGGCGAATATTGGCAAAACCCTCCCAAGGGGGAGGCCTATGCCCAGCAGTGGATGTCCTATGGCTGATGGTGTGTGATGTGATATAATATAACAGAATATCAGACTTTTTTCAATGTTTACAGTCTAGGTTTTTTGACTATAGTTCACTTAATATTAAGTAATGGTATGGTCGAAGATGGTTATCACACCTGGCCTGGAATGGAACTGGCTTTCAAGTGAGTCGCCCGGAAAACGCCAAAAGTAGTAGCATTGTAGTAGAAAGCGGTGTCTTCAATTAAAATTTAAACAAAATCACAAAACTTAGTTAAGATATTGACAAAGCCTACTATAAGGTGGCTCATTACGTGGAAGACAGGAATATATGGTTGTAGTAGCTTCTCTCTGCACTTGCATCCCCCTGGCTAAGTGACAATTGTAGTAAGCATAATGTATTAATATCTATAACTGTAAACTGTATAAACTGTAACCTAATAAGAAAAGAAAGATCCACAACAAAAATGCCTTGCTGAGTTTCTTGCCGGAGTCTTAGTTGAAGTGTAATTACGAGCCGGTGGTAGATTCAAAAATGTAACTTAACGTTCATAAGTGCCTTACCAGGGCCTAAACTAAATAAATGACTTTTAGATTTTGATTTTGATTTTGACAGAGATACGTGATTTGAACTCATGCTATGGGTTAACATGAGTTCAAATCAAAGTTAACGATATTTGATTATGATAATGATTTATTGAAAATTAATAAAACGTATTATTGTTGTGTAAAATCGTATATGCAATACACGATTGGTGTTCGCACCAATGGTACGGCTCTGCCAAGTAGCAACTCGAGGCATTTTTTTTCTTTTCTTCTTGGCCTCGCACTCTGTACATTCTGCCAGTTTCAATGTGTCTATATTTTGTGTGCAGTCTTCAGTTTCCAGCTTCTTTATAGTCAAAGTCCAGTCTTGGTTAAGTCCAGTCAAATCTAGTTAATATGCTTTAGTAAGATAGTGGTGACTTTATTATAAGCTTCGGTGGAGTTTTAGAAGCAACACGAAAAGTCATGTTTCACCACATTATATCACTTTCCCACACTCGCAATTGTAATCCGGCACTTTATGAATAAAATACCACTATTTTTATACCTAAACACTCGAAAAAACACTAGTTTTGGAAAAAAATACAATGGGGCGACACGACTCTTGCCGCGTTCCCGCCAAAACTCCAACTTGAGGCATTGGAGTCGATCGAGAAGCGTGCCAGGAGACTAATTGACAACGACACTCTAAGTCTCGGCTTCAAAGCTTGAGCGTCGTAGAGTTGATACCTTTTTTATTTTCTTTTACCGATACATATCAGAGAGTCTGCACTTGAACTGCACAATTTAGTTCCCTCTGCACTTTTTACTACCGGACGGCCAGACAAACGCGACCAAAACGTCTTGATGGATATACGCACAAAACGTCTTAATTTTGCATTATTTTATTCGCAGAGCGAGTTTGTGGTACTCTGCCGGATACTGTATTCCGTGTTGGGTACAATATGGATTCAAATCTATTTATAATTAAATATGTGGTAAGTGTGCTCCATCCTAGACCGCACTACTGCTTAATATTAGGCAGAGTGTCGCCAAACGCTAACAAACTTAAAATTTTAAAAAATATTAATAAATATCTCTATAGTTTTTTGTTCTCTCACTCGAGTTCAGTAATGATTCATCATCAGCGGTGAGTCACGGCATTCCTAGCAGTTACTGGTGCACCTGATGAAACTACGGGGTCACTGACATCCACTACCACGAAGTCTTATTATCAGGTTTGTATTACAAATCTCTATATTGTTAGAGTTTTCAGTCAGTTAGTCAGAATTTTTACAATTAGTATGACATAAATGTTAATGTTTATCGTATCGTTTTTATGAAAAAAATAATAATTTATATAATTATTTTTTATATATAAGTATTTTTTTTATCGCTGACAGGCTAGGTATTTGACCACAACTCACCTGATGTTAAGTGACGATGTGGTCGAAGATGGTAAAGCACACCTAGCCTGGAATGGAACTGGCTCTCAAGTGAGGCTGCCGGAACACACCGTTAGATGCTTGGCGGCAGATTTTCAACTTGAGGGTGGTAGCTAGCCAGCCGAGTACTAGAAAGTACTCTACCACCACGCTATGGTTTCCTGACGATGATTTCCTTCACCGGCAGCTCAAGCTCATTGTTGGGGTTTGAACCCACGCCCTTCGGCATGTGAACCGACCGCGCTTACCACTGAGCTATCATCGCTACTAAATAGTACTATACTATAGTAATTTGAATTTGAATATTTATAATAAAAAAGCAGTATGTAAGTATTCTATCAGTTATCTGGTCCCCATAGTACTAGCTTCGTTAAGCTTGGAGCTAGGTGATACTGTACTTGGTAGGCTTGCGTTTGGCCGCCATCTTGTCTGATGTTCAGCGAAGATGCGTTCTACGATGGAGCACGCTTGCCTAGAAGATAAAAGATTCATGACCCAGATTGTACCTACCGGGGAACTCGAGAAAAAAAATGGTTTGATTCAGCTGCTAATGAAAAGGTTAGACATAGAGAGTAATTTCTACATGTATCCTGAATCCGCTTAGATATCAAAAGTCATCAGAGCGCGGCACGAATGAAAAACTGCGCTACGCTTCGTGAGTCAACGCTGCACCACAGTATAAAATGGTAGTCAATACATAAGCCTCAGTAACTCATGACTCACGGTGTTGCACCAACTTACACCATGCAATTGGGTCAAACAGTCATTGAACTGATTTTTTTTAGCAATTTAATTAAATACAACATTTTATGCCATGGGTGGAAAATGATTAGTCTAATTTACCATTTACTTTTATTATTCAGAATGATATCTCATAAATCTCCGATTATTTGCCGCAGGACCGCCAACCGCTGGGGTATACAACATGTTCTAGAGTGGAGACCGTAAATCAGCAAACGTAATTCTAGACTAGATGGAGTGACGATATACGTTAGATAGCTGGCAGTGGCTGGAAGCGAACAATCGAAGATCGGTCTGAGTGTCTGGGAGAGACCCATGTCCAGCAGTAGACTTTGATAGGTTGATGATAATGATGATGAAATCTTCGCTCATTTTATTGCTTATCATCAGGCAAGTTTGTTGTTATATAAAATAAATAAATAAACTTCCTTTGGACAATTCACACAGCGCCGTCTAAGCAAAGCTTACTACAGAAACCCGTCAACCAGATAACTGAAGGAATTTTTACATCTTTTTTAAAATACATACAGATCACTCAGTTGCTTCGATAGATTTCAAAGCTTTCACCTCTATATATTTAAAAAAAAAACGTACTCATATTTCCATTAAATATGATTGATGTAATTTTATTTTGGATTTTCATATTAAAGGTCATAATGAAATTCATAAAAGCATTTACATAAACTTACGGAAATATTTATTATAAAATTTAAAAAAATTACATATTTTTACAATACCAAAGTTACAATAAGACATCCACTGCTTCTGTCACGGACCTTTCCTGGAACAATGAAAAATGAAGTAAAATTAGAATAAACTAATTGGACAAATATCATAAATGCAAATGTTAATAAGTTGAAGTGTGATTACAGAAAGTTTTTATTTTCCTTTGAGTGTGGAGGCGGTGTGGTCGAAGATTGTAAACACACCTAGGCTGGACTCGGAACTGGCTCTTCAGTGGACTGCCGAAACACAATTAGATGCATGGCGGCAGATTTTTTACTTGTACTAGCTAACTAACTGGTAGCTAGCCAAACGAGTACAAGAGAGTACCACCCCCTATCACCATGCTATAATTTCCTTACGATGTTTTCCTTCACCAGCAGCTCAAGCACGTTGTTGGGATTTGAATACACGGCGTGTGATTGAACCAAACTAACCATTAAGCTTTCATAATTACAGATCATCATTTTATTATATAAGTGTTGGTGATGGACGCGACCATATAAAAGAAATCACAGACTTAAGCCAGACTTAATTAAGTTCTCAGCTAAATTTCAAAACTCATATTGCGTTTACAAAGTCTAATCCTGACAACACCCTGAGGCGTAGAGACAACATTTCCGATCACAAGCAAATGTTCCCTTTCGAAACAAATGCAAACCAGAAAAAAATGCATCAAAAATAATAAACAGCACTTTAACAACAAACCCTAAACAGAAATCCAATCGGTCAACCTCAAAGCATCCACCATTGTCGATTGCATGACTCACAAACGATTGAAACATTACAAATAAAAAAAAACTATCCATTTATAAATCAAACGATCAACAATAAACTTTGAAATCGAAGCAAAAGGACATAAAATCGTTTGAAAAATTAAAGAGAAACTCCATAGGTGGCTGTACAGAGGCGGCAAGCTTACAAACAAGCTTCAATTTTATGCAATAAAAGAAAGGAAGCCGACATTCAATACCATTGATATATTAAAATACGTATATAGAGAAGGTGGAACAAAACTGCACAATGTTAGTGTGACCTTTTCTAGACAAAGGAGATAGAATGGTAAAGGGAAATGTCCCGCTGCGCTTTAAAGGAGCTGACGTCTTCACCGTTGACCGTTTGGGTGTTTTTAAAAACGATTTCTCGTAGGGTTGTCGCATCGTGTATGATTTGTGACAAAATTAAATAAACGTTTGATTTAGGCGTTATTTTTCGGAAGCTAGAGTTTAATCTTTTTTCTATTTTCAGTTAGTAAATACAAGCGGGACAACCCGCACACCAACTGCTATCATCAAGCGCGTGGCGCGCTGCGACCCCCTAGATCAAAGCAAGGCCGTACACTATACTTATCACTACATATTATAAAACAAAGTCATCCGCCGCGTCTGTCTGTCTCTCTCTTCGCGATAAACTTAAAAACTATGAAACGCATTATCATGCGAGTTTCACCAGTAGATAGAGTGATCCATGAGGAAAGCTTAGGTATATAATTTGTCATGGTTTTGTGTATATTGATGATAATTGTTGGAAATGTCGGATAAAGTCAAGCCACCCAGAAGCTTTCATCGAAAACGCTGCGAGATATAACAAAATGCGTGGTGGAATATTCCTCTTTTATAGAACTACAAAAAAGTCCGCGGATGCATATATCTAGCTTTTAATGATAGTTTACTATATCCATTCTTACTACCCGTGCGAAGCCGGGGTGGGTCGCTAGTTGAATACATTTCTTGTATAATAAATTTAATATGGTATAATAAAGTTAGATTTCGACAACCCTAACCAACAATGACCAATAACGACACTAGTCAATCTTCACAATGTTCTTTTCAACCGGTCTACAATCTACGCAACAATATTTACAACCTATTACAACGTGGGCTACCAATTCACTATTATTTCTAAAATGGCCTTTTTATTCAACCTTTTCAGCGTTTTAGTGTGATAATTAGTTCCTTTACCTTTGGCGAAACAAATCGTTTGTCGGGACATTTCTTTATTGAATAGTAAATATTGAAAAAGGAACAATAATTATTTTATTTTCTGCTCTTTGTAGAAAAGTAGAAAATTTTAAACAATTAAGAAAAACATCAGGGAAGTTATGTTTAAGAGTTTCAAAAAAAGTTTCCGCCAATCCGCACGTTCCTACAGTTTTCAAACGTAAAAAAGATACCGTTTGACCTGAAAAAAGTTTTTCAATTTCTTTTTTGAAGTCGGTCAAAACTATTTTTTATTTATTTAATAGATTTCAACTAACTGAAGTTTAAACAGCATAGTTGGATTCAAATCTGGAGGCCCTAGGTTCGAAACTCACGGCACCTCTATCTTTTTTTAAATTATGAGTGTATTGCCGATATCTTCAAACGGTGAAGAAAAACACCGTGGAGAAACAAAAATGTCCGGGAGTTCGTTAAAAAAAAGGTTCGAAGTCTGTCAACTCGCACTTCGCCAGCGTGGTACATGGCCTTACCCTTCTCACAATGAAAAGACGTCCACGCCCAGCTGTGGGACAGTTTATAAAAAAACGGCCAAGAATGACTTGGGACTCGCGCACTTAGCGTTCCGTACAAACTTGTAGGTACATAAATAGTTTGTCCACGAAAGCACTAAATATTGCTATAGGGTAAACATAATTAAGGGACAAATTTAAATTTGTAGTTGGAAAATTGAATTGAAATTACGAGCCGGTGGTAGATTCAAAAATGTAACTTAACGTTCATAAGTGCCTTACCAGGGCCTAAACTGAATAAATGACTTTTTGATTTTGACAGTTTACCAAAGGCAAATATGTTTTTAGACTCAAAAAAATCCAGAGTAACAGCGCTGGTTACCCCTTAATATGACCATCGGTATGCTAAGGAGAGCCCATGCTTTGTACGTAGCTGCGCTTATCTTATACCTTTAAACGAGCAATTCTTGTATATAAATATACAAGAATTACCCCTTAATATGACCATCGGTATGCTAAGGAGAGCCCATGCTTTGTACGTAGCTGCGCTTATCTTATACCTTTAAACGAGCAATTCTTGTATATATATATTATATATATATAATATATATATATAATATATATATATATATATTTATATTCTGAATCTCAGAAACGGCTCCGACGATTTTCATGAAATTTTGTATCCAGGGGGTTTCGGGGGCGAAAAATCGATCTAGATAGGTTTCATTTTCAGAAAACGTCGTTTTATCCATGTTTTCAGCCAAGCAATGCTCGGTCAACCAGGTACTATGCATTAAATGCTTAGGGACCATTCAAATATTACGTAAGCAGAATTTTAGTAATTATAAACCCCTCCCCCTCTTATCAGCAAAAGTAAGCAGAGGTCTTACTTCCCTTTCCTATGCGTGCTATGCAAACCAAATACCACCCTCTTTTGGTGCTTACGTAATACATGGGACGGCCCCTTACTTTTGTTGCAAAATTAAAACCATTCATTCCTTTTTTATGATTGACAGGTAAGGTATTTGACCACATCTCACCTAGTGTTAAGTGAATGTGTGATCGAAGATGGTTAAGAAACCTAGCCTGAAATAGAACTGGCTCTCAATTGAGGCTGCCGGAATACACTATTAGATGCTTGGCGGCAGAATTTTAACTTGAATTGACTTGAACTAGCCAACCGAGCTTAGTAAAGTACGCTACCACTATGCTATAGTTGACTCAAGATGTTTTCCTTTACCAGCAGCTCAAGGTCGTTGAGACTTGAACCCACCGCGTGTGAATCGACCGCGATAACCACTGAGCATCAGCCGCCGTATGACGTCCACTGCTGGACATAGGCCTCCCCCATTGATTTCCATACGCTGCGCATGCCTGTCCGTGGTCTCCACTCCAGAACTTTGCAGCCCCATCGGCCATCAGTTCTACGTGCTATGTGCCCTACCCACTGCCACTTCAACTTGCTAATCCGCTGGGCTATGTCGGCTACTTTAGTTCGTCTACGGATCTCCTCATTTCTGATTCGAGCATAGCATAGCATAGCCCTCTCCATAGCTCGTTGTGCTACTTTAAGCTTACTAAGAAAGCACATAGTCAGAGACCACCTTTCAGCGCCATAAGTCATCACTGGTAACACACACTGGTCGAAGACTTTCGACTTGAGGCACTGAGGTAATTCAGACGAGAAAACGCTGGGCAGCTTTCCAAACGCTGCCCAGCCGAGTTGAATTCGCCGATTGACCTTGAGCTCTCATCGTTACATCTTTACTCTCAATACTAACTTTATTATGCAGACTTTGGGATCCATTGACAGCAAGTAGCTGTTTAAGGCGTTCTCGCAGTTGGTATAGGCCATTCCGAAGCCAATTCCACCGCCAATGAACATTGGCCAACGTCGAAATCCTCGAAGAAAAAAACTTCCCATCATACTCCCAATTATCATACCAGCGGCTGTAAACAATAAATAAACAACATTCCCTAAAAATATTGACTTCATGACCGCCTATAAAAGAGTGGTGGCTTACTTGGTGGTAGATTTCCTTAGCAGGAGGTCGTCTAGGTAGGTACCACCGCAGTACCAGATATTCTGCCGCCAAGCAGTAGTGTGTAAACATTACTGTGTTCCGGTTTGAAGGGTACTGCAGCTAGTGAAATTACAGGGCTATTGAGACTAACTATCTAGTCTCAAAGTAAAGAGCCCCGAGGCAGCGATACCCTGGACATTGTTTTACTACTCAAAGTTCTGTGTATCGCTGCAATGGTCATGGACATGCGTTATCTCTTAACATCAGGAGCGCGTCTCGTTCATCTCATTTACATTTTAAAAATAGTGTTCGATATACTTTAAAGAAGCAATAATGAGTGTTAATCACAAAATAAAATAAATAAATATCATAGGACATTTCACACAATGCCATCTAGTCCCAAAATAAGCAAAGCTTGTATTATGGAAACTAGATAACTGATAGAAAACTTATACACTTTTTTTTGTAAATACATACATTACATACACAACACAATTGATGTTTCAGAACAAATTGGTTTTGCGTTATTGAAATTTTTCTGATTTTGTATGTGAAACATTGAAACAGTATGCAGCACACATACAGAAACAACGAAGTGTATAGTATACGCGTGCGCACACAAGAGAATCGACGCGTCACGCCGTCTGTCGTCACGGCATACGAGTCAGTTTTACTGGCGAAACGCGCCAATTGATGTTTTTTTTTATATTTTTATTCATACAAATTGCGTTTGATCAGCATCTCGCCTGATGTTAAACGAAGATGCGGTCTACGATGGAGCACGCTTGCTTAGAAGAAACCGATTCACACGCGAATTCTCAGCATCTATGTGTCTATCTAGCTATTTAGGCAGCAAATTCCATTATTAATCGGTTCGTACAATGAAGGTCACATCAAGATTTAACGGATTTCTTCACTAAACTTACCCATTTTTAGTCCGAAATCAATGAAACAGGCTGAATATCTTTCTTCAAATCCTCTCTTATCACGTTTAGTCATTTCTTTCCTCGCGCTAAGTGACAAATAGTTCCAATCTAAAATACATTTCCGCGTTTAAACAATACGTAGTAATGGTAAAGAGTTTTGGTATTTTGTACAAAATATTTGTAGTAAAATCTGAAACACAAAACAAATTTTGTACACTTTTGACGTAACGACACTGACGTGTATCATCGTTTTCGTCAGACAAATATTGGCTGCAAAAAATTGTAAGAGAAGTTTTCATACGCAGATACCATCAAGGAGGTCAAATTACACTGCTCCACAAAAATATGTTACCTTTTTACTTACATACGACGGAATGGAGTCGGTATATTATGCGTTTTGGGGTGAGACGATGTTTGTGCAAATCCATGTTGCCATTTTTCTCCAAAACTACTAGTTCGATTTTGATGCAGTTTTCATTGATGGATTTGGTTTTGATTGGTGCATGTTCTTACATAAGTGTTACGGTAACAACTCACCAGGGGGTGCCGCTAGAGTCGTGCTAATTTTTTTAATTCTCTTGTAATTTCGTAGGTCAAGTTTACTTTTGAGAGAAGCGAATCAAAAGGTGACATTTTGTATGCTCGGCCTAAAAAATAATTCGAACAGTAGACACGTCCTGAGGACACCTCGTGACGAGTTGAAACACGTGTCAAAAATTGGTTAATATTATGATAAAATAGGGCGAATAGTGTGGTCGAAGATGTTAAAGCACACCTAGCCTGGAATGGAACTGGCTCTCAAGTGAGGCTTTCGGAACACACCTTTGAAGCTTGGCGATAGACTTTCAACTAGCTAGCCAGCCGAGTAGGTACTAGAAAGTACCCTACCACCACGCTATGGTTTTCTCACGATGTTTTCCTTTACCGGCAGTTCAAGCTCATTGTTGGGGTTTGAACGCCCTTCGGCATTCGAACCGACCGCGCTAACCACTGAACTATCATCGCTACAACTTTCAAATTTTTCTTATAACATGATATACCTATTGTTATGATATCACGGACTATGTATTTGTATTTGAAGTGCGTGGCGTGTGATTCGAACACAGGATCTCCAACTACTACATAATTATTTCAATGTAAGCAAAGACGTACTGTCCGAACCATTTATGTAATCATTAGTGACCACATACTAAAACATATCTGAATAGCCCAAATAACCAGTCAATTAAGGGCAAAACCGCCCTCAAGAGGATTACAGCGGAAACTAATCCTGAACACAATTAATACTGCCAATTATGAATTCAATCACAATCAGGTAATTCTCATTAAGTTTGCCTAATTAGATGTCATTGTTTTAGTGGATTAATATACATCGCATTCCATTGCAGATATAGATCGTAAAACAAATCTCAGTGATAAAATATCACTGAGTTATTTGCACAAAGATTTTGTAATAAAACACTTCTACTAATCACACCATCCCAACTAATCCCTACTAATATTATTAATGTGAATCTAAGTTTGTTACGCTTTCACGCGAAAACTACTTAACCGATCATCATTAAACACATATTCTTGGAGGTATTAGGATACTTTTTATTGATAAAATTATTTACTTTGTATGTTTGGACTTGAAAGACTTTTTTTACATAGGGTTGCATTGCCAAGAAAAATACTTTTTTGGTTAAGTTTGCCTACGCATTAGGTCGGGGACATGTTGCGTTACTATGAAAAACAACTATGTTACCATGCAGCTCCACTTTGTGACCTGCATATCTTAAAATATACAAAAGATTCAAATTTCAATGTTAATAGAAGTTGAAGAAATAATACGGCAGTTTCACATATTGCGTACGTTTTTATTTTATTTTATTAAGAAAATGGCAGTGTCAGATTTTCTTTACCGGGGGACACAAAAACCTGCAGTAAAAAGAAGAATGACCCACATACACTTTATTACTTGTATTAACTTATAGTACCTGGATAACCAAGCTTTGCTCGGCTAAAAACACGGATAAAACGACGTTTTCTTAAAATGAAACCTAGCTAGATCGATTTATCGCCCCCTGCATACTAAATTTCATAAAAATCGTTGGAGCCGTTTCCGAGATTCAGATTATATATATACATATATACAAGAATTGCTCGTTTAAAGGTATAAGATGAAGAGTAGGTACTTTTTATTCCGGAAAATGTTAGGTTCCTGTGTTTCAAAAAACTAACTGTGGCATTTCGTGTAAATAAAGGATGCACAGCACAACGAATGACTCCGCACTTCCGAGCGGTCACTGTTTGGGAGCGGGCGTCTCCGGCGTGCTGTGCTACTTACTGAAATTAATTTAGTGTTTCACTGAATAGGTAAACCCTAAATATCATAGTGGACACCACATTGGCGACGAGTAAAAGCGCAGTAAGTTAAATTACGCTCATATCATGTGCCCGTTAGCGGGAATTGGTCAACAAAAAACAATTTCGTAAAAATAAATAAAATACGAATAATGTGAAGTAGTAATTAGTTTAAGTAGCAAATGTCTATTTACAATAATTTAGTGAAAACATTGTGTTGTGTTTAATTATATATTTCACATATTTAATATCTTTGTCTATAGATAATAATACTATGCCTACCTACATTTTGGCTATAAAGTACATTTACATAGTAGATACAATACAGGAATCGGTAATAACTGATAAATATATATCTACTGCCAACTTCCACGTTATGTTGACCAAAACCCGTTTGCGAATACCTATCGAATGACAACATTTCGATCAATCAACCAAATGTTCCAACGATAATATCGTTAACTTGGTATTCGCTGTAATACCTAAAGTACCACTTCAAGATTTTGAAGTTATGTAATTATGTTACTACAAAACTGTGTGTTAAGTATATCGTGTCATGAATCCAAGCGGCCAAGTATTGAATTACTCAAATCAGTACACAAATGCACTGTCTATCCTTAACAGAGAAATCTGAGCAATAGAGAGATGTGTTTATAATATAAAGCTACAATATTTACGTTGCCAGCCGAAATACTTATCAACGAACGTAATTGTTCGACTTTTGATGTTGTTTATGTTCGATTGTACCTACCTGACCTGACTGGAGGTGCGGGTTGCTAGAATATTTTCCGTATTACCGTGAAAACAGAATTTTGATACAATACATTTAGTTAAAAAGTGACAGTTATTTGAGGATTTCAAATTATACCCTCAACAACTGAATTAGACATATATGGCATTTCAGAGATTGGCGCGTTCAAACATACAAAGAAATTCCGCTGTATTATGTTAGTATAGCTATAACTGGAGCTCACATAAATGATTCTGGTGTGGCTGACGTATATGATATTGCGATCAAGAAGTTGGACAAGTACAAGTACTTTTTCCTAATAAAGTTATTTGTTTGAACGACGCTTGTGTTAACGGAAAATGTAATTCCACTAAATTGAGGAAAATATCTCCATTTTTAAAATGGATGATATGGCAACAATTTAATAATTACCCAAAGCACACTATATGTATAAAGATCGTTGAACGGTAAATGAGTAAATTTGGGATAGACAGCGCGGAAGTGCTAGTACCAGCCTCAATGGAATTGACACAAATATAATTATATAAATATATAAAAGCACATTTAAAAAGAGGTCGATCTCTGCTGCCAATTTGGCAGTAAAAAAACCACAAAAATGATAGTAAATCATGTCTTGCGATTAATGCCAATTGCATTAAATGTGGTTTCACAGATTATTTCCAAAATATCGTAGAACAAAGGAAATAAAAGAAAAAGTGCCAGCCTCTCTTTAAATGACACAAAAAAAAAAAAAAAAAAAACAAAGGTTATATAACCCTAACCTAACTTAAATAGCCTACATCTGTAGACTTATTTTCCACATCGGTGACGATGCAACAATAGATTGCCAGGTTCGGTGGAGCTAATATCAAAAGCTCACCGATTCCGGCAGAAAATCTAACATCATTACGATGAAAACTTCTTAGTATCCAACGGTGTCACCGTGGGGATGCCGGGTCCGACGCATTGTAGGAACAGGGGCCCATTCAGGGCCTAGGTGCAGCCTATAAATACGTATTGACGGTTACCTTTACTGCCCGAGGTCTTTCCAACAATATATTTAGAGATGTTCTTGTCAGGCCGAGGTCTTTTAGTAGATTATAGAGAGATTTTACTGGTTCTCGTCCCACTCCTACAGCATATAAATTGACCATATAAATGAATCATTTATGGTCAACCCATTTAGTTTATCGTGTGGTCTTAAGGTATATTTGTTTCCCATTGTACAGTAAGTTTCACGAGTACTACACGTATGAGTTTTATTGAGAGAAGTAATATGTCTGGCCTGGATGACGGGAGAGCCAAGTCCTCAGAGATTTTATAATATTTCCATACACACCCATTATAAGAGTCCAGTCGGACGCAGAACTAAGAACAAAACCTAGGAGTTTATGAAAAACCTAAAGTAGTCAACCGACAGAAGTCTTCGGACAAAACGTTCCGGGCCTATGATGTCAAACACCGATTAAAGGTCATTGTGACCCAAATAAAAGTGTGCCCAAAATCATTGACAAAAAGTGTATGTCATAGAAAATGGTCTAGGTACTTGTTGGGTAAAGTAACTGGTATCCACAACATCCCCAACAAAAACATCATCAAAAAAAAAAAAACAACAAAACAACAAGAAACAACCAAAACAACATAAAAATAGGTTTTGGTTTAAACTCTGATGAACAATAAACTGTCGTCTTTCAAGTTAAAAATGAACAATTAGAAATTACTATTGATCAAACAGTTTCACTAGTTTGTCGACTTTACAGACAGTTTGTGTTCCTAGAATCAATGATTACTAATAAAATTGACGAACTAGCAAAATGTACATAATTAGAATCATTCTGTTCTCCGATGGCTTTATAACTGACAAAGCCTAACGATGATGTATGTATTTGTTTGAATATGCACGCTGCTAACAAAGGTATTAGAGCAAAACATCTGTTGTCTACCATGGAACAACTCATTCCAAAATTTCGCAAAACAACGAATTTCTTAAAAATGCATCTATGGTGATGGTGATTTAGAAAAAAAAAACTAATCATCGAATGTCTCAAAGTAATAAGCATCAAAACAGCGATGCCCTGGACTTTGTTTCGTTACTCAAAGTTATGGGTATGGCTGCAATGGTCATGAACAGGCGTTATCTCTCACCACCAGGAGATCGTTTCGTTCGTCTCACAACCATTAACATTTTCAGAGTTTTGTCTATTAAATACCACCAAACTTTTGTAAATAGTCTATCTTTCATATAGACAATACCTGGATGGCATTCGTAAGCCGCTTCCAAAACCTGTTTCCGCAGTTTAGAGCGATAACGCCACAGGCCGCGCATAATGAAATTAAAAAAAAAAAAAAAAAGAAGAAAAAAAAAATATTGCTTAGTAATCAAATTGTATAATGTTAAATAAGTAATCAAAGTGTCAAATGTGGTACATAAATTGAAAAGCCGCTTAGACCATACATAACCCAGAACTGGGTGTGCAAAAAATTGATAAAATAGAATTACTTTAAATTATGTAAATTTTTAGATACAATCTGGTTTATATGATACTCCTTTAGAGGGTACTGATACTACTGGGTACACATATGAGATAATGGTCTGCTATTTAGTTTTCCAGGTTTATAAATGACTTTATAATCATACAACTGTAATCGAAGAACCCAACATAAGATTCGTGCTCATGGATTTGATCTCGTACCGAAAATGACCTTGAGAGGTTTGAGACAATCGGTGACAAGTTCAAATTTTCACTATAAATACCATGAAAATAATTATTTAAATGTATTTTTAATTCTGTTTTTGTAATCTTGGTGTAAACAATACAGAGTTACCTATCTACAAATATAAATATTTTATTTATAGCACCAATGCTATAAGTGAAATCCCGTAATATTATTTCCATTAAAAAGGTATTAAAACGCTGACATGTAGTCAATGAATGGAAAACAAAATGTCAAAATAAAGTATGTCAATTTAAAATGTACATTGTATAAAAGTATTCTATGTTAAATTTAAAGTCTGTAGGTTTGTGACATAAATGTTAATGTCTGTAATTTTATGTCAACAAAACAATAACTTGAATTTAAATATAAAATCATGTTTCTTCAATACCGACAATATAAAATATGTCAATATGTAAATATTGTCAATATAAAATATGTCAATATATAAATATTGATAATATAAAATATGTCTATATAGAAATATTGTCACTATAAAATATGCCAATATGAAACAATTGTATTTTCAATATAATGAAATGTCAAAAGAAAAAATAATTACTTGCGAGTAATTTAATATTATTTTAGTTAAAATACTCATCAATGTCATAAGGAAGGTCTCTAGCAGCCGGGATCTTAACTTGGTTCTGAAGCCTGCGGTGGAAGGTGCATCCCGGACGGAATCTATCTATGATGATTATGAATTTTGAGGAAAAATAAAGAGATAAATAAGATGAATGCAAACAGAAACAGAAAAGCTGTGGACAGAGATTTAGAAATTGGAGAGACAGTAGATGTTAAAAAAAATTAGTAAAAGAAAACAAATTAGATTCAGAATTTATTCCAACACCTTACACAGTTATTAGTACTGAAGGAAGCAACATAAACATAATGAACGAGGAAACTGGGCGAGTTCAGGTGGAACATTATACACCCAAAGGAAGTAAAAGGACAATGGTAACTTATGAAGCACCACGACACCGATTGTAATTCTGATAAGTTAAATCTAGTACCAAATGTTTAACATTATAACTACATGCTAAATAATTGATTTAATTAGGTCAATTTAATAATTATGTGTCATAACCTAAGCTAATTAATAAATGAAAAATATTACAAAAAGGAAGAGATGTGGCATTTCGTGTAAATAAAGGATGCACAGCACAACGAATGACTCCGCACTTCCGAGCGGTCACTGTTTGGGAGCGGGCGTCTCCGGCGTGCTGTGCTACTTACTGAAATTAATTTAGTGTTTCACTGAATAGGTAAACCCTAAATATCATAGTGGACACCACACTAACAACAAGACGTATCCACTTGAAATTTGGTTTATATATATATGTATATTGTGTTTTACGGAACATTATTCCGGAATAAATGGTATCCTTTATATTAATCTAGGTAATTAAGAGCTATACTCTAATTCATCATCAGACCTGCGCTAGGTTTGATGATGAATGAAACTATAGTTCTTTTATTACTTACTCATGTTTCATTACTCTCTGAACCCTATCGGACAAAGTCGCAGGCGCAAGCTAGTGATATGCTAGTGTAGCTCAAACTTGATAATTACGAACATCTAGCTAAACCTAATAAATGTATTAATCTTGTTTAATACATTTCTAGAAATTTAGCAATTCTACAAATGCATTAATTCGTAAGCAAATCACGCCCAATACTAGCCAAATCGCACATAATTGATCCAGTATGAACCGGACCAAACCAGCACATATGGACTAAACTAGTCTAAACCAGTAATAGACAAAGGATTTAGCGCCAAACAAGCTGTATGCCTGATCATTGGCAGAAGTACTAAAATATCATTATATTGTCAGTAAGGAAGTTTCAAGTTTTCGAAATTAAGTCCAGTTCATGCCTTAGTAATTTTACTTGGTGGTAGATTTCCTTAGCTTCTTTGATTTGGTCATCTAGGTAAGTACCACTTCAGTACTAGATATTCTGTCACTAAGCAGTAGTGTGCAAACATTACTGTGTTCCGATTTAAAGGGTACTCCAGCTAGCGAAATTACTGGGCTATTGAGACTAACCATCGAAAGTCTCAGAGTAATGAGCGCTAAAGCAGCGCTGTCCACTGCCCAGCCCCCGTACTCTGAGGTTATTAATATGATTCCTGTGAGGTGCTCACGAGGAAGCTACGCGACTGTGAACCTTACTGCGCGGATATACGATATGCGGTCGCGTATTTTTTCGTCACTGCAATGACCATGGACATGCTATCTCTTACCATCACGACAGCGTCTCGTTTCTCTGATTAATTTTATATACAAAAAAGTAGTCATGAAGTTTACAGAGTTCTATCACACACACATCATCAGCCATAGGACGTCTACTGCTGGACATAGGCCTCCTCCTGGGGGGTTTTGCCAATACTCGCCACGCTTGGCAGGCGGGTTGGCGAGCGCAGTTAGGTGTGATTGTTCAAGGAAGACGCTGCTGCCCATCTAGAGAGACAATCAGTTCTATAATTAACACAAAAAGACAAGTTTCATTATAGGGTAGACTGGGTACGATTGTGACAATTTATGTTTGACTGCCAATAATTTTGTTAATTTACTACCTAGTTAGTTGAGACAAAAATTACTTAAATCGTAGTTTGTACATTTGTCTACACAAAAATATTGAAATTTTGTCTCAAAATACGCTGTATTAGTTATAGCATCAAATTTGAAAAAAAAAAGGGAAAATGTCACAACCGACCACACCCCAAGGACGGTTGTGACAATGGTTGGGGTCAGTAGTGACAGACGCAAACATTCACAGAAATGGTTTATAATGACTTTTATTGTTAGAAATGTTTAACATAACACAAAATACTTTTCTTCTATATAAAGTTTACATTTATATATCAAATTAAATTAAATGTACGATCACTTCTACTCTTATAATTAATAAGGCACTGCAACATCTGATATTATTATAACCATCTTCTTTAGAATCATAAAATTAGTCAAAGTGATAACTCAATTTAAATTACCGTAACTATAATATTACTAAACTATTAAACGTTATTATAATAACAGCCATCTTAGAATCAGTCAAAACTTTAAATAAATTTAAATTACCGTTACTATGACAACATGCTTAAAAAATATTCATAAACTGTAACATATAACGTTATTGTAACACAGCCTTTTTAGATTGACTCAAAATATCAATTAGACTTAAATTTACGGTAAGTAGAAAAAAAGCTTTGCTATAATTGTAACAAAAACTTCCAAAAACAAACGTTAATGAATATATGAGCATACTGAGATCTAGTCAGATTTATCAAATATATGACAAAGATAATAGTGATTATCACCTACGCACTCTACGTGGGACCAGAATCCACATGTCCCTTGGCATTTGATCCATTTTTCGCCAGCCTTACTTTCATTAATATATGTCACAACCGTACCCAACGCATGTTTCTGAAAACAATAAAACACCATGACTAACCTAAATTATCTATGTAAAAAATTATCATTTGTTATTAACTACTAATATTCAATTCACAACAAAAAAATATTTGCTATAGTATATCTGTATACCAATAAAAGTAAATATTAAAAGAATCTGAACAAAAAAACTTACTTTTGGCTGTTGAAAAGCAATGTGGCCTCCTGCTTTTGTTTACGTCGCGCACCGGCTAACGCAATATTGAACAACATGTGTAGACTTGCATCGCGCTTCTTTTTCCCCTTACACTCTTCCCCGTATTCCGTATAGCTTCGCGATTATAACGACTGTCACTACCGTACCCTGGCACTACCGTACCCTGGCACAACCGTACCCAGTCTACCCTATTATACTAGCCGCGCCCCGTGGTTTTACCCGCGTGGTGATGGATAATGATGATGATGAAAAGTATCCTATGTCTTATTCCAGGGCCTACATGCAAAACTTTGCCTAGATCCATTGAGTAGTTTACGCGTGAAGGCCAAACAAACAAACTCACATTCGCATTTATAATACTTATTAGGATTATTGCCCACACTCGTGTATATTAACCACCATTACTTATATTCAAAGATAAGCGCTTGAAAGTACAAAAAGTTACAATACAGAACCATGACTTTTAAGCGTTCCCTAACAACATTTCATTTTATTATATTGGTTTAATTAGTCCATACTGCTGATATTGCTCAGGGATGCTACCGCAATAGCATTTGCATGTCTTATCAAAGCGGTTTCCGGTAACTAGAGGAAATTGACAGCCCTGATTGGATGGGAGTCAAGGTGTGTCGTAATTGATATAGATTTATGTCTGGAATATCTAATTAGTTTAAAATATATTTTGACAGATTTAAGGTCAGGTCATAGACGAAGGAATCTTGTTTGGTAGGTATTAAAAAAACTAACGAGCAATAAAAGCACACTTTTGTTTTAATTTTATTTTTTAATTTAAATGTAATAATATCAACGAGACGCACTCCTAATAGTTTTTTATATGATGAATAAGCTTGCTTGATCGCTAAGAAGATGGTAAGAAATAACATCTGTCCATGACCGTTGCAGCGATATACAGAACTTTTGAATAGTAAAAAAAATGGCAGGGTATCGCTGCTTTGACGCTCATTAAGTACTTTGAGACTCGATGGTCAGTCTCAACAGCCCTGTAATTTCACTACCGTACCCTTCAAACCAGAACCCAGTAATGTTTACACACTACTGCTTGGCGGCAGAATATCTAGTAACCAAATGTATTTAGAGCATAGTTGCTAGGCAATAATGGTCAATGGTAATAAATGTATTTTATGTGTGGTAAGAAATACCTGCTAGTGATTTTATAACGACTCTTACTGTCGACTATCTTTCGCTGAGTAAGTACGATAATTGTATGAGATTGGTCGAAGATGATACAACTATAATTACTTTATAAAAAAATAAAACTCATCTCTATCGGAATACATAACTTTGACTTGATCAGATATGTGGAAGACGTTCACATCCATTCAACGATTTAAAAAGTGCTAAGAAAACTCTCGATCAAGTGAACTATCAAAGAAAAAAATTATATTCCAAATTGAAATACCCGTTTGGGATCTACAATTTACCAGACAGACGTACAGACACACACGCAAAACTTATACACAAAAAAATATTATTATGGTAACCATACCACAATGCAGATAGAAAATGGCCATCATTGAGTACCTAGATCAATTTCCATACAGTTTAGTAAGTGATTATTTTATATTTTGCAATTGATAAACTCTAGATACTAAAGACATTAATTTACATAACTTTCTTTAATCCTTTAAACAATCTTTGAACTCTAGAACCCTGAGGGCTAAATGCATTAATTATATAATTTAAAAGCTTATGAAGCTAATATTCCTAATTTCATTCGAAGAAATTGTAAATAGCCTACAGCACAATTAACAATTAGACGAAATTATACTTTCAAACTTAAAAGGCATTTGCATAAGGATAAATGACAATATTTTGAAAGAGGGATGAAAATCACACCCCTATTTTGTCCTTGTTGTTTTAGAAAATAATGGCTTACTGATCTGTCTGTAGTATACTAATCTGTGAAACAAAAATTGTCATCATAGATTTTTACTGCACAAATAAAACGTTAAATACGTAATTTCGTGATTATTAATTATTTTTATTTAATACTAAAAATTATGAAAGAAATATACTGTTTTTTCGAGTGAATTGGTTTCTTCTTGGCGAGCGTACTCCATCGTGATCCACGTCGAACGAAATGGAGGTCAACGCAACCCTATTTGTAATTTAAAAAAAAAACAGTATACTTGTAAATCTTTACCACCTTATTAGCAGCATGTCTTCTAATGTATATACCTACTAGAATCGGTTATTCTGACGAGAAATAGCGCCAATACATTACTGCGTTAATAGGTTTCTTTAGCTAAATAGATTGATAAACCCTTGATTGTCCACTCCAAAGACTTTTGCTTATGTAATACAAAAGTAAAATTTAAACTCGAAAACTTGTGTGACAATTGGCGCCCTTATTGCTAAAAGCAGCAGGCAGGCAACCTTAAGATGGAAAGGATTCAAGAACAAGTAAACAACGGGGTGTGATAATATTAAAGATGAAAAAGAAGCTAAGGATATCAGGTTGACATACATAAACATAAAATAGACATACATTCTAATAAAGATGTATCCTGATTCTACTTACTTCATACTTTTATGGCTAGCGACCTCAAGTTGAAAATCGCTAAACACTTTATGCTCCGGCAGTATCACTTGAGAGCGAGTTTCATTTTAGGCTATGTGTGTTAAACACACTGTCACGCTGTGGTCAAACACCTAACCTGTCAATCTTAAAAAACCTAACAAAATAGCAAAATTACAGAGTTATTGAGACCACCCATCCAATGTCTCAAAGTAATAAACGCGATGCCTTTGACTTTTACTAAGCTCAAAGTTCTTAGTACCGCTGCAATAGTTAATGATCAGGCGTTATCTCTTAATAATAAAAGAGATTCTCGTTTGTCGCAATATTTGTCATCGCGATTTTAATTATAGTACCTGGATGACCGAGCTTTGCTCGGCTGAAAACACGGATAAAACGACGTTTTCTAAAAATGAAACCTAGCTAGATCGATTTATCTTATATATATATATAAGATGAATCGATTTATCTTATATATATATATAAGATAAATCGATCTATATATATATATATATATATATATATCGTTTAAAGATATAGATATAACAATACTTATGTAATCTAAATTACAGTTTGCGTAATTTTATACGGCCGGGAATGAACCACTGTCACCTCAGAAAACAGGTACTTCTAGTCGGAAGAACAAGGCTAGGTGTTCGACCACAGCTAATCTGATGTTAAGTAAACACAACTAGCCTGGAATGTAGCTAGCTTTCAAGTGAGGCTGTTAAAACACACTATTAGGTGCTTGACAACAGATTTTTAACTTGATGTGGAAGTTAGCCAGCCGAGTAACTAGAAAGTAACCTACCATCATGATATAGTTTTCCTCACACACACACACATCAGCCATAAAATGTCCACTGCTGGAGATAGGCCTCCTCTTGGACTTCCTGAAGCGGGATGCGTTATGTGCCCGAAGGCTTCATAGCGTCAATATGTTTAGTGGACTGTATTTGTTAATTAGATAGGCACGCTGATTACACATCAATTAATTTACGAGCGATAACACAGAGGAAAAGGAAGAATGGCAGACCACGCACCTTGACCTCGTTCCTCTCGCAAATAGTCCTGGCTGCGCAGCACAGTATGCACTTTGTAATGCACTCCACACACTCGCGGTAGAAGGAATGTTTGATGTTTCAGTTTAGTTTTCATTTTTCTTTATTCACGTAGGTTAATTTATATTATTTTATGCACACGAGTGACGCCGATAATCGGTCACGTAGCACTTCCTCGTTGATGACTATTATGGCGGTAGTCGGAAATAATAGGAATAGGGAGTGAAAAGGACAGCAATCGCTCATTAACCATGTGTAAGAAAGTGATATGCATTAATTGCGAATCTTACCCTACCTGGCGGTAACACCAATACTCGCCACGCTTGGTAGGCGGGTTGGCGAGCGCAGTTAAGTGTGATTGTTCAAGGAAGACGCTGCTGCCCATCTTCCGGATTCCATCCCTTAGCCGATTCTTATGGCAACCACGGGTAGAGAGGGTGGGGTACAATTCTTACGCCGGCACTACCACGGCAAGTTTTCCTCAGCTCAAGCTCATTGTTGAGGATTGAACCCAAGCTCTACGGCGTGTGAACCAACCGCACTAACCACTGAGCTATCATCGCTACAAATAATTTGTTTGTAATATTAATGTTAAGATTGTATTTTTTTTAAAATACTTTTTTATCTATCTATTTACCTACTAAGAATAACGCAAAATATATTTATTTTTTTGTTGGAAAAACGTATTTTGATCCAACTTCTTGTTCAAGCAATGGCAACACACTCTGGAGCATTAACAAGGCTTAGGAACTCTTATAACAAAACATCTTCTCATAAAACGTCTACCCCACTTGTTCTCTAAGCCCGCTTTACGATCGAATTTTTAATCCCGTTGACGCGGACGAGTTACCGAGATAAGTTTTACTGGCGAGAGTTAAGTTCGCAAACATTGTTGCCAAAATAAAGTACTGGGAATATAAATAACTAAATAGGGTCAATAGCCGTTGATTTATTTCAATTTGATTCCTTTGAAGCGATTTTCACGATTTTGTATAAAACACGCCCCTGAAAACCAAATTGATGATATGATGATGTGATTAGAAAAATTGCACATGCTAGAGGTCAACGTAAAATTAGAGGCTATCGTCAAACCCTTGGTGGTGTATTCGGGCAATCTTACTTGACTACCATCTTCAACCACAACATCATAATTTAACAACATAAAACAAAATTGTAGTAAAGTTACAGTACCATAGACCACATCCACACGCTACGGCAAATTATACAGAAGACCGAAGAGTATAATTTGCCACTATTTTTAGCGTTTGTGGACTATGAGAAAGCCTTTGATTCGATTGAGACATAGGCGGTGGTTGAGTCTCTCCAACGATGCCATATTGACTACCGGTATATCGAAATGTCTTACTTCTTCTTCTTGGTACAGCTTCACTTAACAATAGCACAAACACCTAGCCTGTCAACAATATACAAAACGAATTGCAATAATAATTGTGTGAAAAACTGACGTGGTTTTACCAACTTATATAGGATTATGTACGTTTAATTACGCCGGATACACCGACTATAGTATCGGCCACATCCAGTGGCCTTCTTCAAGGATTCAGTACAGAGTACAACGCGGTCGCGGCCTCATCTTACTTCCCACTGACAACGCGAGTTGTCTCTTGTACGAAAAACAAATCATACTATGTTTAAAGCTAGTTTAGCTGATGTTTTTGATAAACAATTTAAATGACAGTTTTCTTTTAGCAATTTTAATTTGTTTTTATAATGTAATTTTATTATAAAGGTTACGTAAGCATACGTAATGTAACCTAGTATATAAGGTTACGTAAGCACACGTAAGGTAACCTATGAAAGGTTACGTACCTTTTAAGATTTTATCTGTTTGTAAATATAAAAATAAATTACTAGTTATAATTAAAAAAATGTAAGCAAAAGTTTTAGTTTTAGGTATTTATGTATATAACAATGATTTTATTAATTTAGATTATAAATAGAAGATATATAAATGATTTAGGTACTAATGTATGCACACTAATTGTATGACTTATAACGATCGTCAAATGTTGTTTTGCCTTAATTTTATCCATACTAACTACACACTGACACAAAAGCTTAGATTTTACTGTCGTCACTCCCCTATATTTGCATGACCGTAAACTTTACTACCCGTGCATCTTGTCATCTAACCCGGAGTATTTGGCAAAACATACATCGCTTGCTTAGCACGTAAAAACGATATCTTTTTAAACTACGTTACCAAACGCTGTACGTAGATACTCAAAATAGTTTAAAAATGCATTTTTTTAGCAAAATGTGTTCGAAAATATATGCCTACTTAGGTGCATTGATTTCAAATATTGGAGGATGTGTTGATGAAACCTCAAAATGCACATGGCTATTTTGAGGTTAAAGATGGACAAGCTAAAGAGCACATGGGGGACCTGTATTACAAAGGCCACCAAATTATGACTTTTAAGGGTACTATTCTATTTTTTCTTATGCTGCTGACTCGTGCACTTTAAGAGAAAGTGAAAGAATGATTATGAAAAAATAAAAAAAATAGTTTTTGGAAAAACATCCTGCTCTAAAATTAGAAAACAAGTGTAGATACTTGTTTTCTAGCAAAATGTGTACGAAAATATATGCCTACTTAGGTGCATTGATTTCAAATATTGAAGGATGTGTTGATGAAACCTCAAAATGCACATGGCTATTTTGAGGTTAAAGATGGACAAGCTAAAGAGGATATGGGGAACCTGTATTACAAAGGCCACCAAATTATGACTTTTAATATTCTATTTTTTCTTATGCTGCTGAGTCGTGCACTCTAAAAGAACGTGAAAACATAATTAAGAAAAAAACCAAAGAAATTGTTATTGAAGAAACATCCTGCTCTAAAATTAGAAAAAAAAGTGAGACAAATTATAAATTAATTAGAAAATTATATATATTTTTTTTTCTGTTTTTACTCGGGATGACCTACATCTAACGATTGCCTACATCAAAATCGAAAAACTTAAGCTATTAAAAGTTATGGTGGAATTAAGAAAATCACATATACGTACAAAAATGAACCCTGGTAACATTACACTCCTTCTCGGGCAATCGTGTTAAAAGTATAAGCTCAATACTTTCTAAAGTTATGCTCTTACCAAAGGTTTTTTTTTTAAATGTAAAAGTAATAAGACATATGAGACACTCTTAATGGTAAGAGTTAACGCCTGTCTATGATCATTACACAGAACTTTGAGTAACAAAACAAAGTCCAGTGCATCGCTGCTTTGGCGCTCATTACTTTAAGACTTTTGATGGTTAGTATCAACAGCCCTGTAATTTCCCTAGCTGCAGTATCCTGCAAACCGGAACTCAGTAATGTTGACACACTACTGCTTGGTGGCAGAATATATCGTACTGCAGTGGTATCTACCTAGATGAGCGCCTGCTAAGGAAATCTACCAACAAGTAAAAAATGTATATGGCTTTTAAAATTTTAAAGATTTTTAATGTATATAACTAGATATTTTAGCAAGCTAATTATTAAAACCTGAACTTACCCTATGACCTCGCCGTAATTAAAGTGAAATTGCACATCACCATGAAAGCATTCATCAGGGAGACGATCCCGATGTTTTACAGCTACATTTGCATGAAACTCATCTGGGGCGGTTTTATGGCGTGTAATTTCAAATCTGCTTTATTGACTTTACATCTATAATTCATACAATACGTATAGGAATCTAATTCGTCATGAGTTTTGTAGAGATAATAGCTAAGCGGTTAGAATGGCCGCATCACACGTGGGTATGAGTCCAAACTGTAATAATGGTGAAGGGAATCGTCGTAAGGAAATCATAGTAAGACTTTGGAATACAAAGCTGGCTTGAAAAGTCGTTGAACATCTGCCGATGTGTTCCGACAGCCTCACTGGAGAGCCAGTTCCCATTACAGGTTAGAGTACAGTACAGTACACCATTTCCTACCAGAAGCTCAAAACAAGTAAAAAAAAAAAACTACAGAGGTTTTTTTGTCAAAATTGTTAATAACTTTTTTAATGTTCTTATAGAAAAAGCGGGAAATAGGCATGTTCATTTAATGGTCAGCTCATCGTCCACCGATAATTAGTACGGAGCGCTTAACTACATAGTGTGATTTCCCTACGCCCATTATTCAACCGGACAGCCAGAAGTTTGAAAAACGACATTGTTTCATGTTCGATGTTCCAAAAACTCAAACGAAATTTCATTATAATGTCGCATGCGCCAAGTTGATGTTCTTCGTTAGATACAATCTGGGTGTCTTCAAGTCGAGGGCGAGCGTGTTCCATCGTAGACCGCATCTTCCATTCATATCAGGTGAGATAAGAGTCCAATGCAAGCCTATTTATTACTTAAAAAAACGCCAACTAAGTAACTCCTGAATCAATCAATTATTAATTTTTTTAAATAGCACATTAAAATTCCGACAGAGGACGTCTTAGTAAAGTGCTTATTTACACACTCTTTGGTTTCAAAACCTCTAAGGATAATCGATTTTTCAGTAGAGCGAAAGAGGTCTAAACCTAAACTCTTCTTATCCCACGTGTAAACAATCAACCGCTACATTAACTGCCACGGTGCTGCCAACAATTTCAACACACACAAATCTATATTAAGAACTCCGTTGTCACTGCGGGAACAAAAGGACAGTACGTGATAAATGGTCAAACTAATGTGGGTGGCTAATTTGGGATGCTATTTATATGAAATTTCATAATTATTAATGTACATGTAGGAAATGTTAAGGAACGGTCACACTTTTTTAAATAATGATGTTCTTTGAATAGTTAAAAACTCTTTTATGACGACAAATTGAAAGGTTTCGACGTTTTTGAGATAGTAGTTAGCTAAAGAAATTGGTAAAACCTGCTATTCTTTAAACTTTGTTTTTGTCAAATTTTATATCATCGGCTACATTTCGCCGCCTTAACTCTCTTAAACTACCACCAAGTAAAACATAAATCTAACTACTCGAAAAGTCCCCTACGCGCACCGAGGCCTGCTCAAACGTTCAGGTTTTTATTAGTTTTTTGTATGTTTTCTATGTACATAAGTGTAATTTTGTTTACCAAAACTTTTTATTTCAATATTCTAATAAACAATTAAAAATAACATACAATTTCAAAAGATCAATCCTGTTCTTATACTTTTCTGGAAAACTTGAAACAACTTCGCTTTTATAACCCGCAGTTTACTACCATTTATCAATATTCAAGCATTTCGTCTCTTTGTTCCAGCCCAGTCCAATCAAGAGTCGAGCCAAATCACCCGTGAGGCTAATCAGACCTCGTAAAATTAAGGCCACTATAAAAGCTTGCCTTAAATCTGCTCTATCCAGCTCGTAAACTAGATGAGGGCATTCGTAAGCCGATGCAGATGCGCCAATCGGATAAATCCTGCAATTTTGGCCTTTGGTAATTTTGTGAAAATGAGAGCGTCGTAAACCGAGACGGTTTGAGGAATTGACACGTTTTGTTTTTAGCAAAGAACAGTACGTCACAACATTGCCCTTTCCCGAACATCGTCACATATTTTACTTGTTACAGAAATGAAAGAGTCTATCACAGATGTTTTTTTCATTTTCTTCATTTCCTAAAATTTTCTTTATTTATGTTTGTTATTTCTTTGTGTGTATTATAATGTTGATGATTGTAATTTAAATGTCATAGAAAGTTGTTTTGTGTCGCAAATAAAGTGTTATCAAGTGTGTTGCGTGTGTATTGTATAGTCTATTGTTAACCGAAGGTCTAGTAAAAAGTTATTTATACTAAAAACGAATAAAATCAATAGAACCTTCAAAGAAAACAAGATGCTATTGGACAATATTTCTACAAAATTATTCTGAATTAAATTTATTATTTATGGTACATAAATATATAAATATAGTCTAACCCGCTGAGCGCCGCTGCCGCGTTTAATTGATGACCTTTATCCATTTCACTTAAACATTAATATTTATATATATTTATTATAATAAAATTATAGGCTGGTTCCACATTTCACGTAAAGCTAAACCACGTAGCTCGGTTTAATAAAGTCGCCTGAATCCCAATTAGAATTCAGACCACATGTGTCCACCCTTTATGATTCTGGTCGCTGGGAATTTTTAATTTGTGATCCCAGGTTGCTTTCGGACGTCCATTCAATTGTTTGTTAACTTTAATTCGGTCCTTCTTATTAGCATGGAGACTGGATATTGAAATAGCCGGTTATTGTTTTGAATTGTGTTCTTATATTATGATACGACTTAACTTGTACCTACATAGACAAGACCTCCTATTAAGGAGATCTACTACCGAGCTATCTGCATTTCAAATTTCACCAAAATCCATTCAGTTATTACAGCATGATGAAGTAATAAACAGACAAACTTTTACTTGTAATTAATTAGGTGATTGTAATAAGCATCGTGCGCCTACTTTCATAATTTATATTTTGTCTTCTGAAATTTTATTAATGTGACTAGCTTTTCTTTTGTTATGTTATTACCATTAAATGTTACTGCATCAGGTTTTTATTGGTTTTATTTAAACTAGATAAAACGTTTTAAAAAACTATCACTCGACTACGGAAAACAATACATTTTTGAAAACAGTCAGTTCGGAGATGCCCTAAGCCCCCCCCCATTTTGATTTTTAGAACTTTAATATACCCAGTGGCACTCGCGCAATAAAGATGAATGTAACGACATAGCGATGATAGCTCAGTGGTTAGCGCGGTTGGTTCGCATGCCGAAGGGCGTGGGTTCAAACCCCAACAATGAGCTTGAGTTGCCGGTGAAGGAAAACATCGTGAGGAAACCATAGCGTGGTGGTAGGGTACTTTCTAGTACTCTGCTGGCTAGCTACCACCCTCAAGTTGAAAATCTGCCGCCAAGCATGTAACGGTGTGTTTCGGCAGCCTCACTTGAGAGCCAGTTCTATTCTAGGCTAGGTGTGCTTTACTATCTTCCACCACACCGTCACTTAACATCAGATGAGTTGTGGTCAAACCTAGCCTCTCAGAGTAAAAAAAATATATATATTAAATTCGATTCAACTTTATAATAGTTACGAGGCAGTGAAGTAGCTTGCCATAGACGGGCCCTGTATTAAAATTTGTCGGGGGGCCCTTCTACCCGACTTTCATTTCATAGCTCCACGTGAGGCATGTCTATTATTCTTTTGTTGGGGCCCCTGTAGCACGGGGGCCCCGTATTATGGATACGGCTGATACGGCGGTTGCTACGCCCTTGTTACGATGGAACATATGGATAGATGTACATACTTACGTATATGTAGGTCAAACATATAACCCTTCTTTATGGCTTTGGCTTTGGCCAAAATGCCATAAAGAAGGCCCAATTTCATTGTCAATCACGTCAGTTCCCAATTATTCATTTTCGCCAAAAAGGAAGCCAAGTAACGCCCAACAATTTCGACGTCAACCGAAAATTGTCATTGTTCCTTATTGATTTGTCACAACACTACCAATTATCCAAATAACACAATGGTTTGCAACTAAACATTAAAATTTCAAAACTTGTTGACCACAAAAACGTGTCATTATTTTTCAAAGCCAACGCGTAAAATGACTGACAAACTGACAACTGTTAATTAAATAAATCTAAATGTATCATCATTTTTAATAAACAATTTTAAACTTTAAAACAAACATGATAGTCATTAAAACTGTCCGACAGTAATATAAAATACAGTTGATGTTTTTTTTTAAACAAATTTACTTTTACACTTGGATATTTAAATTTTTCTAACTGATTCCACGTGTAGTGTTGTTTTGTGGGTGTAAGTTAAGTTTGCCATAGTACAATAGACGAGTGTAAAAGCTCAGGTGCGTAACAAACTAATTAATTCGAATGCCCACATTTGATTACACAAATCAAATGGTGTGCATTGTATAGTATAGGGGCAAAATGAGAAATCGCTAAGAAATTTCGTTCGTCACGTTTCTAGCTTGTTTCCGGTACGTTTTTTGTGTGTGACGTCTCATTATTACGTTTTGGTGTGTAGTGACAGTATTTTTTAGAATAGGCTATGAGACCACATTTGAAAATAATGTGGTCTTAACCAACAATTCGATATTTTTCGATTTTATTAACCAATTAAAATTTACCGCATAAATAGCCAGAACTGTCATAGCGTCTGAATGACGTCACGTTGTGTGAAACTATCATAATATTTGTATAGCAGATGTTTTATGAAAGTGTCAACAGCAATGGAGTTTCGCACGACGTGATGTAATACTGTTTGGTGTCCATGGTCACGTGACTGAATGCATAGTTCTGCCAAATTAATTTTAGTAGTATAAAAATATAATCGTTATCTTTTAGAATAAATTACTTTGTATTTTGTAAATCTATAGGAACTATTCATCTGCTTTTTTCTTAGTGCACACAAGCGTATTGTACTTGCATCTTATGAAACAAATAAATATTTTTGAAGTGAAATGTCTTTGGATGCGTTAAGTGATTTAGGAAGGGGCAAAACTTATGGGTTCGTGTCACCAACATGCTAATTTTTATTTATTAAACTTTTGTTTTTCGTGATAGTGTTTTAAACTTTGGTCAGATTGAAATTTATATCTTGGACCATAATGTCACCTAACATCGTATACTAGGGAAAGTCAATCTACAAAAACACTTTAGTAAAGATGCCTCGTATATATAAAAGTGAAGTCATTCAATACTAGGGGCCTTGTAAAACTTGCTTAAAATGAATCTATGCTTAAAGTAGGTTGTCTCGTTTTCACGTGTGATATTTTCCGTCAGCAAAAAGTAGACAAAGCATCTTTGTCATATTATTATTATATTTTTGAGTAAACTATTATTGTAACGAATAATTTTATTAAAACAAAACTTCAATAATTAAAATTTATTTTATATGATTCTGTCTAAATCCTTATAGCTCACTAACTCTATGTGCACAGTGGTTTACCCCACGCACAGGTGTCGTCGTTTCACACGAAGCAACCACTTTATGATATCTCGTTTATTATTTTGTCCGGTAATTACTCGAAGCGCGCCCACTGTGCGCTGTGACCGCGGCGTGCCTAGCTTTTATGGGAAACTGCAGCTGAAGATATTGATTCGGATTTAATTGAAGATATTATATCCGTATCTTTAATATCCCTCTTTTAATTACAGTTTCCACTTTATTGAGAAATATCCTTTATTGTTCTTCGATTTTCTATTTTATGCAGAATTGACTCATTGCTATGTAATTTTTTTAAGCAGAAAACAAAATAAGAACTGCCGACAAATTAAAAACATAAAACTTTGGTCATAACTAAAGTTTTTATATCAAAAATTATTTGTGTTCCAACACAAAGCAAAATTGAAAAATATTTTGGTAGGTAAGTAGGTAATATTTATGTTCGTTTAAAAATGTATGTCTTAACTTTAGGTAGCTGGTCATTAATTCACCACCAGTCCCAGGATGCCGGTCATTAATTCACCATCATCATCATCTTCAGCAAATATTGAACCGTATTCCGTTTTCTTACCCATCATTAATTTTGTATATTTTTTTAAAGTTTTTATATCTGGACTTGGTCTTAGGATGCCAGTCATTAATTCACCATCATCATCATCAGCCAATATTGAACCGTATTGCGATTCTTTACCCATTTTTATGTTTTTTAAAGTCAAACACAAAGTACAAAAACACCTGTCTGATTTGCCCCCCTTGCTGTATACCCCCCTCCGCGGGCCGCTTGCGGCCCGCGCAACCACGCGACATACTAGTTTTGAATATAAAGTCGCACAACAAGCTATGGAGAGGGCTATGCTCGGAGTTACCCTACGAGATCGAATCAGAAATGAGGAGATCCGTAGACGAACTAAAGTAGCCGACATAGCACAGCGGATTAGCAGGTTGAAGTGGCAGTGGGCAGGGCACATAGCACGCAGAACTGATGGCTGAAATAAAAAAAAAACCTCTACCCACAAGGTGGACAGACGACCTAATAAAGACCGCAGGATGCCGCTTCCAACCGGTCTTTATGGAAATCAATGGGGGAGGCCTATGTCCAGCAGTGGACTTCATACGGCTGATGATGACGATCATGATGATTTTGAATATGGGTAAGTTATGGGTTCACGTCACCGACATGCTTATATGACTATTTTAAAAGTTGGCTCGGTTAATTTTATTAACAAGCATAACTAAAAAAACATTAAGCACAATTGCCCAATAACTTAAAAAAAATATTTTCAGCCTGTGTCAATCGGGACGGTGTAGGGATTTTAACAATAACCCATAAATCCAAATCCGTTTAGGCATTTAAAAATTATAATGGAATAGAGAAACTCACATACATACATACATAAACCATTACACTCCTTTTTTGGGCAGCCGTGTAAAAACTCTATGAACTTTTAAAATTACTTTATCAAGTCTTTAGGAAACGACGAGGTACTAGAATAAGAAATAGTTATGTGGTAAAATGATTCAACTGACCTTTGAACTATAAAGTACCCTCAAAACAAAATTTAGCACCCAAACCGCATTCTAATTGGATAATTACCAAAATAATTTGATGATATACCACAATACATTTTTCACCCTAAAATGGATTTTCTCACGCGAAATTTGTAGGTATTTATTTTCTGATTCATTTCTTCAGCAGGTACATCTTTTTTTTTCAAATTTTGCCTGAGCTGATGGGCGTGGGTTCGATTCCTGGCAAGGACAAACATCTTATGGTATAAACAAATGTTTGTTCTGTGTCTGGGTATTCTGTATGCATTATAAGTATGTATTGACAAAAGAAAATATGTTTGTATTCTATCAATTATCTGACTTCCATCACACAAGCTCTGCTTAGTTTGGGGTCAGATGGCGCTGTGTGTAACGTGTTTTATATTAATTATTATTTTATTTTTAATGAATCTTAATAATATTTGGAGGAAGGGCGATAACTGCACAGACGTTCCGCTTGGGGTGTATTGTGCGTTTTTATTCCTGGCTAGGTTTGTTTACCATCTTCGACCACACCGTCACTTAACATCAGGTGAGCTATGGTCAAATACCAATCATCATCATTATCATCATCTCGGCCGTAGGACGTCCACTGCTGGACATAGGCCTCCCCCAATGACTTCCATAAAGACCGGTTAGAAGCGGCTCGTATTCAGCGCGTTCCTGCGGTCTTTATTAGGTTGTCTGTCCACCTTGTGGGTGGACGTCCTACGCTGCGCTTGCCGCTCCACTTCAGAACTTTGCAGCCCCATCGGGCATCAGTTCTGCGTGCTATGTGCCCTGCCCACTGCCACTTCAACTTGCTAATCCGTTGGGCTATGTCGGCTGCTTTAGTACGTCTACGGATCTCCTCACTTCTGATTCGATCTCGTAGGGAAACTCCGAGCATAGCCCTCTCCATAGCTTGTTGCCAAATACCAAGCTTGTAAAAAAAAACTACTAGTTACACCCGTGGTATACCCGGGTATATATATATATAAGTATATATATATATATCCCGCGAAAATGTCGAAACGTCAAATTGTTACTGTCAAATATTTTTATGCTTCCACGCGTTTCTCTTGTATATTTCCAACACATTGCACACAAAAGCAACCTGCTTCACAAAAATGTAATAAATGATTACATCAAAAACACTGCTCAGCAAAATCGCCCCAACGACAAGGTCCTAATTAAATTAATTGTTGCCGCTCCGATATAAATGATGCTATGGAATAGACGAAAAAACGTAGATTTCCAAAGATAAAAGCTGTAATAAAACACTTGCCTATTGAGGTGCGGGCTATGAATGCCGATTTTTAGCTGATAGAGCCACAGACTATAAAGGATTATTATTGGCTTCTGAATAGCAACTTTATTAATCTTTAGAACAGAATAAAACATATTTACTCTATGACTTATCTATATATGCAAAAAAAAAACGTGACATGATTTGAAATTTTTCCGTAAGTTTTTTTTTTCCATAGAACTTAATACAGAGAAAGTACAAGAGACGAGCGGTTTTTTTTCGCAAATTTGACAGGTTCGTTCGTAAATATATTTTTTTTTAGTTCGAATATTATCAAAATTGGTCTAAAGGTTGTAAAGGTTTTTTTTTTATTTGTTATGGAATTAATTTAAAATATGTAACATGAATATATGTGAACAATAGTAGATATTTTAACAAAGCTAACACTTTCATTAAATCTCAGTGTCTTCAAGTCGTGAGTGGATAGATAACTATTTATTGTTCACGCCTAGATTACAGAACATAAATAATACAAACATTTAACATTGAAATGAAGTGCGATCATCGGTAGCCTTATCGCCTAGAGCAATCTCTTTCAGACAACCTTTGAACGGATAGGACTCGGTAAAACGACGGGGCGTGCTAACTAGAGAAACACAATTATTATTAATCTGCTTATTCTAGGCAAATTGTAAAAAGCATCTTTGCGATGGCGGTCAAACACAAATCTATTTAATAACACAAAAATGCAATTGTAAAAGTTTATAGTAGTTATGATGCTCGCGTGGTAAATTACGAGAAATGGCAATTCGTTTGTAAAAACTAACTCCACACATAACATAAAATGTTTTATATATTTTTATTTATTCTAATCCTTTTGTCGACACACCCCGTCCTTAACTTAGTAGAATCCTCTCCATACTACGATTGCCTGAAAGAGATCGCTCTTAGCGATAAGGCCGCCAACTGTTCCAGTAGTGTTAAGTCTATGTTGTTATAATTGGTGTGAACAATAAAAATTTATATTAAGTAAGTAGTGTTGAGTATTAGTTTGTATATATATACAAACTAATACTCAACACTACTTACTTGTATGTATATAAGTAATTAGTATTTGTGTCTTGCATAATTATTGTGTTATCTTTTTGACTTAAAACGTTTTGATGTAAAACTGTAAATTTTTGACTTTGTACAGAAAAATAAAATAAATAAGTAATTATTATTACAAAATTGCTTCTATAGTCGTTGGAGCAAATTCGACGTAGCAAGCCGACACGACCCGCATGATCTGTGCATTTCGATTACCGCACACCGGACATTACTTCGTGTTACACAGGGATGATATTAATCACTGGCGTAATAATATACAATACGGTACCTTGGGAATTCATATTTTGATATTGGAAAAAAACATTGAGCACATTCTGTTATATAGTTTTTAGAAAGCCGTACCTGGATATGCTTCCATTTGTTTATTGCGCCTACATCGTTTTTTTGTTTGTGTTGTTATATATAAAGTTTAATGTTTAATGTATAAATCAGTTGTTAAAAAAACTCTTAAATCATTTGCCATTGTAATACAAAAGTCACAGTGCAAGTCTTTGGTTTCATTTTCATTTCAGCTCGAGTTCATTATTGGGATTCGATCCCACACCCTTTAGTGTATAATTATTTTAATGTAAAAGTAATGAGACGTGCAAGACGCTCTCCTGATGGTAAGAGATAACGCCTGTCCATGACCATTGTAGCGACGGAACTTTGAGTATCGCTATCGGACAAGCGTTGCGTTCATGTAGCGATGATGGCTCAGTGGTTAGTGTGGTGGTTCACATGCGCGTGGGCGTAGGGCGTGGGTTCAAACCCCAACAATGAGCTTGAGCTGCCGGTGGAAAACATCGTGTGGAAACCATAGCGTGGTGGTAGGGTACTATCTAGTACTCGGCTGGCTAGCTACCACCCTCAAGTTGAAAATCTGCCGCCAAGCATCCAACGGTGTGTTCCGGCAGCCTTAATTGAGAGCCAGTTCCATTCCAAGCTAGGTGTGCTTTACCATCTTCGACCACACCGTCACTTCACATCATGTGAGCTGTGGTCAAACACCTAGCCTGTCAGCCATAAAAAAAGCGTTATCTCTTGCCATCAGGAGAGCGTCTCGTTCGTCTTATTACTTTATTTACTAATAGTACAAGCTTTACTTAGTTAAGCGCTAGATGATATCCTAGAATATTTATTTATTCATTACAAACAAATTGAACAACGCTTTAAATAGTTTTGATCGACAGTCATCGCTTAGCAATGCATCCATTAAAACAGTACAATAGCGTGTTTGACAAAAAAAAAATCATTGTGTCGAAGAATTTCATGGTTGGTGAAGTATTAAGGCTATAAAGTTAACAAAGAGAGGATATCCAAGTATTATGACTAATTTGATTGTATTTCGAATAATGTCTCAAAAGCTGCACAAAAATAATCAGGCCACAGTATACTTTTTAATTTATATTTACTTTTTTTAAATCATCATCAATTACAGAGGGGAAATTAAACATCGATCGTGTAAATAATACCATTGCTTTAGCTGGTACCTTCCTAAGTGCCTACCTATCGTATGTATGTCCTGTGTGTACCTATCATCACTATCTGTCTGTCTGTCTGTTCTCGATAAACTTAAAACTACTGAACGGATTATAATGCGAGTTTCGCCAATAGATAGTGGTTCATGAGGAAGGTTTATGTATGTAATAGGCATTATATATAAGGCAGTACGTGTCGTGTATTGTGAAACTTAACGACATCTGGTGGTGAGTAGCAGCAGCGCTCTTTAACATTTTTGTTAATTCCTCAGCACATCATCATCAGCCACAGGAAGTCCACTGCTGGACATAGGCCTCCTCCTGGGGAGGGGTTTTGCCAATACTCGCCACGCTTGGCAGGCGGGTTGGCGAGCGCAGTTAGGTGTGAGTGTTCAAGAAAGACGCTGCTGCCCATCTTCCGGATTACATCCCTTAACCGACTCTTACGGCAACCACGGGTAGAGAAGGTGGGGTACAATTCTTACGCCGGCACCATCACGGCACCTATAACGCACGGCACATATAATTCCACAGCAATCTGCCATTTTTATGATATAAAAAGTACCCTACATGTTAATCCGGGTAATAAATTCAGCCGTTTTTGTGTGATTGAGTAACAAACATCTAAGATCGACATAGAAACTTTCGCATTTAATTATAGTAGAATTCACATTTAATGACTTAATATACAGATTAAATTCACACATATGTTAAAACGGGAGATATCAGATAGTAAAAAAACGGAAATCCTTTTTGATGATATTTGTGATGTGTACATTTTTCGACAAAAATGTACCTATTCTTCATTCACGGCCACGACGACCCAAAAATGTATCTCATACATCAAAAATTAACACCAAACTCAACGGCACCTATTAAGACATTGTATATTCATTCTACTGACAGCTGTCATTAGTTAAGTCGTTAAGAAACGCCATTCTTCTAGTTTATACAGTTTGACAGTTGTGGTAATAAAATTTTATGTGCGTAAATATTTTCGGGGATTGAAAAAATTACTCTAAAAATAGGTGTTAATTTTAATGAAGTCAAACATCTTGCAAGCAACTTTGCTATAACGGGTATTTAAACTAGCAATTATTTATTACGATTTTTTTATAATTTAATGTTCCAAAAACGTTCTAAGCAACAAAAAAATATAGAATAATGTTTCAAAAAACAAGATAGTTAAAAAACATAAACTAAGTTAAAAACATAAACCAAACTACAGTTAAACTACCGTCTGGACATTTTTAAGGCTAGTGTGAATACATTTATTCTAGATCAGCGTGCTCCATCCTCGGCCATACCGTCACTTTCCATCGTGAGCTGGTGACCAAACCAAAAGATCTATTTAAAATATTTAAAAAAATACACAGTGTCACTTGGTATGGATGTATTGTAGCGATGATAGCTCAGTGGTTAGCGCGGTCGGTTCGCATGCCGAAGAGTGTGGGTTCAAACCCCAACAATAAGCTTGAGTTGCCGGTGAAGGAAAACGTCGTGAGGAAACCATAGCGTGGTGATAGTGTACTTTCTAGTACTCGGCTGGCTAGCTACCACCCTCAAGTTGAAAATCTGCCGCCAAGCATCTAACGGTGTGTTCCGGCAGCCTCACTCGAGAGCCAGTTCCATTCCAGGCTAGGTGTGCTTTACCATCTTCGACCACACCGTCACTTAACATCAGGTGAGTTGTTGTCAAACACCTAGCCTGTCAGCCATAAAAAAAAGTAAGGATTCTAACTATACCCGTAAATCCAAATCTGTTCTGGTATTGACAAGTTTAGTCGGAGTAGAGAAACTCACATACATAAACCCTGAAAACATGACACTCCTTTTTTAGTAGTCGATAGAACGATTGGTGTCAATGAAAACTTGATAAGGCTTTTTAATAGACAATAGACAACACTTTATTTATGACATTAAACAAATTTCATTAGATTCAACAATACATACAAAAAAAAAACAATCATCATCATCAACATCATCAGCCGCATGACGTCCACTGCTGAACATAGGCCTCCCCCATTGACTTCCATAAAGACCGGTTGGAAGCGGCTCGCATCCAGCGCGTTCCTACGGTGTTATGTTGTTGTTTGTTGTTCCTGTTCGCAGAACCGATGGCCGAAAAAAAAACAAACAAATAAAAAACAAAAAGAAAGAAATAAAGTTTATGTAACAAATTGGCCTCAACTTGGCTAATGCCGACTGCAGCCAGATGGCGCTGGTCTTCAGTCGAGGCCGGCAGATGACGTCACACGCGTTTACTGGCTGGTAAGAAAAAAGAGAAATATATACGTATACTAGCTGTTACCCGCGACTTCGTCCGCGTGGAATTTAACAAAAAAAAATATTTTGGATAATCCACACTATATCTTTATAATTTATAGCCTATGTGTTATTCTGATGTGTAAGCTATATTATTGTAAAGTTTCATCAAAATCCATTCAGTAGTTTTTGCGTGAAAGAGTAACAAACATACATCCATACATCCATACATCCAGACATCCATACATCCAGACATCCATACATCCATACATCCATACATCCATACATCCATACATCCATACATTCTTACAAACTTTCGCGTTTATAATATTGGTAGGAATTATTGTAAAGTTTCATTAAAATCCATTCAGTAGTTTTTGCGTGAAAGAGTAACAAACATACATCTATACATCCATACATCCAGACATCCTACATCCATACATCCATACATTCTTACAAACTTTAGCGTTTATAATATTGGTAGAATGGTAGGATGGTAGGATATACAGAAGATAATATGAAGAAACAAACAAATAAATAGATACAAATAAAGCATTTAATCATAGTTTAATTTAAAACAAAGGCACTAAGTTTTTAACCGCACCATTAAAAGTAAACGGAAGTAACAAAAATTCCCGTAATTAGTTGGTGTAAACTAAAGCACTTGATTTTATAACCCTAGTAAAATAACTAATTGACCGTATAAAAAAAACTGATGCCACCATAAATTAAAAAGTTGTAGCATTTGTTCGTCCGTCTGGCACAAATGTACGTGAATAGATGTATTGAAAAGATAATGCCTTGTTTGAATACATTTTGAACGAAATTTGAATAACGTCATTGTAGCGATTTATTCTATTTGAAGCGATTATATTTGTAAAAAAAAAAGCAGAGCTTGTGTGATGGAAGTCAGATAACTGATAGAATACATAAATACTTTTTTTTTTTTTTAAATACTTATAATACATACAGAACACCCAGACACAGAACAAACATTTGTTTATACCAATCAAAAATTTGTTCTTGGAATCGAACCCACGACCTGCTCAGGCAGACATACTCCCAATGAGCCAACAGGGCTGTCAAATGTGTTTAGTGCGGTAGATTCACACGCCGGATAGCGTGGGTTCGAATCCCAACATTCAGCTTGAGCTACCGCCAATGGAAAACATCGTAAACCATAACATGGAAGTAGGGTACTTTCTAGTACTCGGCTGGCTAACTACCACCCTCAAGTTGAAAATCTGCCGCCAAGCATCTAACGGTGTGTTCCGGCAGCCTCACTTGAGAGCCAGTTTCATTTCAGACTAGGTGTGCTTTACTATCTTTGACCACACCGTCACTTAACATCAGGTGAGTTGTGGTCAAACACCTAGCCTGTCAGTCATAAAAAAAGTTTACTTTTTGGTAGATTTCCTTAGTATTACTACTGCTTGGCGGTAGAATATCTGGTACGGTGGAGGACGACTTCCTGCGTCCTCCACCGTACCAGATATTCTACCGCCAAGCAGTAGTGTGTAAACAATTACTTCCTGTTTGAAAGGTACTGCAGCTAGCGAATTTACTGGGATGTCGAGACAACGAAAGTCTCAAAGTAAAGAGCGCTAAACCAGCGATGCCCGATTTTGTTACTCAAAGTTTTGTGTATAGCTGCAATTGTCATGGGCATGCGTCGTTTCATACCATCAGGAGAAAAAAAGCTTAGCTTTGTGTGGGATAGCTTTCTCTGTAGTCGGTTGAAATCCTTGCGAACGGACATATGTTTCCTGATACGATACCAAAACGCGATATGGTAATGTTATGCTAATTTAATACTACCCACAAGTGTCAATTTTCCACAGTAAATCCCACTTGTGGTTTGTTTGTACCAAATATTTAAATTTAATTGGTTAAATCTATCTATATCTTTAAACGAGCAATTCTTGTATATATATATATATATATATATATATATTCTGAATCTCGGAAACGGCTCCAAAGATATTCATGAAATTTAGTATGCAGGGGGTTTCGGGGGCGATAAATCGATCTAGCTAGGTTTCATTTTTAAAAAACGTCGTTTTATCCGAGTTTTTAGGCAATGAAAAACCGAGCAAAGCTCGGTCATCCAGGTACTCTATATCATTAAACGAGCAATTCTTGTATAATATATATGTATATATATAATCTGAATCTCGGAAACGGCTCCAACGATTTTCATGAAATTTAGTATGCAGGGAGTTTCGGGGGAGATAAATCGATCTAGCTAGGTTTCATTTTTAAAAAAGGTCGATTTATCCGTGTTTTCAGCCGAGCAAAGCTCGGTCATCCAGGTACTAATAATTAATTATATTCACGTGCTATCTATTGAATGTAAAATATTGTTGTTGTAGCTGATAATAATCATTGGAAGAAAAAAAACAAGCACTTTTTGCATTACAAGTATAAAATTACTACTTACTACGTTTTAGGTATCTTGGTATAAAAATAAAATTTATTTTTATTAAATTGTTATGAGAACAATTTGAAAGTATATCCTTTAAAACAATAAAAAATCAATCACATGAATTCAAACTAATATTATAAATGCTAATGTGAGTTTGTTTGATACGCCTTCACGCGTAAACTACTCAACGGATCTAGGTGAAATTTTCCATGTAGGTACTGGAATACCTACTTTTACCTACCCACTTACCTACTTTTGCTCTGGAATAAGACATACTTTTCTTAATTCTTCTTTATTCTTTCTTAATTCATCATCATCATCCATCACCACTCGGGTAAAACCGCGCGCAGCTACTAAAGGTAAAAGTGAAAGTTTATGAGTATGTTTGTATGTTTCTCACTTCTTCACACCCAAACGGCTAGACCAAAGATAAAATTTGGTATGGAGGTAGCCATACTTGAGAGCCAGTTCTATTCCAGGCTAGGTGTGTTTACCATCTTTGAGCACACCGTCCTTTAACATCAGGTGAGCTGTGGTCAAACCCCAAGTCACTCTATATTGAATTCGAAAAATATTTTTTTTTTTGTAATTCGTTTCGACCAAATTAATTTTTAAAAATTAAAAGTTAATTTAACCAAATTAATTTAACTCTAAAATGTCAATAAAGTCACAAATAATTTAGTAGCTCATAAATATACCTTTGGTTTAACGACGCTAATTTCAAAGTGTTGTCGCATTGCTCGGAGCAAACTTTGTTCACACGTCCAAAGGTGCTTCTACAGTGACTTCGAATAAAATTTAGTACAAATAAAAGCTACAAGTTTTTTTTTTCTCATGGATGCCCTTATAACGACCAAATTGAAATGAAACCACACGAGAAGCACCAGCTTTCCATTAAAATAAGAATCATCAAAAGCGGTTAACTTAGTAGAAAATTTTGAGGTAACAAACATTTAAAAAAAACAGTCGAATTGAGTACCTCCTACTTTTTTGAAGTCGGTTAAAAATTATTTATTATAGTAGTAGGTAATATCGTCCACTTGCGACGACAGTCTCAAAAAACAACTTGTAAGCTTTTAAATGAGTAAAACTCTTGAACTGTTGTCAAGATTACTTTATTCTATATGAAGTGTAATTAGAGTATGAATAATATTTGGAAGTAAATTAACTTTATTATAGAGTTTGAAAAAAATAACATGGTGGTAGGTACTTTCTAGTACTCGGCTGGCTCGATTTAAAGTTGAAAAGCCGCCAAGCATCTAACGGTGTGTTCCAGCCTCACTTGAAAGCCATTTCCATTCCAGGCTAGGTGTGCTTACCATCTTCTACCACACCATCACTAATCATCAAATGAACTGTGGTCAAACACATAGCCTGACCATAAAAAAAAGTTTTGGTTGAAACTAATATCTGGGTAGTAAAAGCTTTGGGGCGCCTCTTACCATCACGAGAGCATCTTGTTCGACTCATCACTTTTACATAAAAAAAAGCTAGCGAAATTACAGGGCTGTTAAGACTATTTAATGTCTCAAAGTAAGGAGCGCCAAGTCACCGATGCTCTGGACTTTGTTTTGTTACTCAAAGTTCTGTATATTGCTGCAATGGTCATAGACAGGCGTTATCTCTTACCATCACGAGAGCATCTTGTTCGTCTCATCACTATTACATAAAAAAATCTAGCGAAATTACAGGGCTGTTAAGACTATCTAATGTCTCAAAGTAATGAGCGCCAAATCACCGATGTTCTGGACTTTGTTTTGTTACTCAAAGTTCTGTATATTGCTGCAATGGTCATGGACAGGCGTTATCTCTTACCATCACGAGAGCATCTTGTTCGTCTCATCACTATTACATAAAAAAAGCTAGCGAAATTACAGGGCTGTTGAGACTATCTAATGTCTCAAAGTAATGAGCGCCAAATCACCGATGTTCTGGACTTTGTTTTGTTACTCAAAGTTCTGTATATTGCTGCAATAGTCATAAACAGGCGTTATCTCTTACAATCAGGAGAGCGTCTCGTTCGCCTCATTATAATTAGTACCTGGATGACTGAGTTTTGCTCGGTTTTTCATTGCCTGAAAACATGGATAAAACGACGTTTTCTATAAATGAAACCTAGCTAGATCGATTTATCTCCCCCGAAACCCTCTGCTTACTAAATTTCATGACAATCGTTGGAGCCGTTTCCGAGATCCAAATTATATATATATATATATATATATATACGAGAATTGCTCGTTAAAAGGTATTAGATGTAAAAACACACATCATAACTTTATAAATATACCGACAACATTCAAATCAAACGAAACTCAACGCTACCATTTAGGAACAGTTTTTGTAACATTGTCGCCTCACCACTAAGTCCAGTCAATATATAAATTTACGATTCACCATTGCAGAGTTAAGCATTATATTTTATAACTTTATTGGCCCATTGACAAGGTCCAATTTGGGCCAAAAGAAGGTTTAGCAAAAACTGAAAGCATTGAACAAAAGGCGATAATATGCTTATCTTCATTTTGTTCCTAAAGCAAAAAGCATCCGGGGTCTCTGAGATCAGTTTTATGTCGCTGTGTGGTCTAATGGACCGCAACTAATTTAGGGTTGAGATTTTAGATTTTTGTAAATAAATAGGTGTTTCTATTGACGTGCTTATTGAAATGTTTCGTTGTCGTTTTTTTTTTTTTTTTTTGTTTTAAACTGTGGGTGGCAAAAGCAGTAGTAGACAAGTTACAATTAGGAATCTGTTTAAAGTTTTTATAACCATATACTGGTCTGACTGAGGTTGTCCTGTCTTAGCTCCGTCAAACCGCGCGAATTCCCATTTTTCTGCGCAATTTTCTTAATTATTTTTACTTAAAAAAAAGACGAATGATATAGGTAAAGTCGTTCTCAAGTTATGGCCTGATCAATGGAAACAGAGATTGATTTTTGCTGTATAGGTATATTTTATCGATGATAGCTCAGTGATTAGCGTGGTCGCTTCACATACTGAAGGGCGTGGGTTCAAACCTCAACAATGGGCTTGAGCTGCCGGTAAAGGAAAACATCGCGAGTAAACCATAGCATGGTGGTAGGGTTTTTTCTACAAGTTAAAAATGGAAGGCAACCAAGAATGGAAAACACAATACATAGAACAGACGGAAAAAAATAATTAACTAATACATAAAGTATGTAAAAATAATAATTATGTATTTAAATAAAACAAAATGTATACATATAAACAGTTTTTTTATTTTTTTTTATAACCTTAATTAAAACTAAGTCCACCGGTCGAGCTACCCATCAAACCGGCGGCATTTCCTCGCTGGATCGCCAGCGAAATTCGCTGGACTATAAAAGTCCCCGACAGATAATTATATATAGGGTATAATTTACCCTCACTTCATATTATATATGCGAATGTGAGTTTGTTACGCCTTCACACGTAAACTACTGAACGGATTTGGGTGAAATTTTGCATGTAGGTACTTTAGGATTGGAATAAGACATAGGATACTTTTCATCATCATCATCATCCATCACCACACGGGTAAAGCCGCGGGGCGCAGCTAATGTACATAAAGATAAATCAAAAATAAAAACCATCATCAGCAGCGAGGTACAAAATCATGTCGGATACAACTAACAGCAATATTAACTCACATCACATCACATCATCAGCCATAGGACGTCCACTGCTGGACATTGGCCTCCTGCTGGGGGGGTTTTGCCAATACTCGCCACGCTTGGCAGGCGGGTTGGCGAGCGCAGTTAGGTGTGATTGTTCAAGGAAGACGCTGCTGCCCATCTTCCGGATTACATCCCTTAGCCGACTCTTACGGCAACCACGGGTAGAAAGGGTGGGGTACTATTCTTACGCCGGCACCACCACGGCAACAGCAATTAACTCAGCATTGTAAAAAATAAAGCAATTTTACTCTGACTTTGAAAATATTCAAAGACTGTGATTGTCTGATAGAGACAAGCAAAGAATTTTTAAACTGAATAGCTTTTACGGTAAAAGCATCACTAGTAATGAACTAAAGTATTAATTATATTATTTATTATTCCTTTTATTCCATGACAGAGTCCAACCATTTATTTCGCACCATCACTCCTTGCTGATGAATTAGCCCTCGAGCTTATGAAACCTAATTCGCCAAAAGTGAATTTTTGGGGCGCACAAAGTACCCATACGGAAGAAAAATGGTTAGTAAAATGACTTGGCAAAAGTTAATGGTATTCTGTAATCGAATGAGGGAATTAAGGCATCGGGGATAATATGTTTTTTTTATATGGTTGACAGGCTGGGTGTTTGACCACAGCTCAGTGATGTTGTGGTAGAAAATGGTAAGTATACCTAGCCTGGAATGAAACTGGCTCTCAAATGAGGCTGCCGGAACTGACAGTTACGTGCTTGGCGATTGATTTTCTACTACGTAGTGAACTACGTACTACTAAGTACAACGTAATTAATTATTTGCGTCTTTGGTGATCAAACTAATCATCAACTTTTATAGCGATGATAGCTCAGTGGTTAGTTCGATCGGTTCACCCGTTGAAGAGCGTGAGTTCAAATCTAACAATAAACTTGAGCTGCCGGTGAAGGAAAACATCATGAGGAAATTATAGCATGGTGGTAGGATACTTTCTAGCACTTGGCTAGCTACCCTCAAGTTGAAAATCTGCTGCCAAGCACTTAACAGTGTATTCCGGCAGCCTCACTTGAGAGCCAGTTGCATTCCTGGGAGTTTATCATCTCGCCCACACTGTCACTTAAAATCAGGTGAGCTGTGATCAAACACCTTGCCTGTCAACTATAGAAACATATATAATTATGTATATACGGGCTGATAGTTTGAACATTAGCAATATTCAAAGACATGTTAGTTAATGGTCACATGAAACGTATGAAGAAATAAAATCCAAACAAATACAAATAAAAACTAAGAAAACCTTGGTTAAAGTTTTCCCAAGACTCCAGAATGTATGGACATCGCGCAGCCTTACGCGCCGAGCTAGCGCAAGATATAACTACGTAGACTACGAAGTAACTGTTATCTAATCTAGGAACACGCGCGACTACCATGTCATTTTCGGTGCGCGTGATTTGAGTGTCCGTATTTTTGTGTTTGCTCAGGATAATTAGGTCAAATATTAACCACCTATTTTTTATTGTTATTTGAAACGACAACCGAGTACTGAACCCCCTGTATCAATATTTCTGATGTTCAAACTTTAACGGTGTATAGACTGCTAAAAACATACCCTTTTGTTTTTTTCCGTAGGGTAAAAATAGCAACTTAAACCACAAAACTATATGGCGTAACCACTAGATCGATATCTATGACTTAAAATATATATAACAAAACACATTTCACTATAATCTTCTTAACACACAAAACTAACATGTGCTCTATTATATACAACCGATCACTTAACCAAGTCACCCTTGAAAGCAGAAAAAATTTAAATCCGCAAATAGAGCCCTCCATATTTCACCCTTGAGTGAATGCGTTGAGTTCAGACTAAAATGTTTGAACTTTCAAAAGTTACCGAGTAAAATACTGTGTAATACACAAGCTGGGGTCACACCGAGAGAAAATATGAAAATAAATAGTTTGATTAAACAAGTATTTTTTTTTACATCGTACAAAACAAAGTCGCTTTCCGCCGTCTCGACGCGACGCTTAGAACTTTTAAACTACGCAACGGATTTCAATGCAGCTTCTATCAAGAGACAGAGTGATTCAAGAGGAAGGTTTATATGTATCATACATGCATATGCACCACATTAGTATCTGGCTGGTTGCTAGATGTAAAAAAAAAAACGAAGCCATGCCCCTTAGCCTAAACATGGTAAGGCTTTAAATATTTTAGTTTTAAATACAAACTTCTGACTGTTTTTCATGATAAAACATAACATAGACATAAATAAACAACTCGAGTCCGACTCGTTTAAAGTATTAAACGCAATAATAACCTAGCAAAAAATACCAAATTAGAATATATTTTTTAATTGTACAATTGCAATAGGTAAGAGATCAGTTTGTTGACCGTCGTTCCTGCTGGATAGATAGTAATGGTCACTTCGCCAAATTGGCCGGAAATGCTGCCAGCCTCATGGGTACCTTTGCATCGGATACAGTCCTAGGGGGAATTATTGGACAGAATGTCGCTGATATGACTTACTTATTAATATTTTTGTTGACTTTTTCTTATAATATTGCAACATAAATAAAATTTTATTAGTTTATTTTTTTACATATAATCATCATCATCTTCGTATGACGTCCGCTGCTGGACATAGGCCTCTCCCATTGATTTCCATAAAGACCGGTTGGAAGCGGCTCGCATCCAGCGCGTTCCTGCGGTCTTTATTAGGTCGTCTGTCCACCTTGTGGGTGGACGTCCTACGCTGCGCTTGCCGGTCCGTGGTCTCCACTCCAGAACTATGCAGCCCCATCGGCCATCAGTTCTGCGTGCTATGTGCCCTGCCTACTGCCACTTCAACTTGCTAATCCGCTGGGCTATGTCGGCTACTTTAGTTCGCCTACGGATCTCCACCAATCATAATATGTAATGTAATTTTAAAGTAAGCTAACTATTCAAAATTTTATTCAAAATTATTTTCGGTTTCTTTTTAAAACTAATGTTGTATTTCTCAGTACGTACTTATCCGAAATGCTTTCTATCCAAGTTAATGCCGATAGATAGCAACCAAATGTTATATTCGTCATGATGACTTCACCGATCCTCGCGATGTGGGGGTGAGTCGATAGATGCCGTTACGATATTGAAACTCATCTCACCGTTGCAGTTTATGAGAAGTCACTTTTAGCTTTGATGGATAGTGGATAGTCATTTTAGTGATTTTGCTACACCAAAAATGCCTTAGAAGTAACAGAAAATATATAGCGAGTAGGTAAAATGATTATCATGTAATGTGTACAAGGTTATACACAAAAATTTACTAATGGGTTTTTTTTATAGGATTTAAGTTTACGTTTGACCACCATCTCACCTGATGTTAAGTGATTTTTTACTAAAGATTTATTAGTGACAAGTCTTATTTGCGCAAATTATCTATGGACTGTAAAAATAATAATTAATTGTCCGATTTAATTTATTTTTATATCATTTACTTTTCATTGAAATGCGTTCAGATAATGTTATATATTAAAACATCTAGAGAAAACTAAACTAACTTAAAATTAAATAAATAGGCCGTCATTTGATATTTTATTTTTATTTTAGTTATGTTATTTTATATTAATCATCAATGACATTTGTATACATATATATATTTACATATTTGTATTATCATGATTTCTGACATTTTATATTATATGACATTGAAATTTAAAATATTTAATAACTGTTGACATAAATAGGTGTATATTATTGTACCTATATTTAAGTAAATAAATTGAATTGAATTGATGATGCGGTCTAAAATGAAGCACGCTTGCCTAGAAGATACTGATTCACTACTACTACACGTACGGTACTATTACGGAATTTTTCAGAATGAAGTTGCGACCCTAGTTGAGAGAACGTCTGGCTTCCAATCTGTAGGTAGAACTTAGGTTTGAATCCCACGGCACGCACCTTTGTCTTTTGTAAGTTATTTACGTACTGCTGATGACTTCAAACAGTAAAGAAAACAATACAATACAATACAACTTTATTATACACCAAACATATTATAACATACAAAAATTAAAAACATAAAAAAAAAAGATATAGAAAGTAACATGGTAAAGAAACCTACATGTCCAGAGTTCTTTAACAAACATCCAGCAAACATCCAACAACATCGCACTTGCCCTGCAACTTTACAATAAGAAGAGTTACGTAACCAGCAAAAAAAAGCCAGCAGCGGGACTTTGTAAACACGGATGATTCCGATTCCGACCTTAAAAAGTATCCGAAAGAACTTAAGTTTTTTTTTAAATATAAATATTTGACGACATCTCATATACTTAGTGTCATTTAGCATCAAACTACTAAGCAAATCTAGTAGGTATATACATACGTATAGTAGCACCAAGTAACTAATAGATTTTTTATTTAATAAATACATGTAAAGAACACGTGCATTTCGCACACTCAGATACAAAACAAACATCTATATTTATCGTATAAATGTTTGTCATGGGAGAGAAATCCCTCCCTCAATCTTAAGAGGAAGAGCTACCAACTTTTACTATGGGCACTAAAAAAAAAGTTGTTCCATTGAAACAATTTGTTAACTCTTGATTAGCAGATTTCTTTTTCGCGCTTTCAGAGTTGTGCCTTATACCTAAAAGTTGTTACAAACTATCCGTACAATGACCTCCTTTCGGTGTATTACTTCCGAAGATTGAACCCTGTATATATTTTTGGGATATGTCTACTTATTGCATGCTTTGCTTTAATTAACATCAACAATGAATTATACTTCTATATATTATTATTGCACAATGCAATATATACAATTATTATAAAGATAATGCGACTTAACCCCAAAATCGCAATATGCGCAATACAGTCGACTGGACGCACGAACAAATCTATAGCGACATTCGCAACAGATGGTGTTGCTAGGAAATAGCAGTTAGCTGATTATGAAGGTAAACTGAATTATTATTGAAACTGCTACAAGTAAAAAATAACGTATCTGACGGAATTATTTTGTTACCTACGAATTATGTTGTTACGTCTTTGTTTAGTTCTCGCACTTAGTGCAAAGCGAGACGAGGACTGACTCCTTGAAGAAGGCCACCGGATATGGCTGAAACTATAGTTGGAGTATTCAACATATTAAAATATGAGTAATCCTGCATAAGTAATGAAAACATTTATTTTAAAAGAAATGTAATGCGAACGAACGAACGAGACGCTCTCCTGATGGTAAGAGATAACACCTCTCCTGATGATAAACACACTACCACACCTAGTCTGGAATGGAACTGGCTCTCAAGTGAGGCTGCCGGAATACATCGTTATTTTAGTAAAGTTTAAACATAAGTCTTGAAACTTTTTTCAATCAGTCTTTAAGGTCAGTTAGACAAAATTCGTGTACAGTGAAAATTTTTCTTTTTTGTTAGAGTTTGAAATAACTTTAATTCGTGACCGTAAATAAATATATTAATTGCTTTTAAGCTAACGAGCTCACCTGTGTGCTTGACGTTGAATAATAGGTATCTGTTAAGGGTGGGGGTTAGTTGTCTTGTGATTTATGACGTGTAGTTTGACGTATGGCTCAGAATGTATTGTAAATGTGCAAGTCAATTATGCCACATATGGCTCAAAATATATGCACAGGTTCCAAATGCTTTGTGTATTTGAAAAATGCACATAAAATTACAGAAAGGAAATAATAGCATTACGAGAAAGGGGTACCTGTTTTCACGATGAAACAATCCGTAATATTAGCATAAATATCATAGTTTTGTGTTCAATATTTTTATCCCTGAGTCATCAAAATTTCACTAATTTTAAATTAGTTAGTCTAATGCGATATTTCTTGTTGGTTCATTTGACAGTGTATCTGCTTCAAGAGCTGTACGACGTGGATTCGATTCCCACTCGGAATAAAGATTTGAGTGACAAGCTTGATTATTCTGCGAGTATTTACAAAAAAAAAGTATGTAAGTATTCTAACAGTTATTTGGTACATTTGTTTAACTTAGGGCTAAATAGTGCTGCGTGAAATGTCCTAGGATATTTATTATAAATTAAAAATGGATATTGCGTTTATACAATTACGTATTGGTTTTTGTTTTTATTCAAAAATGAATGGAAACAATCTAACGTGACCGAATACATAGTAAACATCTACAAATACTGTAACGAAGCGTGTTGGTGGAGTTTTTGGTAAAACGTGGTCGTGATAGTGCAAAATTCTCCATTTTTTTAATAAAAGATTCTTTAGCTGCGTTGAGTGATGTTTTGGTAGAGGCAAAACTTATGGTTCACATGACCAACATGCTAATGTGACACAGTTATTCCAAAGTTTTAAGTTTTCACTTCTGTCAGCAGTGAACATGACTGCCTATTTTTTTTTATTGCAACACTATTGTTAAAAATTATCAAGAACGAAGACACTTTTAATCTCATTGAAAAATTTACATCTCACTGAAGATATTACATCTCACTTTAAATTTTAATAGAAAAAGGGTAACAAAATAGCTTAAAAATGTCATATAAAAAATCAACAAGACGAGTAAATGCACCAGTAAACGCGGCCATTCATCACGTGCGAACCGTCACAAGAACACGCGAAAGCACTTACAATCTACAATCAAGAGTGTAGAAATGAACATATGCGCTAGACAATAAGACCCGCCTACGAGTCAAATTTGATTTACGCACGAATTACGTGTCATAACCCGCACTTCGCCCTGTCTACTCTATGGACATAGAATAAGTATACAAATTACTGCCGAAGGATTTTGGTCGAGTTTGTTTTTTAAAGCTTTTATAATTTGAACACATCAGTTTTGTTTATTTGTTGTCAAAACGTTGAGGTAAAAAACAAATCTCATTTCATAGTGTTTTGTGCGTGATTAGATCCTGATGATAAGTATATAATTTTAAGCTTACTTTTATTTTTTTTACTTACTTAACAGTTCGCAAGGACGGGTTATTTGACTAGTTAAAGTTAAGTTATATTTATTTACAACAATATTGTATAAGATATATTTATTTTATGACTTGTCTAAAGCAAATTGGTTTAAAATATATACAATAAATATATAAACATAACCCTGGTTAAGGTTTTTTTAAATTAATAAGTATAAATCAATACATGTGTTTAATTTTTTAAATTTTAGTCAAATGTAAAACAAAACTTGTCTAGTTCACTACTCTATGATACCAAAAAGGGGATAGTTGCCCAAATGTGAACTTCATAAAAGCTCCCTTTGAATGCACCTTCATATCGATAATGCATTAATTTGAATATTCGCGGTGTCAGATGTCAAATGGTTTGTAATTTTCTGTTTGTTCCTTTTGTTTGATATTTAATGTAGATTTAACACGGAAGTCGGTAATTTGAGTGCATGCTTGTCTATCAAACTGTTGTATTTGAATTATTGATAGGATATTCCATCGTCATCATATCATTTATGCTGAAAATATTTTCCTTACAATTAGAAATCTGTTTTAGTGAATGTATTATTTTAAACGAACATTGTATAATAGAATCACACTCTGTGCACACCTACCACAAATTTTCCAAACCAAAGTTGCTTAAAGGATTTGCTCTTAGCCATAAGGGTGTTGCGCCATTGTTACTCGTTTAATCTATTGTAGCACACCAAAAATTATACTAAATTAAGAAAATAAACTTAACTAATAGGTGTAACAACTGGTGACCTTATCGCTAAAAGCGATCTCTTCCAGGCAACCTTTTTTTTCTTGTTATTTTATTCACCGTTTTAAAATTGATAAGGGATCAGATAGGGGTAATATCGAGTCAGGTAATTATTTTGCACGATCTAATTTAAAATGGTAATGTTATTCAAAAACCTTATGCTCACATTTTTACTCAACTTTGAATAAACCATACCATATGTGGTAATTTAGATTCAAATTCAGAAATATATATTGAATATTGTTACAATTAAATATTATGCTAGGTATTCTTGTGAAACTTGTGCCATCAGTCTACCCTTGTTGGGCAGAAAGAATATAAATAATAAAAGTAACTAATAGAGTACTAAAAAGTATTTGAATATTTTTTTAATGGAAATAATGAGACGAACGAAACGCTCTCATGGTGGTAAGAGATATTGTATGTCTATGATCATTGCAGGGCAGAACTTTGAGTAGCTAAACAAAGTCCAGGGCATTGTAGCTCTGGTGCTCAGTACTTTGAGACATTAGATGGTAAGTCTCAACAGCCCCATAATTTCGGTAGCTGAAGCACCCTTCAAAACCATTACACAATAATACTTACACACATAGCTACATAGGTACCTACATGGACAACTTCCTACTAAAGAGATCTCTTTAGCAGGAAGTAAAAAGTGGGTGAATAGTAAGTTACAAAGAACACTACATTAATTTTCAATTTAACTTAAGCTTACCAGTGTGTACTCCATCACCATGATTCGGATTCCTCATATTGTTCTTCTTCAGCAACAACTCAAGCTAATTGTTAGGATTGGAACTCAAGTCCTTTGGTCAGCAATCCGACCGCGCTAACCACTGAGCTGTCATCATTTAACTATTTAAGGCTGTGCGTGCTTACCACATGACCATACTGTCATCACGTGCTCTGAACATAAACTTAAACAATAAAAAAAAAGTATTATAAATTAAATTTTTTTTATTAAAAAAGTATATTACGGAATTGACTTGTAACATTGGTGTTATCAATAAAATATTTGTATTTGTATTTACTTATGTACGTTTATCTTAGTTCATCACATCATCAGCCATAGGTCGTCCACTACTGGACATAGGCCTCCTCCTGTGGGGGGTTTCGTCAATACTCGCCACGCTTGGCAGGCGGGTTGGCGAGTGCAGTTAGGTGTGATTGTTCAAGGAAGACGCTGCTGCCCATCTTCCGGATTACATCCCTTAGTCGACTCTTACGACAACCATGGGTAGAGAGGGTGGGATACTACTGTTATGCCGGCACCACCACGGCACATCTTGGTTCATAGGTACTCTTAAAAATAGCTTATATGCTATAACCAATCACTGGGCAAATAATAATTCTTCTAATGTGTGTTTACAATAAATAGCATGCACAAATAATCCTCTTAAATCAAACAAAATAAAAGCAAAATTTAATCCAAGTCTGCTACATTATCCTTCCAAATAACCACTTATTTGACTCGTATTTTACGCTTACACTGTAGGCCACAAAAAGTGTAAGCCACCCTCATTTTTGTACACCTGCAGGTTCTCATCTGATTGAATAGTATGCGATGGTTACCACTTGTTATACAGTACATACGCTATTTGTGTTTTTTTTTAATTTCAGTGTTTTTATCGTATTTTACAAAAGAGTTTTTACAGTATATTTCGTTCTAAATGACCGTAGTATACATTCAGTTTGCTTAGCTCAACTGCAGAGTAGTGTATACACTATATACCCAAAATAACTTATTTATCTAGTAAATTTATTATAACTTTCATATCATTTTTCGAATTGAAATAGATAAAGTACAAAATGTCTTACAACATCCATGTGTACAATATCCATGTCTGTAGAACCCTTCAGAGTAGAAGCTAGCTAACTAAGTTAATTGTAGAAAGATCTATATAGGCATGTACCTAGTTTTACATTCATTTGTTCGTTCGCTCAGATGTTTATACCTTCGTTCGTTCGTTCATTCATGTTCTTCTAGGCTTATAGAATTCGATTGGTTTTTACTGAAAACTTATTAAAAATACATAAACAGTATCTCGTACAACATAAAATGTTTTAAAGAAACAATACAGCAAACATAAAAATAAAATACATCACATCATGCTTTAATTTTATCATGTTCTCTGACAGTATTCTATTTTTATAGAGCAAAAAAATATGTCCTAAGTCAAAAACTTACAAAAGTTGGTAATATAACTATTAAAATTTAAATACTATTTTGAATTTCCTGAAAAACGGTATACAATTTTCTACTCTATTTACCAATGTAAGTACCAAAATCATAGTGCATCGTTATCGAGCGTATAAACCATTTTTTTCACCCTCAGCAGTACCTATTAGTAATGAAGAATTATTGTTTTTGGCGTCACACTCCAGTGTTTTGTATAAGGATTTATCTTTAAGTCCGTTTAGTTTTTAAATAAACACGTCTACACTTGTTCTTATTTTTGTAGGTGCTTTTGTTGTTGCCCTTTTTTTGGGACCAAAGTGTAACTTTTGTTTCTTTTGTTCGTCTTGCCCCATTATCCTTTCATCTCTTGCGCTAGGGCGGTATACTATTTTGCATAAAAGATTTTTTTTACCTTTCCTCGGTATACGTGACAGTTCGTGAAAAATTGCAATCAAATTTAAAACATGTGGTCAGTAAAAATTATTAAATGTCAAACTCAAGATATTTTTGCCGATAAACGGCAATTTTGCGGGTGTCGAGTCCATTGGGTCGCAGGGTTGCGAGTCGTGACCCAGGTGTGGGCTCTTGAAATATGTATTATGTGCTTGTTTTTTTTTTTTGCTTAATTTGAATCCACTATATAATAGTTCTGATGTAAAGTGATACGACCTTTAAGGTTAATCGTTAGCCATACTTTGCTTTGCATAGCAAACTTTGCTTGACTTATATACGTTTTCTTGATATAATTTTAACTATATATTAACCTTTTAATAATATATTTTAGTTATTTTATATTTATCATTTTAATTATTTTAACTATTCATGACTTAATATAGGCCTAATGTAGGTTTATATTACCGCAAAGTCAAATATATAATAATAATTATCGTGGAAGTGTATTGTTTTAGTCTGATAAATTTGAATCAAAATATCCAATAGAACGGGACATCACTAGTTTACTTAGACACACTTGAGAGCCAGTTCCATTCCAGGCTAGGTGTGTTTACCATCTTCGACCACACCGTCACTTAACATCAGGTGAGCTGTGCACTTAGCATGACAAACAAAAAAAAGTTTTTCTTGGATCAGTTTCAAAAGATGAAAATGTTCTATAAAAATAATTTCATGTCAGTTTAAACACTGTTTGTCGAATGATTAACTTATTCTGCAAAGTATTACCTCATAGTGTAATCAGTAAAAAAATAAAACAAGAATAAACATCTCAAGTTATTTCCTTGCTTTCATTTATTTTCTAGGAAAAAATGAATTGCTTTGGAAAACAGTTTTCCCTGAGCTTTTCCTCATTTTTTTTCTATGTCTGAGACAATGTCTAACATTATATCACATGACTTGTGAATCAAGACCCTTATGACTGTATGGGCCCACATAAATCATTGCTAATACAATTTTCTTTTAAAATATTTTATCCAGGACATTGGGGAGAGATGAAGTTAGATGAATTGTTTTTTTTTATCTTAATAGGTTCGCGTTTTGACCATTATTTATAGTAAAAACATATATACTATACCCTGTTTTATGCGATGCGGATTAGGATGAAGTACGCTTACTTAGTTGGAACCTATAAACTTTTTGAAGATGCCCGCTTTATACTTGTCGAGAACACACTCTGGCACACAGCTCTATATCATTTGCAGGCAATTTCCTTACTTTCATTACGAAATAATAGAAATTATAAATAAATAATAAATTAATTAATTTACTTGGTGGTAGACCTCCTTAGCAGGAGGTAGCACCGCAGTACCAGATACTCTGCCACTAAGCAGTAGTGTGTAAACATTGCTGTGTTCCGGTTTGAAGGGTACTGCAGCTAGCGAAATTACTGGGCTGTTGAGACTAACCATCTAGTCTCAAAGTAATGAGCGCCAAGGCAGCGATGTTCTGGACTTTGTTTTACTACTCAAAGTTCTGTGTATCGCTGCAATGGTCATGGATTGGCGTTATCTCTTAACACCGGGAGAACGTCTCGTTCGTATCATTAATGTTACAAAAAAATATATATAATAATATCGTAGAACATTTGACACAGTGTCATTTAAGGAACTAGATAGGTGATAAAATGCTTATTTAGTGTTTTTTTTTTAAATGTGCTTACCATCTTCAACCTCATCGTCACTTAACTTCAGGTGAGCTGTGGTCTAATACCTAGCCTGTGAAACATAAAAAATATGTTAGGAAAAATTTACGCATCCAAAAACAACAATGTAAGAAACATTGTTGTTTTTGGATGCGTAATTTCAACAAAATACTTTTACCATAGTAAAGCTGTAGTTGCAGACATACCTAGGGACAGCTGTCTAGTAACAAGCTAATTGCCTTCTCCAATAATCTCTCAGACAAAAACATAGATCATGCCTCTATAGACCGGAGCCTCTGTTTACCAAGCCTACGGCTAGATGGCGCGCATGTACTGAACTATAGAACCATTTTACAAGGACATGGCACAAGGTACATTCTCAATAGTACCGACTTAAGGTTTATACACTTGCATAAGTCGAATATGAGTTGCAACATGCTTAAGTGTCCCCAGCAACTCATAAACATGCTGCAACTAATCATCATCATCATCATCATCATCATCAACCTATCAAAGTACACTGCTAGACATAGGCCTCTCCCAAGATACGCCACCTAGCCCGATCTTCATTTTTCGCTACCATTATTAATATTTATATTTTTTTAAGTTGTCTGTTGAATTACTAAAAAAATAAGTAACTAATAGTTCATTCCACACAGCGCCATCTAGCTATAAACTAAGGAAAGTTTATATTATAGAAACCGCTGATAATTCTATCATTTATATACTTTTTTTATAAATACATACATACATATATTATGTTTATTACGTGGAACACCCAAACACAGAACAAACATCTATTTTCGTTCGTACTGAGTGGGAATCGAACACACACACACTACAACCCTGGAAGCAGAGAATATATGAGCTAACAGGTCAGAGTATATTGTTTCGTATAAATGCTTTTTTTTTTCTTTCGATCTAGAGTTGCCTGGCAACATTGCCGAGTTGGCGAGGAACCCTAAGAAGAATAAGACGACGAAGAAGAAAGAGGATATGAAGAGTAAGATACAAAAAGAAGAAGAGAAATAGAGAAATGTGACGATGATGGTGCATGCGAGAGAAGTTGCGCAGGATGTAGCTAGGGAGCTTTTCGTCAGATAACGCTATTCAAGGAATAGACATACATATACCAAACGCTCGAAAGAAGTAAGAAGAAAAGAAGAAGAAGATCCTTAGTTTCAAATTCATTGCATGCATTAGTTGAACAAACAGGCGAGTCTGGATCCTAATCCAGCAACACCCTCTATGATCTGAATGTCAATATGCAAGGGTATTAGAAATTTGATGGTGGATATGCTATGGATATGTCAGTGTAACTAACAAAGATACTACACATCGTATAAATATATACTTAGTAGTGTGTAAAATTATTTTAATTACAGCAATTTTTTTTTTTTGTTATAATGTTCATCAAAGAAAAGATAACCAAAAAAAAAATATTTTCTTGATAAAAACAAATTAATTGCGGGGCGATTAATGAAATGAAATGTTTTACTTACGCTGGATTACTCACGTTTATATTATCGGAAACGCAGACTATAGTTTCGGCCACATCTATAGTCTAAGTTTCCGATAAAAATACACGTGAGTAATCCCGCATAAGTAAAACAAAAATGTGTCAAAACTACGTCAGCTTCCATGGTAAAATTAATAAAAAAAAACAAAGAAGCGTTCATTCTTTCGATATTGTAACCAATTGCAATATGAAAAATCTGAAAAATATGCTTGAAATAAAAAAAAACACCATAGTTTAATCACTTATTACCGGTATACAAACTAACAGGCCGTGGTGGTGCCGGCGTAAGAATTGTACCCCACCCTCTCTACCCGTGGTTGCTGTAAGAGTCGGCTAAGGGATTTAATCCGGAAGATGGGCAGCAGCGTCTTCCTTGAACAATCACACCTAACTGCGCTCGCCAACCCGCCTGCCAAGCGTGGCGAGTATTGGAAAAACCCCCCCAGGAGGAGACCTATGTCCAGCAGTGGACGTTCTATGGCCGTTGATGTGTGTGTGTGATACAAACTAACAAAGAACTAGATACTATATGCCAGAAACGTTCAAACAATAATATGTATAGTTGCAAAGTAGAATAGTACTAAAATTATGGACGGGTAAACTTCAATCGAGCGTACTACGAGTATGTGCGTACAGTGCCAGTCTAGAGTACAATCAAGAGCAAAAAGGAAGTACTTTTTTATGGTTGACAGGCTAACCAATAAAGCTAAGACTATTCTGCTGCCAAGCAGTAGTGTGTAAACATTACTGTGTTCCGGTGTAAAGAGTACTTTTGAGACTTACTATCGAATGTATCAAAGTAATAAGCAGCGATGGTCTGGACTTTGTTTTGCTAATCAAAGTTCTGTGTAGCGCTGTGATAGTCATGGACAGGCGTTATCTCTTACCATCAGGAGAGCGTCGCGTTCATCTCATCACTTTCATTTAAAAAATATAGGCTGAGTATTTTTCCGTAGCTCATCTGATGTTATGGGATAGCGTGGTCGAAAACGATAAAATCATCCAGCTTGGAATAGAACTAGCTCTCAAGTGAGACTGCCAAAATACACCGTTAGAAGCTTGGTGATTGGGCCGTTAGTACAATATACATCAGATTTTTTTATAGTTACCGGATTTTCATTTTTATTTTTGTAAGCATTTTCATCACGATTGTACATAAGCTGGCTTAATATCCGTTTGCTTCGATATTTGTGCGACGGCTTACTCGAACTCAGTATACCAATAGGCCGATATACCGGTATATTTACTCCGGTATACATACTGATATTTACTCCGGTATTACGGCATCCAAAGGGTTAATTTGCGGTTCCGTAGTACGTAAGCTGATTAGGGGTCAAATTGGGATATTTGTCTTAGTGAGGTTGATTGATGCTTTGCAAAGTCAGTATTGACTTGTTGGTTATTAATATTAGGCAGTATTGATCTGATGGCTAAATTATCCTATGTTCCTATACAGAGATTTAGCTATCTCTATACTAAATTATATCAATATTGTTTGATTGTGAAAAATTACTACTAAAAAGAATAATTTACTTGCGAATTAAAATTTATAGTAATAATATAACTCTTTATTTTATTCACACCAACTATTTACCTATAACAATATAAAACTTGACATTGGTACAATTGGTGTCCTTATCGCTAAGAGTGATATCTTCCAGGCAACCTTAGTTTGTAGAGGATTCTACTAAGTTAAAGACGAGGTGCGCAGTAGGTATTCATTAAAATTAATGCATTGATAAAGTTTTATGTAATTAAAACTGTGTATGTAATTATTATGTATGTCAATAGATATTTTTTTCTCCACAAAGATTATGTTTATATCGAAAACATAAGTAAATATGCATTAAATTGTCAATGTCTGTCTGCTATTTTAATAACAGCAATATAATTTATATTTACCCCTGACTATTTCAAGAAAATGAAATGGTAAACTACTACTCATGACTAATAAAACAAACAAACAAAATCACATATGTTTTTTAAATCTACGGTGTTTGAACTAATGCCTGTTTGATAGTGAGTGACGGTGCAATCGAAGATAGAGGAAAACTCACAGCTAGAATTGTCAGAAATTCCAACTATAAGAAAACGATACGTCTTGTGCAAAATAAGACAAGGCCACGCGTGCTTTGTATTCTGCTTTAACTCTTTGAAAAAGGCCACGGGATGTGATTGAAACTATAGTCTGACATAATACAATGTGAGTAATCCCACATTAGTAAAATAAGATGTGTTCACCTGTTTCCACAATAAAATTAAATATTTGGTGACAGATTTTAAACTTGAGAACGGTAGCTAACATTCTGACAACTAAAAAGTACCCTACCATCACACTAGTTTTTATTCATTTTCAAACTTAAAAATTGTATATGCATTAAATTCCTGCAATGTTCCTCAAACATACGAACGAAATAAAAAACAAACAAAAAAAGTTTTTTTTATGGCTGACAGGCTAGGTGTTAGACCACAGCTCACCTGATGTTAAGTGATGGTGTAGTCGAAGATGGTAAAGTACACCTTGCCTGGAATGGAACTGGCTCTCAAGTGAGGCTACCGGAACATACCGTTAGATGCTTGGCGGCAGATTTTCAACTTGAGGGTGGTAGCTAGCCAGCCGAGTACTTGAAAGTACCCTACCACCACGCTATGGTTTCCTCACGATGTTTTCCTTCACCGGCAGCTCAAGGTCATTGTTGGGGTTGAACCCACGCCCTTCGGCATGCGAACTTATCGCACTAACCACTGAGTCATCATTGCTACAAATCGTATATGAAAGTGAATAATTTTTTTCTAGATCGGCGTGCTCTATCTTTGTCCGCACCGCCACTTTCCACCAGACAAGTCGGTACCAAACCTAAAACGTAACTAACTTATTTTATAAAAAAGATACACGGAGATTATTTTCTTCAAGTAGATTCAGAGACATCGCTCTGTCAACGACCAGTCTTCGGAAAAACTCCGGACCACCGGAAATCGAGCCTGCTACCCAATATATCTAATCCATTTATGAGCAACAACCGGCCCGCGGGCCGGATCCGACCCTCCTCGGCATTTGACCCGGCCCGCGAGACATTTTGAAATTTCGCGCGAAGAGAAATACAAACAACTGAGAGAGTTCGCGAGAAGAATTGTTTGCGTTTTTGGAAGTACATATAAATGCGAACAATTTTTCTCGATGATGAAGACTAATAAGTCGAAATGCCGTAAGAGAGTCACAGATGAAAATCTGGAAAACTCGTTACGCATCTGTACAAGTGGAATTTGAACAAACTTGTTTCTGAAGTTCAAACCAAAATATCACATTAACCGTTACACGTAAATTTAATTCACCAATAACCTAATAAAATTGGCTTTTTTATTTTGTGGTATGGCCCGCGACTGTATTATTATAATAAGTTTGGCACGCAACTAGCCAAAGGTTGCCCATACCTGATCTAATCGGTCTTCAATTTCCTTGTAATCACTGTACATCAGAACATCATTATGGTCATTTTCCTGTACAACGGACCTATAAGTACAAATAATAAAAATAAATGAATGGGCTAGAATGTCACACAGATACTTTAAGCGCGTGTGTAATGTACTTTGTTAGTTTTTCTTATGCAGGATTACTCACGTTACGTTTCGTTATGTCAGATACTCCGATTATAGTTTCGGCCACATCCGGTGGCCTTTTTCATGGAGACAAAGCTGAGTACAAAGCGCGCGCGGCAAGCGCGAAACAAGGCGAGGTCCTGTGCGCCAAAAAATAATTTTTCATACTTTTTATCTGACACGAAAAAGAGGATTATGGTGCTTGGACGGTGCTTCCTACGTCCTAATTTACTTACTTTTTTTCATCATAGTCCCCTAAGGCACTTCGCAAGGCACGAGTGTTCCACAAAGCGTGCACCGTTTGACCATATACTTGCTCCAGCTGTACAGCAAGTCCAATTATGTGGTATATTTGATCGTCGTAAAAATCAAACTCCAGAAACAGATTTTGATAAAATTTCTATGAAACCAATCTTTCAGACCACCACGTTCGTTTCCACGGACCGGCAAGCGCAGGTAGACAGACGACCTCGTAAGGACCGCAGGAACGCGCTGGATGCGAGCCGCTTCCCAACAGGTCTTTATGGAAGTCAATGGGGGAGGCCTATGTCCAGCAGTGGACGTCCTACGGCTGTAATGATGATGATGATGATGGTGATGATGATGATGATGATGATGATGATGATGATGATGATGATGATTCTTTCAAATATAGTTTTTCATATCGGTTCATAAATGATAGACCGACACAACGACCGTAACAAATAATATTCTTTTTTAACAGTATTGAGAACTTTCTCCTTTTTTAAATCGGTTAAAAATACACGGAAGTAGTTACTAATGAAACAAGTGAATCATAGTTGCAGTTAATCTGCCTCATGATGAACGGCCTGCGCTCTTGATTCAACGTCTACGTATAGGATGTTTAAAATTAGAGGTACTTAAAATATATCACCATCATCATCAGCCGTATGACGTCCACTGCTGGACATAGGCCTCTCCGATTAATTTCCATAAAGACGGGTTGAAAGTTTGGAAGCGGCTCGCATCCAGCGGCTTCCTGCAGTCTTTATTAGGTCGTCTGTCCATCTTGTGGGTGGACGTCCTACGCTGCGCTTGCCGGTCCGTGGTCTCCACTCTAGAACTTTGCAGCCCCATCGGCCATCGGTTCTGCGTGCTATGTGCCCTGCCAACTGCCATTTCAACTTGCTAATCCGCTGGGCTATGTCGGCTACTTTAGTTCGCCTACGGATCTCCTCATTTCTGATTCGATCTCGTAGGGAAACTCCGAGTATCTATAAAATATATATTTTATTATTATCGATCTGTACTGTCTTACTGCAGGGCAAAGGCCTACATTCCCTCCTTCCATCTTTCTCTATCTTTTGCAACCTAAGTCCAATCTTTCAAACAGGAGTCAAGTTCGTCCCTGCATCTTCGTCTGGGCCGTCCAGGAAGTCGTATGCCGTCTTGAAGGAACGGAGGGGAATATTGATTTTGGACCAAAGATATTCCGACATGCGTCTAACATGGCCGGCCCAGTCCCACTTTAGGGCAGCGGCTTTCTTTATCTAAATATAAAGCCAATTTTTCAAGCTTTATTTGACAGATTGATCTTACTATAAGTTGCTTATCTACTTTTATTGATGAATATTTTTTACAATTGGACCCGTAGTAAAAGTTATTCCTAATGGCTGCAATGTTTCAAAACGAAAAATCTAAATCAGCTCATTCGTAAGAACATTGTTTTAAAGTTTAAGTTTTTATTATTATAATTCAATGTCTTAACTGTTCTTCACCTTATTAGTACAATTTAGTAGGTATACAATTGTTAAACGTCTCTTGAAACAAAATATTAACGTCACAATACCTAACATTCGTCTATCAGAGATTGAAATAGTTTGTTAAAATGCTTAAAAGCTTAATTCTTTAAAAATATTTTGCAATTTCTTTACATTGCCACTGTAGACATTAGTAGCGATGATAACTCAGTGGTTAGTGCGGTCGGTTCACACGCCGAAAGGCGTGAGTTCAATCTCCAACAAAGAGCTTGAGCTGCCGGTGAAGGAAAACATCGTGAGGAAAACCTAGCACGGTGGTAGGCCGGCTGGATAGCTAGCAGCCTCAAGTTAAAAATCTGTCGCCAAGCACGGTTGAACCAATTCCATTCTATTCCAGGTGTGATCTATCATCTTTGACCACACCGTAACGGCATGACTACAGCTCGCTTATCAAACATAAACTCTCTGCACTTGCACCCCCCTGGCTAAGTGACAATTGTAGTAAGCATAATGTATAAATATCTATAACTGTAAACTAGTATGAAAAGAAAGATACACAAAAAAAAATGCCTTGTTGAGTTTCTTGCCGGAGTCTTCTCAGTTGCAGTGTTATTACGAGCCGGTGGTAGACTCAAACATGTAACTTAACGTTCATAAGTGGCTTACCAGGGCCTAAACTGAATAAATGACTTTTTGATTTTGATTTTAAAATAAAGTAAAAATACTATATGGCCTTAATATAACGCGAGTACTCATTATTTACTAATACAGAACATCCTGTACCACTAGGCGTGACCTCGCGTCTGAGTCTCAGATTATGTGTATCTGCATCATTATTGCTGCACAGATTGTGCCCAACAATTATAACTATGTACGATTCTGTGTGGACAGTTGAGGTCAATGTCCTTATCGGCCAAAGGCCTTATTCCCATGAGTAACTCATACGTAACGCGGCCTTATTATGCGACTACCCAGAAAACAGGTGTAATGTTTTCAGGATTCATGTATATATTTGTATTTATAGGTATGTGATTATCTTAGACGAACGATACGCTCTCCTGAGTACCATTGCAGCGATACACAGAACTTTGAGTAGCAAAACAAAGTCCAAGGCATCGTTGCTTTGGCGCTCATTACTTTGAGACTTTATAGCGATGATAGCTCAGTGGTTAGCGTGGTCGGTTCGCATGCCGAAGGGCGTGGGTTCAAACCTCAACAATGAGCTTGAGCTGCCGGTGAAGGAAAACATCGTGAGGAAACCATAGCGTGGTGGTAGAGTACTTTCTAGTATTCGGCTGGCTAGTGACCACCCTCAAGTTGAAAATCTGGCGCCAAGTATCTAACGGTGTGTTCCGGCAGCCTCACTTGAGAGCCAGTTCCATTCCAGGCTATGCGTCGGTATCAAATAAGGATTATCTCTAGATAAAAAAGGTTTTAATTTTTTTTTATTTTTGATAGTGACTTTCCTTTCATGTAAGTTTCATCAATAGGTAAATTGGTGCCGACCAATCACTGACTGACTTCAAGTATGTTTTTTATTTATTTATGAGTAATATTAATTAAATGAATTCATGCATTGTTTTGAAAACTAATTGAAGCGGTTATTATTTGGATTTTATAAGTTAAATAATTTACAAAAAAAAAACATGAAATACGTTTGAGGTTAACTGTCAGTAGCTTAAAAAACCGTACAGTACCCTAAAAATATTAACCCCTAAATACGCGAGATAGTCATAATGCAAAAAAAAACTGTAAGATAAAAAAACGCTAAGTAATTTTCGATTCCGCGGTTACTATTTTCCCCCAAATTTATTTTTTTGTGTAGGTTTTTTGAGGCTTGTGTTCGTAAATATTCGTTTTGAATTTTAGAGTTCCGTTGTCAATTGGAATGTAGTAGCTAACGCTCCCCGATTTCGATCTTGTTTATCACGAGAAAAAAAGAAGACTTGGATGTAAACTAGCTCCATTCCAAATCACGTCCAGATGTTACAGCCTGAAGAAATAACAAACAGTCAGGCACACTTTTGCCTGTTAGGTCGTTATTTGCCACCGCTGACTTTTTTGTAGATCTATAAAAGAGGAATATTGTTTTGTTATATCTTAGTGGGATTTAGACAGCGTTTCCAATGAAAACTCCCAAGTGGCTTGAATTTTTCTGACACTTCCAACAATTATCATCATATTTCAACCAATTTACACAAAACGTTGACAAATTATATTCTTAAACCTTCCTCATGAATCACTCTATCTGTTGGTGAAATTCTTATGATAATGTGTTTATTAGCTTTTATGTTTATCACGGTGAGACAGACAGACAGACGCGGCGGACGACTTTGTTTTATAATATGTAGAGATAATCTGAGGTAAACAGTATAACTTGATTCTTTAAATATGATGTAATTTAAATTAGAATTGATGCCGCTAGATGAAAAAAAGTATCCTAAGTATCTAGTGTGATGTGTTAAGCAAGCAATCTCAGCAATTATGTGTGCAATGTTTGTGTTAGCAAATTTATAATGACTGTATTATTTGTTGTATATAATAAATATTTAAATTATGAATCTAGATTTCGCCAATTTAAATGAAACAAAATTAAATAATAATGTCGCTGTTAATCAATTTTTATAAAATAATTGTAAAGGCGCAAAGTAAAAAAAAGTTCCGTTAGTGAAAAAAATTATATTGTGTACGGAACCTTTGGTGCGCGAATACGTTCTTAGTTAGATTTTTTTTTTATTTCCAGTGTGTGATGTATGGGCAAGTATGTCATTAAATGTCAAACTATTTTATGTTTTTATTGATTGGAATGACAACTGAAGGATAGCGTGGGAAACAGACTTTTTATTATTTCCGTTTATTTTTTCATTTTTGCAGTGCAATGATGACATTGACATTTTTATAGGTGTGTTTATTACTAAATTTCACAGGGTAGACTAAGAAAAAAGAAAAAGTTTTTTTTTTGTTCTTTTGGTACGAATCAACTAGTAACAATATTTTTGTACTTTATACGGCCAGAATTCGGTATGTAAAGTTTTATTTTTGTGTTTATTTTATATTTTTTACTGATAGTAAACTTTATTTTATGAAACTAATTTGAATATTTTGGATTTCTATGCGGCAGGTAGTTGATTTTGAATACGTTCAAACTTTTTATGGCGATGACGTCAAAAATTAGGCTGAATAAGTATGCCCTTGCCATGTAAACAAAAAAGTATACATAGCTGAGCAGGCTCTGAAAGTAGTCCTATACAGCCTACTATGTGAAGTCATTAGAGGTCAATTGAAAGTCAAGTTTATTTGATGGATTTTATTAAAATAAACCACCCCATCTCATAGTTTTAAACGTTAAGATAATCTACAGGAATCTACTGTAATATTTCGAAATGGTTTTGGAACTACATATAGTGTTTTTTGTTCTTTCGGTACATACCGAATTGAGGACCTTATCACACCATTATAAAACACACTTAGCTTTTGTAAAAATTTTAGCATGACATTTTCATTATATTGACATATGATATGATTTTGATATTTTTAAATATGAATGGAAAAATGACCACTAACTTTGGTGTTATCAATGAAATATTTGTATAACAAATATGCTGTAATTTTGACAGATATCAACCATGCTATAAAATATATACATTGATATTGATATTGATATTGATAGACAGCCTTGTAAGTTTCAAATCCAAGCATATCGATGTATAGTTGGATTGGACCACTGTCCATTATAACGTGTGATAATAACGCATTGTCATGAACCCCAAACTCAATTGACACCGCCTTTCAACCACTGCAATATCCGTCATTCTATTAATGAAAGCAAATTACCACTGTCAGCACCAAACAAAACAAGCGCTCATCAATTCGCAATTAAACTTGAATTAATTATAATATTCATAACTTGTGTAAGAGTCACCGTGTACCGTGTACACACGAGATTGTAAATAATGTTTAAATTTTAGTAACTAAATCTAAATATATATAACTCAAAGGTGACTGACTGACTGACATAGTGATCTATCAACGCACAGCCCAAACCCCTGGACGAATCGGGCTGAAATTTGGCATGCAGGTAGATGTTATGACGTAGGCATCCGCTAAGAAAGGATTTTGATTAATTCTACACCCAAGGGGATAAAATAGGGGATGAAGGTTTGTATGAAACTTTGTCAATTTTAAACCGATCGGGCTGAGACTTTGCATGCATAAAGCTACTATGACGTAGGCATCTAGCGCGGGTGAAACCGCGGGGCACAGCTAGTTAAAAATAAAAGCCGTTTGAGCGTGAAGAAATAACAAACATGCAAACACACTCACAAATTTAACCATTCTATTATTTCATATTTGGGTCAAGGACACAATACAAAGTAACTCGTTGGTAAAAAAAATACCATCTAAATCTGAATTCACTAATTTGCATTTTTTTATACTCGATAAAGTGCCTAAATAATGCCACGTTCCAAAATATTTATAGACTTGAAATTGTGATGAAAAACTATTAAGAAGTTTATATTTAAGTTTTTTTTAAACTTAGTGAGTTTTTTTAGAGCACTATTGTACGATTTTACTAATGTTATATTCAGTGTTTTCTCTTCCAAATATTCCGTGTGTGTGTCTCACAGGGTTGTTAATTAGGATGCAAAACTGTTAATTAACACTTTAACATCCGAATGGCGGGTAGAAAGGTAGGCTTGGTAAAGTTGGATCAGCGTATACGAAAGGGTTAAAGATTGTGGAGTAAAATCGGGTACGTCTTTTTCTCTTTACAAGAAATTTCTCTTTGAAAATTATGTTCACATGTCGAGTTATGGCAAAATAGGAAGGACTTATGTATTATATATTAATTTGAAAAGATCTATATGTTATCCTATTTATGAGAATAAATGCTAATTGAATTGAATTGAATAGAAAAAATTGCGGACAAGTGTATATTTCTTTTATGATCCAGAGGGCTTGAATCGGATATTGAAATTATGAATTTAAATAATATGCTGCCCACTTGGTGTTTCGCTGACTGTAAGTACAGTAACGTAGTGGTTAAGTATTTAAATAATGAAGTTTTGTAATTAAAATAACTAGAGAAAATTTCAACTTGAGGGTGGTAGCTAGCCAGCCGAGTACTAGAAAGTACCCCACCACCACGCTATGGTTTCCTCGCGATGTTTTCTTCACCGGCAGCTCAAGCTCATTGTTGGGGTTTAAGCCCATGCCCTTCGGCATGCGAACCGCCCGCGCTAACCACTAAGCTATCGTCGCTATGTTTGTTATTCTTTCACGCTTAAATGGCGGGACCAATTTTGATGAAATTTGGTATGGATATAGCTGAAACTCTAGATTAAAATATAGGCTACTTTTTATCGTGAAAAAAGTTTGCGGATAACACTGCGATGCCCAGCTGGTATTGAAATAAAACTTTATTTTTTTATTATTTTTTGTTTATTGTTTATTTTTGTACCTTCAGCCGTCGCGTCGCGCATACTTCAAGCGCACGTTCTGCACCAATCTCACAGAAGTGGGCCTGATTACGCTATTTATTCTATTACCCGCTGATTGCCAGTTGAATGAGTTGCGTCGTCGTCCATTAGCTGTATTGTTCCTTTGTCGAGTTTGTATTCAAATTGAGGTATACTGATGTACGTGTGCTATGTTTTAAGATAATAACCATCGCTACGGCAACCAATGAAATTACACCTTTTACATTCGCCTTTTCAATTAAAGAACGTTATATAAATCTCGTTAGAAAGCATAATTACGTTAAGTAAACATGGTTGATTTTGGTTCATCATTAAGTACCCAACCAAACGAGAAAATTAAATAAGGTACTAACAGTAATGAGACGAACGAGACGCTCTCCTGATGTTAAGAGATAAAGCCTATCCATGACCATTGCCGCGGTACACAGAACTTTGAGTAGTAAAACAAAGTCCAGGGCATCGCTGCCTTGGCGCTCATTACTTTGAGACTAGATGGTTAGTCTCAATAGCCCTGTAATTTCGCTAGCTGCAGTACCCTTCAAACCGAAACACAGTAATATTATATTATAAGCACTGCTTGGCGGTAGAATATCTGGTACTGCGTTGGTACGGATATCTACCATCAAGTAAAAATCAACTTAATCATATATGTTTAAAGTAGCTGTAAATTTAATCAAAAAGTACCAACAGCCTCGTTGGGAGATTGTCTGGCTTTCAATCTGGGTGTTCTAAGTTCGAATACCACGCACGCACTTCTGTCTTTTCTAAGTTATGTGCTTATTGCTGTAGACTTCAAACGGTGAAGGAAAATATCGTCAGTGTAGGGACACAGTGTCTTTGCTGACAGTGGTGGATTCCATAGCTTGGTCGCCACTCGTCATTTGTTCCATAGCCGCGCTAGAGTGCACTCGACTTTAACTATATAATCTATCCGTAATTAATGTGAATGAACTGAAATGGTGATCACCAGAAATAGAGTTTCATTATCTACCACCCGACAGTCAAAGGAACACACAGATAAGTTGGCGGTTGATGATAAATCTCATAGATGACGACAGCCTTAATACATATTATATAACCCCACAGCCAGGAAAAATACATATCCAAGAGTTAATAAAAAAAGTTTACGCAACCTGCACTTGGCCAGCGTGGTGTACTACGGCTTACCTTCTCCCCCTCTCTTTACTTATCCTTCATTTCATATAAAACAGGGCTAATTCAGAAACTTAACTTATACATATAAAGGTAAAGGTAAATTACTTATGTAAAGATCTGAGAACGTTAGTACCTATTTCTGATCTTGTAAGAGAATTAAAGAGTAAAGTTATTTTGTGACTGCATACTTTTGATGGTTGATAAGAAAAATATTATTAAGTTATTGTATCCCAATTATTATACAAAGAAAAATTTAATTTTTAACTTTCATAAAAATTAAAAAAGTTAACCATTTCAATGGCTACCGGTTAACCCTTTAGGGTTTAGATTAATTTGCCCAAACTCGATACCACTCTTATAACAATACATTTACATGTAGACCCAAAAAAATTAGAGTGACGATATCTACTGCAATCTGATGGGTTAAGGGGTGAAAGTTGACAACCTCACAATACAAGTCAAAATAAACATCAAAGTGTAACACTTCCAAAAATTAGTTACACCTTAATTCGTACACTGATCCCAATCATGACCCACTTCATCTTATAAACGTCAATTTAAACATTCCGAAATAATAATAAATGTTTTAAATAATGAACTTTAGTTTCTATTACAAAGACATATGAGCTATTTTTTTTAAATGTATTTTATTAAAAAATGTTGCATTTCATACGTTGCGTTTAAGGGTTAACCGTGTCAAAATTGAAAGATGCCAAAAGGGGGCAAGTTCAAATACAGAATGACAAACCTTTTTTTAACACCCCATCTATAACTGGCAGACAATAAAAAAATAAAGATAGAAAAAAAATAACAAAACGCCGTTTACAAATTTTTATGTTCGAAATTTAAAACTTTATTATTTAATAAACTGTTGCAACTGATATTTTGGAACGGGACTTTAAAAAGTGATATTCATTAGGGGCAATAAAAAGGTAATGGTCTATTGTTATCGATCGATGAATTTTTAAGATGATTTTGCGATTTTTTTACGATCGATCGTTGATTTTACGAGGCGTTTGACGATGATGCAGTTTTTTCGTGAGAACGGGTCACCAGGTGGCGTTTCCCTTTAATAGTTTTTATAATTTTTAGCCCTTTTAATAATACTATAATCCGACTACCAAGAAAAGTTATGTTTTTTGCGCGTATGTATGTATGTATATTTGTAAACTTTATTACCTCGTATCTACCAAACTGCAGGATGGATTTTGACAGTATAGGTATCGTTATTAACCGACTTCAAATAAGGAGGAGGTTCTCAATTCGACTGTATGTTTTTTTTTGTATTATGTTACGCGATCATTCTGCTAATTATAAATCGATTTTGATAATTGAGAAATAAAACTTGTGTAAGTAACAAAATAAGCAAAACTTGCGCTATTTTGTTATTAGATTAAGTTATACTCGTCTTAAAAACCCAAATATGTATTTACAAACAGGTTTTTGAGGAAAAAAAAAATCAAAATGGCGGATTACTACTAATACATTTACGCAAAAAAAAACTATTTTGAACACACTCCAGATTTAAAATCGGACGGACTCCCAAGGCTGCCATAACTACAACTTGCCATGTTGTCATCTTGTTCCGTTCCTTCAAGTTCCCTCATTTCAATTCAGTTCGCATCATATTAATTCTGATGCTATCATAACCACCCGCAGCACATCAAAAACAATTTAGCCGTCGTTTAACCGCGTAATGATGGGCTAAACTAATCTGAAGCATTAAACCTATGTTTACCGATTTGTTTTTAACTAATTTATTGCGTTTAGGCACGGAATATCACGCCCGTCGTGTTACGAGAGACCGTAGAGTATCAACTGGAAGTGCCTAATATTGTTAAAATGATAAATATCGTAGGACATTACACACCGTCTGGTGGTGCCGGCGTAAGAATAGTACCCCACCCTCTCTACCCGTGGTTGCCGTAAGAGTCGGCTAAGGGATGTAATCCGGAAGATGGGCAGCAGCGTCTTCCTTGAACAATCACACCTAACTGCGCTCGCGAACCCGCCTGCCAAGCGTTACACACAGCACTGCCTGACCCCAAACTAAATAAAGTTAGTCTATGGGATTCAAATAACTGATAGAATATAGTTTTTTTTTGAGAATATATACCTACTTATAATACATACAGAACACCCACAGACACAGAACAAACATTTGATTATACTATAAAATTGTCCTGGCTAAGAATTGAACTCACGCCTTACAGCTCTTGAAGCAGATTTACTAAGAAGGAGCCAAAAGGGATGTTAATAGATTTTTTTATACTAAAGTTTTTTTTATGGTTGACAGGTTAGACGTTTGACCTCATCTGGTGTAATCAAAGATGGTAAAAATAGGTCTCAACTCTCAAGTGAGGCTGCTAGAACACATCGATAGGTGCTTGGCGACTGATTTCCAACTTGAGGGTGGAAGCTTTTATTTGAAGTCGGTTAAAACGTGGTTTACGATGGAGGGTATATCGACCAATACTCTTAAAATATTACTGCAATCTTGAATTACAAAAACCGGCCAAGTGCGAGTCAGACTCGCGCACCAAAGGTTCCGTACAAACCTGTATATAAGTAAGTTAAGGTATTTTTTTTAATGGTAATTTATGCTTTTCGAAATTTTTCCTTTATCTGTGCTATAAGACGTTGCTTCGTACCAAATTTCAAGATTCTGAGTTCACGGGAAGTACCCTGTAAGTTTTGATTCCCTTGCGAGTGTCGAAAATTTTCAGCATAAACGGCTGTATCTTTTGATTGCGTTGGCAAGGGACAGTAGACTTGAGTATTTGATATGCATTTCAGCTTGATACCTCCACGCGTTCCTGAGAAAAAGGGTATTGACAGACAGAAGGACAACAAAGTGATACTATAAAGGTTCCGTTTTTTCCTTTTGAGGTACGAAACCCTAAAATATTATTATGGCGGCTGTTTGCCCCTTTTTTTGTTTTTGGCATGGCAGTCATATAATATAGATATTTCGCTTGTCGCATCCATTTTATGTATATCCACGAGAATACGGGTCATTCTTCGCTTTAGGAAAAACGAGATTTTAACCACGGTCATTACATGTAAATTAATTAATAACATGGTAATGTATGTTTAACAATAAGTTATTAACTTGAACTCTGATGTTAAGGGCACATTACTGTCGCAGGAAGTTATAATTATATTGTTTATGATATAAAGAAACCAGTTTGGTGGCATATTCTTTTCATTCTTTATCAAAGTTGTGGTCGAAGATGGTAAAACTGGTCGTCAAGTGAAGCTAGCTTAATACATTGGCGGCAGATTTATAACTTGACGGTGGTAGCTAGTCAAGTGCTAGAAAGTACCCTATCACTATGCACTAGTTTCCTCACGATGTTTTCACCGGCAGCTCAAGCTCATTGTTGGGTTGTGAACCCACGCCATCCGGCGTGCGAACTAACCACGTTAACCACTGAGCTATTATCGCAAAATCATCGTTTTTTAACCAACTGCCAAGGAAGGGTTATGTTTTTCGCGCGTATCTTGTATGTATGTTAGATTTCTTAATTACCTCGTATCTTCTAAAAGGCTGGATGCATTTCGATGTTAAGGTGTCGTTATATTTGTCTTAAAAAACACAAAAGTTCTCAGGTAGGTGATTTAAAAAAAAACGGATTTTTGACGCCAAATATAATACCTACGCTAATTAAAAAAAAAACTATCGTATCGGGTATCCAATTAAAAGAGGATGATAAAATATATGTATATGTTGGTACATGTTTAAATTTAATTAGGAATAATAAATTTGTCCGACCACGGGGACAAATGCGTCCCAAGAATTTCCAAGAAAACCATAACATTAAAAAACATTTTTTTTTTTAAATAATTTATTTTAACACCCAAAGAATCGTTCTAAATAGCTAAACTGAATACAGTAGCTCTCAAAGTCTTCTGGTCCTGAAAGGAATCAATTTTTTTTTCTTTAATTACCTATAGCTATTTTAATCGCAGTCGGGTTATAACTCTTCTGCTTCTGTAATACTAAGCGACAGAAGGTAAAATGGCGTCTACCTCGTTGATGAGGAAAACGGGACACACTAAGAAATTTTCAATTAAAAAAACTATAGCAATCTTTTTAGGGTTCCGTACCCAAAGGGTAAAAACGGGACCCTATTACTAGGAGTAAGACTTCGCTGTCTGTCTGTCCGTCCGTCTGTCTGTTCGTCGGTCTATCTGTCATCAGGCTGTATCTCAAGAACCGCGATAAAAAAAATCACAAATTATGTATTTCTGTTGCCGCTATAACAACAAATACTAAAAACAAAATAAAATAAATATTTAAGGGGGGCTCGTATACAACAAACGCGATTTTTTTGCCTTTTTCATAGATAATGGTACGGTACCCTTCGTGCGCGAGTGTCGACTCGCACTTGGCCGTTTTTTTTTCATTAGTTTCTAATGAGAAAGGCATTGTTAGAGAATCGTTGATATTTTCATTATTTATCGACGGAGCTCTATCAAGCAATCAATTTTGAAAAAGATTGCAACTTGTTCTTTGCGTGTATTTTTTATTCTTTATTGTAAAATAAGCTCTACATTTCTATAAAGAAATAGTACAAAGCGTGGTCTCGTTAAAACTATTATGACGGACCTACTGTCAATCTGAATTTTTAAAACATTTGTAGATAAATTGTCGAAGTTGAAAGTGGTGTTCAGTTTCAGAGATAGCGATTTTTTGTCGCGGATGGTTCGCACGTAGAATAGCATGGGTTCAAAACCCAACAATGAGCCTGAGCTTCCAGTGTAAGAAAACATCTTGAGGAAATCATACCATGGTGGTAATACTTTCTAGTACGCGGCTGGCTAGCTACTACCCTTGATTTAAAAATCTGCCATGAGCATCTAAATATCTATCTAACTGAGCTGTGGTCAACCACATATAATGAAATAAAAAAAGAAACAAACATAATTATCTATACTATAAAGTATATCTGTAATGCTAAAATAATATAACACATATGCCATTTTTAGGGTTCCGCACCTCAAAAGGAAAAAACAGAACCCTTATAGGATCACTTTGTAGTCCGTCTGTCTGCTGAAAGCTGAAATTCATATCAAATACTTAGGTCTGCTGTCCCTTGGAGCTGTGAAAAAATCAAACTAAGCCAACGCAATCAAAAGATACAGCCGTTTATGCTGCAAATTATCGACACTCTCAAGGGAATCAAAACCTACAGGGTACTTCTCGTGAACTTAGAATCTTAAAATTTGGTACGAAGCAACGTCTAGCACAGATAAAAGAAAAATTGCGAAAAGCATAAAATATCATTAAAAAAATACCATAACTTTTACTTATTTACCTACAGATTTGTACGGAACTCTCGGTGCACGAGCCCGACTCGCACTTAGCCGGTTTTATTTTTATTTTGATTGCAGATTTGCCTGGTGTTAATCGATGATGCGGTCTACGATGAAGCACACTTGCCTAGAAGAAACCAATTCACTTGCGACTTCAAAGGATTCAGAACGTATCTATATGGGTCCAGTACTCGGCTACAAATTTTACTGTATAGGGGATTGTATAATGAAAGTGGAATAATATTATTCTTGGTTATTCAAAACTTGCGGATATAATCTTTGAAACACAAAAGATCCATTATTTAATCATAACTTCACATATACATTTACAAATTGAATTAGTTTTATGAATATAATAGACTAAGCGCAAATGTTTAAAATTATTACTAAAAACATTTTTATTGTCATTACGTAGGTGAAAACATATTTATGCATTTTTAAAAGGAAAGCGAATTTTAGCAGTGATAGCTCAGTGATTGGCGCTGTCGGTTCATACGCCGAAAGGGCGTGGGTTCAAACCCCAACAATGAGCTAATAACAATAGTATTTACACTTTTCTTAAGGTTAACTGGCTAGAGGTACGACCTCAGTTCACTCGATGTTAAGAAATGGTGTAAACACAACTAGCCTGAAATAGAGCTGGCTCCCAAGTGAGCCAGCCGAAACACACCATTTGGTGTTTCGCGGCAGATTTTCAACTTGAGGGTAGAAGCTGGTCAACTGAGTACTACTAGACTGTGGTAGTGCAACCGTAGCACAGCGGTAGGGTACAATACTATATAATTTCTCACGATGTTTTCCTTCACCGGCAGCTCAAGCTCTTTGTTGGGATTTGAACCCACGCTCTTCGCGTTTGAAGCAACCGCGCTAACCACTGAGCTATCATCGCTACATTAAATAAACATAAACCACATAAAAACTAACTGAGACAGTGAACAAATAAGTACTGAGTGAACTTTTCCAGATTAGTGACAGATACTTATCGTAAAGTACAACACAGACAAACAGATACCCAGACAGACAGTCTATGTCTATTTTATAACTTCACAACAGTCTAGTAATCAAATCTACCATGAGATCTTCGTCTATTTAATACCATAAAAACTAACTATCACGTATGCATGGTACTCTTGACAAATGAAAATCGAGCTTTCAGGAAATTAAACCATAAAGTCTCAGCGGTTATGGCTACTGTATTTCCGTTTTTGTATCTCCTATGTTTCAAGGATTTTAACACCGAAATTGTAGACACAAAAAGGAAAGTTGAAATACAATTCACGACAACGGATTTTAATCTTTTTCATAAAAAGACAAATTAATAGCTGGTATGAATAATTGTATATACGTATAAATATATGACATAGTGAGAAGAGGCATTACTCAAAGCGAGTATCACCTGAATGGGGTTGTACGAAGCAACACTGCTTACTTGTGTTGATGGAGTGAGACAAGGCATTACTCAAAGCGAATATCATCCGAATGGGGTTGTACGTAGCAACACTGCTTACTTGTACTCATGGAGTGACACGAGGCATTACCACCCGAATAGGGTTCTACGTGGCAGCACTGCTTACTTGTACTGATGGAGTGAGACAAGGCATTACCACCCGAATAGGGTTGTACGTGGCTACACTGCTTACTTATACTGATGGAGTGAGACGAATTCCGGTGATACTTGCTTTAAATAATGCCTCGTCTCACTCCATCAGTACAAGCAGTGTTGTCACGGGGTTGTACGTGTGGTAAAACCTCGTCTCAATCCGTCAGCACAAGTAAGCAGTGTTGCCACGTACAACCTCATTCGGGTGATACTTAGTTGTGGTCAAAAACCTAACTTATCAACCATACAAAAAATATTGCTGGCGCCTGGCGGTAGATGGAAGCGAAACCCCTAAGATCTGGCTGAATGGCGTATCTTGGGAAAGAGCGAAGCCCAGCAGTAGACTTCGATATGCTGATAAACTATATTTGATCACTGTGTTGTTTGTTTTACTGTAATTATAATAGAACCTATCTAATCTGTGGTTGCAAACGTGGTAGGTTGGGTGGCTTATAGAGATTTGCATAAATTACTTTGTCGTCAAAACAACAGTTATATTTCGTCATGCATTAGACTACTTTGTATGGTCTAACTTTTCCGACTTCATTAATTTTCTTGCACATTAAAAGCGAATGTTTAATATTGCAAAGACTTTCTGTTGGGCTATGAAACGAGCGTGACAAAAAAAATTGTGTGTTAAATTAGTAGCTAATATTAAAGTTTCGACAGCCTAGTTAGGAGATCGTGTGGTTTCAATCTGGAAGTCCTGGGTTCGAGCCCTCGGTACGTACCTCTGTCTTTTCTAAATTATGTGCATATTCCCGATGATTTTAAACGGTGAAAGAAAACATCGTGAGGAAACATATACGTGTTCGAGAGACCTTATAAAAAGGTTTTGGAATGTTCCAAAACCAAAAGGTTTTGGAATGTTCCAAAACCTTTTTATAAGGTCTCTCGAACACGTAGGTATATGTTTCCTCTGCCAACCGGCACTTGGCCAGTATGACGGACTATGACCTTAACTTTCTTACAATAAATGATGCCCGCGCACCTCTGTGGGTCAATATACAAAATACAGGGCTCTTGTTAAACGAAAATAAAAAAATGAATTTTTAGTTTAATTTTTATAAGTTTAAAATATATTTGTATGTGATAATTGTTTATTTTCTAATTTATTATATAATAACATTATTATGACTACATAAAAAAAATTACACATCATTACCTAGATATAATTCTATTCCACATTTGGTGTGTATTATTTTATATTTGTACACATATCGTTATTTAAAAATAATATTGAAATGAAACATATAATACGTACAAGTGAATTTTTTCATAGCAAAGAAATTCAATATTGTTAATCTAGTCCCCAAAATGAACTGCACCCGTGCCAAGCTTTGTGTATAATTTAAAGATTTATTATATTATGTGTTTAGTTTAATAAATATTTTTTACTTTGACTTAGATAAATACTTGGACAAATTTTTTAACTCCATGAAATGAATACTGCCGTTTCTGTTGTTTGTTGTTTATTGATTGTCTGCATGAAATGAATTCATTTGTTTGTTGGCTTGTATCACTCTCTGTGCACTATTTGTATACTTCTGATTAATATATATGTATTTAGTGCTGCTTACTTATGTTAATGTTGTATACACATTTGTCAAGGAACAGAATTTAGATCGAATACTTTTTGTCATTCACAAAATATTAATGTAAAAATTGTATTTAGTTTCGTGTATTGAAATAAATAAATAAATACATTTTACTACCGCTATGCATTCGTTTAATGGCTCCACCTGATTTCCGTGCTAGGATTAAGATAAGCGGATTCGCGGCCATTTCTAGCAAAATGTCGCATTTGGCGACAAAATGTTCACTCTGACGTCAAAGTGTTCATAATTTACGCTAAAATGTTCATTTGACAGAGTGAGATGCTCACTTTAATTATTGCGGTGAGATTGAGTGAGATTATGACGTGTGTTGTTATGTAGGTATAGTGGACTTAGTAGATACCTAAAATTAGACGGTTTTAAAAGTTAGAAAGGTAGATAAAGTTTGTATTGGTGGAGTGATCAGCCTTAGTGTCAGAGTAGTAATGCCGTTCGAAGGCATCCAATATGACTTGACGTTTGTTATGGAAATATAAGGATGCACCTTCTACCGCGTACTTATTGAGAATCAGGAGAAAAAAACCAAGAGAAGAGGGCCTCGATCGTCGCTTATCATAAAAAAGTACCTATCTATTTATGGTGTATCACATCATGTTTTTTTAAGGTTGACTAGCTAAGTGTTTGACCAAAGCTCACATGACGTGAAGGAAATGGAGAACAAACCTGGCGTAGAATGGAACTGGCTCTCAAGTGAGACTGCCAGAACACGTCGTTTTGAACTCAAGTATGGTAGCTAGCCAGCCATGTACAAGAGAGTACCCAACCACCATGTTATGGCTCCTCATTACTTCACTGGTAGCTCAAGCTCGAACTTTGAACCCACGCCTAGGGTATGTGATCCAACTTCATTAACTATACCATCGCTATTATACAGGAAATTGCCTTCATTTCAGCATCTCAGTTAAAATTGTGTTCCGTTTTAAATGAGTTTGTATTTTATTGCGAACAGTATATTGTCACTCAATATCGAAATTTTATTAAAATTTCTAATTTACCAAAAACAAAGGGGTGCATACACAAGCCCGTAAAATATTGAAATACGACTTCTATAATTTTATGACGTAACAAAATTATCAAATAAAATAAACTTTTTAATGCTGAATCTTCAGTTTTACTACTTTAACACCGTAGGGAGTTTTAAAATGATCGACAAACTTAACTTTGTCGCTGTTTAAACAACTTTTCACTATAAAATGCACAGAAAATAAACGAAAACAAGTGAAAATTTAACTTTGTAAGGTTGTTCTATCTACAAGTCCAATTTAAAAGTCGTAAAACAAAAACGTTTGTTTGAAAATTAGGAAGAAAAATATAAATAGGTAGATTAGGGTTTTATAGCTTCTCAGTAGCTTAATTAAGTTTTTTTTTTTTATAAAGTAGATACTTGTATATTGTAATTTTTTGACATGTATATACAATGTACCTCGGACTACCAGGAGTTCGAAAGGATACCGCTTCATGCTCTATATTTCAAAAACTTGTTAAAAAACAGCCAAATAAGATATACGTTAGTAACTATTTAAAACAAAAAGAAACTTGCAAAATTTTGTTCGAAGCCGAGGCACCTACTCATAAGATGAGTATTCATCACATTTAAATCACTGCCAAGATATTGTATTACATTTCTTAGAACATAACTAGAATTCTTATATTACTAGAAATTTATGCCTACATTATATCGACAGATCGAACCTAAAAAAGTAATTTCTTTGTCAAGACTTCCTCTGCTAACTTGACCGCTACATTTACGAAGCTTATTTATTAATCTGTGGCTACACGCTAACGGTCAGCATGAGTCAGGTACCCGCATTTTTTGTTTGTGTTTACTCGTTGCATAGAGAATTACGGTACTGCAGTGCAGTTGATACATTGACTTATATAGTAAGGACAAGGAAAATGAAAAAGAACTGTATCAATAAACAAAATAAAGCCACTAACAAACAATGAAACGAATATGCAACATTTTTTTAACAGTACCAAGTTGGAGTGCTTTTTAACCGACTTCAAAAATCGAGGAGGTAGGTACTCAATTCGACTGGTTTTTTTTTTTATATTTGTTACCTCAGAACTTTCGCTGGGTGAACCGATTTTGATGATTCTTTTTTTATTTGAAAGCTAGTGCTTTCCGTGTGGTCCCATTACAATCTAGTTCAGTTCTGACAATGGAATCCATGAGAAAATCATATGAAGTCGGTTTTGTTTTTAAAGCTAATATGCTTGCGAACAGATACAGAATGCAATTTTAGGAGTGCTAAGCCAAATCATAATTCACCTCTTTGTGACACCAAAAGTATATGTCATACAACAACAATGTCCAACAACATACAACAATGTCAACAATAAAATACAATAGGTAGGTATGTCAGCGTTAATCATTCACAAAAAAAAAAGTTAAGCTCAATTGTTCAGTTAGTAGTTTGTAGGTAAGCGGGCATCATATTATATTATGTACTTGAGAGCAATTTAAACAGACAATATGAGACAATGCGACTTAGTTCATGGATTTTTTTACAGATGGCGCTAATTTATCATAAAACTAAAAAAAGAGTGAAAAGCCTATTCCTTATTTTAATAATCTTTGGTATGAGGTGTGAAATATGTAAAGATATAAAAGTTTTTATAAGCTTTTAAAGTGCAACACGACAAATAGTGCGGCTGAAAGCGCTGATGGAGTGTTGTTTCTACGTTTGTCTCTTTTCAACACTGAAGGAGAAATGAGATGACAACTGTAGTTCCACATTTAACTACGATCATTGTAAATTTTGCCACACTGTATTTTACTCCTACTGTTTTAATAGACACTCACAAGTATTGTGGTGATACTTAGTAATTAAAAAGATATTATACAAAAATAAATTACTAGCAATAAATTGTTATAGAAAGAAAAGTGGCAAAATTCAACTTTTGAAACAACTTGCCCAGTATGGTATATTTTTATTATCAAAAAAGTCAAAGTGACCTCATTATCTCAAGTAGCGACTGAAAACTTCGTCGATATTAATGCCAACAAAGTATTTTTGCTAAATTTGTGACTGAGACACGGCTATATAAGATCACGTAAGTAAAAAAACACAATGTAAAATTGTGAAATGTGTGGTTACAATATAATATTATGATGGAGTGACTCATTAAAAAAAAAACAGCCAAGGGTTGTATGTAATAAGTAAAAGTTATGATCTTTTTTTAAATGGTAATTTATGTTTTTCGCAATTTTTCCTTTATCTGTGCTATAAGACGTTGCTTCGTACCAAATTTCAAGATTCTGAGTTCACGGGAAGTACCTACCCTGTAGGTTTTGATTCCCTTGCGAGTGTCGAAAATTTGCAGCATAAACGGCTGTATCTTTTGATTGCGTTGGCTTAGAAGTTTGATTTTTTCACAGCTCCAAGGGACAGTAGACTTGAGTATTTGATATGAATTTCAGCTTGATACCTCCACGCGTTCCTGAGAAAAAGGGTCTTGACAGATAGACAGATGATCTATCCAAATTGGCTAATTGTTCCAGAAATTAGGGCGTTCAGACAAACAAACAAACTCTTCCGATTTATTATTTAAAAAGTAAATCGATTTTTTAATAAATTGATCAAATTATAAGTCAAAAATAATGATAAAAAAAATACATACCGTCGAACATAGACCTCCTGCTTTTTTGAAGTCGGTTAAATATAAACAAAATATGCAATCAATATCATTACATTATCAAATTTATAATTTCATACATGAATTATGTCCGTTATTATTTAATTTAAAAAAATATGGAAATTTTTCTATATTTTACAAATTTGTTAATTAAGCAACAACTTTTTGAACTAGCCATTTTTTCTATTTCATATTTATATTAGTATAGATTACACGATTCTCACGAGCAAATATTCACACTATAACTTTTTTCATATATTTAACTGAATTATCTAACCATCTAGTTTAAAGTGCTACTCGGAACTGCAAGACGTCTGCAATAACACTTGAAGCAAACTGCAGAGCTAATTTGTTATTTCTTCGTAGGAAAATATTGTGATAAGGAACTCGGAAAACTTGGATGAAGAGGTGGTAATGAAATTTAACAAAATGAATTTCTTCCATTGCTATACTTCTCATTAGCCTAGATAATGAAGAACCAGAAAATTGAAATCCATAGACTGCGAACCCTTTTAAAACCTTGAGAAATTAATACTAATTAACGCATAACACTTATTTAGGATCTGGTATTCAAGGTAAACTTGTCCTCTAGTTGTTATGCCGCCTTTTTTTGTCTGCGTGGTTAAAAAAAAGATTAAACAAGCTTCAAGAAAAGTGGAGGAAAGTGGGCGTAATATGAAATTTAAAAAAGTTAGAGATTCTTATTCTTATTCTTATTTAAAGTGGGGATGAAATCCAGCACCGACGTCTCGCTAGGGGCTCTACCCAAACCAGTCCAGAGTTGTTTGAAGTATCGGTGCGAGGCTGTGACACCGCTGGTACAGTACTCCAGTGAGCTCCCACTGGCCATATTTAGTGCCGTAGCCCCAAACTAAGCAAAGCTTGTAGAGAAACAGAAATATAAGGGTTGTTAAATACTTATCTTTTAGTTAAATACACAAGCCAGAAATCTGGATTGGCTAAAATAAAGGTATTGGTTGGTTGGATAAAGGTATAGAATGGGTTCCAAATAATAGACGAAGGCGTTATAATAAGCTGAACCACAGTGAAATTACAAAATGAGATCTAAAGATACCATGAAATGTCTTAAAGTAACTAGTGCTGATACGGCGTTGTAAACAAAGTCCATGTTGTTTTTACTACTGCAAGAGTCATGGGCTAGCGTTATCTCTTACCAACAAGAAAGAACCTTGTTCTTCTCATTTCTTACCTTGAAAACGATCAGTCATATAAGAAACACTGAACCACCAATTAGTGGAAGTAAATTTCAAAAGGGTTAAGCCTTTTTATAGTGAAAAAACAACAAATAAATTAAACTAGAACCAACAGTTACGTGCATAAGTTTCAGTGTAAACTAATTGTTATCCACCGAGACAAAATAAAGACGTTACTTCGAATACTCATTAGTCGAGGAGACAAAGGCAGAGGTGTTAATATCTACTCAGGGAAACGTGAATAAACTTCAATTAGAGATGGAGCCACTATAACACTTAGTGCACTTAGTGATGTGACGTGAAATTGAGACTTTCGAAAAACAAGACGTGAATTTGCAGAATAGATTTCAAATATCAATCTTTACCTAGGGAATCAAACTGACAAACACTCTGAGGCAGAAATAGTGACTTGCTCACAAGTGAGACTGCCACAATACAATTTTAGGCGTTTACAAAACAAGCTCTACCTCTTTACTTCATACTTACTTAACTATTAATCTTTAATTTTTTGTATATGTCACCGCATGGTTCTTTCTTAGCGCTACCGTAAGTTGATTTAAATTATAGCTCCTGTTGGTTTGTTTTTCTTTTCTATAATAACAACCGTCAACCACGTAGGAGTCATTCGGGTGGCATATTATGATATGACACTAAGGCTACCCACTTAGCCTATATGACCTTATTAACTTTACTGGCAACTCATTCAGCTCACCTCTTCATTTTTTGCCAGCGTTCGCTTCTCTCGTTCAATCTTCTTCAGGTGCTTCCATAGAAATACTGTATGTCATCACGTTGAAGCCTACCGTGGCTATCAGTCTGTCGAAGACTTATTCCAGCTGACATTACCACATCTTTTCCATTGTTTCCCACTTTGGTTCTTTGTCGGATCACCGTATTTCGAACCCTTTAATGATGCGCATCCGTCATAATGGAATATTCACAAAAAAGATGCTTCATTTTACCCTGTCAAGTTTCCTGCTGTTTTATCCTGTCTTTGCAGATTCCTTTATTTAAAGTATTTATTTATTTATTTACAAGCTACCCACCTCGGCTTTCCACGGGTGCAATGAAGATACTAATGTGGTACATATGCATGTATTATACAAAATATAAACCTTCCTCTTGAATCACTCCATCTATTGGTGGAAACCGCATTAGAATGCGTATTTTAAAAGGTCTAAGCGTACAGACGGCGTGAAGCGACTTTGTTTTATACTATGTAGAGATGTAAAAGTAACGATACGTACAAGACGCTCTCCTGATGGTAAGAGACAACGCATGTCCATGGCCATTGGAGTGATACATAGAGATTTGTGTAACAAAACAAAGTCCGGGGCATCGCCGCTTTGGCGCTTATTATGCGAATATAGTGAAAAATACGAACACAGACTTTTTTAAATATTTTACAAGTTGGCTTGCGTTTGACTGCCATCTCATATGATGTTGAGCGAAGATCAGTCTTGTTTGTCGTATATGACAGTGTATTTTAAAGCTCTATCTTCATTTCCCATCACTACTCAAAGACTCCCAGACGCCTCGGGACGTAATTGTTTATGTTTATTGGGTGCTTATTGTTTGGCTTTCTGCGAACAAGTTTGTTCTTCACTTTGCGCTGTATAATTGTAATAAACAAGGTAATAAGGTGTTTATTTCTTTGGCACAGTTTTAATTGTGTTTTTGTTCAATAAAAGTTGGAATTACAAGTCAATTTGCGAAGTAACGGGATATAAAAATTGACGTGAATATGCTAAAATTGTATATATATCTGTGCTAATAAGGGGCTTATAAACCTCTTTAATAAAAACTTTTTTTTAGCTTAGTTACGTTTACATTAAAAAGTGCCGTATACATAAAATTTTCGAAACCACATTATTTTTAGCCTATGCTTTTTATTTATGTATGTCCTTTTAATAAACTGTATTTTTTACTTGGTGGTAGATTTCTTTAGCAGGAGGTCGTTTAGGTAGGTACCACCGCAGTACCAGATATTCTGCCGCCAAGCAGTAGTGTGTAAACATTACTGTGTTCCGGTTTAAAGGGTACTGCAGCTAGCGAAATTACAGGGCTATTGAGACTAACCATCTAGTCTCAAAGTAATGAGTGCCAAGGCAGCGATGCCCTGGACTTTGTTTTACTACTCAAACTACTGTGTATCGCTGCAATGGTCATGGACATGCGTTATCTCTTAACATCAGGAGAGCGTCTCGTTCGTCTCATTACTGTTACATAAAAAAAAATATATAAAAAAATTGGACTGATATTTTTTGTTGACAGCCTAGGTGCTTATCGATAATAAGTTACGTTGTAGATATTTTGGATTATTTTTCTTGCTGCACTTTTTTTTAAACAATACCAGATCTTTAGAGTATCTAACCATAAAACTATCGAAAACTCTTACGGTAAAAATACCCGAAAAAAGTTTTTGACTTTGTCTTTTTTAGTCAATAAAATAAATCGTGATAATCTGATAATACCTCTATACCGCTGGAGTAGACGTGTTCTAAAGTGGAGACAACGCATCGGCAAACGTATTGTAGGACGCCCTAAAACTCGATGTAGTGTCGATATGCGTAATGCGGTAGTGGCAATGAAACGAAATTAACGAAATTACAGGGCTGTTGAGACTAACTACCGAAAGTCTCAAAGTAATGAGTGCCAAAGCAGCGATGCCCTGAATTCATTATTTTGCTATTAAAAGTTCTGTGTATCGCTGCAATGTTCATGAACATGCGTTATCTCTTACCATCAAGAGAGTCTCGTTCTTTTCATCACTTTTACATTTAAAAAAACACACTTATAAAATAAATAAAATAAAATCGTATTATATTTAAATTTTACACAAACTAAATAAACCATTTCGTATACACCCAAGTAGGTATCACTTCAAAACCTGGAAAACATTTTCGATTCTTAGAATTACAACATATCGATAATAGTCGTTGGAAACAAAAATATCTATCAAGGTGTTTTAACTTGTATTCAAACAAAATAAGGTTGTTATTTCCTTGTAAGCGTTTAATATTTAAAGATGCTTTTTCAAAGTGTTTATTGGTATGCGATTGTGACGAATACTTTGGCCAGACATTATTAAGGGCAACCCGTCTGGGTGTAACTAAATTGCTAACTATATTGTGGTGAAGGTGCTTTGTTTTGTTATAAACATCGCGATCAAATCAAAAATGGTTTTTGTTTAAAAAATATATCAAGTAAATCAATAAAGGCTTTTGATTCCCTGGAACTAAACTTGGTGTTGTGAAAATGAATAGGTTTTTGTTGCCGCCATTTTTTTAAATATGTTTGACAAGATAGTTGTTTGACCACAGCTTACTTAATGGATCTGGCTCTCAATTGAGGCTTCCGGAAAACACCGTCAGGTGTTTGGCGACTTTTTTACAACTTGTGGTAGCAAGCCAGCCGAGTATTAGAGAATATAAACACACTATGGTTTCCTGACGATGTTTTCCTTTACTAACAACTCAAGCTTATTATTGGGGTTTGAATCCACCCCCGTCCGCGTGTGAATAGACCGCGTTTGCTACTGAGCTATCATCGCTACATCGATTTAAAAGTAATGAGACGAACGAAACGCTTTCCTAATAGTAAGAGATATCGTGTCCAAAAAATTTGTGTAAATAAAGTTCGCAATCGCATAGCTTCTTCATGAGCGCCTAACAGACATACACACATCACAACACATCACATTATCAGCCATAGGACGTCCACTGCTGGACATAGGCCTCCTTCTGGGAGGGTTTGCCAATACTCGCCACGCTTGGCAGGCGGGTTGGCGAGCGCAGTTGAGAGTGATTGTTCAAGGAAGACGCTGCTGCCCATCTTCCGGATTACATCCCTTAGCCGACTCTTACGGCAACCACGGGTAGAGAGGGTGGGGTACTATTCTTACGCCAGCACCACAACAGACATACACATCTTCACAATCACACGAACTTTCGCATTTATAATCACGGTGTGATGAGATACCTATATCGCATGTTATCTCCCGATTACATCTCGTCACTCACACATATTAATAACAAAGCACATTGTAACTCTATAGTGGTGAACAGTAACCACAGCACTATAATGGATCTGATTGATGACAGTGACTTCGCCGTTTCTGGAAAACGTCGGACGCGAGCCAAGTTGCATTTTTTACCTTTTTGGTCGTGGTCATTACTCAGAAAACGATGTAAGTAAGAAAATGTGAAAAATTATCATGTTTTTTTTAAAGCTGACAGGCTAGAAGTTTGACCACAGTTTAAAAAATAAAAGTAAATCAATAGTGTTTTCACATCATCGGCCATAGGACGTACACTGCTGAACATAGGGCCTCCTCCTGGAGAGGTTTTGCCAATACTCGCTACGCTTGGCAGGCGGGTTGGCGAGCGCAGTTAGGTGTGATTGTTCAAGGAAGACGCTGCTGCCCGCCCATCTTCCGGAATACATCCCTTAGCCGACTCTTACGGCAACCATGGGTAGAGAGGGTGGCACCACCACGGCAGAACAGTCTTTTGATTCCCTAGAACTAAACTTGGTGTTGTGTAAGTGAATAGGTTTTTATTCCCACCATTTTTTTAAAATAAGTTTAACAAGATAATTGTTTGACCACAGCTTCTTTATGTTAAGTGACGGTGTGGTCGAAGATAGTAAAGCACACCTAGTCTGGAATGGAACTGGTTCTCAAGTGAGGCTGCTGGAACACACCGTTATATGCTTGGCGGCAGATTTTCAACATGAAACTTGGGTGGTAGCTAGCCAGCCGAGTACTACCACCATGCTATGGTTTCCTCACGACGTTTTCCTTCACCGGTAGCTCAAGCTCATTGTTGGGGTTTGAATCCACGCCCTTGGGCATGCGAACCTACCGCGCTAACCACTGAACCATCATCGCTACAAATTGTATTTATTTTATAGTTATAGAAATTTTATAGTTCGCCTCATACTTTTTCCATAAAAAAATATATTTGTCACATTTTTTGCATAAACCATAAACTCATAACAAACAAAGGCAGAACCCTTTAACATTTTCGTAGCCATTGATGCGAGTGTCTATATCTAACACCACAAATTCGTGAATAATCCCTTTTGTTGTAGTTTTTTTATAAATCGCTATACTCAGGACGGGTATCGAAACTAACCTCCTTTGTTCGGGACACCTGCACCATCGAGCTTTGGGTGCTCTTTACCAAAACTGAACTACTAAAAAGTTTCATATGCCTTTAAACTTTAAAGCGAATTAAGACTTTATTTTCTGAGTTCAGAAGCTGACTTCAGAATGGCTAATGCACTGGACTTCATCCTAGCTTGAAATTCTTTTTAAAAACAACCAGACTGAACAAAGTTATATACGCCATTCTATTTTAACAGAAATATGAACTCTATGTTAAGTTCCATATAGTTCAAATTTATAATGACATTCGCCGTGAAGTTTTTTCGAAGTATCATCGTTGCTTTACGCAAATTTCTATAGAGAACAATTAGAGAGTTGTTATGAGTCATCTGATTCGTCAGACACGTAATTTTGTAGAGGCGAACCAAATTAGGAAATTCGTTTTATAATAATTATCAAACAGTTTACTGGAATTTCACTTGTAGCGATGACAATAGCGATGATTTATAATTGAAGATCGAGATCTGTTTGGTTCATAATTACGGTATTCAGATACTATAATCGGAATTTTGCAAATATCATTAGGATAAATTTTACTGTATTATATATTTATCTTTGTTTACATACATTCCTTTATTAAAAAGAACCTATAGTATTGAAGATGTCGATGAAAGAAATAAATTATGCCGCACCATAATAACAAATACTTAGAATAAAATATTTTGGTATTTTTTGTGCATTGTGTATTGTAAATACTTTCAAAATTCGATATAAATTTATTTAAATACAAGTCAATACTGAAAATAAATATAGATGTTTTGTTTTGCCGGCGTAAGAATAGTACCCCACCCTCTCTACCCGTGGTTGCCGTAAGAGTCGGCTAAGGGTTGTAATCAGGAAGATGGGCAGCAGCGTCTTCCTTGAACAATGCGTTCAATGCACCTAACTGCGCTCGCCAACCCGCCTGTCAAGCGTGGCGAGTATTGGCAAAACCCCCCCAGGAGGACCATGTTCAGCAGTGGACGTCCTATGGCTGATGATGTGATATAGATGCTTAAAATAATAATTGAAATTTAAGATTTAGTTTTGTTTATTCGTCAGAACATGGCATCAAGTACACACATAGAACGCATACAAATATTGAAATTAAACTGTGGAGTGCGTGTCTGTAGTTTGATCAACATATAAATGTCAAATGTCATTTACAGAATAATCGATCCTACCATACAATAAAATTAGCAGGAGGTAGGTACTACCGCAGTACCAGATATTCTGCCGCCATGCAGTAGTGTGTAAACATAACTGCGTTCCGGTTTGAAGGGTAGGTAATGCAGCTAGCAAAATTACAGGGCTGTTAAGACTAACCATTTAACGTCTCAAAGTACGGAAAGTCACGTTTTTTACGTACTGTATGGAACGTCATAAATAAATAATTAGTAAATGTAAACTATAAAAACCACACACAGACAAACAAACTTAGAATTAAATAAACTTAGTTAAATATCTTTTGTCCATGTCAAATTGTGTCGTACAAAAATCTAGTACATAATTTTATAATAACATTTTTAATTTCTTTTTACACTTATTATTATTTTATTTGTTAGTCACACAGCATCTACTTTTTTGTTTCCTTGGATATCACAAACATAAAACAAAAAGGAAAGTTGGTAAGTTTTTGAAAGTATTAATAAACAGTTTAGTAACGGGAGGTAAGTTTATTATTTTCACAAGTTCAGCCTATTAAATAATGACGACCTCAAAAAACGGCGATGATTAGATATTATGGTAGTTAAAACAAGACAAAAAAAATTCAACACTGGGTTCCACTTGTCGCTAAAATATTTTATTGATAAAATTTAAGTACATATTATGTTTTAAGATAAGATAGAAACTTTTTATTGTGCACACCAAAAATAGAAAAAAGTACAGAGAACAACATAATCTTATGAGCTAGGGCCACAAGTGGCAGCCTTATCGCTACGAGCGATTTCTTCCAAGCCACCAAGAATGGAAAACACGATAACGGGAGATGTTGTAACACTATTAAGATAAAAAACCGGCCAAGTGCGAGTTGGACTCGCGCACCGAGAGTTCCGTACAAACCTATGTTACCTATATATAAGTAAAAGTTATGGTTTTTTATTTTTATTGTAATTTATGCTTTTCGCATTTTTCCTTTATCTCTGCTATAAGACGTTGCTTCGTACCAAATTTCAAGATTCTAATACCAGGGGGCAGGTACGGAACCCTATAAATAGTACATACACGACTATTATTTATTTGTTACTTACACATATTTAATTTCTCTCTGAACCTAATTCTAAAGTTAACGCGATTCTAAAGTTATTATAAACCGACTTCAAAAAAGGAGGAGGTTTTAAGGGTATACTTCCCAGGTGGTCCCATTTAAATTTTATCGAAATCAGTCGAGCGGCTTTTAAAAAATCTAAAAATTGTAAAATCGATGCTATTTTCGCTTACTCCAAAACCTCGCTGCTTCATTAGAGCAATGCGTTTTAGTTGGCCTAAGAGTCATGGAGTTGGTTTTTAGGGTTCCGTACCCAAAGTGTAAAACGGGACCCTATTACTAAGACTCCGCTGTCCGTCTGTCCGTCTATCCGTCTGTCACCAGACTGTATCTCATGAACCGTGATAGTTAGACAGTTGAAATTTTCACAGACTATGTATTTCTGTTGCCGCTATAACAACAATTAATGGCCTGGGTACGATTTGGGTCATGTCCTTTATTTGTATAAGTTGATATGCAATGTACACAGTACATACGCTCTACAGTTGAATAACATCATTGTATCGCTACGTATGAAGCAAAATGTAAAGGAGATAAAAGGTCATCACAATTGTTTTATTATCCTCAAATACCACAAGCGCCAAGTGCACAAAGCCAGAGATAAGAATGTCGACCATTTCCGTTTCGTCTGGGGATCTCGTCTGATGACCCTTTATTGTTTGCGTCATCCTACGTAGTTTATGTTAATTTTTAATTTTAGGAATTGATCCGAAATTATTTATATTTAAAATATATAGTAGCGGTTATAGCTCAGTGGTTAGTGCGGTTGGTTCACACTCAATCTTATTATTTTACAAGATACTGTGAAAATTGTTTCTAGACAAACGACGTTGATTTAGTAATAGGGTCTCGTTGGACACCCTTCGGGAACCCCCTATAAATACCCCAATCAAAGATACTGCTTCTGTAGTAAATAAGTTACAGTAAACATATCACTAGTAATAAACAAACAGATCAAATAGGACTTCTATTTGAACAGGAAAGTAATATTTACAGGGGACACATGCGAACCGATTTTGATAACTATATAGGAGAATCGTCGATATATTTATGAAAAAATATACAGTTAATCGAACTACATATTTGTAGCGATGATAGCTCAGTGTTCGCGTGGTTGATTCACACGCCAGAGGGCGTAGGTTCCAAGTTCCAACCCCAACAATGAACTTGAGCTGCCGGTAAAGGAAAACATCGCGAAGAAACCATAGCCTATATAGCTAGCTAGTTACCACCATCAAGTTGAAAATCTGCCGCCAAGCATCTAACGGTGGGTTCCGGCAGCCTTACTAGGGAGCCAGTTCCATTCAAAGCTAGTTGTGTTTTACCATCGACCACACCGTCACTTAACATCAGGTAAACTGTAGTCAAACAAATAGCCAACTAGCCTGTCAACCATATAAAAAAAATTACATCGATTTAATAATATGCATACAATACTTATATTCAGTCGTATTCGCAGTACAATATACTGTTTATACCTTGATCTACTTCATCTAATTTCAATTGATGTTTAATTCAAAAGGTCAATAAAATAGCACAGACTGTTCCTTTGACCTATTTCATTCATCTGACGATTCACAAATCAATGTCAATATGACATAAGTAGCGTTAGTAGGAAAATAAAGTCTGGATAAAGTATAAAATTTTAGAACAGACAGAGATTTTTTCTTTCACCAATTACATCTTATTACAAAAAAAAACTTAATTATTTTACTACTGACTGACGTAGTTTTGACGCATTTTTGTTTTACTTATGAGGGTTTACTCACGTTTAATTATATCAGATACTCCGACTATAGTTTCGGCGGAATAATTAAACGTGAGTAATACCGGATGAGTAAAACAGAAAAGCTCAATTATAATATCAGCAGTCTATGTGGGTGGGTTTTCGTTTTCTATAACTTGTTCTATATTTATTTCTCTTACATAGATATTGTCGTTATCTACGGTAAAATAATATTTTATCAGTTTTGCTATAACAATATTCTGCTTGTTGTTATATCATTTCAGCTTATACCATTACCATAATTTACATACTTCCCATTCCAACGAATGATGACTCGTTTGTACCTTTTGCTAATTTGAATCAAATATCGATTGACAGATCCATTGAATTTTTCGTTTGGTTACTTATCAAATTGACCGTGTAAATTATTCGATTCTCATCTTGTAGTGCTATTATATGTTTTGTTCACAATAATCTTGTTATAATATTTTCATTCTCAGGCTAACTGTGATGTGAATGCTTACACTTGCCGATTCTCGTCATTTGCATAGCTAGATAGGGATTTGTTGTTGATACTTTGGATTGATGAATGGACAGGAGTATTATTTAGTATTCCAATCATATCGAATAGCATTTTTTTCTCTACTGTTGATGAAGGAAAACATCAGCAGCTTTTTATGGCTAGGTGTCACAGTAGATTTTCAATTTGAGGGTAGTAGCTACCCAGCGTGTACTAAAAAGTACCCTATCAGCATGCTATAGCTTCCTCAGGATGTTTTTCTTCACCGATAGCTCAAGATATATAGCTCAAGCTTATTTTTAGAATTTGAATCCATGCCCCCCGACGTATGAACCGACCGCACTAACCACTGAGCTATGATCATTATTAATTATTAATTAGTTCTCTCCTCTCTTTGTTTGTAATAAAGTATAAAGCAAAAAAAAACAATGGTGTTTTTTTGCATAAATGCATAAATGCAATGCAATGCCTTTCGAAATGCTACACAATAATGTTTACATACTACTGATTCGCGGCAGAATATCTTATATTGCGTTGTACCTATCTAGGCAATTTCTTTTAATGGAAACCACCAAATAGAAACGCTTATTTTACGTAAATGTTTAAGTTAGCTTTTTGTTTTAAAAGTAAACACATTTCATTTTATCCTAGAAATAAAACCGACGGAAATTCACGAAACAGAAACAACGGCAACGTCAAAAATCTCAAGTCAGCACAATGCAAAGAAATCCCCGTTCTTGCATTTTTGTATAAATTCCTCATTTAGCTTCTGATCAAGTCTGATTGCAGCCGCATTCGGAAATTTGCATAGTTCCCTTGCAATGTCGGGAACAATTTAAATAATTTGCAAGTGACAAATGTTTTTACATCTGAATAATGTAATTTTTTATCCTCGAACAAACATCTAATTGACCGTGTGAGAACTTTTTGGTAAATAAATTTTTAGTGTTCCGCAAGGTGGTATTTTTGGACACATTATGTAAATCAAGTATGATTATTGACATATTCAAATCAAGATTAGCATAGTCTGTGATTGCGATAGGAACAGTGTGTGAATGCTATTCTTTTTGCATTCCCAAAGAAATATCAGTTTTCTTTAAAAATATTTAAATGATAAACAGTTTAATCATTTTGCTTTAAAAACACACACAGGTTGCTTTTGTTGTACCTTTTGTTTAGGTAGTTTGTTCCCGCAGTTTTAGCTATGTGCATAAATCTTTAGTAAGGAATTTCCTGGAATATCAGAGTATTTTGGGTCACTTTCCGGCCCTCTGCCATTTATTTCAGTTCGGAATAACCGTCGTTTCATAAATATTTCGACGTAAAAAATATTATTTTTATTAAAGTTTTAGTTAATGTCATTGTGGGATTAACTAAAATTATGATTCACTGTATAGTTTTCAGTTTTTCAATACAATAGTTTGGCGGTGAGGTTTCATAGACGTAATTAATCACAGGTCTTCTGGCTCGAACAATGGCGTAGTTTGCTGAGATCGTAGGGTTGGGTTTTGATTTTTTTAGCAAAAGCTTTTGTATTTTGTAAAGCATTTTCAATCTTCAATCATGGCAATTTTCTAACGAAGTTTTCTTTAAGTACTACATTGTTTATCTTAGTTTTGTTGGTGCTTCCGGCAGAGGGTCAGGACCCAAGATTTTTTATTCGCCATTGTAAAATTTTGAAAAAAACGCCGATATATGTGTAGATTTATTACTCATTTATTTTGAAATTTAATATTTCTCGCTTTAAAAATTATAAAATCTTTTCTTTGTAGATGCTGACAACATTATTACTAATATCTTCAGCCTATCATAGTCCACTGTTGGACATAGCTTCTTCCAAGACGCGCCACTTAGCCCGAACTTCAGCTTTTCGCTTCCGTCCACCGCCAGCTGTTATACGTATATCGTCACTCCATTGAGTTTCAGACCATCCTACGCTACGTTTGCCAATTTGCGGTCTCCACTCTAAAGCATGTCTACCTCAGCGGTTATCGGTTCTGCGACAAATATGTCCAGCCCATTGCCACTTGAGCTTGCTAACATGCTGAGCTTAGTCTGTGACCTTAGTTCACTGCCAAATTACTTCGTTCCGGATACAAGCATATGTCTTTCCATAGCTTTCTTAGCGACTTTGAACTTACAAACTATTCCTGCTGCGAATATATGTGCGCTTACAACATAAACATCAACTGTCAAAATTTTAAGGTTTTAGCTTCAGCGGTTTAGGTTCCACGTTCAAATGTGTTACCTATGTCTTAGGTCACGTTTTTCATGCATCAGTTGGCAAGCTTAGGAAACTGTGTCAAGATCGTAGTATCACGAGATGAATCTGAATTTTTCTCATTACAATTTATCACATTCATCGGACCCTGACAGTGTATGTGGTAACTGTTGTCGTTAGCACCGCGGCTGTGACATGAGATATATATACAAAAGTAAGATTATAAACATGAGGGTCACATTGATTGATTAACTAACTCTTTATTTGTATGTCTGTAGTGATGATAGCTCAGTGGTTAGCGCGGTCGACTCACACGCCGTGGGGTGTGGGTTCAAACCCCTAATGATAAGCTTGAGCTGCCGGTGAAGGAAAACATCGTGATGAAACCGTAGCGTGATGGTAGGGTACTTTCTAGTACTCGACTGGCTAGCTACTACCCAAAAGATGAAAATCTGTCGCCAAGCTTCAAATTTCAACTTGGTGGTAAAGGGTGGTAGCTAACCAGCCGACTAGAAAGGCTATCATCGCTACAAAAAAACAGTGGCAAGTTTTATTATTTCTAAAGTAAATAGATAAATATTTTACTGTAAAAACAGGTCAATAACTAATTAGGAATCATTTTCAGTTTCGTCTAGTTGCATTCAAATTACTCTATTGACATCAAAACGATACCTAAATTTAACTTAATAATATAAACAAATAATAATAATAAGAACGTGGACATATTCCTCTACTAAAATGGTGAATGATTTGCTGAAAGTTTATTATTAGTTTGGAAACAACACTAAGCCACAAAAACTTACAAAATATGTTCTAAGTAATATTCATCATAATACTTTCACAGTAACAACCCTAGGAAACCAAAATACAACCTCGCACCTCGCTAGTGCCTTGCAGAATTAATAGCACCGCGCTTAATGAATATTGCACAAATGCGGGTTGACTGATGCGCTGTAATGCGCCAGTTATATTGGCGGCAGTGTACTGGCGGCGACAGAATGTCAAGAAAACGTAATGTAAAGAAAGAAAACAAAGTAATTTAGAATTTTGTAATAAACGATATGAAACATAATGTAAGGTTGCGTGAATCAAAACGATTGATGTTCTTCTAATTGTTTTTTTTTTCATTTCTCTGTCACTCCTATGACTATCTTATTACTATCCCTTACACACTTCCTCTTTCTCTTTCATATTTATAACTATCTCACATCTAGGCATCTCTTTCATATTGATGTTACGTTCCATTCATATCTTCATATCCTTTTGCTCTTTCAAACCTTTGTATCACTCGTTTATTCTGTCTCTTTCTCGCTACCTTACGTTCCCATTTCACGCAGTATCTACAGCTTACACATAATATTTTTGTTTTACTTATACAGGATTACTCACGTTTAATTATATCGTATATTACGACTATACTCTCGACCACATGCGGTGGGATGTTGAATCGACATTTATTGACCCGATAGTCATCACGGTGAATGGTATTACAGCGAAAAGTCTCGATCAACATCTTAAGAGACTCGCCAGACGGTTGGGTCAAGGCAAAAGGCACGCACACACGCATTGTAAGGAGGTCCCTCACTTGGTAGCCCTAACTTTTGACAGCCTGAGCCGCTGCCACCAGTACCCTAGTTTTGTTTCTTATAATATTTGATATATTTAATGTTAAGAAATTAAAAAATATAAAACAAATAATTATTTTATTAATAAAGAAATAAGCACTTATGAGCACTTAAAGGGCGGTGAAATTAGATTATGTGTATATATATATATATTTATTATCAACCTGTACCACCCATAGCAGGGCAAAATAATCTCTTCTCTCCTTCCATTTTTCTCTATTTTTTGCAACTAGAGTCCAGTCTTTCAAGCAGGATCAAGTTCGTCCCTCCATCTCCGTCTGGGCCGTCCAGAAGGTCAATTGTCATAAAGTTAGATTAAAGTATAAGACATTTAGAACTTGCCACAAGCACATAGGCTAAAGCTAAAGGAATAAATTTCTGAGCTCAATAAGCAAGTTTCACGGATATTTCAGAGGTGGTAAAAGCAGCTATTTTATTAATTTTTTTAATTTGTATACTGTTTTATTTATAAGTTGTGTTTTAATTCATATTCTTGGACATTATACACAGCGCCATCTAGCCCCAAACTAAGAAAATTTGTACTAGGTGAAACAGATAACTGATAGAATACTTTTTTTTTTTTTTGTAAATACATAATTAGGATACATACAGAACACCCACATACAGAATAAACATTTATCCTCGTCTCATAAATATTTGTTCTAAGTGGGAAGCGAACCCACGCCCTACTATGAAGCAGACAGCTACCTCATGAGCTAACAAGGCAGTCTAGTCAATTTAGTCAAACAACTTCTTTCTTCACTGTACCTAGTCCATTGTTCAGGAAGCCTGCTATTGTTATGAACATTTGCATGCCTTCAGGAGAAATACGATAGCATAACCGCTCATTTGGAACCGTGAGACAATGCAGCTAAAGACTTTTCTCTGGAGGATTAGAAGGTTAGCGAAGTCTGTTAAAAAAGCTTGAAATAAATAACACAATTACATGGCACTAAAATTACATGTGAATTCATAATTTTTTTTGTGTAGTAAGTAATTTGATCGAAGATGAAGCATACAAACTTAGGAGATACCTATTCACTCCGGCCGGAAAATATTATATATCCTTCAAGGTACAAGGAAGACGGCAACTTTTCCATTCCTTGGCCGACTTGTAGTTCTGGCTGCTGAAATCATGGGCATACATTGTCTCTTACCATCAGAGAAGCGTTTCGTTCGTCTCATAAAAAGCACGCGCAATTTGGAAATAGTTTATAACCTAATTTTAAACCAGACAAAATTAAATGTACCGTTCCCGATGACGCCGCGATTGTGTCATAAAACACTTCTAAGGCAAAATTATAATTATTTCACATAATTATACGCAATATTGTTACGTATACTTTTGTATAGGATAGACTGCGTTTTTTCTATAAATATTATTGCGATATCTCAGGCCATATCGTGAGGTTCTGTATCGTAAAAAAACATACGGTCATGTTCAACAGTTCTTAAAAAAGTTCTCGAAGAAGTGTGAAGTCTGCCAACCCACACTTGGCCAGCGAGGTGGACCAGCCTTTTCACAACGAGAAGAGACCGCGCCGCGTGTTATCAATAAAATATTTTATATGTGTTTGTGGTTGTGTGTTTGTGTTTGGGTTTCTGTATGTGTTTGTTTTTGTGTCTGTGTTTGTGTTGGTGTCTGTGTTTGTGTCTGGTCTGTGTTTGTGTTTGTGCCTGTGTTAGTGTTGGTGTCTGTGTTTGTGTCTGTGTTTATGTTTGTGTTTGGGTTTGTGTCTGTGTTTATGTTTGTGTTTGTGTTCGTGTTTGTTTTTGTATTTGATTTACACCTTCGTTTGGGTTGACTCTGACCGCGCTTAATGCATTTGCAAAAACACTGAAAGCCCTAGTAAAATAACAACGATACAATACATACAGGATGGATGACAATACATTGAATTCTCACAATGGGATGCATCACGCATCGACGTGGACAAAAAAGTCAACTCATTCGAACACCTGCGATTCCCAATTCATCCATCATTGATCGATTAGCCACGAATGGAGTTTTGAATACTACAGTTTACAATACTTTCGCTTTTACTATTAAAGGAATAAAAATCACATTTGAATGATAAAAATCTCTTGGTATAAATTAACGTTGGTTTTATGTGTCAATCAGTTTGGATGCATCGAAAAGGGTGAATACAGGAGCTCAAATGATTAAGCGAAGTTTTGCTTTCAACTTTGTATGTGATGGATTAAATTAATATATGCAATCGTGCAGTATGGAACCGTTTTAGGTACGGATGTCATCAATTTTATTAAATTTATTATTTCTGTTTGCATTGCCAATTTTTTCGGTGCATTCGGGAATTAAATTCAACTTTCGTAGCTTTGATAGCTCAGTGGTTAGCGCGATCGGTTTATGCCCTAACAATGAACTTGAGCTTCTGATGAAAGAAAAGATGAGGAAACCACAGCATGGTTGAAGGGTCCTTTCTCAGCACCCTCAAGTTGAAAATCTGCCGCCAAGCATCTAACGGTGTCTTCTGGCAGCGTCACTTGAAAGTCAGTTCTATTCCAGGCTAAGTGTGTTACCATCTTCGTCCACACTGTCACTTAACATCAGGTGAGCTGCGGTCAAAGAAGTAGCTTGTCAAACATGTAAAAAATTACGTAAAAAGGTGGTGGGATTAGAGTGGCTCAGCGAGCTATGGAAAAGGCTATGCTTGGCGTTTCTCTACTGCGGAAGTAACTGACATAGCTCAGCGTATTATTAAGTTAAAGCAACAGCGGTCTGGTCATATCTGTCTTAGAACCTATTTCATATACCTCCTAGGGTAGACTGGTGTAGAGACCGCGTATCGGCGTACCTGTGGCTCAGTGAAGTATATAGTAAAGTAGGCAGTGACTAGAAGCATTATTTGTAATGTAAGAGTAATGAGACGAAGGAGACGCTCTCCTGATGGTAAGGGATGTCTATGATCATTGTAGCGATATAACTTTGAGTAGTAAAACAAAGTCCATCGCTGCTTTGGCGCTCATTACTTCCTTGGCTAGAAGCAAAAATCTAAAGGCTAGGAGGCGTGACCTATTGTCAGCAGGGAACTGAAGTAGGCTGATGATGAAATTGAAAAATATATGTGTATCTACGATTCCAAACCTTCTACTTTGTATTTTATTGACGAAATTACAAAAAAAAAACAATATAATTACTTTGTAAACTTTGCACAATCATTGTCACTTTCTACCATTTCCCATATACTGATATTGAATTAAGATAGGCAACACTGTATAAAAAATAATATAATTTGTGCGACTTTTCTACCATTTCCTGAGTTTCTATGCCCGCATGTGATTCACGTGAGGAACAAAAACGACCTCGCAGGTGATGACATGGAAATTATTTATGGGCTGCACTCAATATGACCTCGCACCACTGTGCATCGTTGCATAGGTTAGAATAAAGATTAGAATGAGGTACCAGTATATTTATCAGTAATATTTATTGGCCATAAATAACTATTTTACTTGTTAGCAGAACTTCTATGCTGGAAATCGTCTAGGTAGGTACCTAGACGATTTCCTAAATCTGAAAACAATACTTACCATTTATGGACAGTCGTGTAAAAAGCATATTGACTTTAACCAAATGGTATCCCAAACCTGTTTCTTTTTAGGGTTCCGTACCCAAAGGATAAAAACGGGACCCTATTATATATATACTAAGACTTCGCTGTCTGTCTGTCCGTCCGTCGTCTGTCACCAGGCTGTATCTCAAGAACTGCGATAGCGAGACTGTTGAAATTTTCACAAATTGTGTATTTCTGTTGCCGCTATAACAACAAATGCTAAAAACTTAATAAATATTTAATAATTAAATTTATTCCCATACAACAAACGCGATTTTTTTGCCTTTTTCATAGATAGTACGGAACCTTTCGTGCGCGAGTCCGACTCGCACTTGGCCGGTTTTGTTTACGTTTGTTATAAGCTACATTTAAGGATGGGATCATATTTTAATTATTGTCTTCTACTAGCTTTTCCGCCCAATAATTACTGATAATTACAACCACACCCAACATTCTGTTATCTAATTGCCAGTTCAGCTAATGGACATAGATAATATTATGCTAAACGCTTGTTAAAGGGAAACACAATGGGTGATTATAATTTATTTACCTGCCCAAATGATATTTACATTAGCTAATTTGCATTTAAGTTGCTTTTGTATTTTTAAGTTTCCTGGATAGATAATTTACTTAGGTCATTTTAGATATTGAGTGTGCTTAACATATTCGATTACGTGTCTGATTTTTTCGAAAGTTAATCGACTTTCATTTCAGCAGTAGTGGCTTTCCTTCATGACCTGTAGATCGTGGGTTCTATTCCCAATGTAGTATCTGGGTGTTACAAATGTATGTTGACACATAAATTAATTTAAGTATAATGGTTATCTGATTCTAGCTATGGTCAAACACCTAGAATGTCAGTCTTAAAACAACTTTATGTTTTACCGTGGCGTACTTGTTTATGTCTCTGTGTGTGTGTGTGTGTGTGTGTGTGTTTGTGTGTGTGTGTGTATGTTGTATGTATGTAAAAATGTTTCAATTTTAATATTATCTGTTTTATGTCGTCGAAGGAGGTAAGGTTCAACGACTCACCTCGTACGGAACACATTTAGTTACGCATTCGAAACGAAGATCAACAGCTTCTGATAACGGAGTTGATGAAACCGAGTGTGAACGCAGTAATGAGTTGAAATATAACATGCTTATTGTGCGCTAAAGATAACGAAGCTTACGCTTTATTTTAGTTCAAGTGATGAAAGACTACAGTGTGCTCGCAATGCGAAAAATCGCCACACGTGGAGAGACATCGTGGTGACGGGACGCAACTCCGTCCATCTACAGCCACGACACTCTGCCAAGAGTGTCGGACTAAGAAGAAGAATGAAAGCACAACCAGTCATTTGTTTCAAATCCTACGTAGTCCATTGAAAAGTTACATTTAGGGTTTCTATTATCAGAGGGTTTATTATATAGGACATCGTGGAATTCCGTGGAGGAGGCTTTTACCCGAAGGGGGTCCTTACGTAATTAACAATTGAATGTTTGTATTAATTATTATTATTACTATTATTATCCTGAATGAAATTATGAACTTATTAAGTATTAAGTATTATTGTATGGAATTAATAAAGCTTTATTATTTTTATTATTATTTTCAGAGGACGCAATGTTATTTTTTTATGTGTAGGTTAGTATATGCTTAAGTTCAAGTTTTTGGGGTCACCACCCTTGCCCCCCGGCCGCTAGCTTGGAAACAGGGGTGCAAAGGGTTTTCGCGCTGTATCTCGTAAACTTAACTCTCTCTCGTTAACTGCACTCGCCAACCCGCCTGCCAAGCGTGGCGAAACCCCCCCAGGAGGAGGCCTATGTCCAGCAGTGGACGTCCTATGGCTGATGATGTGTGATGTGATAGTTTACGAGATACAGCGCGAAAACCCTTTGCATTCCTTTTTCCATACTGGCGCCCGGGGGACAAGTGTGACAAACACACCCCACAAACTTGAAATTAAGCATATACCAACCCATATATTAGTGGGATTAGTGGGATTTAAAGCGTAGATTAATTTTACTACGTTTTTAAGTAAAGCCCATGGTTTGCAATTAAAAGGTGGCGTATATACGTAGACTAAAGATGTTTGGTCACATCTCGAGACGAAACCATGACTCAATTGCACGTCTTGTTGTCCAAGGCAAGGTGGAAGGCACTACGCCACGCGGAAGGTCCGCAATGCGGTGGGCTGACCAAGTAAAGTTACTGGTAGGCGGACCCATACACGAGTGCACTAGAATGACTTCTAGCAGGGAGAGATGGCGGGACATCATACGGTGAACTATACCTGCCACTCGGAATCAAACAACATGTTGACCACGACCACTCTGCCAAGAGTGATACGAATGAAGAAGAAGAAGAAATACGTAGAGGTATTTTAGATTTCAAAACTGTCTTGTTTAAAAAATACTGTAATGCTTTTTTCCCCGCTTAAGCTTATGATTTGTACCATTTCAACTTATAGATAAAAACGTGTTGGCTAACAAATTTTAATAAAACCTTCTTTGTACAAGCTTTATGGCGACATATTTGTAAATCGTTGTAAAATAGTCGATAATGGACTCTCTTTGTTTTAGAGGTCGATGACTGATGAATCATTAGGTGTAATGAACTGATTTATATAATGACTGTGTATTATGAAATAAGAAATCAGGATGATGTTATAATAATATTGATATTGATATTATAGACTAACTATAAATATTTTATTTTAGTTTTGGTACAATAACAATTTATTATAAATGATTATTAATAATAAACAAATAAATATTGTAGGATAATTCAAACAACGCCACTAGTCTTAAACTAAGAAAGCTTGTACTATGGGAATCAAAAAACTTATAGAATACTTTTTTTGTAAATACATACTTATAATATAGTATCTTGAAGACCGAGCTTTGCTCGGCTGAAAACACGAATAAAACGATGTTTTCTTAAAATGAAACCTAGCTAGATCGATTTGTCGCCCCCGAAACCCCCCAATTCTATTATTATATTTTATTTATAGTTTATTAAATTTTATGAAAATCGTTGGAGCCGCTTCCGAGATTCAGAAAAAATATACTATATGTACAAGAATTCCTCATTTAAAGGTTAGATAGGTTAGATAGATAGATCTGACCCCAAACTAAGCAAAGCTTGAATGATGGAAGTCAGATAACTGATAGAATACTTAAATACTTTTTTTAAAATAAATATACATACTTATAAAACACTCAGACACAAAACAAACATTTATTGTCACATAAATGTTTGTTCTGGTGGGAATCGAACCCACGCCTTACAGCTCTTGAAGCATATACCTATTCTACCAATTGAGCTAAAAGGGCAGTCAAGTACTTAGTTTATATAAGCTAGTTGTTGTATCTAGATTACATAATATCGATGATGAATATTAAAGTAGAATCGCTCTCCCAGAATATAACGACCGCGTATTGTATTACAATGTTCAGAGTATCACGCAGAAGTAAATAATATATTAATTGACATAATTATGTCTATTCCACAGGATCACACAAATGGTTTAAGCTTTGCTTAGTTTTAGCACACAGGGCTAGATGGCGCTATGTGAAATGTAATACGTTTTTTTTTTAATTTACTAACAAATATCGATTAAGTCAAGCAATTAAAACAAAATCTACTTTTTTTGCCAAAAAAAAACCAACACCGTGCAAATTTTTATACATATTTTATCTATTAAATTTCAAGCATAATTCTCAACATAACATCAAGAATAAGAAACGGTTCAAACCGAATTTACGATACCTCTGATTTACAGCGGCACTAAACTGGCAACACTATTGTTTGCTTGTATTTAGAATCGTTAAACATGGCAATAACGCATCCGTCACGTTCCGTTACCGTTACGTTAAAATAACGTTCATAACATTGTAATAATGATCTATTAGGTCGTTATTTTTTCGGACATTTTATATTTATGAAATACAATGTTACATTTATGGATGACATAGAAGTAGTTCATCCTTCAATAGCATTCATAGTGTAGATTCGATTGTTAAAAAATGTATTTTATGTTAGTTATAAAACTATTTTTGATTTAGCTGAGAAAGAGAGATATTAAAAATACATAGTTGCGTTCATCATCATCATCTACAGCCTTTATCCCACTGCTAAGTAAAGAATTCTATCTTATAATATTTACCTCAGTCCTGCGCTTATTTGGTTTAAGTTCGACCCGCGACAGTGACAATATCGTCCCATCTTGCGGCTGGACGACCAAAGTTCCGCTTACCTCGTCCTAGGCCACTATATTGCAACCTTACTCCACCTATCAACACTTCGCATAGTATATAACTAACTAATCCATTTTCCGGTACCTATAGATATATATATAGCTCGTAAGATTCATTGTATCATTTTATTTCTGATGTGCACAACAAATCGTTTTCCTCAATCTATTTAATTATATTAATCTAGTGTATATAGCTATTTCCATGCTAAACTTTATGCAAACTTCCACCCAGGATAAATATTTTGTAGTATAAACAAATGTTTATACTATGTCTGGGTGTTCTGTATGTACTCGACTCGTATTATAAGTATGTATTTATAACAAACAAAAAGTATTTATGTATTCTATCAGTTATCTGATTTCCATCATTCAAGCTTTGCTTAGTTTGGGGTCCGATGACCTATGGCCTATATCCAGGCAGTGGACGTCCTATGGCTGATGATGATGATGATGATAATGAAGACAATGAAACACAAAAAAAATACCAAAATTAACAAGTTATTAATAAATAGTGTAGTAAACAAATAACCGGTCAATGTGAATCGTAATCTCTATTCCTTTGTCGTGAGAGTGTTTGACGAGCGGCGTGTGAGTCATCTGCGCCGGCGCATGTGATACATCATGTTCCTTTTCCACAGCACGTTGGATCTTCGTAGTAATAAAAAGACAGACCAACTAGTAACGCCGCCGCATCGGCTCGTCAAGTCTGAGAGGTCGGTATACATTCTGGAGACCGTGGTCTACAACCGCGTACCCACTTCCATTCGGGATGCACTTTCCACCACGTGTTTCAGAAGGAAGCTAAGACCTTGGCTTCAAGCTACTTTGTTTTATGACTATCAATTATTATTATTCATTAAAATAAGAAAATTAGAGATTATTGAATTTTTTAGTCAGTAATATTTTTTTAAATTTACATTTAATCTTATATATTTGACATATTTTATATATTGAATTTTCATTTTATCAATATGCGTTTTAATTTTGGCATTTTTAATGTTATTTTTAAATATGAATGGAAAAGTCAATAAAATATTTGTATTATACATTATATGTGATTAGACTTTTTAAAGTATTTTTCTTATTTATTTTATAACTGACAGGCTAGGTGTTTGACCATAGCTCACCAGATGTGGTCGAAGATGGTCAGCACACCTAGCCTGGAATGAAACTGGCTCTCAAGTGAGGGTGCCGGAACATACCGTTAAGTGTTAGGCGACAGATTTTCAACTTCAGTTTAGTAGCTAGCTAGTCGAATACAAGAACCACCTTACCACCTCGACATGGTTTCCTCATGATGTTTTCCTCCACCGGCAGCTCAAGCTTATATTGTTGGAGATTGAACCTACGCATTTTGTCGTGTGAAGCGACCGCGCTAACCACTGGACTATCATTGCTACAAATAGTATGATTGAAGATCGTCTAGATAGTATGTATGTGTATGTGTATGTATTACTATGTAGTAGTGGTTAAATTGTTTCTCACGTTGTTTTTTTGTTTTTTTGTGTTATATTTTAATTTTTACTTGTATTTAAATTCCTAAGTATGACAGTTTTTTTTTTTTAATATCTGCCATTGCAAATTTAATTGATAATAAGTATAAGTGGTTGCTGTTCTTATCGTTGTAACAAATAAATAAAACAAAGTCATCCGCCGCGTCTGTCCGTTTGTCTGTTTGTTTGTCATAAACTTATAAACTACTGAACGAATTATCGTGTAAGTTTCACAAATAGATAAAGTTATTCATGAGGAAGGTTTAAGTATATAATTTGTTAAGGTTTTATTTTTGAAATATGATGATAATTGTTGGAAGTGTTGGAAAAAGACAAGCCACCTGGGAGCTTTCATCGAAAACGCTGATATAACGAAACAATGCATGGTGAGATATTCCTCCTGTATAGATCTACAAAAAAACTTACTACACCCATTTTTACTACCCGTGTGAAGCCGGGGCGGGTTGCTAGTTTATATATAAAAAAGTGTAAATTGTCTCAATTAACTAATATCAATAACAAAGTTTAAATAAAAGAAAAACGTGTTGACATGCAACAAACTAATTTCACCAGGTAAATTCATCTAGCCCGATTCTTTACGATTTGTAAACGCAATAGAGCAAGGTTGACTCAGACAGCTTAACGCTTAGTCTAAAACACCATGTCTAGCCATTATCTGTGTACTGAACTAGATTAGTTAGAAAATTCAGACAATAGTGATTTGATCTATTAGTTGGTCTTTTTCTTGTTTGGTAATCAGAGTGTACATTAAGACTGAAAACGCTGTCTTTTGCTGGAATACCCTGTTAGCTTATCTAGTGTTAGGTTTGTTTCTTGAGCTGGATGACTTTGATTTGATTTCTGTCCAGAACTACATGCACACATCACACACACACATCATCAGCCATAGGAAGTCCACTGCTGAACATAGGGCTCCTCCTGGGAGGGCTTTACCTTACTACATGCAACTTACACATTTTGCGTCTATCGTTGCATACATTCTTTTTTTTAAATGTAATGTGACAAACGGTACGTTCTCCTGATGGTAAGAGATAACGCCTGTCCACGACCATAGCAGCGATACACTGAACTTTGAGTAGCAAAACAAAGTTCAGGGCATCGCTGCCTTGGCGCTCATTACTTTGAGACTAGATGGTTAGTCTCAATAGCCCTGTAATTTCGCTAGCTACAGTACCCTTCAAACCGGAACACAGTAATGTGTACACACTACTGCTTGGCGGCAGAATATCTGGTACTGCGGTGGTACCTACCTAGACGACTTCCTGCTAAGGAAATCTACCACCAAGTAAAATTTTTCTTGAAAAACCCCGTCTTGTACTTAGTTGGAAACACAGACGCTGGCAACGAGTTCCACACATCAGCAGTTCTTACAAGGAATGTTGTCTGGAAACGTTTTGTACGCTTACAAGGAATTTCTATTGTAAGAGGACGTCACTGACGGTGTCAGAAATATTCCTGCACACAGAGCTCACTGCGACGTCTTCAGATACGCAACCACTCTAACGAGCTCCATTAAGACGAGGTCTTCAAGTCGGTGGCAGATTCCACCCTCCATCTCTATTAAAATTAGAATGCTTACTAATATAAACTCTATAGCCTCCCGGACTTTCTGAAGCATGTAGAGCTTTTTGTCAAAAAGTATTCAAAATCAAAAAGTCATTTATTCAGTTTAGGCCCTGGTAAGGCACGTATGAACGTTAAGTTACATTTTTGAATCTACCACCGGCTCGTAATTACACTTCAACTGAGAAGACTCCGACAAAAATCAGCAAGGCATTTTTTTTTTGGGGATCTTTCTTTTCATTATTAAAACGACTTATCCATTTTCCAGTTTCTATGGTAAAATTATAACACCCTGTAAAACTATCTGATGCAACAGATAACGTGAATACACACGGGCCATTTTTTCAACCGAGTAGCACCGTTCTACTTCCACGGTGACTCATAGACAGTGTGCCTGGATAAAAAGTCATAGAGACGCTGTTGTATCTAATCATTTCACGTTGCAAAAATACAGTTACAAATTAATTTATAAAAACTACCAAGCTTGTCTTTTTACCCGACTGCCAAGAAAGAGTTATGTTTTTCGCGCTTATCTTGTATGTATGTAAATTTATTTATTACCTCGTTTCTTCCAAACGGCCGAATGGATTACGACAATTAGGGTAAGGTGAAATTTGACCCAATAGTTCTTAGATAGGTGTTTGAAAAAAAATCAAAATGGCGGTTTTTAGTCGCGAAATAGTAATACGTTAATAATAAAAGAATTACCAAATTAAGTAGGGTTTAGAAATTAAGGAAATTAAAAGGGGATTACAAAAATATATTGAAGTTATATGCTTAAATCTAATTGGGAATAATAAACTGGTTTTAAAAGTTTTTTTCCTTTAATTATAGCTGTTTTATTTGCGGTCGGGTTGTAGATTTCTTAAACTCTTCAGCTTGTATTATTATTTTATTTTTATACCAGGGCTTTTTAGACTAACCATCGAAAGTAATGAGCGCCTGAACAGCAATACCGTGGACTTTGTTTTGATTCGCAAAGTTATATGCAGTGATCATGGATAGGCGCTATGTTTTACCATCAGGAGAGCGTTTATTACATTCACATAAAAAAAAAATTGGCATCTCTATTCATTCTATGTTCTACCCCTCTGTTGACCAAAGAAACGATGTCTTCAAACTTTTTTCAACCATTTGACGCCGAAAATATTTAACTTCTAAACGATTCAAATTATAATTAGGATCCTTTGAATCGACGACTAAAGCCACGTCACCTGTTTCTTTTTAATTTTATAGATTTATCAAGAAACAAGCTTTATTGTCTGAAAAATAAAGACTCTATCAATTTTTAACAATATAATGTCATAAAATTGTAACTAGAATTACTCTAGTAGATTTGACAAACTTAATATGATCTAAATGACCAATATCAATCTCTTCTATTGTTATCGAAAGGGTTAATACCCTTTACTATACCGAGTTTAAGAATTTGATAACAATACAGAAAAAGATTTATATATTGCGTGTGGTACTGATTATGATGAGTTGACTATAATTGAGGTTTTTATACGCTTCTTTGACATCGGTTGAAGTTATGGTGAACAAGTTAAGTTGTTTTTTAAATGTGGGTGGGCATCGAGAAGAAATTGAATAAGAAATTATACTAGCTGCGCCCCGCGGTTTCTCCCGCGTGGTGATGGATGATGATGATGATGATAACGACGAATTCTATGTTTTATTCCTGGGCCAAAAGTACCTACATGCAAAATTTCACCCAGATCCGTTGAGTAGTTTACGCATAAAGGCGTAACAAACAATCGAACTCACATTCGGATTTATAATATTACGATTCGATTTATGTATTGAAAATAGATTTTGGAGGGTAATTTTCTAGTAAACAAATTCAACACACTAATAAAGGTGCTAAAGTTTGTTCGTTTCTATTTCACGCTGCAGCGGCTCAACGGATTAAGATGGAATTTGGAATTACAGATAATCTACTTCTAATTCTTAACAATGCAGGGAAACTGCGGGACGCCTAGTAATTCACAAACGTTTATAGTGGCATTACGTGCTTTATCAATTTTAATTATTTATTCCCGTTTTTAGGCAAACCCGTAGCGTTATAGGCCGAGAATCAAACCAAGTCTTTTTTTTTATAGCTGACAGGCTAGGTGCTTGACCACAACTCACCTGATGTTAAATGACGGTGTGGTCGAAGATGGTAAAGCACACCTAGCCTGGAATGGAACTGGCACTCAAGTGAGGCTGCCGGAACACACTGTTAGATGCTTGGTGGTAGATTTTCAACTCGAGGGTGGTAGCTAGCCAGCCGAGTACCAGAAAATACCCTACCACCATGCTATGGTTTCCTCACAATGTTTTCCTTCACTGGCAGCTCAAGCTCGTTGTTGGGGTTTGAACCCGCGCCCTTCGGCTTGTGAACCGACCGCACTAACCACCATCGCTAAAAGTATATCTCTTGAATACTCAAAATGAACTCGCAAACTAACTGAATCAATTAATTAGATTATAACATGGTTTAGAGCGAGTGCACACTACTGCAGCTATGGGACAAAACAGTATCAACATTTCTAAAATAGCTCCGAACTACTCGGTCACCACACATCTGAATTTTAGCCATTAGAGCATTGAAACTGTAAATTTAATCATTCGAAACTTTGTCCTGAAGTCTGGCTGGCAGTCGGAGAAAAGGAGGTGCACGCGGTGTTTGGCTACTTGAGATATCTGTGGTATTTTTCAAATTTATTAATTGGTGGGAAGACAAGATTTTAAAACATAAGTATGGCCACACTTATTCTGGTGACCATGACTGTACATAACATTTTAACCACCAAACGTTATGCGACGGTGTGATCTAAGATGATAAACAGTCCAGCCTAGAATGAGAACTGGCTTTAAAGTGATGCTGCCGGAATACAACGTATTCACCAGATTTTCAATAAGAATAAACTAGGGACTCGCCCCGGCTTCACACGGGTAGAAAGAATGGGTACAGTAAGCTATCCTTAAAAGGTAGATATATGCCTTTTTGTAGATCTAGAAAAAAGAATATCCCACCATGCATTGTTTTGTTATATCTCAAAGGGATTAGGCAGCGTTTTAGATGAAAGCTCCCAGTCGGCTTGACTTTTTCTAACACTTATCATCATATTTCAACCAATTTACACAAAACCTTGACGAATTATATACCTAAACCTTCCTCATGAATGACTCTATCTATTAGTTTAACTCGCATGATAATCCGTTCAATAGTTTTTAAGTTTATCGCGAACCGACAGACAGGCAGACAGACGCGGCGGATGACTTTGTTTTATTATATGACGATAAATCAATATCCTAAGACATTTTTCATAGCACCATCTACCCCCAAACTAAGCAAAGCTTGTATTATGGGAACCAAAATACTTATAAACTTATTGGTTGTAAATACAGACACAGAACAACCATTTATGCTCGTCACATAAATGATTGTCGTAAGTGGGAATTGAACGAACGCCCTACAGCTCTTAAACCAGATACACTAACAAATGAGCCAACAGGACAGTCAATTAGAGGATGCTAGCTAGCCAGCCGAACACTAAAGAGTATTCTATCACCACCATAGCATAGTGATAGAATACTCTTTATTTCTGACAATGTTTTTCTAAACTGAGTCGGATTTTACGATGAAATTAAACTTGAGTAATTCCACATAAATAAAATAAAATGTGTCAATAGCACGTCAGTTTTCATGGTAAAAAAATTCCTAGCCCGGCAAGCTCATTGATAGAATTCGAACCCACATTCTCCGGAGTAAGAACCTACCGTGCTTGTTACTTAACTTACTTTACTTGTTGTGCGTTAACTTATATATTGCTTTACCTATTCCACGCCTTAATATCTGCAGACAAATCTTCAGAAAGATAACGCCCTGTGCACTAAGCTTAGACTACCTAACACTATAACCGTTGATTAGTTCTGGTTAGTTTAACCGCCGGTTATCGAGTTCTGTATCAGTTGGAAACGTGGCCCGTCTTCGTTTTGTGCAAATGCTGATTGGATTAGAAATGTTCAGCAAAGGAATTTTAATTCAGCATAATTCCGGAGATATTCTTGAGTTAGCATATCTTGCAAATTATGTTGCGATGATAGCTCAGTGGTTAGCACGGTCAGTTCACACACCGAAAGGCGTGGGTAGAAATCCCCAAAAAAACCAAAGCTAACGGGAATGAAAACCTTGTGAGGAAGCCATAGTATGCTGGTTAGATACCAAAGTCACGTTGAGAATCTAACGATGTACTGTAGTTACAGCATCCTCACTTGAGAGCCATTTACATTTTAGGTTAGGTGAGTGTTACCATCTTCGACCGCACCGTCACTTAACATTAGTTGTGGTCAATGATTAACCCCGTCAACCATAAAAAATTGTCCATCCGAATCAAACCCATTGTCTCTTCTCATTGTAAGAACAGTAAGGCCATTGTCCACCACGCTGACTAAGTGCGGGTTGACCAACTTCACACATTTTCAAAAACTATTTATAAAACTTTTTTTTCTGGGTAACAGGCTAGGTGTTTGATCACAGCTTACCTGATGTTAGGTGACGGTGTGGTCGAAAATGGTAAAGCACACCTAGCCTGGAATGGAACTGGCTCTCAAGTGAGGCTGCCGAAACACACCGGTTAGATGCTTGGCGGCAGATTTTCAACTTGAAGGTGGTAGCTAGCCAGCCGAGTACTAGAAAGTACCCTACCACCACGCTATGGTTTCCTCACAATGTTTTCCTTCACCGGCAGCTCCAGCTCATAGTTGAACTACCGCGCTAACCACTGACCCATCATCGTTACTCTTAGACATGAAAGTTTTTTCACCATGTTTTCCTTCACCATTTGAAGTCACATAACTTAGAAACGACAGAAGTGCGTGCCGTGAGATTCGAACCCAATATCTCCAGATTGGAAGACAGACGATCTCCTAACTAGGCTTTCGAATCTTTATAAAAATAAGAGATATATTTTTCTATAGCTTGCATTTAACTAACCCCAAACCAACTAATTAAATTATTTTTGTAACTATCTCTTGTATGTTAATATTTATTTATATATATATATTTTATATATTTAATATTTATATGTCTCTGTTTGTTTGTTTTTGTGTTTTGTGTTACACAATTAGTTGTTACCGTGGTGGTGCCGGCGTAAGAATAGTACCCCACCCTCTCTGCCCGTGGTTGCCGTAAGAGTCGGCTAAGGGATGTAATCTGGAAGATGGGCAGCAGCGTCTTCCTTGAACAATCACACCTAACTGCGCTCGACAACCCACGTAAAACAAAAAAAAAACATCTAGTAACTCCCCTAGTCAAAATTAAATAAAACCCGTCTAAATTAAATTAGCATTTACATAAAAAGGGAATGTCGACAACGAATTACAAAATATTTGTACCCAATTAAGTTTTAATGAAACCTCGCATAGAAAACAATTTAAACTTTATCCCTTTGCTTTTATACAAATTTGGCGAAATGAGCAAAGTCTGCTATTGTGATGAAATATGTGCTAAATTAATTTTGTCAAATGAATTCGTACTTCTAATTTAGGTGGCCTTTGTATCATTCTTGAATCTACGATATATTTGTTGGGCTTGAATGAATTATAGCGTAGAGATGGAATTCAATAATATCATCATCATCTCAGCCTTAAGACGTCCATTGTTGGACATAGGCCTCTACCATTGCCTTCCATAAAGACAGGTTGGAAGCGGCTCGCATTCAGCGCGTTCCTGCGGTCTTTATTAGGTCGATTGTGCACCTTATGGGCGAAAGTCCTACGCTGCACTTGCCGGTCCGTGGTCTCCACTCCAGAACTTTGCAGCCCCATCGGCCATAAGTTCTGCGTGCTACCTTCCCACTGCCATTTCAACTTGCTAATCCACTGGGCTATGTCGGTTACTTTATGTCTTCTACGGAATCAATAACAACGGAAATTCAATAATACTATATGGTTGAAATCAGATATTTTAGATAAAATTATGAGGTGAACAAAATGCTAAACTAATGGAAAAATATAATGGCTAACCATGACCATAACAGCTTAGATTTTTTAGCGATGATAACTTAGTTCTTAGCGCGGTCGGTTCACACGCCGAAGAGTGTGGGCTCAAACCCTTAACAATGAGCTTGAGCTACCGGTAAAGGATCATGAGGAAACCATAGCATGGCAGTAGGGTATTTTCTAGTACTCAGCTGGTTAGCTACCAGTTAGGTCAAGTAAAAAATCTGGGGCCAAGCGGTGTGGTCCACAGAGCCAGTTATTCCAGACTAGGTGTGCTTTACCATCTTTGACCATACCGTCGTTTAATATCACGTAAGCTGTGGTCAAACACCTGCCTTGACAACCATAAAAATATAGTAGACATGTTAAATATCTGTCCAAAGCTCACTTGATGTTACGTGTTTAGTTATTAAGTAAAATTTTAAGTCAAAATCCTGCAAAAGAGGTTTTGAGAAACAGATTTTGTTGTAATCTAACAAAAAACTTGTGGAGGCTACTACATGGGTTTCGTATCACTTATCCAAATAAATATGGATAAAAATAAATATTCCATAAGTGACGGTGCTTACCTACCATCAAGCAACCCGTCTGCTTATTCCCGTCTGCACAGCCAGGACGTGGAACTCTTTGCCGGAGTCTGTGTTTCCCGAAAAGTATAATATGAGTGTCTTTAAATCAAGAGTAGACAGGTTTCCTTTTAAGTAAGTTCCGTGTTCCATCCTAGACCACATCGTTGCTTATCATCAGGTAGGATGTGGTCAAAACCAAACCTATTCCATATAATAAATAAAAAAATCGGCTAAGTGCGAGTCGGACTCGCGCACGAAGGGTTCCGTACCATTATCTATGAAAAAGGCAAAAAAAAAATATATAGTTGCAAGTTGGTTGTATGGGAGCTCCTTTAATATTTATTTTATTTTGTTTTTAGAATTTGTTGTTATAGCTGCAACAGAAATACATAATTTGTGACAATTTCACTGTCTAGCTATCGCGGTTCTTGAGACACAGCCTGGTGACAGACAGACGGACGGAAAGACAGCGAAGTCTTAGTAATAGGGTCCCGTTTTTACTCTTTGGGTGCGGAACCCTAAAAAAAAAACAAAAGTATACTTCTTAAATGTATTATGAGGAATCTCATCATTTTGATAAGATTCCCTGAACATTTTAATCATAATAGTTTCTTAACAAATGACATTGATTTAGAAATAGGGTCTCGTTGAACACCCTTCGGGTACCCTATAACTACCCCATTTAGATACTGTTTCTGTAGTGTATGTTACAGTAAACATATCACTAGTAATAAACAAACAGCATTGAAATTTCTATTTGAATAGGTAAGTAATATTTACAGGGGACACATGCCAACAGATTTTGTTAACAAGCAAGAAAGAACTTCGATGTATCTATGTAAAACTATTTATAGTGACGATAGGTTCACACGCCGAAGGGTTTGGGTTCAAACCCCAACAATGACCTTGAGCTGCCGGTAAAGGAAAACATCGTGAGGAAACCATAATATGGTGGTAGGATATTTTCAAGTACTCGGTTGGCTAACTTTTTTTTATTGGATTTAAAACCTATAGTACTAATGAGCCACTTCTATTTCAGCTAGGTGTTGCTTAACCATCTTCAGCCACACCGCCATTTAACATCACGTGAGCTGTGGTCAAACACCTGCCTTGTGCCTTAACAAGTTTAGTTTTAAATTAGTGGTTAAATTAAGTGTCTGTAATTAGAACAATACATTCTGATTAGTTGTATAAAAATAATAGATGGACATATATTTATTTACCTATAGGTAATACGTATAGTTTATTAATATATTTATTAAAAAATAAATACGACTATAGTCATAAAAGTCTTATTGCAAGTCGCATAGTACAACTATAGTCAATAATGAAGAATTAGATATAGGATGACAACAAACAGCAATCCGACGTCGAACGCAAATCTAATAAATTAACCTAACGCTCTATGTCATAAGTAGCTTATAGATATTTTGTTGCCTACATAATAAGACATCACAATCTCTTGTTACGTCTACTGACGCTAATCAAATGACTCACTGTTTACATTTTTCCGAACTTGTTCCAAACTATCCAACACCTAGCAACAGGTTTGCGAAAGCAAGCGATGTGTCATGGTTACGCTTGAACTGGAAATCTTGACCTAAAAACCTTAGCAAACTGGACAAAAATTTACATCAGATAGTTTAGAGAAGTAGGACTGTTTTTTTTTTGTTTGGCCTCTTTACCCGACTGCCAAGGAAGGGTTATGTTTTTGCGCTTATCTTGTATGTACGAGTATGTGTGTAAATTTCTTTATTACAAGCTTTAAATTTAACTCTGATCTACCTGTGTATTCCATGTGCTAGAAAACATGTGGAAAAATAACAAAACATATTCAATATGTTACAAAAACTATAAAGAAACGTTGGCACTATAAAAATGCGGCATCGATATTGAGCATAAACGAGTCATTACTAGCATTAGATTAACTCTGAACTACCTGTGTATTCCATGTGCTAGGAAACATGTGGAAAAATAACAAAACACATATTCAATATCTTACAAAAACTGTAAAGAAAATTTGGCACTATAAAAATGTGGCATAGATGTTGAGCATTGTATTTAACAGTCATAAACACTATCAAACGCTATCATAAACGAGTCATTACACGCATTTGTTTCAACTTTAAACTACCTACGTATTCTTTGAAATCATTGATATAAGGAAACCACAAAGGTCAATTTGCGGTTAACTCGCTTAAAAATCCTCCAATCACAACACTGGATCTTGCAAACATTTCTACACCTCTAGATAAGGTTAGCCACACCCATGGTATGATCTTGCGATGATTCACCAGCAATGGCAAGGTTTGTTTCATCAGCCAAGAACTGAATAGGCAGCAACGAGATGAAATGCAAATTGAATTTGAGTGACTCATAAAATTATCAAGTTCAAGATCAAAGTTATTTTTGTAATTAAATATACAATCAATTATCTGCAATGTTATCTTGTTGTTGTCTGTATGGTTTCATCACGATGTTTTCCTTCAACGGCAGCTCAAGCTCATTGTTGGGGTTTGAACCCATGCCTTTCGACGTGTGAACCGACCGCGCTAACCACTGAGCTATCGTCACTAGAAAACTTTATCTTTATAACAACAAGCTCGTACCCAGCAGTGGGTTATATAAAACAGGGCTGAGAGATACGGATTCAGAATACATATAGACACCCAGCACCCACACAATACATCTAAGTTCATTTTACAAATGTTAGTTCTGGGTGGGAATTGAACCCACGCCCCAAAGCTTAGGAAGCAGAGCTACTTCCAAATAAGCTAACATGGCAGTAAAGTTTGCATGATCCTCATTTTATGATGAAGATACAAGTATCTCGACGCTTAAAGCTCTTAAGCTTCTGAAAGGAGATTCAAGTTCCTAGAGCAATCTTGCTTATATAACTTCAAAGGCGTTATAATCTTTGAAGAAAAATAATGTCAAAAACTAGATGACATATAAAATTATAATTGTAAATGTAACCCTGTTTAATTGAAAAAAAAAGTGAAAGGTTATTTATTAATACATTTTGGTTGTACTTTATTAATACATATTTTCGAACTTTTTTGCTTTTAAATAGAAAGAAAACCATTTCTAGTACCTCAAATCATTTGTAACAATGATAGCTCAGTGGTTAGCGCGGTCGGTTAACAGGCCGAAGGGCGTGGGTTTAAGCCCCAACAATGAGCTTGAGCTGTATTTGTATTTTCTAGTATTCGGCTGGCGAGCTACTACCCTCAAGTTTAAAATCTGCCGCCAAGTAGGTGTGTTACGGCAATCTCATTTGAGAGCCAGTTCCATCCCAGGCTAGGTGTGCTTTATCATCTTCGACCACACCGTCACTCAACATCAGGTGAGCTATGTTCAAATACCTAACCTGTCATACATAAAAAACTTGAGGCACTTGCGTACTAGAAATTACCTTACCACGCCTCTTGGTAGTGCTTATACTTAGATTTTAAATCCACGTCCTACCATTTTTGAACCACCGCCAATAACTAAGCTATCATCGCTACTGGTAATGCAAACAATTCTAAAAGTCTCAACAAAGACAAAACTTGACAGATTTATTTTGGAAGTATGAGAAGTTGCGATTTAATTTATCAAGTTATCGATACCAAAATTGTAATAAAAATGGCTGCAACTTCATCTAAGTTCTAGTTCCATCTTTTATGCATTTTGATAACTTGATTTATTGTTTGATTGATTAGGTATAATAACTCTTTATTATCTATACTAAATGTTGTATAAAAACGAAAAAATAAACTTAAGTAGTTGTTACTTAAGTTTATTTTTTCGACTGGCGACCTTGTCGCTATCATCAATCTCTTCCAGGCAATTTTAGAAAAAAAAGGATCTAAAGTTTAGTCACAAATTGCTATATCACCTTCTGAAAACGTTCATAAGTTTCTATATAATCTAAGATTGTTCTAGATCATTATTTTAATAACAGAATTTAACTTTGTAACTTCTAAGTTATCTCGTCCATCGCAAATCAAACTAAGAACGTGCCATTAAAACTGTAATACACATAACTGGCAGCACACGATTATAGTAATGTATTCAAATTGTTACACACAATGACTCTTTATGCACCAGTCTACTTCATAAACGACGCCAATTTAGAACTTTATCACAATAAACATTGCAATAAAGACTTATATCTTAAAGCACTTTTTAATTGTGACACAATTCTAAAGTGTAAGTATGCTTAGGTTGAGTAGTGCATTTATCTATGTTACTCGTTACGCTGCGAAGGACGTTTTGATAAAAACATTTAACATTTTATGCACTTTGTTTATAATTGGAAAAATAATGTTAATTATAAATGACGGTACTATAACAAACAATAATACAGATAAGAATAGTTTAAGTATAAGCTTTACAGTAACGTCTTCATCCATCTAGACCGAAATATAAAACTATTTTTAATAGTTGACAGGCTATTTAACCACAACTCACCTGGTGTTAAGGGATTGTGTGGTCGAAGATTATGAACACACCTAGCCGGGAATGGAACTAGCTCCGGAATACACCGTTAGGTGCTTGGCGGAAGATTTTCAACGTGTGTGGTAGCTTCCCAGCCGAATAATTAAAACTACTCTTTACCACCAAAGCTGTGGTTTCCTCGCGTTGCTTCCTTCAGCGACAACTCAAGCTTAATTTTTAGGTTTCAACCCTCGCTCTTCGGTGTGTGATCCGACCGCAAAAACCACTGAGCTATCACTTCAAATCGCTATAATTAACAAACAATTAATAAATGGTTTAGAGTGAGAGAAAAATAAGTGGGAGATTGCGTTTTTCTTTTGTCGTTCTTAGATTTATTATTATCATAATAAACAGTACTTGGATGACCAAGCTTTGCTTGGCTGAAAACACGGATGTTTTCTAAAAATTTAACCTAGCTAGATCGATATATACATATATATATATACATACAAGAATTGCTCGTTTAAAGGTCTTAGATACATGTATACCAAGGTAATTTTAGAAAATATCCCAATGACATTTTCTCGAAAATGATATACATTAATATTATGTGCCGATTATATACATATATTACCGATATGTAGGTAAATTATCTAAAGGCAAAGTGGCCTTACGGGTTCCTTTTTTATTGACCTTCATTGGATAAATTGAATTAATTCCATTACGCTGTAGGAGAAATTGTGAAGATTATATTGGTAAAAAGTCAAACGCATTTTCGATTAAACATTTCGCTAACTGGCAAAATATTGATGAATCAGTAAAAATAAACTTATTGGATATGCTAAACTAAATTACTCTTTAAACTTTTTACTTATACGAGTAAATAGCAATGAAACGTGCTCCACTATATTACTGTGTTCCAGTTTGGAGAGAGCTGTAGCTAGCGAAATTACACGGCTGTTGACACTAACCATCGCATGTCTCAAAGCAATGAGCGCTAAAGCATGCCCTGAATTTTGTTTTGGTGTTAAAAGTTCTGTGTAGCGCTGTAATGGTCATGAACATGCGTTATCTGTTACCATCAGAACAGCGTCTCATTGCCTTTAAAAAACTTAGACCGCTCTATTGCTTGACATCAGGCAGAATGTAATCAAACGCGAACCTACTTAAAAAAAAAAAAACTAGCGTCCCGCCCCGGTTTCGCACGGGTGCAATGTAGATACTAATATGGTCCATGTGCATATATTTTACATGTAAGCCTTCCTCTTGAATCACTCTGTCTATTGACGGAAACTGCATTAAAATCCGTTGCGTAGTTTAAAAGATCTAAGCGTACAGACGGCGGGAAGCGACTTTGTTTTATGCCATGTAGAGACTAAAACGAAGATTTCACTAAGTAAATTGTACGTAGAGCTACAGAAGAGTGAATACTAATGAATTTTCTGTTTCCACTACAAAATATTCAAATATACCGTTTGAGCGCATGTTTTAACGCCTTAAAATATTATCACGTCCTAAATCCGTTCTTTATTACTTTCTTACAATAAAGGTAACAATGGATGCCCAATTTAAAACTCATAAAATCCCATATCCTAATTACAGTTTTATTCGCAATCGCGAAGCGTAACGCGTAAATTTCAAAATGTCAAAAAACACGCTAATGATTGCAATGATTTTGGTCGAAAACAAATTAAACCGAATTGTTTTACAACTTGCTTGTTTTCTAATTCCAATGAAGTTAAAGATGCAATTTGATATAAAATAAATTTTATAGCAGCAAGAGTTAAGTATGTAAATAAGATAACAATATGGGACAGCGAGTTTTAGCGTGTTAATCGTGAACTGCAGAATATAATCTCTTCTTGGAATGATCGTATGTATTTGCATGCAATGGAAGGGTATTCTGAACTGGAGGCATTGTTAGAACTTGTTACTGATCTGCTTGGACAGAAAATACGCTACACTTAATAAGGCTTTGTATTCCGACACTTAGAGCACGTTTTTGGCTATAGTACATCACCAGACAGTAGTATAGCAATGATAGCTCAGTGGTTAGCGTGGTCGGTTCGCATGCCGAAGGGCGTGGGTTCAAACCCCAACAATGAGCTTGAGCTGTCGGTGAAGGAAAACATCGTAAGGAAACCATAGCGTGGTGGTAGAGTACTTTCTAGTACTCGGCTGGCTAGCTACCACCCTCAAGTTGAAAATCTGTCGCCAAGCATCTAACGGTGTGTTCCGGCAGCCTCACTTGAGAGCCAGTTCCATTCCAGGCTAGGTGTGCTTTACCATCTTCGACCACACCGTCACTTAACATCAGGTGAGTTGTGGTCAAACACCAAGCCTGTCAGCTATAAAAAAATTAAAAAAAAAGACACATTTTGTAGCGCTGGTAGATGGTAGCTATTGGTATAGCTATTGGTTGGCGCGGTCAGATGACACGCCGAAGCACCTTGAGCTACCGGTAAAAGAAACCATTATGATGAAACCATGGCATGGTGATAAGGTACTTTATAGTACTTGGCTACCACACTCAAGTTGAAAAAAAAACTAGCGATTAAACGGGTTTACATGGGGCTTTTGATCTATCTCAAAGGGATTAGGCAGCGTTTTCGATGAAAGCTCCCACGTGGCTTGACTTTCTCCGACACATCCAATAATTATCATCATATTTTAACCAATTTACACAAAACCTTAACAAATTACATACCTACACCTTCCTCTTGAATCGCCCTATCTATTGGTGAAACATGCATGACTATCCGTTCAGTAGTTTTTAAGTTTATCGCAAACTGACAAACAAACAGACAGACATAGTGATACTAGATGATACTAGTGATGAGACTAGAGATATAGTGTGACGAGGATTTAATTTCATCTAACTTGACGACAATTTTTGATCATGTATCCGAAATATTCTTTAGCGCCTAAAACTAAAATCCGACATACACTTACTTAAAATCGAAATAAATTAAAAATATCTAATATCTAATAATCTCACGTGTTTCGCCTCTACACGAGCTTGAATTCTTGGCCAATTCTTAGGTTGGGTCTTGTTATAAAAACAAAGTCCAACTTAAAAATCCAAAGAAGAGGTAAATGTAGTCAGAGTGCTGGCAGCATTGCCACGCTGGAAGGTACTAAGTTTATGACCGAATTAGGTGCCAGCATTCTGGTCACCCGACGCGTCTTCCAAACGTTTGGCCTTATCCATATATATTTCTTTGCGTTTTATTTTAACGTCGTAGTTTTACGGCTAGCCATATATTAAAACAGAATAAGTCATCCAAATGACCTCATCCAAGATACATTAATTGTTTTATTATCTTGACCTTGTTTGCCAAGAATATGAGTTTGAAAAGAGAAAGTTGGCTTTAAGAAATGAATCATGATTTTGTTTCGCATTAGTACTCAATCAGTGATCCACCTTTTAAGTTTGTTGTTGGCAATAATTGAACAAAAAATATTTTTCTTGTTTAATTTCTTTTAAAGAATTGGGACTTTTCCAATGCCCATCATAATACCTATGAAAATTTTATCTGGTCTTTTTTATGGTTAACAGCTCGTGTTTTGTTAAGTGACGCTGTGGTCGAAGTTGGTAAACACATCTAGCCTGGAATGGGGTACCGGAACACATCGTTAGATGCTTGGCGGCAGATTTTCAACTTGAGGGTAGCTAGCCAGCCGAGTACTTACAGACTTACGATGTTTACTTCACCGGCAACTCTAGCTCATTGTTGGGATTTAAACCTACACCCTTTGGCGTGTGACCAACCGTGCTAACCACTGAAATATTATCGCTACAAAATCATCTATCGTCTAATCGTCCTATTAAGGTTCAAAAGATATAAAATATTTTATGTAGGTCAAGTGCAAAGACTCACAAACAGACAGGCTGATTGTTAAGCACATTATAAAATACCGTTTGAATCCTTTAGGTACAAAGTCCTAAAATACTTAATCGTCAAATTTACTTGGCTTTTACTTGGTGGTAGATCTCTCTAGCTGGAGGTTGTCTAGGTAGGTACGCTGCAGTACCAGATATTCTACTGCTAAGCAGTTGTGTGAAAACATTACTGTGTTCCGGTTCGAACGGTACTGCAGCTAGCGAAGTAAAGTTATCGAGATTAACCATCCAATGTCTCAAAGTAATGAGCGCCAAAGCATTGATACCCTGGACTTTGTTACTCAACTGTTCTGTGTATCGCTGATATGGTCATGTGTTATCTCTTACCATCAGGAGAGCGTTTTTTTTTAATGAGCGTTCGTCTCATTAAAAAAAAGTAATGCCGTGGTGTTGTTCTTATCGTACTTATTTCAGTATAAGAAATTTTATATATATGGGTATCCTATTTTTAAAAATAAAAATAAAATATTTTTTCAATGAATGTTATACTTTATTTTTGCCACTTTTAATTTATAATATGTATTTAAAATTAATAATAATCTTTACAGCATGGTTTTTTACAGGGTTTGTAGCTACCATCAGCACAAAGGTATGCCCTAACCTTTTTAGCTAACGGGCAATCTAGTCTTCCGCAAGGTCCATGTATATCTCTTTTGTTTACAAATGAGCCGTGTTGGTATTTACCTTTAACTGTTTCTCCCGGTATGAATTGATGCTGACTTCCTCTATAGTCCATCCGCTTTAGACAGTTAGTGCCTCCGCAAGGTCCTTTAGGAAAGCCCATAGCCATAATTGCCAGCTCACTCTTAGTATATGGAGCAACATAATTTTCAAACTCCACAGGTTCAGGTTCAGGTAATATTGGCTCTCTAGTGATAATTGGAGCACCGAAAAAGTATGCGATAGGTGGCACTATATCGATTGTAGTACCTTCCCAATGTCTAACTACTTCGACGTCTTTCAGTTTTAAATCATCGTTTAAATACTTCCTGCCTGGTATACGGTCCATTTCTGGCAAAGCAACGAAGTAGCTTAGAAGACGATTGCCCAAACATGACAATCGGATAAAAAATTCAATTTCCCCCGAATCTTTCAGATCTTCTTCACACTGTAAAGGTCTTGTCAGCTGCACAGTGTTAGTAACCAATTCTTGTTTTCTTGTATCTCTATATTCCGCTTGATCCATATTAACGGGGTTATAGTGTTCAGCAGTTCTAAGACAGTCTAAAAATGATTTGTGCCATTCGACAATGCAGAACCCCACACAGTTCATTTCCTCGTCTCTGTTCCATACTGTTATGTACAGTGGTGTTTTTTCTAATTGTTCTTCGAGCGTCGAAGGTCGCGATACGAACATTACGGAGTTTCCAACTCCAAAATATGGTGGTTGTGGCAACGGTTCTGATGGTAAAACTATTTTCCTGGGTCCAGGCTTTTTCCCCTTGCCTTTCTTAGGTTTTGGTTTTGGTTTGCCTTTCTTCCCTTTCTTCGGAGGTGGCGGTGGTGGCGGAGGAGCAATGAAATTGTCATGAGCAACATAAAAATCAAAAAGAGGCGGGCAGTTTACTTGCATTGTACATGTTTGCATAAACTTTAATTCTTCTTCTGAAGGCATCGGCGGAGCTTTGCCTTTTTTTGGTTTTTTCGGTTTGGGTGGTTTTTTAGGTTTTTTCTTCAAAGATTCCAAATAAGCTAGGTGTTCTTCCTCTCTTTTTCTCTCCTCTTCTTCCATACGTAGTTCATATTCATCCTTAACTGGTGGCTCTATTTTGAGGATAATTTTTTTGACAAAGATTTCTATCATGAATACTTGCTCCATTTTGTAGGCTAAAACAAAATTAGATAATTGAGAGACAATAATAATAATTGTTCAATCTTTTGCTAAAATCAATGTATGTATTAGTTTGTTAACTGTTAGATATTTGATATTGTTTTAAAAATTATAGCGATACTACGAAAAAAATACCTTGATAAACAATAAATTTGAATTTAAAAAATCACCAAGAAAGAGTAGTGTACAATTATCATATTATTTTCTAATTATTTAGCTTATCTAAGCCCGAATACAATGACGTACAGTATATTTAATTCGAGGTTACATATACAGCAGATTTTTTTGTAATTATATGGCTTTACTATGGAAACTCACGTGGTTTTGACACAATTAAATTTTGTGGGACGTTTACTCTTTTTGATTACTCTTAACAAGATCGCGCGCGCGTTGTATTCAGCTTAGTATCCATGATGAAGGCCACCGGATGTGGTCGAAACTATAGTCGGAGTTTCTGATAAAATTAAACGTGAGTAATCCCGCATGAGTAAAACAAAATTTTTAAGGTTCGTCCCTTAATAAAAGTAGATGATAAAGACGAGTATAAAGACCTTACAGCTTAGTACTGCGGTTTTGTGTAATCTTGTATAATTTAGTTTACTGGTGGTAGATCTCCTTACCAAGAGCTCGCCTAGGTAGGTACCCCCGCAGTACCAGATATTCTGCCGCCAAGCAGTAGTGTGTTCATTACTGTGTTCCGGTTTAAAGAGTACTGCAGCTGGCTAAATTACAGGGCTGTTGAGACTTACCATCGAAAGTCTCAAAGTAATGAGCGCCAAAGTACAGATGCCCTGGACTTTGTTTTGCTATTTAAAGTTTTGTGTATCGCTGCAATGGTCATGACAGCCGTTATCTCTTACCACTAGGAGAGCGTATCGTTTGTCTCATTATATTTACATATTTTTTTATCTTAATGTGATACCGTTATAATAAATTAAATATATTGGAATAAAAGAGAAGATCCCTCACCTTTTAAATTGAAAAAGACAATACAATGCCCGGATTTAAACACTTCTTAGCCAGCCAATAAAAGCAATGTTAACACAATACCTGAAAACATAGGTAATTTCGTTCAGCAATTTCGAAATGAAACATTATGCAACATAATGTCGTGGAGTCCAAATTTGTGATATAAATAAACAAGAATATAAATTTGTAATTACATTTTAATATTATAATTTAAACCATACTGATTTTTGAAATGTTTTTGTGTGATTAGTTGACAATTGATGAAGTATGTATATATATATGTGAAATTGACAGTATTCGAATTTTTCGTTGTCATTTTCGTCACCTTTTTTCTTAAATTGTGGCATTGCATTTTTTTATATCTCTGAATATTTTTGTTTTCCCGCCTAGAACATCCGTTCAATGTTTTTGACCTCTGCCCTATTGTTGGAGTAATTTTGCCATCAATTAAAAAGTGTGAAGCGATCTAGGGTGGAGCACGCTTACCAAGAAGAAACCTGTTTACTCTAGATTTGAATTTAATGATGGTGTAATGTAAGCTAAGGATATGATCACATTTACATACGTACATAATAAGTAATTTTGATTGATTAATTTTAGTAACGTTTATACGTATAAACGATTCGAGCGAAAATGACCTTATGATGTTATGTTCTAAAACATTATTTTAATTAAAAAAAAGTAAGTTCATATTTTCTATTACCTCTTGAATAAGTAAGTTACTATAATAAAAAACTTTTGGCCGTAAAAGTAAGTGTAAAAATGAGCAATTTTTTTGTTTACGTTTTTGCTTCTTCAGTAAAGTTTATAATTTGGCCTTTTCTTCTCAGAAGTATCGATATGTTCGAATTGCGAACGGCTAAAAGTTATATTTGTTTATATTAGTTAATGCTTCCAACCAAGTTTTGTAGTGTTAGAGTTCAAGAAGCGGGGTCACATTTACGCTCTCAACCGGCGTAGAGTCGAGGTGCGGGGAGGGAGGTGCAAGCACAGGACGAGTTTGTCGATGATCACTAGTGACTGGAAGAAAATTATATAATGTTTTTTTTTTTTTTTAAGTAGAATGCTCAGGCAAGTTCTCCATCTAAAGCACTAAATAAATTGCCAGACGCTCAAATAACACCTGGAAGAACTATTGGACCACGACAGACTCTGCTTCCTGCTTGAATTGAATTCCTGCTATGCCTATAACGTAAATTCAAAGACGTATGAGTTCTCACTATCTTTACAAAAACTACATTTTAGGATCAGAAGACCGCACTCGAGGATTAGAAGACCGCAAAAGATCATTATTAAGATCGCATTCGGTGATTACAAGACCGCAAAAGATCGAAAAACCAATAAAATCGATGTTGCCAGCCACAAAGCCGGATAGATGAGACTGGGACTGGGGTACGTATGTGACCAACCACTGGGCAAAGGTGATCACAGATTGGACTCCAAAATTTAAGTGACATCAGGGCTGACCCCCGAGAAGCTGGTGTGACGAAATATACCCTTACGGCAGTCCCTGGATCACCAAAATCAAAGACCGGATGGCCTGGAAGGGGAGATTGGAGGAAGTTGACTAGCAGTAGGACACAAGAGGATGAATAAAATAAATGTAAAAGTAATGAGACGAATGAAACGCTCTCCTGATGGTAAGAAATAACGATTAAGCATTGCGTCCTAAAATAAGTCCTGTCCATTCAATAAAATTGCAAAATCTGAAGTAGGTACCCAAAACTTTAATTAAAGAAAGTCCATATAGTAAGCTGCTTTAGAGTTCAATACTTTGAGACATGGTATGATCATTCCTTGTAATAACATATTTTATTAGACAGTCTGGGTTTGTTACACTTATATCGATCTACTTGTAATATCAGTAGAATAATTTCTAATAGTCTCCATAGACAAATCAAAAACAACAAGCGTCAAGTGTCAAATTAAAAATTTTAGTTCTTCGTCTTCTTAGTTTTGGCGTTGGACTTTGTGCATTTGTCAGTGTCAAGATTTTCGACATTTAGTTTTTTTAAATAAAAAATCAATTTACCTATATGTAATTTAAGCCAAAGTCTCATAAAGTAAGTATATATGTACATATAAATCCAGTCATTCAGTCAGAAAACACAAGTTGTGGAAAATAATACAATTCGACGACATGAATTTTCCGTGCTCTGGCCAATATTTATTTTAATTCTTATTGTTTTTTTTTTTAAATTGTATTATAGTGCAAAAATAGCGATGATTTAAAAATCGAAGCGTGCGCTTCTAGTTTCTCTATGATCAACGATGCGCACGATCATTATCATCTGTCTCGCTCACGCCTTGATATTTAATTTTAGAACACAAGTATTTTTGCTGCTATATTCGCAACGTATTCTGGCGAAGTTAGAAACGTTAGTTCGTTGTCGTAATAAGATTTTGTTTATCCAACGCTCAATGCTATAAGGAATAATGTCCGTTACTTTTTGTGTTAAAGTTCTATCGTGTATTGTTTTGGTTGATTAAAGGCAAACTTTGAATGCTGGTTTTGAATAATTCAACGCAAAATCTAGACCTCTTATTGTTGCTGTATTATGCAAGGCTTTTTAGAAGCATGATCTTGTATGGTTTTAGATGACGATTTAAAGCTAGAGTGAATACGTAAGGCATCGATTATCCTACAGATACATATGTATATTACCTATATTAATAATATTAACGTGAAAGTTTGTATGTTCAGATGATTCTTTGTTGTCAATCACGGAAAAATGGTTGAACGGATTTGGTTGAAATTAGGCACACCTAGATTAACACATATATATGATATTTTTTATGCCAACAAAATCGTAGATTGTGGGATCATATAAAGACGTACGTTGAACTTTGGTATAGATGTGTCTTATGGAACATTATTCCGAGATAAAAGGTGTCATTTATCTTAATCTAAACCAATACCTAGTCACTTTTACAAGCTATTTCTCTCTTTGCTTCTACAGATGTTATTCTCTATAGCGCAAATGTTATGACGAATAAAACTATTGCTGTTTATGCTCGTAAACATTTTTGTTTTACTTATGCGAGATTACTCATGTTTAATAAGGAAGAAAGACGTGGCCTCCCGCGCGTTGTACTCAGATTTGTCTCCATGAAGAAGGCCACCTGATGTGGCCGAAACTATAGTCGGAGTGCCGATATAATTAAACGTGAGTAATCGCGCGTAAGTAAAACAAAAATACATATATATTAAAACCACGCCAGTTTCTATAGAAAGTCAGTTTTTGGTGTGCACAGTAAATAAGTTTCTATCTATTTATATTCCAGGACAGTTACATAATTATACATTAACCAGACAAAGTGTATGATAAAAATCTCCACTCGTCGGATTAAATCCGTGACCTACCAACACGAAACCGAAATGACCAGCAAAAACCAAACAAAACACATAACTGACCACGACCAAGAGTCCACAATTCCCAACCGAGCGCTATAAAGGGCCGTAAAATTTTCCGTGTCTCGGATCGATTGGAACGGGGGCCGCACGGGGGTCGAAGGGGGGTCGTTAGCCCACAAAACCGGTAGCGACTGCGCATCGGGCAGCTGCGCCTGCGACGAAGTAAAGGTGACTTCATAAAGGTTTGAGGCTTTATTTTAAATGTTTAACACGACAGCTTGAAGAGACGGGAGATCGGTTACTTTTGCTGACAAGGGGGAGGGAGGGGTTAATAATTACTAACATTCTGCTTACGTAATACTTGAACGGTCCCTAAGGTGCGCAGCGGGTGAACTATGGTCATAAACCTAGCCTATCAACCAAATAAAAAAATCTGAACTAGTTATTCAAAGCTCTGTGTACCACTGCAATGGTCATAGGGTCTTTTAACTTCAGGAGAGCGTCAGTTTTATCTCATTACTTCTTACGATAAGAAAAAAAACTTTCATATAGTAGATACTCTCGTTTTTCCGTTACTATTCAGTCTTGGAACATTGTTTATTGCTCACATACACACACACGCACACACACACACCACAAACACACACACACACACACACACACACATACATGCACAAACACAAGAACAACACACCTGGCATTGAGCAATTATAACATTAGCGGATATCTATAATTTTTTTATTGTTACTTAGTTCGTGTCTAGTTTGCTGCAGGAACACTGGTTGCTGCACTACCTCTATTTATTTATTTATTTTATAAACACCAACATTGTGTATATTATCGCATGACTCAAAATAAAGAAGGAAAAACAAAAAAGTATCACATCACACACATCACACATCATCAGCCATAGACCGTCCACTGCTGGACATAGGCCTCCTCCTAGGGGGGTTTTGCCAATACTCGCCACGCTTGGCAGGCGGATTGGCGAGCGCAGTTGGGTGTTATTGTTCAAGGAAGACGCTGCTGCCCATTTTCCGGGTGCAACCACGGGTAGAGAGGGTGGGGTACTATTCTTAAGCCGGCACCACCAAGCCCAAAAAAAAAAGTATACTACAGAAAAATGTCACAACAATTACAGGTAAAGACAGCATGCAATAATAACAATAAATAAAAACAATTCATTAATTAATTAATATAAAATTAAAAGACAAAGAAACAATTAAACAAAAAAAAATTACGCTAAAGAAGACAGGGCTATACATTTATAGGGACAAAATATTTGTAAGAATTAATAAATTTGTATCTGTATTTTATTTTTATTATTGACAGGCTAGGTATTTGACCACAGCTCACCTGGTGTTCAGTGACGTTGTGGTCGAAGATGGTAAACACACCTAGCCTGGAATGGAACTGACTCTCAAGTGAGGCTGCCGGAACACACCGTTAGATGCTTGGCGGCAGATTTTCAACTTGAGGGTGGTAGCTAGCCAGCCGAGTACTAGAAAGTACCCTACCAACATCATCTGTATCTATATTTGTGTTTGTATAGCTCTATTTCCGACGCTACCCAGTACATTATTCAAACCGAATCGATCATCTACAAGGACCTAGCTCAGACTGGTTAAATATTCATACAAATACTATGACACACGGCGGTCCTGAATCATACTTTAGCGAGAAGCGCTTTGTAGACATAATTGTATCATTAATTATTCTGACTACCTATGTTATTGTTTAATCACTTGGTGGTAGATCTTCTTAGGTTATCTATCAGATATTCTGCCACCAAGCAGTAGTGTGTAAACATTACTGTGTTCCGGTTTGAAGGGTTCTCTAGCGAAAATACAAGGCTGTTAAGACTAACCATCAAAAGTCTCAAAGTAATGACTGGTCCTTGTTTTAGTACTCAAAGTTCTGTGTATCGCTGCAATGGTCATTGACGGCGTTATCTCTTACCTTCAGAAGATTCTCAATCGTCTCATTGCCTTTACATTTGAAGAAATGGTAAGTTTAATGTATAAAAAGAAACATATTCAAGTACTTACCGTAATACAACATCTATTTTCGTATTCCAAAACTCTGTAGAAGGTTCTAGTGATGTCACTACAACTTTACTAGACATGGACTAGACTGGACTATGACTTACGTTATGTTATTTGTCAAATTTGTAATTCTGAAAATTATTTCATTGTATTATGAATTATTGTTATTGTATTATATTGTATGAGACACACGGACATATGAAATGCTATTGGCAGAATGAACAAAATTGGATGACAAAAAAAAATCCGTTTTATTGTGAACATGGCTTTACAATATCATCTCACTACAACACGTAGTATAGGTTAATGGCGTACGTGCAAGTTACACTGACAACTGAACTGTAATTATATTACACTGTACATTACATCTACATTATATTATGTATGTGTTGTCACTTTATTATCTACTGATGCGCTTGTGACGTAGCAAATAAAAAGTTCAAGACGATCAAGTCAGTTTTGGGATGGGTGACCGCGGTTACTTTATGAATGCTGCCGTGGTTAAATCATAAGCCCCTGTTGATTGTTCCACCTTCAAGCGGTATTAACTCTGACACTAGGGCTGGCCACTCATCGTATAAGAACTTATTTACAAAGTACTTACTTGAAGCTTTGTAGCGATGATAGCCTAGTAGTTAGCGCGGTCAGTTCAGGGCGTGGGTTCAAGCCCCAACGATGAGTTTTAGCTGCCGGTAAAGAAAAACATCGTTAGGAAAACATAGCATGGTGGTAGGGAACTTTCTAGTACTCGGCTGGCTAGCTACTACCCTCAAGTTGAAAATATGTCGCCAATCAGTCAGTTCCATTCCAGGCTAGGTGTGTTTACCATCTTCAACAACACCGCCACTTAACATCAGGAGAGCTGTGGTTTAGTGTCCGGAAACTTAACACGTAACGCGACACGCAGCCACTGCACCACAGTTCAAGATCGAGTGGGTATCAGTTAAATCTTCACTAGCCGGTAAATACGGGGCTTGCAAAGCGTTCAGGACTGCCATCAACGCTTATTATTTACTAGCTGCGCCCCGCGGTATTACCCGCTGTTCTTACGTGAACACACATCATCAGCCATAGAACGTCCACTGCTGGACATAGGCCTCCTCCTGTGGAGGTTTTGCCAATACTCGCCACGCTTGGCAGGCGGGTTGGCGAGCGCAGTAAGGTGTGATTGTTCAAGGAAGACGCTGCTGCCCATCTTCGGGATTTCATCCCTTAGCCGACTCTTACGGCAACCACGGGTAGAGAGGGTGGGGTACTATTCTTACGCCGGCACTACCACAGCAACACGCTTACGTGAACACTACATTCTTATTCTTATTCAGTGGGGGCGATAAGTCCTGCACTGACGTCCCGCTTGGGTTGTTTTGTGCATTTCCCCTATCAGCATCTACCCGAGCCAACCCAGCTCCTTGAAGTATCGGAGCGAGGCTCTAGGCCGCTGGCATAGTAGCTCCAGTGAGATGGGTGGAATACTTAATGGCATTAATGACGAGAAGCTTTCAAGGTGTTTTCGCGGCGACATATATGACACGGATGATAGCGAAGCAGCTTACCCCTAGTAGCAATTCTAGTACGTTCTATGGCTTTGCAATGCAAAAGCATTACCTTACTTCGGGATAAAAAAAGGGTTGTCAGCTACCTCCATACCAAATTTAATTAAAAATGGCCCAGCCGTTTGAGCGTGAAGACAGACATACAAACACACACAAACTATCGCCTTTATAATATTACTAGCTGCACCCCGCGGTTTTACCCGCGTGGTGATGGATGATGATGATGATGAAAAGTATCCTATGTGTTATTCCAGGGCCTAAGGTGCATACAAAATTTCACCCAGATCCGTTGAGTAGTTTACGCGTGAAGGCGTTACAAACAAACTCACATTCGCATTTATAATATTAAGATAGAATAGTGTGATTTATTTTCCGCAGGTGAAACCTCCGAATACAGCTATAGGTGTCTATGATAAAAAAACATGCTATCAATTTTCTTTTCAACTTCGTTACATAACTTTAAAGTAAAATTAATGAGCTCTCACAGGAATAATAAGTCTAAGTGATAAGTCAAAAAACTTGAACCATGTTATTGACTGATCGTCTATTACAAACTTTTTAACTTTCAGGAACAAAATTATAATGGTTGTCAATGGTTTAAAAAGTAAGGATATGGCATTCTCAGTGTGAGCTCAGTAATCGGTAAACAGTGGAATATGCTACCCGACTGGTTGTTCCCAAATAAAATCTGGGTGTCTAAGTCGGGAGTGAGTCGATTTATTTTGGGCAAGTGTGCTCCATCGACCGCATCTTCGGTTAACATCAGGCGAGATGCAGTGCTAATTGCGGCGGAATGAAGACGTATTTCATAATAAAAAAAACCGGAACATGCATCCTAATACTACGCGTAATTTTTGAAAAACTAAATAGTATTCAAGCGAAATAATACAATACTTTATTGATAACACCAAAGTTACAAGATATAGGTAGGTATATAAAAATATGTCAATAAGAAATAATATTTACTTCATCATCGCCAGCCTATCGAAGTCCACTGCTGGACATAAGCCTCTCCCAAGACACGCCTGTCAGCCCTTCGGCTTTTCACTTCCATCTACCGCCCGCTGTCCTACGTATATCGTCACTTCGAGTCTCAGCGCGTCCTATGCTACATTTACCAATTCGCCTTTATACACGTCTTCCCCAGCGACCATTGGTTCTGAGACAGATGTGTCAAGCATTACCATTCCAGCTACTAAAAACTACTTAACTGTTTTAAGATATACTTACAAGTCATTTAATAATTCTCTTCTTATCTTATTGCTTTGACAAGTGGATGACGTTTATTGACTAATAGAATCAGCACAACACGAGTTCACATTCGAGCAATAAATTTATCTGTGTAATGTTCTATTAGCCCTGCCCTTATGAAATGCACAAATCAATGGCGCGTATAAAGTTTTGAAATAGGTAATTCTGTAAAATTTAAGTTGTAAAGTGAAATAACTTCTAAAAAATTACTTAAATTATACGAATAAGTACTTTTGTAGTAGTTGACTTGTGAAATTTTACCTAATGTTCTATATTAGGTGATATTATGATAAATATTTTATGTTAGTAAGTCAGATATGTAAAAGTTTTAAGGCGTATGTATTTAGGAAGAATTTAGAATCGACGATAGCTTAGTAGTCAGTATGAACGGATCACACGCCGGTGAGCGTGGGTTCAATATTGCGGTGAAGGCAAACAACGTGAGAAAACCATAGCATGGTGGGTACTTTCTAATACTAGACTGACTAGCTCTCAAGTCAGCCGCCAAGCATCGAACGGTGTTCCGACAGCTTCACTTCGCTAATTCCTATTTCAACCTGTGTGATTACCATCACCTAACCTTAAAACAGTTGTGGTCAAACATTTAGCATAACACAGTACCAGATATTCTGCCGCCAAGCAGTAGTGTGTTAACATACTATTTGGTATAACTATCATTTTGCTGAGGCGAGCCCCTATTTCGAAACCATTCCTGAATTATCATTGTATGTTTGTTTTTTTAAATATAAAAGTAATAAGACGAACGAGACGCTCTCCTGATGGTAAGAGATAACGCCTGTCCATGACCATTACAGCGTTACACATAACTTTGTGTAGTAAAACAAAGTTCAAGGCATCGCTGCTTTAGCGCTCATTGCTTTGAGACTTTCGATGGTTAGTCTCAAAAACCCTGTAATTTCGCTCGCTGTACCTTGAAACCGGAACACAGTAATGTTTACACACTACTGCTTGACAGCAGAATATCTCTTTTTTTATCGCTGACATGCTATGTGTTTGACCACAACTCGCCCGATGTTAAGTGACGGTGTGGTCGAAGATGGTAAAGCACACATTGTCTGGAATGGAACTGGCTCTCAAGTGAGGCTGCCGCAACACACCGTTAGATGCTTGGTGGCAGATTTTCAACTTGAGGGTGGTAGCTAGCCAGCTGAGAACTAGAAAGTACCCTACCACCACGACTACTGCAGTGGTACCTATTTAGGAGATCTCTTCTAAGGAGATCTACCACCAAGTACATTTCTTTAATAGTAAGTTACGCAATTACAAATTTCTTTCTATTAAGTTTGTATATGACTTGTAACTTTGGTGTAATCAATAGAATATTGTATTGATTACATTAAAAATCTGATTCAAGCATCCATCGCAACAAATCAAGTTTAGTATACAGAGATCCCGCGTCGTCATCACTCGAGAAGTCATTACGAGCCAATCAGAGAGCACAGGTGCATATGTTTTCACAAGTCCTGAGCCACATGTTTGAGCTTCAATTAAAACTAGGAACAATAAACACGGGTGACTCATTTACATCGTGGCAGTTGGTTTTAAGTTAACGAGTGGTTGGTGTAAGTCCGAGCCTGACGAAGAACGCTATGAATTATTTATTTTTTGTAGCATGAAATGGGTTAACGCCATTTAATTATTTAAAATTTCCCTAGATGGCGCCTTTAAAACTCGCTACCGTTTCGTTCACCATACCAACATTCCTGTTTTTAGATGGCGGTCATACATACGCAAGCCAATTTTTTATGAAAACGAAAATGGGTGTCCATGACCATTTCAGCGATATATAGAACTTTGAAACCCATAACAAACTTCAGGGCGTCGTTGCTTAGGCTCATTACTTGAATTTTTTCGACGGTTAGTCTCTACAGCCCTGTAATTTCGCTAGCTGCAGTACCCTTCAAATCGGAACACAGTAATTTTTACACAATACTGCTTGGCGGTAGAATATCTGGCTGGCACTGTGGTCTATCTATCTATGTACCTCTATCACCAAGTAAAGATGATGATGATTAGAAATAGTTGTAACATTTTAACCCAATTCAATATAAGAATATAATTTTGTGTAATTCACCTGTTGTTTATGACATTTTATTTAAACACAACACGAACCTATTTACTTATTAGTACGTGTCTAAAAATATTTTTTTATTTATCGAAAATTTTTTGCTTGTGATTTGATTTAAGATGCTCGGGAAAAAAATCTAATCTTTTATGTCTTGTACCACTCGACAAGGATTACATACAGAATTTATAGGCTTCTATTGAAAATATTGTTGGTTTGTCAGTTTTATGTGCTTGTGTGCATTATGGTGATGTACTTATGTCGATAGCCAATTATGTGTGAGTAATAAATCTGAGGTAAGACTATTCAAAATTATGCTTTGAGTCAGAAGAATCTTCTCTATACCTACTCAAGGAATGGAACAAGCTGCCGGCTTGTTTCCTGAGAGATATAATCCAGATCTTTTCAAGGCCAGAGTGAATAGGTATCTTCTTAATCAGCGTGCTTCATCATCGACCACGTCATCGCTTACCATCAGGCGAGTTGGTGACCAAACGCGGACTTATCCATATTAAAAAATCTGAACTCGATCACAATCTGATCCCATCTCGATTCCTTTTCGATCTCAATTCGTTATCTAGAAAGTTACCACAAACTTGCCTAACGTTAAGAATTATATCTGTACCTTATTAACTATTAGAAAACCTTATGAAAAGTCGACTCACTCAACTAAAATAAATAAATAATAATATAATCAAAGAGGCTGGAATGTTTTATGGACTGGTGGATTCTTTCCCACTTCAACTCAAATCACCCCACTTCAACGATTAGGTTACGTAGTTAACTAATTGTAACATAAATATATTATATTTAAAAACTTAGGTTACATCGTGGCTTTCCAGTCTTTTTTTTATGACTGACTGGCTAGTTGTTTGACCACAGCTCACCCGATGTTGAGTGACGGTGTGTTCGAAGATGGTAAACACACCTAGCCTAGAACTGGCTCTCAAGTGCGGCTGCCGAAACACCGTTAGACGTTTGGCGGCAGATTTTCAACTTGAAGGTGATAGCTAGCCAGCCGAGTACTAAAAAGTACCCTACCACCACGCTATGGTTTCCTCACGATGTTTTCCTTCACCGGCAGCTCAAGTTCATTGTTGGGGTTTGAACCCACGCCCTTCGGCATGCAAACCGACCGCGCTAACCACGGAGCTATCATCGCTACAAAAAAAGTCTAAAAGCCCCAAAAGAAGGATAAACGAATTAAAAATAATCTGACATTTCACATAATGCCATCTAGTCCCAAACTAAGCCAAGCTTGTACTATGGGATAAGATAATATGGGACCAGATAATTGATTTTATTTTATTTTTATGTAACAGTAATGAGACGAACGAGACGCCTTCCTGATGGTAAGAGATAACGCCTGTCCATGACCATTGCACCGATACACAGAACTTTGAGTAGTAAAACAAAGTCCAGGGCATCGCTGCCTTGGCGCTCATTACTTTGAGACTAGATGGTTAGTCTCAATAGCCCTATAATTTCGCTAGCTGCGGTACCCTTCAAACCGGAACACAGTAATGTTTACACACTACTGCTTAGCGGCAGAATATCTGGTACTGCGGTGGTACCTACCTAGACGACCTCCTGCTAAGGAAATCTACCACCAAGTGATAGAATACTTATATACTTTTTTTGTTATAAATGCATGTCATAAACAAAAATCTCATAAAACAAATATACCATATACTTTCCGTTTATAAAAATTAAAAAATAAATCACTTTTTCTAAGCCACCTTGCACTCGCTTTAATTATGTTCGGCTGGCTACCACCCTTAAGTTGAAAATCTGCCGTCAACCACCAAACAGTATATTCCAGCAGATTCACTTGAGATCTAGTTCCATTCCAAGCTAGGTGCGCTTTACCATCTTCAACCACACAGTCACTTAATATCATCTAGCTTGTCAACCATCAAAAAATATGTTTAATCGCGCAGCCTCCTCTTCAGATCTGGACTATATAATCCTAGATAAGTACACACGGTCTCAAATTAAACGGTACCTTCCTATATCAACACCTAAACTGTCCCAACCAAAACACCTCGTATTTATTGAAACAACACCTTACCCTCAGAAGTAGGGGGTTAAAACAACCCCCTCCAACGTGGTTAATTGACAATCTAAAGCACATTGTCCGATAGTTTGGCGATTTAAATAAACACAGTTAACTAAATATTGGCCGGTGGCGGTTTCTGTTTAAGTACAGTTGCGTAGAAAAGCGTTTTCATAACAATTATCTAAATTTACTGTATATGGTAAACGATGATGATTTTTTTTTTCTAAAAAAAATCCAAATCATAAAGTCATTTATTCAGTTTAGGCCCTGGTAAGGCACTTATGAACGTTAAGTTACATTTTTGATTCTACCACCGGCTCGTAATTACACTTCAACTGAGAAGACTCCGGCAAGAAACTTAGCAAGGCATTTTTTTTGTGGATCTTTCTTTTCATATTAGGTTAGAGTTTATACAGTTATAGATATTAATACATTATGCTTACTACAATTGTCACTTAGCCAGTGGGATGCAAGTGCAGAGAGAAGCTACTACAACCATATATTCCTGTCTTCCATGTAATGAGCCACCTAATGCAAATAATAAATAATTTTTAATGCTGTATAGGTTCGTGTTTGACCACATCATGCCTGTTGTTGAACAACGATGTAGTCTAGGATGGAACACGCTTACCAAGAAGGAACCTGTTTGCTCTTGACTTAAAAACACTCATATTGTACCTTTCGGGAAACACTCTGTGCGAGTAAAAAATGTGGTTTGTAGGTAGGTATGCTAGGAGTGTTTACCATCTTCGACCATGCCGTCACATAATAACAGATGAGCTGTGGACAAACAGTGAGAAACACCTAGCCTGTGAACTGTAAAAAATTGAGTTATTTTAACTTTACTTTGCGATTATACCTTCACTTCAGTCCATGGCTTAATCAGTAGCAAAAACACTCAAACCCTTTTGCATATGCAAACAATATGCCACTAGCAGTTATACTCGGTACACCTGCTGTTGGAAAATGACTCTTATTTAATATAATCCAGAGTCTAAAACTAGAACAATCTGTCTGTTACACTATTTAACTCAAAGATTCACTGATCGAAACATACGTTAGATTGTGGCACAAATTTTACAGTGTCAGTTTAAAGTTGAAACTTATTATCGTTCATCCCGAAATTTCTTTAACCCCTCACTTCACGCGCCCGTCTGTTTCAGTTTGCGAAACTAATTGGTTATGCAAGAGTGAGTGGTCCCGCAGACCCAAGCCTTCCGCAGTCCTGTGAAGAGATCTACAAACATTGTGCGGTTAATTGGACTTGGCGGCTAAGCAGACTTGTAAAGTGGTGCCATCTATGTTTTAAGCTTTGTTTAGTAAGCGGATGATAATTTTAAATAGAAAATACAGTAAACTATGTGTTTAAACTACTTTAAAAATTGTAGAATTTCTTATTTATAAGATTTTAAGCAAAGTAAATAAAAGTAAGATATAAAAAAAAATTGCTTTTTAAAATTTATAATATACGCCCGTTACGTGACCTTTGTCAACTTTTAATTACTTTTTTTTTTTACAATTAAGTACAAAAAAAATGTTTGTGATGATGATTATGGCAACGTCCAATGGTAATTTTACAATATGCAACAATACACATTTAAACACTTTTAGTATTATTTTTTAACGCTGACAGGCTAGGTGTTTGACCACAACTCACCTGATGTTAAGTGACGGTGTGGTCGAAGATGGTAAAGCACACCTAGCCTGGAATAGAACCGGCTCTCAAGTGAGGGTTCCGGAACACACCGTTAGATGCTTGGCGGCAGATTTTCAACTTGAGGGTGGTAGCTAGCCAGGAGAGTACTAGAAAGTACCCTACCACCACGCTATGGTTTCCTCGCGATGTTTTCCTTCACCGACAGCTCAAGCTCATTGTTGGGGTTTGAACCCACGCCCTTCGGCATGCGAACCGACCGCGCTAACCGCTGAGCTATCATCGTTACAAAAAGAAAAGAAAAAAAGTAAAAGTAAACAAAGTAAGTAGTAGTAAGATGAAAAGTATTATTTAGCGTATTTTTGTGATATAGGTAATTTGATTTGCCCCACTTAGAACAGATTGTATCGAAAAACATTACTTAAAAAAAAAAAAAAATACAATTAGACTAAATATTACTAAAATTACCAAAACATCCTTTGCCAGCGTAAACAACACATTTAGAAATGTCATTTCACATCATCGACTGCCCACAATTTTTTACCGACATTTCTGTTAAAAATCCCGTAGCGTTGTAAAAATAAATGAGGCTTTGCGAGCATCGGGCGAGGACAATAGTTAGGTCATTATGTTCGGTCATTTGAGCCCCGGCTGTGTGGGGAGGACATAAATAACCCGTAAGAGAGTTGGGGGTTAACAGGTCTGTCTATTTTTGATATTTGGTCGTGATTTGAATTTATTTTCGTATGACCATTGTTTCTGATGCCATTTATGTTTTGTTTTAGTACTGAATAGGTTCGCGTTTGATCACATCCTGCCTGATGTTAAGCAACCATGTGGTCTTACCTAGAAGTAACATGTTTACTTTTGATTTGGAGACAATCATATTGTACCTTTCGGGAAACATAGACTCCGGTAAAGAGTTCCACATCCTCGCTGTGCGAATACAGAATGTGGATTCGAAGCGCTTAGTGCGCACACGAAGAACTTCCACCATGTATTAGTGACACTTTGGTAGCGTTTGTCTGGCCGTCCGGTAGTAAAAAAGAGGCGGGGGGAACCAAGTCGTGCAACTACAAGGCACAATCCCCGAAATGTATCCGGTAGACTATTTTTATACACAAGCCTATTTTAAATTTAAAAAATATATATATCGTAGGACATTTCACACGAATAAAATCGCAAAACAACACCGCATACTCAACAATTCACAATTTATATACCTATTCCACGGACCTTTTCCCTAAAATTACGCAATTCCCGTATCATGACATTAATTTTAACGATTAAACTCGAAATTCCTCGCCACTTGTAAAAAGCGGGGCTTGTAAAAAGCCTATTCAAAGCTGTCGTAAAAATACGCTCAGGTTTAAGGTACGGTTTGAATAGCTACGACTGCGACATAACATAAAACAAAACATCTACAAATACATCTTTTCTGGTATTCACTAAACAACTTATACGATGACTACGTCTTAAGGGGAAATACGAGTTTTGGCGGGAAGGCGGAAAGAGTCGTGTCGCCCCATTGTATTTTTTTTCCAAAACTAGTGTTTTTTCGAGTGTTTAGGTATAAATATAATGGTATTTTATTCATAAAGTGCCGGATTACAATCGCGAATGTGGGAAAGTGATATAATGTGGTGAAACATGACTTTTCGTGTTGCTTCCAAAACTCCATCTAAGCTTATAATAAAGTCACCACTACCTTACTAAAGCATGACTAGATTTGACTGGACTTGACCAAGACTAGACTTTGACTATAAAGAAGCTGGAAACTGAAGACTGCACACAAAATATAGACACATTGAAACTAGCAGAATGCACAGGTGCGATGCCAAGAAGAAGAGAAAAAAAAAGGGAAATACGAGTACACTAAAAATATATTATCTCTTGAATACCCAACACGTACGTCTATACTGTTTTGTCGTAAAACTCATGCAATGACACAGGGTCTTAACATTACAGGAAAAGTGAAATTCTTTCGCGTGAATTGTAATTCTGCTTGTACAATTTGACGTTTAGATGGCTCCTACGAAAATTATCGGTCGCAATATTGTTTACGCTAAGGGTCTTTAGCGATCGTCGTTCTGTTGTAAAAACCATAATTTTATATATGTACTTAGACTAAAATTTCTAAACTACTTAACGCATAATTTATCTCTTGATTTTTTTTAAATAAAACAGTATTGCAACTTTCAATAATAATAACAATCATAAACTTTCTTAATCTAAAGCGTTAGCTTTAGATTAAGAATATAATTAAATATTTGAAAAAAGATAAAACTTCTTTAAAAAAAATATTTAGGTACATATCTATTATGTACCTAACTCTTTATTGTACACACCAAAAATACAAATAAAAAGTAAAGAAAACAAAAGAATCTTATGAGTCGATGTACAAGTGGTGGCCTTATCGCTAAAAGCGATCTCTTTCAGACAACCAAGAATATAAAAGTATACAACTTAAGAACAGACGGAAGAAGTTATAGATCAAAAATGTAAACTAATAAAAATAATACATATAGTGCATATGTAAAAAAGAATTGTTTATTTAAATAAAATGAAATATATGCATAAATATGAAACAAAAACATTTAAAAAACCAACATCTGCTGATGTTGGCGAGGTACATATACATGTCTGATCCGACTAACAGCAATATCGACAAATATGACACACAAAATGTAACTAAAAAATACGGATGCATTTTCACAACACTCTATTTACTTTATAGTAAATTATGCAGTTTAGAAACCAAACTGTAGAAATGAGATTGCACCTTAATGACTTTTGTTAAGACCTAGAATTTCATAGCAAACACTGAAATCTAGCTCTTTATAACAAGGTAAGTTCCAAAGACAATAAGCGTGAGAAAAATTCTGAGCTAACTGTAAAGAGAAAACACAAGAAATTTCTGATTGTATATTGAAACAAGACTTGTGGTTAAAACGTCATAAGTCTATTATGATATTTTTCTGAAAATGAGGTATCAATAAATTTTAATTTATTAATTACTAGCGACCCGCCCCGGCTTCGCACGGGTGCAATGTAGATACTAATGTGGTGCATATACATGTGTTATACATATAAACCTTCCTCTTGAATCACTCTGTCTATTGATGGAAACCGCATTAAAATCTGTTGCGTAGTTTAAAAGACCTAAGTGTACAGGCGGCAGGAAGCCATTTTGTTTTATACTATGTAGAGACCGTTTATTGTTTCTCAAAAATATATTTGTTCATTATGATAGTAATTAGATTAGATCTCACTTAATCTTAAGCGACGATCTGGTCGAAGATGGTGTACACACCTAGCCTGGAATGGAACTGGCTCGATCGTGCTGGGCGACAGATTTTCAACATGGGTGGTAGCTAGCCAGCCGAGTACTATAAAGTACCTACCGTACCACCATGCTATGGTATATGGTTTGCCCAACTAATCTATACACCTGTTTGTATTACTTGGCAACTCTATTTGGACATATTGCTTTCATGGTACACAGGTCAAAATAGGCATTTAAAAAAAAAAAACATTTAAAACATGGCGATTATCTCGTGGGATTCCAATTATTCTTATCATGTTTTTTAAAATAAAATTGAATAACGTTTATTAAATTTTAATGAAATTACATGTACGCTTTGATATGTTAGATTAAACATAAAAAAGTATTGTGACGTATTGAATACTTTATTAACAATATTTTAAATTTTAACTTTAGTACATTTTCACACAGCAACGGCGATTTATAAGTCGCGTGCACAACGCTCATTGCACATTTTTTTTATTCTTCCTACGATATGATCTATTATCAACTCTATTACTTATTAAATAGCCTCTACATCGTGAACATTATTAAGCAATAAAATTATGACTAACTACGTATTCAAGCAGATTATAATTAGTAATTGTTATATCTAATTGTGCTTTAGATCCAGATGTTGGGTCAAGTTCAAACTTGTTGCTTGTAAAAGAACCGCTTGCTTTGGCGAGTTACCTAGTAAAAATAAGACTAAGATTTCATTCGATTTAAGTTTGAAGGGTACTGCAGCTAGCGAAATTACAGGACTATTGATATGTGTCAAAGTAATGGCCGCCAAAGCATCGATGCCCTGGACTTATTTTACATGCTTTTATTTAACTTGCAATGTATGCGTTTGTTCGGGTGAAATCTTGCAAGTTAAATTTGACCCATTTCCCGATGTCCGATTGCACACTTTAGTGTACTTATGTATCTTCGGTGACAATACAATTATATGGTACCATGGAGCTGGTCTGATGACGGAGACGGAAGATGGCCTTATAATTTCTGAAGTCAACAAGATATACCCATCGAGTTTGGACTCGATTGATTCGTCTTGAGGAGAACTTTATGCCTAGATGATATCCAGGATCTTATGATGAAGCTAGAAGGTGGCCACGGCATCTCTGTGATAAAACAACATAACCCCACCGAGTTTGGGCTTGATTGATTCGTCTTGAGGAGCAATAGATAAATAAAATAAAATCTGCCATCAAGCACCTAGCAGTATTTTCCGGCAGCCTCACTTTAGAACCAGTACTAGGCTAGGTTTGCTTTACCACACACCGTCACTTAACATCAGGTAAGTTGTGGTCAAACTTCTAGCCTGTCAGCCATAAAAAAATACCCTACCACCATGCTATGGTTTCCTCTCGTCACGATGTTTTCCTTCACCGCAGCTCAAGCTCATTGTTGGGGTTTGAACCCACGCACTTCACCGTGCTCAACAGTGAATGATAACGGGCTGAAAATGATGATCATGATATACGATTGTAGTTTTTTTTGAACTCAACTGGTCATGAATAGGAATCATAATAAAAACATAGCTACATTATTTCCCATTAAAAAACAATGGTCAATAATAGATCTATACCTGCATGGGAAAGTAGTTCTGATTCCGTACGGATCATTAGATCGACGATGTCGCTTTAATAGTATACGCCATGCAATCGCATTATTAGGGCAATATGGGATATCACTAACTATTGAACGATATAGAAAAATTTATATGAAAAAAAAAAAACATTTAAAGATAAACTCTTTATTTTTATTTTATTTATGCAGAATTACCTTCATCATGGAGGCAAAGCTGAATACAACGCGCGTGTGGCCTCGTCTTTGTTTATACCAGACTGCACAATATTACTATAGAAAATTGTTGGCCTTATCGCTAAAAGAGATTTCTTACAGGCAACCTTAGGATTCAGATTAAAGGGCCTACACAAAGTAACGATATTGTAGCGATGATAGTTTGGTGGTTAGCGCGGTCGGTTCGCACGCCGAAGGGGGCAGGTTCAAATCCAAAAAATTTGCTTGAGCTGCCGGTGCAGCAAACTTCGTGAGGAAACCATAGCATGGGGGAGGGTACTTTCTTGTAGTCAGCTGGCTAGCTAACACCCTCAAGTTGTCAATCTGTCGCAAAGCACTTATCGGTGTGTTCCGGCAGCCTCACTTGAGAGCCAGTTCCATTCCAGGCTAAGTGCGTTTACCAACTTTGACCATACCGTCACTTAACATCAGGTGAGCTGTGGTCATACGCCTAGCTATTGGTGTTTGGCCACAGCTCACTTCCATGACATGATTGACATGATTGCATTGACATGATTTTTCCGCGTTTCTGCCAAAGCTCGCAAAAATCTCCTAAATGACGTTGATTTTAAATACACTTTCTTTACAAATCTGATTTGAATAGCAAACCCAGTATTCTTGTTTATTTTTTTATCAAGTTGCCTAATGGGCGCGTTATCAACTAATACCCTTACAACTTTACAAACATAATATTTTTTTTCTATTTGAGGCTCAAGTTTTTATCGTTGGGTGTCAGGTATCTTTTGCGTTGTAGATTTTGAAGGGTGAATTGGGGCAAAGCATGAACTTGCTTATAAAAATAATAAAGTGATTATAGCCATTGTTATATTTAAACTTTCGCGATCTGATATAATTATGTTTACGACCAGGACTTTACTGCGAATAATATACTTTGAAATAAGTTTAGAAGGCAAATAAAAAAAAATCTAATTCAAAATTAAAAATAATTTAAGGTAACGATATTAGCTTAGTGGTTAGTGTGGATGGCTCACACACAAAAAGGCAAGAGTTTTAACCCAACAATGGACTTGAATCATCGGTAAAGAAAAACATCATGACGAAGCCACAGCGTGGTGGTGGGGCATTTTCTAGTAGTCAGCTGACTAGCTACCATTCTCAACTTTGAAATATGATGTCAAGCAATTAACAGTGTTTTCCGGCAGCCACATTGGAGGTTTAGTTCCATTCCATGTCAGGCGTGTTATCTTTAGCCACACCGTTATTTAATATCACATGACCTGTGGCAAAAGACTAAGCTTCACAACAAAAAATAAGGTATACCAATTTCACATCACATCATTAGCCATAGGACGTCCACTGCTGGACATAGGACTCCTCCTGAGGGGGCTTTGCCAATACTCGCCACGCTTGGCAGGCGGGTTGGCGAGCGCAGTTAGGTGTGATTGTTCAAGGAAGACGCTGCTGCCCATCTTCCGGATTACATCCCTTACGGCAACCACGGGTAGAGAGGGTGGGGTACTATTCTTACGCCGGAACCACCACGCCAATTACCAACATACCAGTATACCAATTTAGATCAATTTAATTAATGATAATAATTGATGTAATTATAATGTATTGCAATATAAACAACAGATCAGACAAACGTAAAGTTTAGTGTTAATAATGAGATGGGAGCTTTTTATTACAAATAAGAAAATTATTAGTAAAACCTTAACCCATATTCAGTGAAAATTAATAACTTTAATTTAATCACTTTTTCGCAAATGTGTCGAACTTTGCCTCTTTTACCCAACGGACTTTATCTATCGTCCGCAACGTGTCCAAACGTGACTCTAGAAAAAAGTTTTGTTTACGTTTTTTGTGTAACTCAACTGAGGGTAGTATTTTTTGTCAATAAGTAGTAGGTAGAAGACTTGTAGACTCTTTATCTAAAGTTATCTGTAAGGCGAGACAGATACATTTTAAAAAATAAATTGACTAAATACTGAAAAAACATAATTGGCTTTAAATTACTTCCAAACTTTTTTTATTTATTTGAACTCTTTAGTTTAATAATTAAGCATATGTCGCGATTTAACTTCCCATTTGAGTAATTAATACGTCTCGAGAACATAATAATATCTCTTTGCTATATTTTAGATTTCTTCTGAATTAACCTTTTTTTATGTAAAAGTAATGAGACGAACGACACGCTCTCCTGATGGAAAGAAAACGCCTGTCCATGACCATTGCAGCGGTACACAGAACTTTGAGTGAGAAAACAAGGTTAAGGGCATCACTGCTTTGGCGTTAATTACTTTGAAACTAGATGGTTAGTCTCAACAGCCCTGTAATTTCGCTAGCTGCAGTACCCTTCAAACCGGAACACAGTAATGTTTACACACTACTGTTTGGCGGCAGAATCTCTGGTACTGCAGTGGTATCTACTTAGACGACCTCCTGCTAAAGAAATCCACCACCAAGTAACCTGTTTCATCTTTAGTAACACGGTTGTCGCTTTCCGTCTGGGATGCACCTTCCACCGCGTCCTTCAGAACCAAATTAATATTTTGGCTGCTAGAGATATTTTAAACTAAAAGTTCATTAAATTATGTACTAGTAAGTAATTATGTTTTTTTATGTTGACGTTTTTTTATATTGGCATACTTTATATTGTGTTTTTTTTTCCATTGATGTGTAACAGTGTTTTTATATATAGGTATGCAATATTTGAAATGATATAATAGCATTGTAACTTTCATGTCATAGATAAAATATTTGTATTTTTTATTTTTACCACAAAATTCAATCGAGTAAATAAATAATAAATAAATAAATATCGTAGGACATTACATACAGCGTCATCTGACCCCAAACTAAGCAGAGCTTGTGAGTCAGATAACTGATCGTTTATACCATAAAACGTTTGTCCTGGGCGGGAATAGAACCCACACCCTACGGCTCTTAAGGAAGACATATTACCAATGAACCAACACGGCTGTCAGTAAATTAAACAACGTGTAACTTTTTGCAATGCATCTCAGAAATTAGAGTAAAAAGACGAATAGAATTTGATTGATATGATCCTTTTACTCAAACTTTAACTGCCTATAAATTACCACAAAACCATTTATGATCAATTCATATTCTTAAAAAATACACACAATAATAAAAATATTATTTTCCACCATACACCATATATGATTTATCTAGTTGTAAAAAATAGTAATATTTTGTCTTTATTTTTCAACCCAATAATAGCCACTTCATAAACAAAACCACTCTTTGTACTCGTAGAACTCCCAAAGGGTTATCAACGTAATTATCTCGATTGTAAATTAGACCTGACTTTGAAGTAATACAGTAAATTTGAATGACTCTGAAATCTATCAAAGTGAGATATTGACAGAAACGGAATAGTTATTGGTCTATTAAATACTGCTAACGCTCCCTGGAGTATGGTCTTTGTTGAAAATGTGGTTTATGTATTGTTGGAATGAACTAACTTCGTCGGCGTAAAGATTAACTTTACCTTTTTGCTATGTCAGCTACCTTAGACCATAGCAGGGTAACTTTGAGTAACGAGCATTGCTGCTCTGACGGTCATTACTTTTAGACATTCTATGGTTAATCTCAATAGTTCTGTAATTTCGCCAGATGTAGTACTTTTTGAACCGGATCACAGTAATGTAACACACTACTGCTGGGTTATAGCATCTTATACTGCGGTGGTGCCTTCCTAGACGACTTCTGCTAAGGAAATTTACTACCTAGCAATTATATTATCAATCTTTTGATATCAAAACAAAACTTACAATTTGAGAACAAAACTAATAAAGCTTTTTTCTTTCAAGGGTATGCTTTTACTAGACGGTTATGTTTAGCACTTACCATCCCGCAACTTACCTGTTTAGTAATAACTGTGTTAAAAAAACATATTAATCACGTCTCTTAGGTAATTTGCGTGGTAGTAGGGTACTTTCTAGTACTCGGCTGGCTAGCTACCACCCTCAAGTTGAAAATCTGCCGCCAAGCATCTAACGGTGTGTTCCGGCAGCCTCACTTGAGAGCCAGTTCCATTCCAGGCTAAGTGTGCTTTACCATCTTCGACCACACCGTCACTTAACATCAGGTGAGCTGTGATCAAAACACCTAGCCTGTCAGCTATAAAGCTATAAAAAAAAAAAAATTATAAGAATATTTTAATTTACCAAAAACATGTTTTTTTTTTATTGTGAATCGTCTTGGTCGGCTACTTTAGTTCGCCTACGGATCTCTTCATTCATATTCGATCTCGTAGGGAAACTCCGAGCTTAGCCCTCTCCATAGCTCGTTGTGCTACTTTAAGCTTACTAAGTAGGCACATAGTCAGAGACCACGTTTCAGCGTCATAAGTCATCACTGGTAACACACACTGGTCGAAGACTTTCGTTTTGAGGTACTGAGGTAATTAATAAATAATTTGTTCAGTGCTTTCTTTAATTTAAATGTCTTTTAGATCAATCATTCTAAATTACGTTTTACGTTTTAAATTATTCTAAAACTTTACTGGAAAGAGTATCTATAGCAGCGTTGAATATTGCATAATTAAATTTGGTTGGGCAGGGATGCCGTATGCCGTGGTGGTGCCGGCATAAGAATCGTACTCCACTCTCTCTACCCGTGGTTGCCGTAAGAGTCGGCTAAGGGATGTAATCCAGAAGATGGGCAGCAGCGTCTTCCTTGAACAATCACACCTAACTGCGCTCGCCAACCCGCCTGCCAAGCGTGGCGAGTATTGGCAAAACCACCCCAGGAGGAGGCCTATGTCCAGAAGTGGACGACCTATGGCTGACGATGTGGGCAGGGATTCGGGAACACGGGAAGGTTCGGGTTAATACGTATTTAAATTTGTCCAAAAACCTGCATCTGAGTCGCAAGTCCTTGGCACTGCACGGGTTCTGCGTTCTGCACGCAACGATTTCACACCTGCACGGCGATACTATCTAATGCTAAGAAATTTCGTTTGTATGACTTAAAATTGAAAATATAGTCTATTTTACTGTTTAGTAAAACATTCCTCCTTACACCTATGGACGAAGTTAAATCCACTGTTTAAAACCGGAAGCCTTAAACCACAAGACAACAGCCGTCGATCTATGTCCCCTAATGATTTCAACTATTATCCTAATCTGGGAGTCTCATAATAAAACGACTTTAAGTACCGATAAAATATTTTATGCCAGAGCAAGCCGAAATGTTTGTTAGTAGGGAGATCGATGAAGCTGTGTTTTTTAAAGCCATTGTATCTTGGACCTGATCCAGGTGTCATCTAATATTAACCCAATGTATTACAGTGCTAGTTACAAATTTGTTTATTGGAAACTACAATCTGGATATTTTTGAAACTAGATGTGAAAATCATCATCATTATCACTCAGGACGTCCACTACTGGACATAGGCCTCCATTGACTTCCATAAAGACCGGTTGGAAGCGGCTCGCATCCAGCGCGTTCCTGCGGTCTTTATGAGGACGTCTGTCCACTTTGTGGGTGGACGTCCTACGCTGCGCTTGCCGGTCCGTGGTCTCCACTCCAGAACTTTGTAGCCCCATCGGCCATCAGTTCTGCCTGCTATGTGCCCTGCCCACTGCCACTGCAACTCGCTAATCCGTTGGGCTATGTCGATGATATTTTCTGTCAAATTGACGTGCTGTATCCTCAGTCATTCGGCAGCCAAGTTGGAAGATCGTCTTCCAATCTGGAGGTCCTGAGTTCGAATGCCACAAAACTGAAAGCTCAAGCTATATTGGTCTCACAAGCACTGTTTTTATGGCATTGTTTTAAATATGGCACCCAAAGACATCCCGGCTTCACAATTTATGGTGACCGTAATTTTCTTTGGCTCAAGACAATGGTTTTAATTATCTTTGGTGATAACTACCTTTCCTATAAAGTGTGTAAGCGTTTTTCGGCTTTGCTGCCCTTATTCAAAATGTCGTGACGTAAAAAGTTAAATGACGTCATAAAGATTTTCGTTTGTTTTTAAATCAGGAATCGTAAACGTTGAAGTAATGGCCATAAACATTTTTATAATTTAAAATATTTACGCTTATATTTTTATATTTACAAGGTTCTGCGCTTGGATGTGTTTCCTACTTAGTCACTCTATTACAAGTTAAAAATCTACCGCCAAGCATCTAACGGTGTGTTCCGGCAGCCTCACTTGAGAGCCAGTTCCATTCCAGGCTAGGTGTGCTTTATCATTTTCGACCACACCGTCACTTAACATCAGGTGAGTTGTGGTGTGGTGAAAAAATCTATTTTACTAAGTCATTCTTTATAGAACCATATAAAATATAACAAGTCTATAGTACGAAACTTCTTGGTTTTCATATTGACGGCGCGTTAACGTGGGAAACGCACATAGACGACCCGAGCAGAAAGCTAAGCCACTCGTGCTGTGCCCGTTCAGTTTTAGTTTTATGTATCACTGCAATGGTCATGGACAGGTATTATTTCACCATCAGGAGAGCGCCTCGTTCGTCTCATTACTTTAACATAAAAAAAAAAAAAATTGCAACATTTTTGCCCTTTTCATTCAAACATGTATTAACTTGTATTTGAGTATGTCCTAGTCCTCCTTTTCCTATCGACCTCCAAGCTGTCTTTTATTACTAGACCATAAATTATTGCCAACTTGTGCATGCGAAAAGGGATTCAAGCCAAAGTATTTACAAAGCAAACCAATAAATCTAGCAATCATTTCACAAAGACGATCTTAAACCAGATTCACAGCCGTAAAGTCAATCCACAGCTGCTAGAGTAAGCAAAACCTAAAATGTATTCAAATCTAAATGTACCTACATATCGGGATAAAACCTTAGCCAGGACTGCGTAACCTTAGGGACGTGAAGTGGAATTTTAGGGGTTGCCTGATGATAAGCAATCACCGTCGCCTATGGATACCTGCAATACCAGGGCACTACAAATACGTTGCCGACCTTTCAAGATTCTATTTACACGCCTTTTGAAGAGCCCTATGTTGTAACTCCGCGGGAATACGGAAAAAGGAAGATCATTCCACAATTTGCAAGTGTATGGCAAAAAGGATCGCGTGAATCGCACAGTATGCGATTTCCATGAATCAATTATATGAAGAAACTAGCTGTTTCCTGCGGTTTCACCCGCGCTAGATGCCTACGTCATAGTAGCTTTATGCATGCAAAGTCTCAGCCCGATCGGTTTAAAATTGACAAAGTTTCATACAAACTTTCATCCCCTATTTTATTCCCTTGGGGGTAGAATTAATCAAAATCCTTTCTATAATCCTTTGCCTACGTCATAACATCTACCTGCATGCCAAATTTCAGCCCGATCGGTCCAGTGGTTTGGGCTGTGCGTTGATAGATCACTATGTCAGTCAGTCAGTCAGTCAGTCAGTCACCTTTGAGTTATATATATTTAGATAAAGATAATCGGTGAAACTCGCATGATAATCTGTCCAAATTTTTTTAAGTTTATCATGAACAGACAGACAGACTGACCGTCAGACAGACATAGAGACAGACGCGGCGGGCGATTTTGTTTTATAATATGTAGTGATGTAGTAATGTGTGGTATGGTGTATGGTAATGGGTTCAGACATCGATAAATATTTCTTAAAACGGAAGGTTGGAAACCCTGGAGCTAAACTGCCATTCAATCAACCTAGATTGGATTACTGCGTATAAGATTCCTTTGTTTCGTAACTAGCGCAAACTAGTTGCTATAAGTCTGCGTTTAGGTCTTATCTCAAGCTTTGAAAGCTCTAAATCTCGGCAGCAAAACAGTAGAACGTATTGTTGGTTTGACCTGAATCATTATTAAGGTCAAATCAAACGGAGTTAAGTACTTATTGATTTGTTAACCACTTGATTGTTTATCTGACTATATTAAAGTTACCTTTATTTGTATCTGAGACATGTTAGCGTAGCGCCGCGCCGCCGCCGTTGCGATTCGATAGTAAAAATGTACTAACAATTTTTCATCGAGCCATTTTTCAATATACAAGATGTTCTTGTATTATAAATTCACCATTAAAAAGAGAAAATGCTCTCCAATGACAGCGGCAAAATATAAAGTCATTGACGAAATATTTTCCAAAAAAAAATATGTTTTTGTTGAATATTTGGTGTTAACTTTTACTCGACTACTCAAAGTAAGATCTATGACTTTAAAAGTGATCACTTATTTGATATACCTACCTACATGAAATCGTCAATAACATGAAATATTAAGATAGGTACTAAACTTTGACGGAATGAACAAAGTACGACGCCAAAAATCAAGAAAAAAAAACAAATTTCTTGTAATTTTCGCTATGTAAAAAAAATTACACATAACAATGCCGGTAGGTACTGCACTGTATGTTCTATACCATGTTAATTTACGAAAAATCTTTCGTCAATTATATCAATATGTATGATAAATTACAGTATTTTGGTTAGTTGCCAATCATGAAGATCTAGTTTGTTTTTGTGTTGAAAAATTATCTCCTCTAGTGGACTATTAGATTAGGTTTTTGAAGTAAAAGTTATAAGACGAACGAGACGCTCTCTTGATGGTAAGAGATAACGCATGTCCATGACCATCGCAGCGATACACGTGTAACTTTGAGTAGCAAAGTCCAAGTCCAGGGCATCGCTGTTTTAGCACTATTCGATGGTTATTCAGCTTTGTAATTTCGCGTAGTACCCTTCAAACCGGAACAAAGAAATGTTTACATACTACTGGATTATATATGTCATTATTGTTTATATATCCACTTCCGACATTGAAGTTTTATGTTAACATCCGAATAAACCGTCTTTTTATAAACAGTCCCACTGCTAAGCGCAGACCTCGTTTTATGACATTGACGAGTATTTCAAACTAAAAGATTATTAAATTACTATTGATTATAATTTTTTTGACATTTTGTTATGTGGACATTAACTTATTTTTTTAAATATTTTATATTGACAATGTCTTTTTTTATATTGAAATGTTTGTATACTTTGACATTTTGTTTTTATTCATTGACATGTAATCAGTGTTTTTCAAAAATTCCGTAATATCATTGCAATATATTACGGAATTGACTTGTAACATAAAAACATTACAAAAAATGTACATATTTGTATTGGATTCGAACCCAGAACTTCCAGATTAGAAGCCAGACAGACGGTCTCCTAACTAGGCTGTCGAAACATACTCTACATATTAGCATACTATATTAAAATTGTATAATTTTTGACAAACTGCCGTGGTTACTGCTATAGGTAGTATAATATAAACCTTTCTACATTCGGTTGTCTCGTAGCCTCATGTTTGAACAGCTGAGGGCCCTATTGTGTAGGGATTAGCAGTTTTTGTGGTCGTGGGAGGAAGGTTGCTATGAATTTACATTTTAAAATCGTGTCAATAGTATATTAGCTTGGGATAATAAATGATGATTGTCGTTCTTTGGGCCATGTCAACAAGTATAGAGAAAATTCAACTATTTTTTTTTATGGCTGACAGGCTTGGTGTTTGACCACAGCTCACCTGATGTTAAGTGATAGTGTGGTCGAAGATGGTAAAGCACACCTAGCCTGGAATAGAACTGGCTCTCAAGTGAGGCTGCCGGAACACACCGTTAGATGCTTGGCGGCAGATTTTCAACTTGAGGGTGATAGCTAGCCAGCCGAGTACTAGAAAGTACTCTACCACCACGCTACTATTTCCTTACGATGTTTTCCTTCACTGGCAGCTCAAGCTCATTGTTGGGGTTTGAACCCACGCCCTTCGTCGTATGAACCGACCGCGCTAACCACTGAGCTATCATCGCTACAAAATCGCAACTTGTAGGGCCAGAGCCGTCTTGGGCATATTCGGCGCCGGGGTGTTAAAGACAGACAACACACCCCCTGGGCTTTATTCAACAAAAAAAAGCTATATTAATTAAATTTTATCTGTCTGTGCGTTTCGGCGTATTTATTTAAACAATATATGTGATGTATAATGAACGCTCCGCTCACTTGGTCTCAATAGATACCTATCGAAATTTATGGCGGTCTCGGCTTGGCGCCCCCTAGAACTCTGGCGCCCGGGTGCATCGCACCCGTTGAACCCATGGGTAAAGACGGCCCTGTGTGAGGGATACGATATAGTTATTAGCCCCTATACAGGCCACCTCATCTTTGACGCTAAAAAGTAGGAATTTTCTAGTAAAAAGATAAAAAATATTCAAAACTAAGGTCCTTTGAATTCGCTTCAAATTTGCGTACGCTGACGTCAATTTATGCTTAATAGACCTTTTTAATTTTTTTTTCCTTCCAGGGAAAATCCTTTTTACCACCAGTCCCGGGGAAGGTTGGCAGATATGTGGGAATCTCCGCCAGGATGGCGGCCTACCCACTAAAACGCCTGGGGTGTTTGGGTGTTTGGCGCGCTTGCAGTTAGGGCTACGGGAACACTTGCGCACTCATCCGCATCCCCAATAGCTCTTATCTTTATCACCATCTCGGTGAGCTTATTGCTTGTGTGGGAACACGTCAGCTATCAATCTCAAATGCTCAATAGACCTAGAGCCAACATAGTGTCATTTTTTATAGTCTAAGTGTTTGCCTCAACTCACCTAATGTTAAGTGACAGTGTTATCGAAGATGGTAAAGCACATCAACCCTGGAATGGAACTGTCTCTTAAGTGAGGATCTGACACACCGTTAGGTGCTTTGCTGCCGATTTAAAGCCAGCCGAGTACTAGACAATACCCCCCACCATGCTATGGTTTCCTCATGATGTATTCCTTCAGTGGCAGCTCAAGCTCATTGTTGGGATTTCAACCCTCACCCTTCGTCGTATGAACTGACCGCGCTAACCACTGAGCTAACCACACACACACACACACACATTCATTAATTATATCCCCAAATAACCCTTTCCTTTTCTTCTAGTTTAATCTATTATTGTTTATGACATGCATTTAGTGATTTTCTTGTCCAGCGGAAGGTATTGTTATGCCATAAAATAGGTTAATTCCTAGCATGAGTAAAAATTATTTTCTATGAATTATACTTTTGAACAGCACCTATGTATATTTTTTGTAAAAAGATGTATGTAGGTACCTAATTGCCAAATTTTCATTTCATTTCATCGCTACGCTTGTAGTAGACCAAACAGACCCATGAATTTGGGTGCCACTGACCACGGCTGACCACTGCACAAAAATACAAACGTTTAGACATTTTCACCATCTAGTCACAAACTAAACAAAACTATGGGAACCAAATACAGTAGAACGCCGATTATCCGAATTAATTGGGACCGGGCTCGATTCGGATAATCGACAATTCGGATAATCGGGCATAGACTGGTAATAAAGAAAAACGACCTGTCACACAGAATAAACTTTATTAAGCCTCTAGCTTTAAAGTTTCAACCATAACAATTGAAATATATCTGGACTCCAACGAGTTCGGACTTGTTACAACAAAACAAAACAAAAATTACTTGGTTTTATTTTTTTATATTACGCTTAGGACCGATTCGGATAATTGGCGATTCGGTTACTCGGCGTTCGCATAATCGGCGTTCTACTGTAACTAAAAAAATATAAACAATTTTTTACAAATACAATTGATCTGAATTATGAAAGAAAACTATACTTATCTCCTTCTCTTTTGCTCTTGTTATTTCGCCGTGGACGAATCCACGCGTCTTTGAAAAAGTATTTGCGACATTGTAAGATATCTACTTAGTAAATTATATCTCTCGATTTCAATAAACGTTCAATAACAGATGCGTAACGTCAGGTGGTTGTATTTCGTTTATTTTTGCACAAAAACGTAGGAATAATAGCACCATGCACTTGCAAACTCTTATTGCACACGTGCAAGCACAAAAAACCATTTTTTGCGGGAACTTGCTTCAAATGTAGGGCAAAAACTATAGAAACATTGTTAGCATTTGCTATTAACGTGAACTTTATGTGTCTAGAATTGAGTTTATTTTTGTAGAATTGATATTAATGTAAGTTTGGTGGTAAAACTTACCTGTTTCGATAAAGAAGGGTGATTTCCTAAGGTCATGATACAAAATGGAGTGTTTTGTTAAATCAAACTAGCTTTGTCGCTTTGGTTAAAATTAGTTTATATTATTATTGTTGTAAGTAAGCTGCAACATATGGGTTATTCAAGTGTGTATTACTTAAGCGGAATTTTATTAATTATTATGGACCTCTCCGTATGATTAGCCGTGGTGGTGCCGGCGTAAGAATAGCAGTAGGTACCTCACCCTCTCTACCCGTGGTTGCCGTAAGAGTCAGCTAAGGGGTGTAATCCGGAAGATGGGCAGCAGCGTCTTGCTTGAACAATCACACCTAATTGCGCTCGCCAACCCGCCTGCCAATCGTGGCGACTATTGGCAAAACCCCCCCAGGAGGAGGCCTATGTCCAGCTGTGGACGTCCTATGGCTGATGATGTGATGTGTGTCCCTTCCCCCTTCCAAAAAAAGTAAGCAAGGCACTTAATCCAGAAGGCATCTTCTGAAAGCAAAGTTAAACAATATGCAGCTTAGGTACTTGACCTCAGCTCACCTAATGTTAGGTGACGTTGTGGTTGAAGATGGCAAACACACCACCACACACCAGTCTGAAGTAAAATTGGCTCCTATTGGAACAGGAAAACACCGTGAGGTGCTTGGCGCCAGATTTTTAACTTGAGGGTGGTATTACTTTTCTTGATAGTAGATCTCCTTAGCAGGATGTCTAGAACCAGTCCAGTACTAGATACTCTACCGCCGAGTATTACTGTTCCGGCTTGAAGGGGACTACAGCTAGCGAAATTACAGGACTGTTGAGACTAACAATTGAACATGTCAAAGTAATGAGCGCCAAAGCAGCGATGCCCTGGAGTTTATTTTGCTACTTAAAGTTCTGTGTATCGCTGCAATGATCATGGACAGATGGTATCTCTTACCATCAAGAGAGCGATTAATTTGTCTCATCACTTGTACATTAAAAAAAGATAGCTATTCGAGTACTAGAAAGTATTGTACCACCAAGATTACCTCACCATTTTTTCCTTCACCTGTCGTGGAACCTCAAGCCCATTGTTGGGATTTGAACTCACGTCCTCTAAACGCGCTAACCATTGTGATATCATCGCAATAAAAAAGAGCAATGAACCTGGCTTAGAAATAAATCGGTAAATATACATTTTAAAAAAATACGTACAGTCGAACGTAGAACCTCTCCTTTTTTGAAGTCGGTTAAAAAAGAAGTAAACTAATCAAAAACTCATCATTTCCAAAACCTATTCCAGAAACTTCACTAAGCATTCACTTACTACGTTGATAGATATCAGAAAACTTTCTTAAATAAATGTTAGCTTTAGGCAAATCATTAACATCAGTTATTTTGGCACGAACAATGCTTCACGAACACGCAAGCTTTACATTAGTGAGTGTTCAGTGTTCATATCTTGACGATAACATTTTTTGGAAATTGTTTTTGGTTTTGTTGTAAAGAACAATTTGTATATTTCATATTTGTTTGATTTTTTTTATGGTTGACAGGCTAGGTGTTTGACCACAGCTCACCTGATGTTAAGTGACGGTGTGGTCGAAGATGGTAAAGCACACCTAGCCTGAAATGGAACTGGTTCTCAAGTGAAACTGCCGGAACACACCGTTAGATGCTTGGCGGCAGATTTTCAACTTGAGGGTGGTAGCTAGCCAGCCGAGTACTAGAAAGTACCCTACCACCATGCTATGGTTTCCTCACGATGTTTTCCTTCACCGGCAGCTCAAGCTCATTTTTGGGGTTTGAACCCACGCCCTTCGGCGTGAGAACCGACCGCGCTAACCACGGAGCTATCATCGCTACAAATCCTCATCACACAAATGTTTTTTTCTCAGTGTGGGAATCGAACCCACTAATTCATTAAATAATAATAGTAATTTACTTGGTACCGAATAACAAATTATGATAGATCTTCGACTTTGGGCAAGCGCGTATTCATAGTAATTATAAATTGTTTTTAAAATATTATAATTATTATTTACTATTGTATCATTGTACCTAATAAAAATCTCCCACCGGATGCCATGTCTATCACTATCATTTGCAGTGGTGTATAACATGATCTGCTGGCAAAGATCTCAAAATCAAGGATATGCCTTACCAACCAATTTGCATCTCAATTTGTTATGTATAGAATATTAGCGCAATGTGCGAAATATATGATATGGATTTCTACTATCTATTTATATCTTCAACAATTTTATTTAAAAAAATATATATACCGCCGTAACCATCTAAATAGATGTCAAAGTAATTTGTTTATAATAAAATCGGTGTACGGAGGTATCCGTGCAAGCACAAAAATGATCTTTTAAAAATTTCAAGTCTTTCGAATTGGAACTGAAATCAGGTTCGAAACTAAGATTTTGAAAAGATGTGAACGGTTGATGAGCTACAGTTCGTGGTGTTCGTACTTAATATGATAATAGTGTTGTATATTTAATATGACAACCACTCACCAAAAATTTCAGTGTATAATACTAACTAACTAGACACTGAAGAATTGCAGACAGGTTCACACTGGAGAAATGTTCCCGTGTAAACTTGAGTCAGTACAGTTGGGAGTGTCCTTGCGTAGAAATATACGTCAATGTCTCTATATAATGGTGTTCAATGACAATCAATGACCACAGGCTAACGACCTGCAATTATAATACAGGAAATATTAAATAAAATCATCTTGATAGCTTTTTTTTTACAAATCGAGTCGTTAAATAGATTGCGCGTCATATCCTGTGTTATATTACTGTTAGTGCTCCAGTCAATACTATACTGACTATTAAGAGTTAAAATTCACAAAACAAGAGAAAAGAGAAGTTATGGCTGTTCCATTTGGGAGACTGTAATTTCTAATCTGAAGGCTTGGTTCGAATCCCAAGTCAAGTAGGTACCTACTTATCTTCTTTAAGTTTTGTACGAATTGTGAATTAGCTTCAAACGTTGTTGGAAAACGTCGTACGGAAACCTATTTGTTTTTAATGTTTTCAAAGATGAACTGAAATCCAATTGGTGGGTTCTAATCCCAGCAATTAGCTTGTATACTTTAGTATAGTAGTAGAGCACTTTCTAGTAGGTACGTGTTTGGCTTACCTCGACGTTTCGGCCATGTTGTAATAGCCGTGGCCATACTCGTGAAAAAAATTATTTCATAGTATTTTGTTTGCAATTAAGACCTGGTGATAAAATAAATATTGTCGTGTTCAAATCGCGAAAATTTAAATATACGGATATAGCATAATTTCTCAGTCAGGATCTAGGAATCTGTGTTTTTTCATAATTAAATAAGCTCTACCAAACTCGCATCTTACTTTACTTCGTAAGCTGGTGGGTGTGAGTTTGATTCCCATCCGTGGCAAACATTGTTATGATGCGCATAGATGTTTGTTCTACGTCTGGATATTCTGTCTGTATTATCTATATATACCTATGTATGTAAGCATGTATATATACAATTGTACATATAAAAATAGTATTCTGACCGATACCTGTTTCCCATAGTAAAATCTTTGCTTTCTTTACGGCTAGATGATGCTGTGTGAAATGTCCTTCTATTTATTTTTTGTCTCTTGACATTACGTGAATTACTATTAAAATTATTTACAATGAAAATGAATACTAGGTATACTGTCAATTGCAAGACAAAACAATGTAGCCATGTGTTTTAATTCCGAATGAATCCGTCAGTAAAATAAAAATAAAGCAAAATGTTTAATATTCTGGCAATAGGGCGATCTGACACACCCTGGGCTAGTGTAACCGGAAAAATCCGGTAAAATCTGCAGCAAACCGGTTACATTTGTCGCGTGCGGACACATGTCCAGGAGTTAATAGATTGCAATATGGCTGATGCGCACAGATTAGCGGAGGCGAGTTCATTGCACGGATTTTTATAGAGGCGTTAGCACGCAAAAAAGGTAACAATAATAATATATTTAAATATTACTCATTTGACAGCATCATAAAAATGTTTTAAATTTAGTTTTTTATCTGAATTTTATTTTTATTATTTGATTGATGATTATTTGCTTTCCAAGGCTTGGTTTGTAATTATAATTTTTTGTTTATTATAATAGTTTTTCACAGTGCACCAGCGTAGAACACAGCAAAGCAGAAAAACTTTCTTGTTTTAATTTCCACTAGGTGGTAGATTTTCTTATCAGCAGGAACTTATCTAGGTAAGTACAATTATAGCATCAGACATCCTGTCTTGAATAGTACCTTTTACAGCCTGCGAAATTACATGGCTGACGCGACAAATGATCGAATTCACTAAACTAATAAGTGCTACAGCAACAAATGTTTGGTACCACTGCAATGGCCATGGACAAGCATTAGCATGCTAAATATAGTAGACACCAGCTTACTTTATATTTAAAAATATCCAAATTTTAGTTTCCTAAAATACACAGGCAAATACTTTGGCACATAATTTTTAATATACTTTTAGTATGAAAAATAAATTGAGTAATAAAAAATGTGAGAAATATCAAGATCCTACGTCGAACCAAGGAACGCGATATCGTATCGGCAACCACGAAACTTAAATGGTGTTGGGCAGGACATATCGCCAGGCTAGGTTATGACAGGTGGACAAAGACGTTGAATGAATGAATGAATGAATGAATGAATGAATGAATGAATGAATAACTCTTCATTGTACACACTTAAAATTACATAATACAGAAGAAATTAACTAGTTAATAGGTGTAACAACTGGCGACCTTATCGCTAAAAGCGATCTCTTCCAGGCAACCTTACGGACGCCGGACGATGCCGGTTGACGGATCGGTAGCCGCGAACTAGTAAGGTCGTCCACCAACTCGTTGGGTAGACAATATAATAAAAGTCGCGGGTCGAACTTGGACAAGATTGGCACGAGATCGGGACGAGTTGCGTACAAGAAGAGAGGCCTATGCAGCAGTGGCCCATTACGGGCTGAAGATGATGAAAAATAAAAATTTCGGTTATAACAGCCCCGTAAACATATTTTCTCTTAATCCGGACGTTTAAACTTTATGATGGTAGATTGCGTCGTCCAAACAGCACCTGTTATTCTGCATCGTATTATTTACCAGCAGTCCGGTGAAGTTACATGTTATTACGGTGGTCAGTCACAGTGGAGTAAGCTTGGAGGAGAAAGCATGAGAACTTTAATGGAAAGCAAGCACGTCCCTTCTTTATCTATGAAAAACAACTATAGTTTAATAAACAAAAAGATCTCCTTAGCAGAACGTCGTTTAAACCTCAATATTTAATGCATCGAATGTCTCAAAGTAATATATAGACGCGATAATATAACATAGGCGAACATTATTTCTTACAATCAACTTAGATACCACCGCAGTACCAGATATTCTGCCGCTAAGCAGTAGTGTGTAAACATAACTGTGTTCCGGTTTAAAGGGTACTGCAGCTAGCGAAATTATAGGGCTGTTGAGATTAACCATCTCAAAGTAATGAGCGCCATAGCACCGATGCCCGGACTTTGTTTTACTACTCAAAGTTCTGTGTATCGCTGCAATGGTCATGGACAGGCGTTATCTCTTACAATTAGGAAAGCGTCTCGTTCGTATCATTACAATTGCGTAAAAAAAAATCTGTCTGCTATCATCGTTACAAATAAATAAAGTTCGTAATTAAAGAACTCAAAATATCCAATATCGACGCTAATATTCCAGTACAGTTTGAATTCACCCTAAACTCTGCAATATTTTAATGCTTACTCAGTTTTATGAAAAACTATTTCATATTTTCACGTCAGCATGTATTCCGATGATTGTCACCCCCTTTAGTTTACGCCCTGTTGGTCTAGGGATGAATTTAACAGTTTTTAAGCCTGAACTACCCTTCTATCGTTCGATTAAAAATGATTTATATGAACGTACACAGTGCGTTCAGTTATATGGGTAAGTTAGGTCACTGACGATTTTGTGTATTACTTTATCATGTTGAATAATAAGTTTCACATCATCAGCTATAGGACGTCCACTGCTGGACATAGGCCTCCTCCTGGGGGGGTTTTGCCAATACTCGCCACGCTTGGCAGGGGGGTTGGCAAGTGCAGGTAATTGTGATTGTTCAAGGAAAACGCTGCTGCCCATCTTCCGGATTACATCCCGACTCTTACGACAACCACGGGCAGAGAGGGTGCGGCACTATTCTTACGCCAGCACCACCACGGTAAAAGTAAGTTCACACGGCAACGGCAGTATCTGAAGATCCCTAAAAAGCTCCACGCATAGGACGTCGAATAGAAACCAAAGACAAATGTTATTCAGGATAGATGCAGTATTACGTGAAATCAAATTAATCCTACTTATTTCGAGATATCAACACTGTATTACCAACGCTACAAAGGAATCGTGTTGATTGACACCAGGTGGCGATTCGAGTGAATTACAACCGAACAGGCAAACCGCGCCAAAATTAATGCCCTGGCTGGACACAGTCCAGGACTGCAGTGAATTGTACAGGCTTAATTAGCTGAAAACAGCAAGATTGCTTCATATACGTAGATATTAAAAATAATAAGTTCTCGTGGCGTAATACTAAGCTTGACGCCCCAAAAAAGTGCACCAAAATTATTAAACTTTATATAGAAAAAATAAGCTTCCCTCAAAGTAGCTTGTTAGTTTTGTAGTGATGATAAACACAGTGGTTAACGCGGTCGGTTTACACGCCGAGCGTGAGTTCAAACCTGAACAATGAGCTTGTGCTGCCGGTGAAGGGAAACATCGTGAAGACCTAGCTTGGTGGAAGGGTACTTTGCTACCACCCTCAAGTTGAAAATCTGTCGCCAATCACCTAACGGTGTGTTCCGACAGCCTCACTTGAGAGCCAGTTCCATTCCAGGCTAGTTTACCATCTTCGAGCATACCGTCACTTAACATCAGGTGAGCTGTGGTCAAACCACTAGCTTGTCAACCACTAAAAAAGCTACTAATGTGAGATAGTTTAGAACTTTCAAGTTCGAACATGAGCCGAATCGGTCAAAAAAGTGTTGGCCCCGTGAACCCAAACCCAAGTGGTCAAACGATTTGGGTCAAAATCAAAAATCTACCTTTGAGCAAAATCGATTGTACCCTTAAATCTAAATAGAGAGATAAGATTAAATGAGTGACTCTCTAATAATGTATATACCTACGTATATCAATCTACCGACGCGTGGATATGATTCGACGATATACGTATATGATGCGTATATGAACTATATGAAGATATACCTTTTTTTTATGTAACAGTAATGAGACGAACGAGACGCTTTCCTGATTTTAAGAGATAACGCCTGTCTATGACCATTGTAGCGATACACAGAACTTTGAGTAGTAAAACAAATTCCAGGGCATCGCTGCCTTTTCGCTCATTACTTTGAGACTAGATGGTTAGTCTCAATAGCCCTGTAATTTCGCTAGCTGCAGTACCCTTCAAACCGGAACATAGTAATGTTAACACACTACTGCTTAGCGGTAGAATATCTGGTACTGCGGTGGTACGTAGCTATATAGACGACCTCCTGCTAAGGAAATCTACCACCAAGTAAAAATGTTTTTTTTTTTAACGCTGACAGGCTAGGTGTTTGACCACAACTCACCTAATGTTAAGTGACGGTGTGGTCGAAGATGGTAAAGCACACCCAGCCTGGAATAGAATATTATATATATGATGAATGATATATTATGTATATGATACGTATATGAAGATATACTTACGTATATGGTATATGATATGACGCGACGCGACGTGAAATTAGTCTTATTTTAAAGTCAGACAATTTTTTTTAACTTGTGATTTTTCGATCTTTTAACGTGTCAACACTGCTTAGTAATTTCTGTATATCAAAAAGTGCATTCATTACCATCGAAATAATGAAAGCATTAAATTTATATGAATACCTAATGGATACGAGGTGTAAATTCATTCATGAACGAATGACAGACCAAATGAAATCCGCTGTAACACCAAATTTTAAATTATGTTAATGATGTAGAGTGAGTGCACTTTGATGGAAATAATAATCATTATATGGGTTTTCATTATTGAAATATCACAAATAATCTGAAGTAATAAGGTTTATTTTTCTGAACAGAATACAATGCCTCAAAATACATTTATTTTTGAGGCATTGTTTTCTGTTGTGCCATGCTGTTAATAGCTGTTAATAAACATGACTTTGAGAGTTTTTTTACTGTTGACGGCTGGGTGTTTGACCACAGCTCACCTGATGTTAAGTGACGGTGTAGTCGAAGATGGTAAGCACATCTAGCATGGAATCGAACTGGCTCTCAAGTGAGGCTGCTAGAACACACTGTTAGATGCTTGGATTTAATTTAGCAGTAAGCTATTGGTGTGCTTTGAAATGTTAAATTTGTCACCATCGAATGTCTTAAAGAAATGAACGGCAAAACAGTCATACCCTGACTTTTGATTTGATACTCAAAGTTCTGGGTAATGGTCATGGTCAGGAGTTATCTCTTGCAATCAAGAAAGCGTTACAATCGTCTCATTACTAATCTAATAAATAACAGTAATAAATATCGTAGGACATTTCAACCAGCGCCATCTAGCCTCAAACTAAGTAAAACTTGTTTTATGGGAACCAGATAACTGATAGAATACTTATATACATTTTTTTGTTGTAAATACACACATAATAAGAGATACATATCTCAGCGTATTAGCAAGCTGAAATGGCAATGGGCTGGACATATCTGTCGCAGAACCGATAACCAGTGGGGTAGACATGTTATAGAGTGGAGACCGCGAATTGGCAAACGTAGCGTAGGACGCCCTAAGACTCGATGGAGTGACGATTTACGTAGGACAGCTGGCAGTGGATGGAAACGAAAAGCCGAAGATCGTGCTGAGTGGCGTGTCTTGGGAGATGTCCAGCAGTGGACTTCGATAGACTGATGATGATGAATATAGAACACTCGGACGCAGAACAAACATTAATCGTAATATAAATGTTTGTCCTGGATGGGAGTCAAATCCACACCCTAAAGCTCTTGAAGCAGATTATCTACCAAATGAGCTAACAGAGCTTTAGCTACGTTTACATTAAAAAAATATTGAAAGTACGTGTTTGACCACAGCTTATCTGATGTTAAATAATGGTGTAGTCGAAGATGGTAAACTTTCTCTAGAAAAAGAACTGGTAGGTTAAACTGAGGCTGACGGAAGACACCGTTAGAAGCTTAGCGGAAAATTCGTGCTCAAATCTAATCGATATAAGTCTGTGAAAAAAAAACATGATGGAATTATCCTTTTTGCTTATACCGACTTTCTTTCGTACCTACGATATTGAAAAAGACTTCAATAGTTTTGCAAAAAGCTATTATCAAACTGCTAGCGCCATCTAGCGGTTAAGGACCGTTATCTTCATTTTGGCTAAAAAGTAAATCTTCTTTTTTAACTTAGGGCATTTATTTTTCTGAATTTTATGAGCTTTGACGGGATCAAGTAAAAATCTTATAATACCCTTTAGGTATTATACGAAACTTGTGTCTTTTATTTGTAAAGTGCCAATTTACGTACGGTAAAATGATTTTATGTGTTGTAATATGACTATTCGTGTTACTTCCAAAACTCCATCGAAGCTTTTTATATGTTTAATTGGCTAGCTGTTTGACCACAGCTCACCTGATGTTAAGTGACAATATGGTTAAAGATGGTTAACACACTGGAATGGAACTGGCTCTCAAGTAAGACTGCCGGAATACAACGTTTGGTGCTTGGCGACAGATTTTCAACTTGAGTAATAGAAAGTACCCTACCACTACTATTATGGTTTCCTCACGCTCAATGTTGGGGTTTGAACTTACGCTCTTCGGCGTGTGAACCAACCGTGCTATCATCGCTACAAAAGGTTGCTAGTGAATCGGTTTATAATAATCGGTCCAGACCGCATCAGGCGAGATGGAAAAAACGCGGCTTGCGTTTTTCTTTTTTTATAAAAAAAAAAAAAAATAGAAATGAGTTATTCGGTACGTTGATTAATAGGTACTGAACAAGTCTCTATTAGTTAGGACTTATTATAGTTCTGCAAACAATCAGTAGCTGCTAATTTGTGGACAAAAGTTCAAAAATCTCAGCTAATTTGTGGACAAATCAAATTTATTTGTCCATGTTCTTCTATTGACTTTGACTCCATTTTATTTGTGCTTCATTCTATTTAATGGTGAATCAGAAATCCTTGAGGCGAATACTAACCACTTTATCTGTAAAGTAGCAGAGCGCGCCACAATAGCATTTTTAGAATAAAAACTGAAGTGACAAAGGTTTTGTTTTTTATTGTTTTATTTTGCCAACTTCGCTTATAAGTTTGTGTTTTCATGAGTAATCTTAATTTGTGGATGAGGAGTCAAAATACTCACGCAGTGGTGATCTGATATCAAGAGTAAGCAGTAGTGTGAAGTTTTGTCAAAGAGGTAGAGATTTTGTAAAGGATAAACAACAAAAGACTGCCTTTTAAAATAAAAAAGTTATACGGATATCTTACAATAAAGGTTAGTTGTTCTCCTTTAAAATGTTTTAAGTAAGAAATGTAACCTAAGTACTTAATGATTTAAAATATTTCTATAGTACAAGCTTTCATTAGTTAGGGCTAGGTGGCGTTACATGAAATGTCCTGTGACAAAAAAAATGGTTCCATAAATCCTAAAATAAAGTTATGTTTGTGTTGTTGTATGTTTTGTATTATTTTGTATACAATATGGCTGAAACTTTTGCAATGTGGTTTTTGAAATAAGTTAAGTGGAGTAATAACCATTCCAGGCTAGGTAGGTGTGCTTTACCATCTTCGAACACACGGTCACTTAACATCAGGTAAGCTGTGGTCAAACATATAGACTGCCAACCATTAAAAAAAAACTGTACTTATGTGAGTGATTATTTTTTCATACATTATTCTTATTTTAATTCTTTGATCTGCAGTGTGTTTATTATGTATCTTCAAAGTGCAATTATTTACCTTTTTTCTGTTTCCTGTAAAAAATCATTCATGCAATTTTGGGATTCAATTTACGAGTCCATCCCATAGACTAAATATTTGAGGTACGTAAAGCGAATTTAATTGTTATTATTACGGCTACTCATAAACCTTTTTTTTACACGGGCCGCTATTGAAATTAAAAAAAATATTATTATGTCAATGACATAAGCAAAAAAAAAAGAATTACACTTATTAAACGTTTGCAGTAATTAAAAAATCGTATTTTCTTTTTTTAATGTAACTTTTGAAATATCCGTAAAATAAACAAATATCTTTATTTTTTTAAACTATCACTATTAAACTTAAATTTAAAAAAAAAAAAATGTGCTACACTCGTTTTTTTTTCTGTTGCGACATCGAGAAAAACGACAAATCTACAAACGTATCACAAAAACAATTACGAAACAGAACGTTAGCTCGTTAAAATTTTTATTTTACCGGTCATATCAATTTTATTACCCGTATACGGCGAATCTTACAAAGCTTTCCACTCGGCCTAAACGCCAATAAACCCAAAAACACCTTCGGTTGCACAAACCAGCGCTTATAGCAAAACCACGACGTAAACCCGACTTTATATACGCAAACCATTACCAAATTGCAAACGTTTAAACCACACGCGCAAACTTCTGTCACGGTACGATATAACCCGATCCTAAACTCGCGATAAACCAGCTTTACGAACCTCCGAACAAAGAGCCGTTAAAACCTCGCGAGAATTACGCGAATCGTATTTTAGTAGGACTGTGTCTGCAAGTCCGTGATCAAATGAACGCTCTCCGAGTGTCAACCCCGTGGTCTCGAGCCCTCCATTCTTACGTCACCTCACCCCATACGAATTACGCCATCTCATTGGCTAGTTCGCTTTCGCGCGCTTTCTAGCTTCGAAAATCAAAATCAACACATCCTCTCTTTCGCTTCCACCAAGGGTTGGAACGTTCGAAACGGAACGAGAAAACTGCATATTGCTTATAGCTGTTGTAACGTGATGTAACCAGTTCGAAATGAGACAACAATACGGTGTGACAATGGGAGGGAAAGAGAAAGTGTCGGCGTGTCGACAATGATTGTAGTGGTCGAGTGCGAAGGGAACGTGCTACCGTGCGTTCCACTATTTATAATCAAATGGATTGTGAATGTGTGCGCGCGTGCTTACGTTATGCACCGCACCACTACATGGAAGGGAGTCAGGCGAGGCAATGATGTGCACGAAGTAATCCCTTATTACACGTTTCGCTTCCGCGCTGGCCGCACGTGCACTAGTTGTCGTACAAGCGACCTCTTTTGTCGTACGGCATGCGAAGTGTCAGTCTGTTTACATCGGATCGCAGCGATGCATAGTGCGTTAGTTAGCGCGATTGTGTCATCGACCGAGAGCCGGTCACTAAATCCCGAGTGAATTATTGCGGACAATAATCGTCAGTTCGGCAAAAAACTTTTTGTGAACTTGTGATTTATCGAACTCTCCCGTGATCTCAGAAGCGCCAAATCGAACTTATAATTCCAGACTTGCTGTGCCATTTGAAGTGTCAAAGTGAACTTTTTGAGTCATTTTACAACAAAAAACTTTTGTACGACTTTTTGACTAAAAAGAAAAAATATCCAAAAATTTTGTCACTCAGACAAATTTTCTCTGGAATCGAAGAAATCTTGAAAACAAAATTGAAATTGAAGACGTTTCTGAATAAATAAAAAAAACTTCAAGATTTGATAAACGAAACTCGAAGGTGATAAAACAAAGACGAGGGCTATAATTTCAAAAGGGCACAGAGCCTTTATGCATACAAAACAAACTGCTATCTGTGCACGCTTCTTCCGGAGGAAAAGACGTTGCGAGAGACAAAGATGGCTATAGCGTTCAACTTGCCAAGCGAGCGAGAGGCAACAGAGGAGAACTTTTCACGGCTGAACCGGCTCCTAGCCGAGCTTTACGAGGTTCTGTGCCACATATTGGTGTCCCGGCAGCCTGGCCATGAAGTCCAGGACAATCGCCGAGGTGAGTGCCCTCGCCAGCCTAACCAAACACCACCTTACCACTTAAGATGCAATTCGACATACATCGTTAACCTTGTGATGGTAGTGGCCATCATTAAAGTGTCTCTCGCTTCGTCCCTCTTCAATACCATCAGATAAAAGAAGACTTAGATAAGTATTGTTAACAGTGAACTGCAAAGCAGATCTGGACTGTTGTTAAGTATTTGTAAGTCCATTCGTGTTTTTTTTTCTTTTGTATTCGGCAAAGAGATGTTGTGTCAAACTGCACCTAAATTGATAATGGTGGTTAACCGGAATATATTCAGCGGTTACCCCTCGATATATTTCGGTTTTGCATTTCTAACATGATTCAGCTTTTTCCATGAATTTTGCTTTTCGTCTCTTAAAGTGAAGTTCGACAAAACGCCTCAAATATGAATCTCAAAAATAATCAGAATATTTTTTCTGTTCATGAGAATTATTTATTAAGTGCTTCTCTGATGTCAAGTTTTCGATAAGTGACAAGTTACTCCAAACCAGTGGTTACTTAACTATGTAAGTAACTTAAGTAACAATGCATTTTGTGAAATAATTATTTTTAATAATAGCATCACTTACAATTTTAGTATTGTTAAGTTTTTAATTACATTTCCATTTGATCTCTTATTTTTGTTTATCAATTTTAGAATCAATATAATTTACCTAAGCTTAGTTTAATTTATTACAATTACCTACATATTTTTGATATTTTCCATTATAGTTAGGTAATAGTTTAGTGTTTAAAATTATTAGTTTTCGTATGGATCTCAAATTGTATTTTAGTTCCAAATATTTTTTACGGTCACAATGACTTATGAATTCTTGATAATTTCAATTTCATTTGATTGGACACCAAATATTAGTTAAAATTTAACATCAAATAAAAATTTAAAATTTATTAACGACTGATTAATAAAGTCGTCTTTTTCACGTTCTTTAGTTAAAATCTATTTTATGAAAAATATAAACTGTAAATAGAATAATTTAGCTATAATTTGGTGAATTAAATTTTGTTACGACACAATTCAAATTTATTTCATCATTTTGTTTTGTTACATAAAAAAGTGTAAAATAAAAAGTTTTCCTGATAATAAAATGTACATTGCTATTGAAGAAGTGAGCGGTATTTCTAACAGGCCTGTAAATATTGCTTTTAGAAGTTTGTGATTTGAATAAGCATTTTCTTGATTTATAATTTAATACATACAGTATAGATAAGTGAAACATGTAACCATAATTATACATTTCCTTATAATAAACTGGATTGTGTTTAAATAGTCATAAATATCCCCAATATTTAATAGAGGGAAACTGAAATAAATATTATTATCTAAAATTTGACATTTCGTTTATTTTATTGTTCGAAACCTGTAAAGTACTACTGTAGGAATTAATACTACTACAAATTAGTACCAACTTAGTACAAACTTAGATTTCTGTGTAGTAAGTCGCGAGTGAATCGGTTTCTTCTAGGCGAGCGTGCTCCTCCATAGACCGCATCTTCACTTAACATCAGGCGAGATGGTGGTCGAACGCAAGCCTATCTAAAATAAAAATAAAATTTACATAAACGTTTTAATTTTTTTCAAATTTGAGCTTTTCGTGTTTTGCATCGGATTTATTTAGACTATTTCATTTTAATTAATTAAAGTCATTCTATAGTTATTTTTAATCCCTGAACATTACTGTTGGTATATTTAAAATACACAACTACATATGGGCTTTTCATTTATTACGTACCTAATACGATTTTTGACAGTTTTTGACCCCCTCCCTATGTAAGAAAAAATAAGAATAGCCCTCCCCCCTGCTTAATATTTATAACGTCAGAATCTAAAGGAAAAAATTCATACATATAATAAACTTTGGTTTTGTTTTAAAGTTTTTTTTATCGCCTCTACACTCGCGCTTTTCAAAGTATAATGCTTGTTACTGTTCTGTTGTATAATCATAAAATAACTTTGCGCATTTTCATAATCTTACGTAAGAAATATCGAGGCCCCTTTCACCCCCTTGTAAGAAAAAATAAGACATGGTCAACCCCCATAATTAAATAAATTAACCCCCTAAATTGTCTTACGTTATAAATGAATGGCTCCATACCAACAAACTATACAATCTAACGTACTATACAAAAACAAACTGATAGTATACTCGAAGACTGAAAGTCGAGACAATTCAAAATTAAATGTCCAAGATAAGTCTGCAACGTGTCCAATTTGTTTGCGTCATTGCCACATTAAATGGCAATGCTTTGGACCTAATAAACACGTACATTGATCCCAGAAACTAATATAACAAGGTATTTAGTTCTAAATATCATAATTATTTCTTACTAGATAGTTTTTTCAACATCGTAGTGAATAATATTCAGTGAATTTTCGAAATTATTAATAACGCGTTGTTTAAAATTGAATTTTAATAGCGTTGACAATTTAGTGATTAGCGATTTCGGTTCAAATACCGAAAGACGTGTGTTCAAATCTCAACTACGAACTTGAGCTACCAGAGAAGGAAAACGTGAGAAATATAGAACAAAGTGGTGCGATACTTTCTAGTCCTCAATTAGCTAGTTACCATCCTGGAGTTAAAAAAAACTGCCGTCACGGTGTATTCCGGCAACCTCACTAGAGAGCTTTGGAGAGAGTAAGTGTGCCATCTTCGACCACATCAACGTCAAAAATAGGTGAGATGTGGTCAAATCCTAGTCTGTAAACCATAATTTAATTACCAAGGAAAGATAACGCTTAGGTATTAATTTTATTTGTTAAGCATTGTACTTATTAAACTGCAAATGTTTAATAACACAATGTTAAAAATAGGCAAGCTAAATGCGCGCACACACACTGCTAAGTCATAAACTGTGTTTGTTCGTACGGGTCGTCAATCAAACCAAAATATCCTTGTGTTTACGTACACTAATGTCAGAAGGGAAATGGAGTTAGGGAGGGCTGTTGTAAGGAACGAACCTTTTTTTGGTAGTAAATTTTATTTTACAGTCAAAAAATTTAGTTTTGACAGAATTATCTTTTGTTCAACACTATGAGACTAAAACTTTGAAACTGATTTCAATTACTCAAGCCATATTATTTATATCGCTATAGATTACATAAAATAAATAAAATAAAGTACTACGTACAATCAATAGCTAAAGCGAAAGAAGAATATAATAAAAATCATAAAGAGAAATAGAAGTGTACACCTAAAATTAAAAAAATATATTTAAGAATAACAACGTTCATTTAAAAATAAAAACGTTCATATAAAAATAATTTTTTTTTTTTTTAAATAATACGTTAATTTAAAAATAAAGAAACGTTTATTTTAAAATATAATGTAAAGGGTGTTTACTTCACTTTAAAAAAAAATACTGTAAATTTGCTTTAAAAAAATACTATTAAGTGTAGAACAGTACAGAAAGTAAGTAAAAAGTATATAAATAGAAGTACAGAAGTCAAACTTTTTATTATATTTATACAATAATGTTTTTATACGTATAAAATCTAGAGCTAGCAAATAAGTTCGCGAGAATTACGTATAACGTAAAAAAAAGGAATGTCAATTTGGAGAACGTTGGCTCAGAGTAAAAAAAAACTGTTTTTTTTTTTAAATGCATTCGATTATTATTTACGTACCATCGTAATTCTCGCATATCTATATTAATTTTTGATTGCCCTGTTAGCTAATTTGGTAGTAGATTTGCTTCCGGAGCTTTGGGGCGTGCATTCGAATCCCACCTATATCAAAATTGGACGTGATATACATAAACATTTGTTACGTCCAAACAAGCTTTATTAAGACAAAGCCAAAAAAAAATACAGTCAGTGACACCCGGGATTATGTAAAGATTCTAACAATATCAAACATCTAAATCTATCCAGGCATTTAAAAGTTATGGTGGAATAAAAAACTTATATACATGCATGAACCCTGAACACATTACAATCAGTTGAGCAGTCGTTTAAAAATAAAAAATAAACCTAATTCCCTACAAACTTCACTTGGTTTGCTAGAGGGCGCTGTAAAAAATGTCTTCTAAAATTTGCAACGACAATGAAGTATAAAACAAAAGATTTTATTTAAGTAACAAGAGACAACAAACTTGAACTAGTTATGTTAAGAACTATCGACGGTAAACTTAGCACGATCAAGATCGTAGTAGGTACTGGTCACGACTCTTTAGTATATTGCCAGACATACGTTATAGAAATTGAGCGTGGGTTGCCATAGCGTGAATTTTGACACGGTTTTTTTTATAAATGATAGAGGGATAAGCAAGGCTCATCAGTAGAGTTGACGGTGCGTATCGCTCTATTTGGAGCAGCGGCACGCAACATGCGGCCCGTAAACTATTTTGTAAATAAAAGTTTTTTTAATATAAGGACTTCCTTATTGTTACTCGGATCCCTTAGATAATTAATCTTCCTTATTGTTACTTTGATCTCTCGTTAGACTTATAAAATCAGTATAATATCTTATAAGCTGGTTACTAAACCTATTAGAAATGTATATTAAGGAAGATTATTAATCTTCCTTATTGTTACTCGGATCTCTTGTTAGACTTATAATACCAGTATAATATCTTATACGCTATGTAACAAATTTGGGTAAAAATTTAAATATATTTAAATTCTAGTGTTAGTCTTAAATTTTTATTTGCCGTGTTGGTGCCGGCATAGGAATAGTACCCCACCCTCTCTACCCGTGGTTGCCGTAAGAGTCGGCTATAGGGATGTAATCCGGAAGATGGGCAGCAGCGTCTTCCTTGAGCAATCACACCTAACTGCGCTCGCCAACCCGCCTGCCAACCGTGGCGAGTATTGGCAAACCAAAGCCTATGTCCAGCAGTGGACGTCCTATGGCTGATGATGTGATGTGAAATTCTAGTAGTCTAAATAACCATATAGCTTTATTGACACGCATAAAAATTTAAAAAGGTTTAAAATTTTTAAATAAAATTACCGCTATTCGCTCACAACTTAGGCACAAAGCAATGGCAATGGACTCAATTGCAACTCAATACGCTTGAAAGCGAAAAGCGTACGCATCGCGAGGAAGGAAATCGAAAATAACATAACGTGTCATGACATAAGGTTACTAACAATAAAATATTTATTTATAGGTATCAGTATACTAGCGGGAATTGTACAAATTCTGTCAAAAGCTTGCTTGTGAATATAAGTATACATACTGCTATATAGTTAAAAAATATATGGTTAAAGTATCCTATATTACTCCTTACTGGACGTGAAAGTCCCATCAAAAATGACCCAGCTATTTCGGAGATTAACCAGAACAAACAAACAGAAACTTTAAAAGTTGGTGTTTTGGTAAATGTACAATAGGGTGTCCCTTAAATGACAAAAAAAATATTTTTTTGGAAATTCGAAATGCATACCCTCTACATTTTTTATAAATGCTAAAACATGCTCAAATATAAAATTGCACCTTTCTAGCTTGATTGTAACCCGTGCCGACTGAGCCACCAAGTTTATCAAAAATCGTGTTTTGGCCTGATATTTCGATGTGCTATAAAACTAACATAAATGCAATGAAAATTAAGGGAATAAGAGTTTAAATAAAATAAGTTGTTAACATAAAATAAACACATAAAATAATAACAATAAGCCAGGGTAACTTCTTTTTAGCGTAGTGTTTGTTACAGTTCGGATACAAACTTCTATGTTCTTGGACACAACGCAACAAGAACTGTTTTTGCTCCTCTTCAGCCGTGAAAAGTCTGTTAAAGTGTTGCATTAATTTGACAGCTCTTTCGGCAGTGGCATTTACAACCTTTAAACGACTTATTCTTCTTTTAGCTTTCAAGAAAGCCTTGTAGAACTTTTTTCTCCTTCGCAATCATTCTGCAGATTTTGAAGACAGTTTTTAGGACCAACGACGACAAGCAAAATGCAAGAATTGTTATGTCGCAGCACATTATTTGGACTTTATTATGAAGGTCCTATTCAGAGAAAGCAGTTCATATGACTTTAGCTTGATGTTTACTAGAACTGTCTAGTTTTGGCACTGCAAGAAGTGGTTCTCTATCCTCAAATGAATCAATAATTGGCTGGCGTTCTTCTTTTGAACTTCCTACATCCAATCCGGGTAATGGCTTTCCATCCCATCCCATGGACTGTACCTACGTCAGGTATATTGTTCTGAAAGTCAGTTTTTATTGCCTCTGCCCTGGATTTTCTCACCTGAGTACGAATTCGCTGAATCCAGGATTTAATAATAGGAAAATTATCGCTGCTCAGACAAATTTCTTTTACAACGGCATGAAAAAGGTATACTGAGTTTCTTATGCATATTTCACTGGCATCGATCTAAAACTGCGACAAGTTTAGGACGAGATTTTTTCTAACTTTTTGAACTTTTTTGAGGGCATCCCGGCCGACCAGGCTCTCTCTATTTCTTTAAAAATACTTTGTCTTCCTCTATTTTAATTCTCTCAAAGGTAGCTTAGCATGTGCAATATCAAATAAGTAATCGAGGTCTATTTTAAAATTATTTTCATGGTTCTTGAATGTGACCCGAGTTTCCTCAATAATTTTTTTGCAGTTTTCTCCAAATTGATATAAATCAAGAAGTATCTTCACATAGTTAGGAAATACCTTTGTGAACATTATTTTTCCAAAAATATAATGTACTAATGTCCCTAATAACAAGATTTGCACTTTCACTAACAATTAACTTGACTTCGCGAATATTGTAAGCAAGAGCAAGAACTTGTTGGTTAAATAGTAATTTTGTATCATTTATTTGATGGCTAGGCAGTCCGATTAGGAAAATATTTTTATTATCACTCCGTAATTCCATCGACATAATTATTCATATAGTAAATAATAGCGCGCGCGTTAATAGTCTTAAAAATCACATATACAATGGCAAATGAAACGCGTAGATACAGGTCGCTGCGCCAGTACTCGCGCAACTTGTATGGAGAAATTTCAATCGCAAGTCGGCACGGATTATCGTTTATAAAACGGGCTAATATTTTTTTCTATTCTATATTGGGTCGAAACTTTTAAGAAGGTATGCGTAAAAATATATTGAACTTGAAATATAAGGGACACCCTAATGTACAATGTATACTTGCATATGCATATGCAATTAGTAAAAAGCTGTTATTTTGTTATTTCTGTTTGTATTATAATTGTGTCACTTATATTTATAATTTTGATAATATTGCATTCAACTCATTGCACAAAGTGAGTGGAATACAATAGCCGGCATTTTCTCAAACAAACGACGTTATTTACGAATATTTAATCCTACTAGCGCCATCTATAAGCGGTTAGTGGGAATAGATAGAGAGTACTACCACTACACACCGCCAGATGTCATCAAATTAAATAGTAATGACCGTTGAAGTTCTCTGACACTTGACGACATCTTGTACATAGCACGTCAGTTAGACGATTTTCCATACAAAATTACCATTAATTATTTTACTTTATTTTATAGCTGTTCTTTTGAGTTTTTCTATTATTTTTCCTTTTAAATCTTGCCTGAACTACAGCGAAGAAAACAAAAAACAATATATTCAAATCAGTCAAGCCGTTTTTGAGTTTCAGCGATTTTTATATATAAGAAGAAAGAAAATTTGTATGGTGATAGGGTACTTTCCAGTATTCGGCCGGCTAAAGGCAGCTGCCACCCTCAATTTAAAAAAACTGCCGTCAAGCACCTAACGGTGTGTATGGGCAACCTCACATGAGAATCTGTTCTCATTCCAGGTTAGGTCTTATCATCTTAGACCACACTTACCATTAGCTTAGCTGTGGTCGCCTATAAAAAAAAAACCCCTTTAACAGGAGTTTTGGCGGGAACTCAGAAAGAGTCGTGTCGCCCCATTGTATATTTCTCAAAACTGGTGTTTTTTCGAGTGTTTATGTATAAAAATAGTGGTGTTTTATTCATAGAGTGCCCAATTACAAGCGCGAGTGTGGGAAAGTAATATAATGTAGTGAAACATGACTTCGTCTTGCTTCCAAAACTCCATCGAAGTTTATAGTAAAGTCGCCACTACTTTACTAAAGCATGACTAGATTTGACTGGCACGGACTGGACTTGGCCAAGACTGGACTTTGACTATAAAGACAAAGAAGCTGAAAACTGAAGACTGCACACAAAATACAGAAACATTGAAACTGGCAGAATGCATAGAGTGCAATGCCAAGAAGAAAGAAGAAAAAAAACCTTTAACAGTATGTCATTTAGATTACGATTGAACAGTAAAGAGACGCTTCACTGACTCCAATAGTTGAAACGGTTTTTGTCAAAGTAACAATAGAAGCTTTTCATTGTCAGAAAGTAAATTTTGTTCAAAAATCAAAAAACCTTTCACAAGACAAAAAAAACCGCCCAAGTGCGAGTCGGGCAAGCGCACGAAGGGTTCCGTACCATTATCTATAAAAACGGCAAAAAAAAATCATATCTGTTGTATGGGCCCCTTAAATATTTATTTTATACTGTTTTTTAGTATTTGTTGTTATAGCGGCAACAGAAATACATCATCTGTGAAAATTTCAACTGTCTAACTATCACGTTCATGAGATACAGCCTGGTGACAGACAGACAGACAGACAGACGGACGGACAGCGAAGTCTTAGTAATAGGGCCCGTTTTACCCTTTGGGTACGGAATCCTAAAAACTGATAGATTTAAGTTTTGACCTGTTAGCTCATTTATTAGTAACTGTGCTTCATAAGCTATAGAGTGTGCGATCAATCCAGACAGTATTTTTTTTAAAACAAACAAATACGGCTGAACGGATTCGGATGAAATTTGACACACATATGTATATGTAGTTTATTACCTGGATTACTTAATACTTTTTATATCACAAAAACTACTATATACAATTATACATGTGAAAATTTATATGTTTGGATATTGTTGCTTAATCACGCAAAAACGGCTAAACAGATTTGGATGAAATTGTATTAACTAGAGTCTATGTAATACCTTTAGGTAAACGAGCAATTCTTGTATATGTGTACATATATATTTTCTGAATCTGGGAAACGGCTCCAACGATTTTCATGAAATTTAGTATGCCCCCTGCATACTAAATTTCAGGGGCAATAAATCGATCTAGCTAGGTTTCATTTTTAGAAAACGTCGTTTTATCCGTGTTTTCAACCGATCAAAGCTCGGTCATCCAGGTACTACTTTTTATACCGGAAAATGTTAGGTTACCAAAGATTAAGGCATTTCTTTGAGAGGATAAGATAATTATGAAATATTCGTAAATTCTGCAAATTGAACAAACATTTTCTCTGTAAATTTATATAGCAAGAAAAAAAAATATCAGTCGAACATATAACCTCCTCCTTTTTTAAAGTCGGAGTAGAAAAGCTCGTCGCTTATAACTTTTTATAAACGACGTGCTTTCTATGATCAACAAATCACACAAAACTAGTTTAAAATTATTCAAATAAAAATAATTTTTACTCGCTTGACATTAACACTAAACGAATTATGGTTAAGAAAAGCCGCATTAACCTGTTGTATGTTCATAACAAAACTTAACCATTGTTAAATATATTAAAAATTATAAAGGAATCATTTCATGGTCCATTAAAGTTGAATTAAAATCTGGACTGGAGCAAGGGGCATCTTATTATAGCCGTAACTATGTCACTTATTATGTATGGTTCAATCTTAATAAAAGCAAGTGTCTATATCATTTTAAGAATAACTATTGTATGACCCAATTAAATAAACGTAGAACTTGCAACGTTTTTTGTAACTATGATAGCTCGGTAGTTAGCGTGGTCGGTTTGCATGCCCAATGGTGTGGGTTCAAACCCCAACAATGATCTTGAGCTGAAGGAAAACATTGTGAGGAAACGTGAGATACTTTTTACAGCCCTCAAGTTAATAGCCGCTAAGCATCTAACGATGTGTTCCGGTAGCCTCACTTGAGTGCTAGTTCCATTCTAGACAACGTGTGTATACTATCTTCGACCACACCGTTAATTAACCACATACCTAATCTATAAACACATGTTCTTTATGGACTCTTAAACAGCGAAACCAATTTTGATGAAACTCTCGGCCGAGTGCGTGATCCTGTTAGGTTTGGTAGCGGTTGAATCAACATATTTTTTTCTTTTTCTTTTTTCTTTCTTAAGTGCTTCCGCCCAATTCCGGGGAGAGCCGCTAGTTTAACTATAGATGGCTGTATAAAGGCTGGATACTCAAAGTTCACCACATCTCATGCCTTCTAAAATAAAACAAATAGAGTAAGTAGTTTCAATTCTACTTTATTCTGACATACAAACTATCCAGAGCAATCTTCCGCTACCGGTTTTCAACGTCGATAGTATCTTAAACTTTTAAAGCTAACTCCATCGCAATAAATTATCATTCGTTCCGAACCCACAAAAAGTGGAAAAAAAAGACACAAAATATACCAAATCGGGCATAGAGGCAGGCTCTTACAAAACCCTATTGAACTTGTCTGGACTTGTTCAGAAAAAAATGCGTAAGGGTTAATCGCATTAGGACAAATATCGGTGCGTTGCGACAACCAATTAATAATAATTGTATCAAAGTAATTGTTGAATTTCATTTCTATTGGGTATTCCAAAATCTGTAAAATTATTATTATTATAATTTTTTTTTGTAATGGAATAGTGTTACTGCTTCTATCGTCTGTTTTTGGTCAATAATCTGTTTTTCATTCCTAATATGCTTGGAAGGGAACGCTTTTAGCGATCTACCTGCCAGTTGTGCTACGAGTTCATAGGGTTTTTTTTTGTTTTCTGTACATTGTAACATTTATGTGACGAACTTTGATGTTAGTTGTGTTTTGTATATATAATAAGTGAGTATTTACAAAAGGAAAGTATATACATAAGTATTTTATCAGTTAACTGGTTCCCATAGCTTTGCTTAGTTTGAGGATAGATGGCGTTATGTAAAAATTTTAAACGACGATATTTATTTATACTTACAATATTTAATTATTTTATGTTTTTTTTTTTTTTTAATTTCTAGTATATATAAAACTAAGTTTCTATCAATTTGCACAAATTTAAAATTTGTGTAATTATTTTAATTAAAATTAAAACGAATAGATTTTGCATAATAATTTAAAAACATAAAAAGCATAGCGTATGCTAATAGAAAAGTAAAAGTATAGTAGGTATTTCATGTACGATTAATTCCCGACGAGAGACATAAAACATAAACTTTAAGTTGTTGTAATCAGGGCGAGCGAAGCGAGCCCTAACACTATTCAACAACCTGAGCATTTTTGTGGTACACTTTACTGAAAAACCATTACGCCTATAGATTTGTGCTTTAACATAGTAAATTAACTTCAGATCTAGATGTGTTATCTATAAAAAAAATGTACTTTAACAACTTTGTACTACTAACGCCATCTGTTAGAAAACTAACGAGTTAACATCATTGCAACAGAACTAAACTCAATATTCAAATATAGTCGTAGTTAATCTACTTAATGCTAGAAGATACCACTAGAATCAGGTTGTAAAATAACAACTGTCTTAAAAATTATTACCCGTTAGAAAAACTACGCGAGCCCTCACAAAGCTCAGCTTTTTGGTAGTAAATTATGTTGATGAAAAGATTACTTTGATATTATTACATCTTTCATTAAGTGTAAGAGCAGTTTGTCGCATCGCGTTCTTCGTATTATATCGCGTTTGTCGTAACTTATGTCAGCCTATCGTAGTGCATTCATACCCTAAACAGAATAAATGAGCACCTGTTTCTTCTACACCTGTGGAATATATTATTACTTTTATTTCTATACCGTTTCGGGGACTGATCCTGCCGGACTTTTTTCGTTTTGGGAACATTTAAGGATCATTTTAGTGCTGTTTTTATTTTTAGTGCGGGATTGGCGAGATTTATGGCAAAAGGGTAGACTGGTTTTTGTCTAATTTTACTACTTTTTTTCTGACTTTTGGTTTTATGAAAGTAACACTTTTTTAACGATATAAAACTTTAGTTTTGGCTAAAAGTACGACATGAAGCCGTGAATTGGTTTTCCTTCTGCCGCGGAGTCAAACATCACATCATCATCATCAGCCATAGGGCGTCCACTGCTGGACATAGGTCTCCTCCTGGAGGGGTTTTGCCGATACTCGCCACTCGATTGTTCAAGGAAGACGCCGCTGCCCATCTTCCGGATTACATCCCTTAGCTACCTCACAACTCACACCACCATCTAGGTCAAGTTTATAGACAATAGACAACACTTTACTCATGACATAAAACAAATTTCTAGTACATTAACAATATAGGTATAAAATAGTAAAAACAAAAATATTTAAATAAAAATTACACACAAAGAACAAAAAGAAAAATTTTTTTTTTTGTCAAAAACCGTTTGTAATCATCGTCAGCCTATCGAAGTCCAACGCCAGCTGTCCTACGTATATATGAATATCGTCACTCTATCGAGTCTCGGGGCGTCCTACTCTACTTTTGCCAATTCGCGGTCTCCACTGTAGAAACACTACCCCATCAATTATCGGTTCTTCAACAAATACGTCCCGCCTACTGCCACTTCAGCTTGCTAATACGCTGGCCAATTTTTTTACTATGAAACCAAATAACTGACAAAATCCAATTGTTTGCAATACATATATTTAGGCAGCCCTGTTGGCTTATTCGTAGTATATCTGCTTTTAAAGCTGTAGGGATTGGGTTCGATTTCCACACAGGAAAAAAAAACTGGTATAACCAAATGTTTGTTCTGTATATATTATATTATATATGTAAATATTATGTATTTACAAAATAAACTATTTAAATATTCCATCAGTTATCTGACTTCCATAGTACAAGCTTCGCTTAGTTTGGAGTCAGATGGCGCTGTGTGTAATGTCTTATAATATTTATAATACTTAAGGAACGCCCAGACACAAATAAAAATATCTATATTCGTCACACAAATGTTTGTCGTGGTTGAGAATCGAACCATCTCAGGAAACCAAATTAGCTAACAGGGTAGTCAAACCTACTCCACACAAATAAAGCCTGCGGTATTGGCCCGCTGACATGACTGCCACCGCAGGCCGTACCAGTGTGAGGTAGGCTTTAATTAAGCAATAACGCAAAGCGCAAAAGCAGTTGAGCAAAATGCCTCTAAGCTATACTAAATTTAAATGGACATATTTCTTACTAAGTAATCTGGTACATTTAATAAATACAAATTATGATTTAAAGTTATTACCTATTTTAAGAGCAATATCTAATTTTATCTTATGCAAGATTTTAGCTAAGTCAAATTGACTTAACTAAGAGTTTCTTACGGACTAAAATTAAATTTTAATAATAAATAAATAAATTTTAATAGAGGGCTGCTTAGGCTTAGAAGGTAGATGGTTAGTCTTAACAGCCCTGTAATTTCGCTAGCTGCAGTACAATTAAAACCGGAACACAGAATATCTGGTACGGCGGTGGTACCTTCCTCCAAATAAAAGCTTGTAGCGATGATAGATCAGTGGTTAGCGCGGTCAGTTCACACGCCGAAGAGCGTGGGTTCAAACCCCAACAATGTGCTTAAGCTGTCGGTGAAGGAAAACATCATGAGGAAGTAATACTCTCTAGTACTCGGCTGGCTAGCTACTTAAGTTGAAAGTCAGTGGCCAAGCACCTAATATTTTTTTTTTAATGGCTGACGCCTATGTTTTTGACCACAACTCACCTGATGTTAAGTGACGCTGTGGGCGAAGATGGTAAAGCACACCTAGCTTGGAATGGAACTGTCTCTCGAATGAGGCTGCCGGAACACACCGTTAGATGCTTGGCGGCTGATTTTCTACTTGAGGGTGGTAGCTAGCTAGCCGAGTACTAGAAAGTACCCTACCACCACGCTATGGTTTCCTCACGATGTTTTCCTTCACCGGCAGCTCAAGCTCATTGTTGGGGTTTGAACCCACGCCCTTCGGCATGCGAACCGACCGCGTTAACCACTGAGCTATCATCGCTACAAAGGTATATTTTCTTAGATATATTTTCGGTAAGCGTATTCTATAGTTGACCGTGTTATTCTGTAACATGAGCCAGGGTGTTGTCAAACGCAAACTTATTCAGTTTTACCTGATGGCATACAATTGCGGATAATTGTCAAGCGAGCAAGATTATATGCGTAAGCGCAGGCTCCACAACAAAGCAACAGAACACGACGCATATTAAAAACGCTATAACTATTAAAATCAAAATAGCTTTAAATAATGACATAACATCTTATACCTTAAATTTTAATTTCATAAATACTCACATCAAAATACATGACCATTATACTCTATATTCTAACAACAAAATTAACTGTTGCATTTATGACATTAAACGTTATAACAACTATTATGATCTTAACAAAACGTGAGAAACCGACGTGCTTTTCGACGTGCATCATTGCTTGAGAATTATTCTCCTTTGTTTAATGAACATTTTAAATTTTTAAGTAGCATTCTGTGGCATGATAGAGTTAACTAAACACTGTAAGGAATGGTGTATTACTTTGATACTTTTATTCTTTATTGCGTGAAAGTAATAAGACGAACGAAACATGTTCCGACGTGTGTGATGGTAAGAGATAATGCCTGTACCTACATTTGCAGTGGCACCTACAAATTGGGGTAACAAAACGTGTTCAGTCCAGATAAATAAATCAGTGCTTTAGCGCTCATTACTTTAAGACACTTGTGATCTCCTATTAAAATCTACATAAGTACCTACCATCGCAGTACTAGATATTCTGCCACCAACTAGTAGTGTGTAAACATTACTGAGTTATGGTTTCTGGTGATTTGATGGGTACTGCAGCTAGCAAAATTACAGGGCTGTTGAGACTAACCATGGAAAGTCTCAAAATAATGAGCTCCAAAGAAGCAATGCCCTGGATTTGTTTTGTTACTAGAAGTTTTGTATATCGCGGTTATGGCCATGCGTTCACTTACCATCAGGAGCGTGTCTCGTTCGTCTAATTATACTTTTAAATAAAAAATAATAATACAACTGTTGAGTAATAGATGTAATTTTTTTTTTGTTAAAGTAATATGACGAACGATACATTCTCCTGATGGTAAGAGATAACTCATGCCCATGACCAATGCAGCAATGCACATAACTTTGAGTAACAATAGAAAGTTCGGGGCATCGTTGTTTTGGCGCTCATTTCTTTGAGACGTTAGATGATTAGTCTCAACAGCCCTGTAAATTCGCTAGCTGCAGTCGAAATCAAAATCAAAAAGTCATTTATTCAGTTTAGGCCCTGGTAAGGCACTTATGAACGTTAAGTTGCATGTTTGAATCTACCACCGGCTCGTAATTACACTTCAACTGAGAAGACTCCGGCAAGAAACTCAGCAATGCATTTTTTTTGTGGATCTTTCTTTTCATATTAGGTTATAGTTTACAGTTATAAATATTAATACATTATGCTTACTACAATTGTCACTTAGCCAGGGGGATGCAAGTGCAGATAGAAGCTACTACAACCATATATGTCTTCCACGTAATGAGCCACCTTATAGTAGGCTTTGTCAATTAACCTCTGCTTTATAAAATCTTTTAAATATAAATCTTATTATAGGACATTTTAGTTACCTCAAGTGGGATTTTATTATAGAATTTAACGCAATTCCCGAGAAAAGACTTATTAGCTTTAGATAACCTGAATCTAGGTGTCACAATTTTATCTTTATGTCTTGTGTTTAAGTTATGGCGGCTACTATTAATTTCAAATGAATTTAAATTTTTCCGGACAAACAATATTTTCGTAATTTATTACCTTTCATGTGTACACACTACTGTTTGGCGGCAGGATATCTGGTACTGCGGTGGTACCTACCTAGATGACCTCCTGCTAAGGAAATATACCACCGAGTAAAAACACAACCAAAAACACAACAAAACCAAAACTTTAAACGCTAGAATGCTAACTCTTAGTTTACTCTCTGCAAATCAAAATCTACTTTTATAATGACCTATTTTATCCCGATCTTGACTCTAACTTGTGTGAATCACCCTAAGTCGTGACGATCCCACTCCAAATTACTGTTTCTTACAAGAACATGGGGTCAAAACCTTTCATTAGGTAACTTAGGCAATCAAAAACCTGTCTGGACTGTAATAAAAGTATTTTTGGGATGATGACTTGTGAGATTTTGAGTTCACCTTCAATTGTTTGTTTTGGTGCATCTTTTTTGAGGATGTAACGGAGCCTTCTGTATTTTTTTTTTGTTGACTTGCTCGGTGTTTGACCACGGCTCACCTGACGTTAAGACCACACTCGGACTGGAATAGAACTGGCTTTTAAGTGGGACTGGTAGAACACACCGTTAGATGCTTGGCGGCAGATTTTCAACTTGAGAGTGGTAGCTAGCCAGCCGAGTACTAGAAAGTATCATACCACTATGCTATGGTATCCACATGATGTTTTCCTTCACCAGCAGCTCAAGTTTATAGGATATTTAACAGCACGATACGATTATTAGAACCCGACGGTGCGTGTAACCGCCGGGCACAGCTAGTTAAAAATAAATCAAAAAAGATTTTGCGTTGGACCACACGCCCTGTTTAAAATTGAACAGCTATGTGATCTAGGATAGAGCACGCTTACAAATGAATGGTGCTGAATAATGAAGCCCTTATTGAACTTATCTTTAATGTTCTCTGTTTAGATGGGGGACCGTTCCACATTTATGAAGTTTTGTACTTTAGCTACAATAAACTATATACTATAAAAAGGCTTACCAAAAACGCAAATTGATAGCGGCAAAACAAAATGCAATTCTCGGAACCACAATAGCGATAGTGTCATTTTCCTGGAGTTTCAAACAAACGAAACGTTTTTCGTAGAAGTAGGTGTCACAATACGAATATTATGTGGTTTTGTTTGTTAATTGTTATGGAATCATTTATTTAATTCGAGAATAATAATTGCTTTATTTAGTTGTTCTATGAATTAAATGAACCATTCAATTTTAATACTTGAACAACTTTTGTTTAACATTTTATTGATATTTAGCGGGTCATTGCAGTTTGAATAGTCGCATGTACAAACTGGGAACCTCGGGAAGCTCGCTTTGCCGTGGCTGCCTTGAATATTGACGGCAATACGCTGTGAATTTTCAAGTCAACTTGTGCCCTAATAAAGAAAAGTAAAAAGTCAAGTAGAGAAATCAAAGAAGTGATTTCTGAAACTCACAAATTATATGTTTACATCATAACTAGAGCTATGATGATAGATATAAAATTTAAAGATTCAAAAATGTAACTTAACGTTCGTAAGTGCCTTACCAGGGCCTAAACTGAATAAACGACTTTTTGATTTTGATATTTTCCTGTCAACCATGGAGTCATAAACAAATAATAATGATGGCTGAGAGTTTTAGCTACAGAACCATATGAGTGTGTCTAGAGCAAGATACGTACTTGACAGTTATTTTTTTGTAAATTATAATTATTTAATATTTGTATTTTTTTTTGTTTCAGGTAAGCATTTATAGTTCTGCAATACTCTGTGTTGTTGGAACATTCTAAGTGTAGGTATGAATTGAGTTTTTTGTTTTGATGTCCAATCTACCAACTCCCCAAAGTCGGTGCAGCCGAGGATGGAGCAAGTTGATCTAGATGAAATCTATTCACTGTATTGTTTGAGTCATTCGTATTCTGTGCTATAGTTAGAAAGTTCGGAGCGTTGAAATCAAATCAACCATAAAGTTCAATCACTTTTAAAACTAATCTCTTTTTCACTTTAACCTCAGGACAAAAAATGTGACACCAGCCAATACTGATACCAAAATAAGTCCTGAATAGCTTCTTAAACGTAATGTCCATTATGAGCCTTAACACGTTTGCTTTAAGACTTTTGAAGATACTTAATTCAATTTCGATAAAGGTAAAGTTACTATGGTTGTTAGGAAGACGATCGATCATACAGAGTTTATTATATGTCAGATTAACTTTCAAATTGAAATAAGAGGCGTAATGTGACACGAACTTATCGATAGAATCGAGATGTGTTCTGTATGGTCACTAACGATGTTAATTTATGTCCTATACAGTAAAAGATAACGTAAATAATGAGTTGTTGGTCCAAATGTAAGTCAAGTCTGAACTAGATTAGCAAATAACAAGAAAGATAATAAAGCAAGACAAGAGACGCCTACACTGAGCAGTGAGATAAGGAATAATAGATGATAATTGAGCAAAACAGCATATTTAAGACATACGATTCAAAAACGTTGCGTATGCAAGACATACATTTGAAAAACATATCGTATGTAAGACATACATTTGAAAAACATATCGTATGTAAGACATACATTTGAAAAACAGCGTTTGTAAGATATACATTTGAAAAATATAGCGAATGTAAGACATACATCAGAAAAAAAATTGCGTTTGTAAGACATACATTTGAAAAACATACCCAGGGTATATAGACTAAAGGTTAGCTCAGTGATAACCGCGGTCAGATTATACGTCGAAGAGCGTTAGTTCAAACACCAACAATGAGCTTGAGCTGCCGGTGAAGGAAACCATAGCATGGTGGGAGGGTACTTAGTAGAACTCGGCTGGCCTCCGTTTAAAAATCTTCTCCCAATCACCTAGCGATGTAAAAGACAGACTCACTTAAAGAAGGAAAGAAAGAAATAAAGAAATTAAGCAACTCAAAAACAAACAAACAGAGACAAATAAGAGACAGTTACAAAATAGGGGTTCATCTCAGCATAATGCTTGTCACACTAATTGGTATGACCAGCGCTGGTATTCCGGTGAGCCCTTGTTGGTAAAGCAAAATACAGATATAATACTAAAACGATTTACCAACAACAATATATGACAAAAACAAAAATAATAAATAAAATAAAACAATATCCCTCTACAAATTATTATACAAACCAACAGGTGCACGTTTGACCACCATCTCATCTGTTATCAAGAGAAGATGCGATCTTAGATGTAGCCCTTAAAGTGGCGCTTGTTGAAATTACAGAAAATCAATGCAGCGCAATAACAATAATAAAAAAAAATATAAAAAGATAAAACTATGTTATTGATGTAATTATTATTGTAAAATAACAAAAACTCATTATCGATAACAGAAAGCAATAATTCATATAAATTCGTTTCACACTTAACTATCATAATAATCTAACCGGAATAAAAACATAAATCATTTGCAAGCAACACTGTACTTCTAACTTCTATAGATAATATCGGATGCATTTTCTTCACAAACTATCTACACTATTGAAGCTTTTAATATTTATAATCTTGGAAACCTTATTCCTGTGGATTAAAAGTGTAAATCGAACGAAACCAAGATTGAAAAAGCACGAATAAATGTTGGTGAGACAAAGAATAAAATAAGTTTTGAATGTAAGAAAGCAATATACAAAGGCTTATGGGCGTCTCGCTTCATTTAGCAAAAGTATATCGAATTCGTCTTCAGTAACGCTCTGGATGTTTTTATTTAAAATTGTAAGTAGTAGCTTGGTCATAATATGAACACGGTAATGGTGATGATACGACATATCCTTAACATAGGTTGATGATGATTATTGCTTTCTGTTCCTGTAAGATTAACGCTGAGAAGTTAGGTAAGTTTTTTGTGGAAAATAATGAGAGATACTTTCTTAACGGTAAGAAAACGCCTGCTTAGACTAGTGTGGTATACAGAACTTTGAGTAAAAAAATATAAATTTGCAATTTAAAAAATATTGACTCCATGTCCTTATCATCAAATGAACTGTTAAACAATGGAATTTGCTATGTTCCCCGATAGTTTCAATCTGGGTCTTCATCTGGCTTTCAAGTAGCAAAAGAATCGTTTTCTTCTATTCTAGGTAAGCGTTCTCCATCGCAGACCGTATCAAGCTAGTTGGCGGTCAAATGCAAGCCTATTATTAAAAAAAGGAACACTGCTGCGGCTTAATTCTTTAAGATATAATTTATATTGATTTCCTGTTATATGAAACTTTCAGTTTTAATTACTTTATGTCATAATCATCATTAGCCCACTTTAGTCCACTGCTGGACATAGATCTCTCGTTATACTTTACCGAATCTCAGGGTGCCATACGCTACGTTTGCTGAGACACGGTCACTCTAGAACACGTCTATCCCAACGGCTACCTACCAGTTTTAGGACAAATATGACCAGCCCACTTCCACTGCAGTCACAACTAAGTTTTAATTGCAATTCTTTTCAATTATTATAATAATCGTTAGTTTCTTTTATGTAGCTCTAAAACAAATATCTAATGAGTAATCTCAACATGTACCTATACGTTATAGCATACACCAAATTCCGAGTCTATATTTTAAAGGTTCATATTTCTCTGATCTTTCTTTTGTCTTTACTTTGTGACTGCGGTGTCAATTTTAAATATTTTACAACAAGTAAAAACAGCTCTAAAACAAGTTAAGACATGCCTATATCAAGTTAAACGTAAGAAATATATTCGTAAAATCAGCATTGTTGCGGCTGATTGAAGGAGCTTTTTTATAATGAGAACGATTAGAAAAATACAAAAGTTATTTCCTAATCATAAAGTTTTTTAATGTCTTAGGCATGATAACGGATGACACTTTTACAAAATCACGACTTTTTATTGACATGAGGTGATGAGATGACGTCAGTGTCAAGAGATGTCCCTGACGTTTACGTTGCTGTTTGTTTTTATTATTTATTTTACGTGAAGGTGCTGATTTGTAACAATTACTTACCTATATATCTTTTTAGGGAATTTGATACATTAGAACTGCAGACCAAATAATAATTGATTAGACGACGCCGACGCCTAGTTCTCTTCATATGAGTAGTGACTAGTTTAACTGGTAGTACAAATGATACAATATTGTATCATGTTATGATTAAACTCATTTAACAATCAGAATATAGTGGAACAATTGGTGATCTTATCGCTTACAGTGATCTCTTTCAGGCAACCCAGGCTCACTGAGAAGGTAAACTAGTAAACCGATTTCAACCAAATCTTGCACACCGTGTGCAGACTGCGCAGTTTAATCCAACGTGAGAGATAGGATAGTTTATATCTCAATTTGTAGTCGCAATATTTTTTTACTGCTAATTAGTTGTTTATTATACGACAAAGAGGTATCTGTGAGTTCCATAAAATTCTAATAGATGGCGGTGTGAGGTGATTTATTAACTGGATTGAGTGAGTATCCAATAGATGGCGCTACGTTAAAAGTCCAAATGTTTCATATGCGTTACACTTTATTTCACGTTACACGCGTGTGTTCAATTTGGCCACAGGAACGCGTGGCTGGGTCTGCTAGTATACATAATTATAAATATCTCTATCTGTATATAAATTTAATATCGGTTTATTATTACTCATTCATGTTTAATTATATCGGATGCTCCAAATATAGTCTCGGCCATATCCGGTGGCCTTCTTCATGGAGACAAAGCTAAGACAACGCGCGCACGTCCTCATCTTGCTTCGCACCGATCGCGACGCAAGACAAGGCTTCGCTTGCCCTCCACGCTATTTAAAATCTTTAAGAACTTTTTTTAAGAACTCGGGCAACGATGTTCTTCTACACCGTTGGAAGTCATCACCAAAACGCACATAGCTTCAAAAATTCTTATGCCAATATAAATAAAAATTAACAACAAACCAACATTCTTTGTCAAATAAGCAATTATTCATTCTGGCAATAGAGTGGCAATCCAATGTTTTCCTTCACCGTTTGAAGTTATCAGCAATACGTACTTAGCATCAAAAATTCTTATGCCAATATAAATAAAAATTAATAACAAACCAACATTCTTTGTCAAATAAGCAATTATTCATTCTGGCAATAGAGTGGCAATCCAATTGCTCTAATGTCAAATTGCTGCGCATCAGTGAAAATCATGACACCATAATTTAAGAGATGATGTTTACAACCGGCTAAGAGCATTTGTAAATCACTCGCCATGAGTTAGTCGTTACGTTGCCATTAATCGATGGTTTTAATCGATTGTGGCCATTAAACCGTAGCACGTGGCATCACTTGAGATTTTTAGTACAGTTTACAAGGTCAGTGTTTTCTGGAATGTGTTTTGTCACGTTTTATTCGTCAACTTTAGTATAAAAATATTTACAGAGAAGAAAAATCGAGGTTTGTTAGTTTCGTGAACATGGCCTTGTGTACCTAATACGTGTACATTTTTGAACACAAAGAACACTATGTCTCTACTGTGTCGCACAAATACATCAAGGTATGTAAGAAAAGAGGGATGCCTCAAATCCGATTACCTACCTCACCGACAGGAGGAGGGAGTACCTACACAACTTGACATACCTTAAACACACCTAAAATGGTGAATCGTAATAAAACTGAAAGGTTCATAGAGAGGGCGCCACACGCGTCGCCTGCGCATCGTCATCCTGACAGCGCAATCAACCAATCATTACAAAATAAAACAAGAACTTAGTTACTCTCGATATTGTAGTCAATAGATGCTTTTAACGATGACAAGTGACATATGGAACGACGTCACAGCCCCAGTTGACATGACATATGTCATCAATTTTGACAGATTGGGCAAATGATAATTTTGTAGAAGAATTTAGGCGGGAACGCGAAAAAAGTTTTATCGCCCTTAAAAGTTTTATTGTATTTTTTTTGGGTTTACTTATTTAAAAACAATGTAACAGCCAAAATCGAGTGAATCACATATCAATGTACTATTAACAATCATATACAAAGGAAATTTCACAGAAAACATTAGACAAGTAATTCATAATAAAACCAGAGACACACGTGGCGGAATCGGGAATTAGGTTCCTCACACAAAGTAAAAGCGCCGTTCACAATATACGATACGATATTGAATCGTCGTGTCGTTTCCTGGATTATTATTTTTACTCGGAGTGGGGGCAATAAGCCCTGCACTGACGTCCCATTTGGGGTATTTTGTACATTTCCCCTACCAGCGTCTATCCGAGCCAACCTAGCTCCTTGAAGTATCGGAGTGCGGCTTTGGGCCGCTGGCATAGTAGCGCCAGTGAGTTGGATGCATTTTTTTAAAATGTAAAAGTAATAAAACGAACAAGACACTCTCTTGATGTTAAAAGATAATACCTGTCCATGACCATTGCAGCGATACACAAAACTTTAAGTAGCAAAACAAAGTCCAGGGCATTGCTGCATTGGAGCTAATTACTTTGCCATTATTGGTAATTATTACAGAAAACCCCAACAACGAGCTTGAACTGCCGGTGTAGGAAAACATCGGGAGAAAACCATAGCGTGGTGGTAGGGTACTTTCTAGTACTCGGCTGGCTAGCACCCTCAAGTTGAAAATCTGCCGCCAAGCATCTAACGGTCTGTTCCGGCAGCCTCACTTAAGAGCCAGCTCCATTCCAAGCTAGGTGTGGTTTACCATCTTCGACCACACCGTCACTTAACATCAGGTGAGTTGTGGTCAAGCACCTAGCCTAAAAATAAAAATAAGCGTCAAAAACAAAAACAAAAAAAAATTATAAATATTATATAGATAGGCAGGTAGGAACAAAGATCAAAAGATCTAACACCAAAAAAAAAAACAGATTTTTTAAAATTGTAATTTCTAGATTAAAAAAACTGTTAACTTCATTATAGTATGGTGTAAGATCCAACCACGGTTTAGCCACCGTACAGTTACGCGGTAACATCGAATAAACCAGCGTTTAACGTATGATTTATTGGCTGCGCGTATCTTGAACTTACGGTAAATCTCAACCTCTGGTTAGCTAGTGGCTGTTAGGCCGGGGCCTCACCGCATGCAGCAAATAAAACTTCAACAAAAATAATACTTACTTAGTGGTAGATCTCCTTAGCAGGAAAACGTCTAAATAAATAAATGAAATATAAATATTGTAGGACACACAGCGCCATCTTACCCCAAACTAAGCAGAGTGTGATGGAAGTCAGATAACTGATAGAATACATAAATACTTTTTTTTTGTTGTAAATACATACTTATAATACATACAGAACACCCAGACACAGAACAAACATTTGTTTATACCAAACAAACATTTGTCCTTGGCGGGAATCGAACCCACAGCCTACAGCTCAGGCAGGCATACTCCCAATGAGCCAACAGGGCTGTCAAATAGGTAGGTACCACTTCAGTACCAGATATTCTACCACTAAGCAGTAGTGTGAAATCATTACTGTGTTGCGGTTGAAGGATACTGCATCTAGCGAAATTACAGGGCTGTTGAGAATGACCATCGAAAGTCTCAAAGTAATGAGCGCCATAACAGTGATGCCCTGGACTTTGTGTTTTGCTACTCAAAGTTCTGTGTATCACTGTATAATAGTCATGGACATTGGACAGGTGTAATCTCTTACCATCAGAAGAGCGTCCGGTACGTCTTAATTACTTTTACATTTATTAGAATAAATATAAAGGTAGCTATGATAGCTCAGTGGTTGTCGTGGTCACATGCCAAAGGGCGTAGATTCAAACCCCAACAATGAGCTTGAGCTGCCGGTGACATAAACATCGTAAACCATAGCACGGTGGTAAGGTTCTATATAGCACTCGACTGGCTAGCTACCACCCTAAAATTGAAAATCTGCCGCCAAGCACCTAAGGATGTGTTCATGAAGACGTTTCCCGAGGATATATGGCATATTTTATAATTATTTAATATTGATATAAATAGTATACGAGTACATAGTACTTTCCTTGATGAATCTAGTAATAAAATTAGGTATATTTAGTTAAAAATCTACCGCCAAGCACCTAACGGTGTGTTCCGGCAACCTCACTTGCGAGCCAATTCCATTCCAGGCTAGATATGCTTATCATCTTCGTCCACAACGTCACTTAGCATCAGGTGAACTGTGGTCAAACATCTAGCCTGTCAACCATAAAAAAGTCGCATTTACAAATACTATACTGGCATATAACTTATGATCACGCTCCCTGCTTTGTGGCCCTGGCTTTAATCACAAACTCTGGTAAGCTTGTGGCGTTTAGTATTGTGATAATGGACTCTTGCGCAATACGAGAACTTTGGATTTAAACTTTAGAAAGTAGCTGGATAACAGATGTCGGTTCTTAATCATAGCAAGAATTTAAGTCATTTACGAGCGAGTAGGAACAAAGATCAAAACTACTTAAGAAAAATATAATGATAACTTTATTCTTAATATCTCCGTTAACATTTCCATCACGTGTAGGAAATAACAAGTAATGATGTTGTTTTTTCCACAGTAAAATACGAGACAAACAACATCCACAGCAAAAAAATTACACTATTTGTAGGCCCTAGTATTCGTTAAAAAGTTTCAAAAACATATTTTTTTTAAAATTTGGATTTAAAAAAAATTGTTTGTATTTTATAACTGAAATATGACCCAGTGATATTCGCGCAATAAAGACGAATCTCTAACATATCATTCATCAAAATTGGTTCAGCCGTTTAGTAGTTACGAGGCAATATGGGGAAGGACATACATATAAATATACCTACATATATCATAGACGTACAGGTCAAACACATAATTCTCCCTTTTGGGTTTTGCCCAAGACTCGTAAAAAAACTCATGCCATGCCAAATTAAAAAGACTTTTTTCATTCGCATACAGAAAATGTAGCCATGTTGACACATTTTTTTTTTTTTTTGCAAATTTTTTTCAGGACGATATAAGGTCACCAACGATACCCCATATATCCAAATATGTTCAGGCATTTAAAAGTTATGGTGGAATAGAGAAACTCACATATTATATACATAAATTACACTGAAAACATGAGACATTGGGCTGTCGTGTAATAATGAAAAATATATTGAACCCTCTTTTACGAAGTTATAGAATTTAAAAAAAAATTATCTGTCGCTACACGATTGACATACATATATCACATTTCAAGTTAAAAAAAAAAATACATTGTAATCTTTGGTTTCAATTTGTATCGAGTTAGTAATTCGAAATTTAGTTTCTTCTACTTGTATAAAGTTCTTGAATTTTCAATTGCCCTCACTCCCATTGATAAAAGGCGTAGCATGAAATTTTATAAAAAAAAACCTTCTTCAAGTTTTCTATACTACTGAAAAATGACGGCACTAAAGATTAGTTTCAGTTTTCGCTTACTAGAGGCGCTGTAGTGTTAGTAATGTGCGAAACCAACTTATTAGTTGTATAAGTGTGAGATTTTCTTTCCTTCATTTTATTATTTCATCTCTTGGCCCTCACAATCTGTCGACCACTGCTTGCAATAAATATGTTTATATTATATTACAACTGGCATTTCAGGTCTGGCGCGTGCTCCGATCAAATCTACCATCGGTTTTAATGCATCTTCGTGGTGGTTGCTAGTGATGGGACAGCTATTAAAAGTATCGATATCGATATTTTAGGTAGACTTGGGTATAATTGTTTATAATATTTTTATTCGGTTCCGTAGTTAACCAACTACAAAAAAAATATCTCATGTGCTGCTATAGGGTTGTAAGCTTAGGGTATATTAAAAAAAGAGTCATTGTCTATTATGAAACTCAACTACAAATATGGGCGCAACTCCAAAGTTCTCCTTGCCAGTTTTCAAGAAACAAAACACTTTTTTTTACGTTTTCAGAGTTGTGTTATGTAAAAAAATTAGTAAAAATAATTTAAAATTTCATAATGTGTAAAATTACCATTATTTTGTCCTATTGAAAGGTATTTATAATCTTGTATCATCAGCTTCTAGAGCTAATTAACAAATCGAAAAGTTTTGTCTATGCAAGTTTGACATTTCGATCGTAATAAATATCAAATAATATAAATTAATACACAAAAAAGCTGTCTAGTAATTCACAAAAAAATACTCAATTGTTTATTGCAATATATGTACAGGTGCAGGTCTTACAAATATATTACATTGCTATGCCTATACATATAACCCCATTAGAGTATGGCAAAAAAATATATATTATTATTATTATTAGAAAATTACAGAATGTCATATTATATCAAATTGATTTCACAGATCAGAAAAAAAACAGTCGTACATAAAACCTTCAACCTGTCATATTTATTAGTTGTTGTGTTTTTTTTCTCATACAAAATTTGGTGTGATACAATTTATAGTTCTATATTGCTTATCGAAATATATTTTTAAAATTTAAATTTTTGCGATTTGAACACATACTTTTTTCTTTATTATGTATTTTGTGCGCGATTAAATCTCGGTGATAAATATAATTATGAAAATTATACAGTCTAGAAAAATCAGGTATAACGGTTCGATTCGATTTTCACATCGATTTCGATCTAAGTGTGGCCCATCTCTAATATACCAGTTTGTCGTACAACCAAACGGTCTTGCGGTATAAGAGAACATAATATTATGCGGTTGGCAATACTATTCGTAATCGGAGCTGCAGCGTTGAGTTAATCTAATATTGAAATAGTAGATATTACTTTGGACTTTCGGTTTAGAAAGATATAATTAACTATTAAAACGGTTTGTTTTTCTTTTCGATCATTGTTGTAGGTTTTTTGGTCACTACAAGTTTTATTTACTACCTTGCCTTGCGACTAACATGTTAGCTCATTTGGTAGAATATTTGTTTTAGGAGCTATATAGAGCGTGGGTTCAATTTCCACAAGACAAACATTTATGCCAAGATAAATGTTAGTTCTGTATCTTGGTGTTCTGTATGTATTAAAAGTACGTGTTTACAAAAAATAAGTAGATATAATATAAGTATTCTAACAATTATATCGTTCCCATAGTACAAGCTTTGCATAGTTCAATGCTAGATGGTGCTGTGTGAAATGTCCTACGTTATTTATTATTATAATTAATAGTATCATAGAGTCAAAATAATTTCAAAGCTATTTTAACAGGTTAACGACTATGGGCCTGTACTGTGAACTCTTATTGCTATTCAAGACAGGCTATTATCGAAAAAATCACGCGATCGCAAATCTTAATAACTTAATTAAAACAAAATAATGTAATGATAGCCGTGGTAGTGCCGGCGTAAGAATAGTACCCCACCCTCTCTACCCGTGGATGCCGTAAGAGTCGGGTAAAGGATTTAGTCCGGAGGATGGACAGCAGCGTCTTCCTTGAACAATCACACCTAACTGCGCTCGCTGCCAAGCGTAGAGAGTAATGGCAAAATGGCAAAATCCTATGGCTGATGATGTGATGTGTGATATCTATTTTTAAATAGAGTGTGTGTATTTGGTGTAGGTAGTATCTATTAAAACAGCGATCAAAACGAAAGAACAATCCTGTAAGAGAATTTCACTCCTCACAAAATGTCTCACAATACGTTGATTTACTTAATAAACTGATACGAACATTTGCTATGGTATCTATTTTAAACTACATATAACTTCAATAACACTATCGCTTTTGCCTCTGTTTGGCTTCCTCTGATAACAGCACGTTTCAATTTACATCTGTTTGTATATAATTTAACTTAAGGCACATACATACATCATCGAATAACGACATTTTATTTTATTTTTATTATTAGATATAGGCTTACGTATGACCGCCATCTCACCTGATGTTAAGTGATGATGCAGTCTAAGATGGAGCACGCTTGCCTAGATGATACCGATTCACTCTCGACTTGAAGACACCCAGATTATATCTATCGGGGAACACCCACTCAGGCAGCGCATTCCACTGTCTAGCAAATCGTTCCGTTAGAGTTTTTGGAACATCTACGATGAAACTATGTCGCTTTTTTGAGCTTCTGGCTGTCCGATAGAATATGACCAATGAATGAATGAATACCAATGAATGAAGACCACAAGACCAATGAATATAAGTAACTATGTAATCTATATAAAAGATATTCATGCATTTTTTACAGAGATTACAACTCAGTGGTTAGCGCGGTCGTTTCACATGCTGAAGGGCGTAGGTTAAAAACCTAAACAAAGCTTCGAACTGCCTGTGAAGGAAATCATCGCGAAGAAAACCATAGCATGGTGGTAGGGTATGTTCTAGTACCCGGCTGGCTAGCTACTACCCTCAAATTAAAAATCTGTCGCTAAGCACCTAACGGTGTGTTCCGGCAGCCTTCCTTGAGAGTTTTATTCTAGTTCTAAAGTTCTATTATTTTTCTATTATTCTATTATATAAACGAAAGTTCTATTCTAGGCTAGGTGTGCTTTACCATCTTAGACAACACCGTCACTTAACATCAGGTGAGCTGTTGTCAAACACCGAGCTTGTCAACCATAAAAAATAACTTGCACGATTTGGACACATAATTATGTGATCATGTTTATCGTGCACAAAAAACTATAAATTAATTTTTAATCATAACTAATTCATAGCGTTTTTAAGTCACGTTGATAAACTTAATTAGGTACATATGTGTTCAAATCGTGAAAGTTTAAAAATCTCATGAATATAGTTTAAACACTTTTAGAACTTCAAATAAGGTAATTGAAATTAATTACTTATATTCTTTGGTCTTGTGTAGGATTCTTATAGCAATATCAGTTCACAATTAAATTACTTTTATCAATTGAAAATCGTTTGTTTTATATAGGTAACTTCTGTTATCGGTATTCGATGGTACGCTTAAGAGGAAACAAGTCGTCATTTTCTTCATACAAACGCTTTCCCCGTTTTCCTTCTAGGATTTTAATACTAGAGCAATAATTTTTAGATAGGAAGTAGATACTTGCTAGTTTCATGCCCCTCTGTTTTGATTTTTTGATATATGTTTTTTTTATAAGAGCTATGAATCTTCAAAAATCTTAAAATTTACCTAGTTTCAACGCTGTGTTTCAACGTCCAAATTCCCAATCTCATAGACATAATCTAAAAAAATAAAACGCACAGACAAAGAACACATCCTTCTTATTTACTTGTTAAAAGAAATACTAAAATCGGTCTAAATTTGGAGGAGGAAACAGAGGAATACGAAACCTCGATATTGCTCATTTTATTTCGGGATAATGAGCCCGAGGTGCAGTTGTCCCTTTCGCTCAGTATGTACGCGGGTGCTGCGTGCGGCGCGACAGAAATAGCTTGGTGAAATTCCTAATTTTCAAATGTCTCAGTTCACTGCTTTCCTCTTAAACTAAATACAAATGTAAATTGAAAAGTGACGTTAACCTAACATATTTAAAATCCATACGTCAACAAAGCATTGATAAACACGATTATAATGTTTAAGTGAGACCGAATCCTCGACGTGGGACTAAATAACACTTTTATCTCCCTTTTTTCATCTATCTGACATTAATGTCTAAATATTAAGTCATAATTTGACTGAGGCTCAGACTTGAGCAGTACAAAATCTTTCGTCACGAAAATGAAACAGATAAATAAATATTGGATAACATTTTCAAACAGCGCCATCTAGCCACAAACTAAGCAAAGCTTGTACTATGAGAACCAGACAGAACAGAATACTTGAATACTTTTTTTTTTGGAATTACATTTTATTATATTTATTTTTATTTTATTTTATTTTACATGGAAAACAAACAGCTGCTAATTGGTAAAATAAATAGGAAATAAGTGATAACACAAAAGCCAAAAAAGTTTTCACTTATGCTAACTAGATTAAGTTTAAATGCCCCGAGCCCGCACCGGCGCGGGGACAGATGTAAGAATACCATATTATTATACACGCGTAGGTATAAATTCAAAATTTAAACAAAATGTTAAATCAAATACAGATAAATAAATAATAGATTGACAATATAATTGTATTGTATTGTATTGTATTGTAGGACACATTACACACAGCGCCATCTGACCCCAAACTAAGCAGAGCTTGTGTGATGGAAGTCAGATAACTGATAGGATACATAAATACTTTTTTTTTTTGTAAATAAATACTTATAATACATACATTTTATAAGCCATAGAAGTTTTATAAAATTTTCATTACACATACAAAACAAACATCTATGTTAGTTTTTTTAATTTTTTTTTATTTAGAAAATTACACTCTACTGACACCGGGGTCCGTGACCTTTATTAACTTGGATTTATACAATATATAAAAAAAAAAAAATTTCTTCAATATGGGAAGAGGAATCTATGTTAGTTAAACAGCTCTGGAAGCAAAACTTTACCAAATATGCTAACAGGGCAGTCAAAATTATGTTTCTAGCTTTGTCATATTTCTGTGCGGTGAAAGACAATTTTGTCCCCTATCACGTGCTAGGGAAAGAGGCATTAAGTCACACAACGGCATTTATAATTTCCATGCCTACTTTGTTTAATTAGTGAGTGTTTTATCTCTAGTTTAAATAAACAAACAACTTAAAAGCTATTCATTAGCAAACCGGTTATTACTCAATCAATACAATACAAACGTTAAATTAATGAATCACTTGCCCTTAAGCTAGTTATATTTATACGCAATACGCCTTATCTGCACATGCGTAGTACTCGGTTGTAAAATTATCTCTTTATATACATAAACAGTGCATTTATTGCATTATTACGTAATTCGGTATGTAAAGTTTTTTTTTGGTATTTATTTTATATTTTTTTCTGATAGTAAACTTTATTTCATGAAACTAATTTGAATATTTTGGCTTTTTATGCGGTAGTTGATTTTTAATACGTTTTTAAGCTTTTGATAGCGATGACGTCATAAGGTTGGCTGAATATCCATAGTAGGCCTTTGCCATGTAAAACAAAAAAGAATATTTTGACACATTTGATTGACTTTGACAACTGACATGAAGTAAAGAATTTTGTTTATCAAAGCTTCTTAATGTTGCTAATCTATTACTTTTTTGTATGGATTATTACGTTATTACGCCGCTGGCAAATCTATTAATACTTAAAACAATAGATGGATCTATTACAGCTCTTTTACAAAAACATTAGAACTGACAGAATGCACAGAGTATGATGCCAAAAAGAAAAAGGACAAACCCAATGAACTTTTTTTTTACGTGATTTGGTAATGCACGGATGTTATATTTACCTATTTTGGTATTTTATTAGTTAAGTAACGAAACTTTAGTATTTTTCCGTACTATCCTTAGATATGGATAGTATCTAGTACGGAGCATGAAATAGATAAACAAATACTGTAATTATAGTACGAAATCCAACGCTGCGTTGACTTGACATTGACAGTTTTTGTTTAGGTTCGCCATTGCTTTTGCACAGCGAACTACATGACGTCATTATGGGACTCATTGAAAGTCAAGTTTATCTTGTGTATTTTATTGAAATATACTCCATCTCATAGCTTAGAGAGTTTTAAACGTTAAAATAATGTACAGGAATGTAATATTTCGAAATGGTTTTGGAATGGCTTGCTTAACCATAATGAGCGACGGGGTGCGAAAATCAGCCTGCGTTCACCTTGCCAACAAAAATAACTTTTGTGTTCTATTTTTAGGGTTCCGTACCTCAAAAGGAAAAAACGGAACCCTTACGGATCACTTTGTTGTCCGTCTGTCTGTCTATCAAGACCCTTTTTCACAGGAACGCGTAGAGGTATCAAGGTGAAATTCATATCAAATACTCAAGTCTACTGTCCCTTGAAGCTGTGAAAAAATCAAACTTCTAAGCCAACGCAATCAAAAGATACAGTCGTTTATGCTGCAAATTTTCGACACTCGCAAGGGAATCAAAACCTACAGGGTACTTCCTGTGAACTCAGAACCTTGAAATTTGGTACGAAGCAACGTCTTATAGCACAGATAAAGGAAAAATTACCATTAAAAAAATACTATAACTTTTACTTATATACCTATAGGTTTGTACGGAACCCTCGGCGCGCGAGTTCAACTCGCACTTGGCCGGTTTTTTATTTAATACCTACTTTTAAATTTTGCGTGTGTTTGTAGGAATAAGATCTGTAATGGCTTGCACATCGCAAATCGCAAAGCGAATGTACCGAAAGTTGAATGCGGCACATTTTGTAGTTAATAATGGTGCCTACGTTTTTATAGGTTTGATGAATATTTGTTAAGTAATTTTTATTTATGGATACGCATCCTATGTAATATATAGTATAAGGCGGTCGGCTTGATTTTAGGGGGGTGGCCCCCTGCTGCATAAAATAAACAACAATGAAAATACTTAAATTCTTAAAAATATTTGTATTTAAATGTACTGTTTATTTTTACCCAAATTACTTGCCAAGGAAGGTTTATGTTTTTTGCGCATATCTTGTATATATTATGTGTAATATTTGCTTGTAATTTTTTTTTTTACCTTGTATCTTTCAAACGGATGGATTTCGACAGCTAAGGTATCGTGTATTTGTCTTAAAAACTCAAGTGTCCTTAGAAAATGTTTGAAAAAAATGGCAAATTTTTGGTGCGATACAGTAATACGTTAAAAACCTAACATATCAAAATTTTAAATTAAAATATCAAATTAAGAAGTTAAAAGGGGATTACAAAAAATATATATACAGGTATAATAAGTTATATGTTTAAATTTAATTAGGAATAGTAAATTGATTCAAAAGGTGATTTTCCTTTAATTGTAGCTATTTTATCAGCAGTCAGGTTATAGATTTTTAAAACTTACTTGAGAGCCAGTTCTATTCCAGGCTAGGTGTGCTTTACCATCTTCGACCACACCATCACTTAACATCCGGTGAACTGTGGTCAAACACCTAGCCTGTCAGCTATAAAAAAAACTTTTTATCTTGTTAACTGCCCCACTTTCCAAATATTGGTTGATATACTTAATAAATTATCGAAAAAACTTTAGGAACTCTGACGTACAGGTTTCTTTATTACGATTCCCTTCACCGATTGAAACTAGTGACAAAACGCACATTAAGTTATTCTAAGAAAGTACAGAGGTGTGCCGTGCATGCCGTGGAATTTGAACCCAGGACCTTCAAATTGGCAATCAAACAGACTACCAACTACGCTGCGAGAACTTTCTGGTAAACTCTATCTAGTAAAAGTGTATAAGATTTTATTACGTATTTACTCTATTCATTGCAATAACATTACCCGTTCAATATTTGAAATCATGAAACCGCAAAAGTTTTAAATGAATTATTTTCAATAATAATACAATTAAACACCACAAAACAATTAAATACCTACTCTGACAATAATAATAATTTGCGTTGTAAATATTGTTTAAGTACTTATTGGTACTTTGACATTATTATAACTTTATGGAAACTGACATGGCTTTGACACATTTTTACTCATACGTGATTACTCACAATCCGATATCGAATCAAAATCATAATCGGAATAACCAATACAGTAAAATCTGAGTAATCTCGTATATGTAAATTACACTGAAATAAGTATTAAAGATTCAGTTGACCGATTTAAATTTATCAAAGTAACTTTTTGTTACTCAAACTGCTGTGTATCGCTGCAATGGTCATGGGCAGGCGTTATCTATTACCATCAGGAAAGTGTCCCGTTCGTCTAGTTTCCTTTATTAAAAAAAAGTAATCCTTGACTAATAGACTGCAATGAAAATATTTTTAATAATTTATGATCTGTTTACTGAAGCCTTTAAAATTGATCTTATTGAGTAGCTAATTGTTTTCTTGCCCAGATTTAAAATACCTGACAATAATAGTTAATCAATGCACCGTCACTTCTCGCTGATATGAAATTTCACACGTGAAAACAATACAGGCTACTTTTACAGAATGTTTACGCATGACGCAATGCGATGCAAGCGATATCGAGTTAATTTATGTGTAATATCGTAAAATCATACGATGTTATCAGTAGACGTCAGAGAATGACTGTTTATTTTTGTTAGGACTGACGTGTATACGATATTGGCGATTGATTCGATATCGCATGATGAGGAATTAATAACTGCATTAAATTAAAAAAAGAAGAATTTTATTTCTTAGTTTACTATGCATTCATTCATAATAAGCAAGTGTGTTTTAAGCACTGAAATTGCTTTCAAATATTTAATATTAACAACTTATAATTCCAATTTATTTTATTATCTTATTGTTTTCCTACCATTAAAAATGTTGAGAATATGTGATAAAACTCGTGCTGAAGTCGTAAACAAAAAGATGTAATGTTTACAAATGGTAAGAATATTATCACAGATAAAATTTATGTTTAGAGATGGCTATACTCGAGAAAAAGTCCTAATGTAGTCACTATATGCAGTGTACAATGCAATAGAATATAATAACGATAAGGCAAAAGCGCAAAAGATTATTTTTTGAGTGTACAATAAATAATTTCTATCTATAATATTTTATGAATAACACCAAAGTTACAAGTAATTTGACTCGTAATATAATTGTAACTCTGCTCAACTAGTTTAGCTCAGTCTTCAGTACTTAGTAATGATATTTTGGTGATTACACTAAGAATTTCATAGCATGACACAATACAAAGTTAATTTATCCAAAGCCATTAATTTCAATTATAAAATACGTTACGAATAACGACATAATCTACAGAATTAATATATTAACACACTAAAACCGAATAAAATCGAAAGTTTAGTAAAATTTGTCCGTTTACATACTTACGGTGGCCAATCTGGGATTGTTTTTATTATACTGCTACATAAAAAATTTACTGACTTTGTATGCATACAATTGCCTTAAGCTCCGAGTGTAATGGCCTCTCTATAGCGTGTCGTCTCTGTGATTATTCTGATAATGAAGAGCCAAGTGGCTGATAACAGTTTGTTTGTACTAAACATCTGCATATAATGGTCGTATTAAAATGAAAATAATAATAATTGTTATTATATGATTTGACCCTTTAGAAGGCGCTCAAGACTTTTGCGCTACATTATGTTTGAAAATATAAGCTATATTAACTTTTTTAATTTATTATTTATTGCATTCTCATTGCTATGTAACGTTTGTGATTTTATGTTTTAAGAGCTGAGGAGCGTGAGTTCAGTTTCCACCTAGGATGAACATTCGTTTGACGAATATTTTTTTTTACTTTTACCCGGTTAGGTGTTTGACTATAGCTCACATGATGTCAAATAACGATGTGTTCGAAGATGTTAAAGCACTACTAGCCTTAAATGGAACTACTACTCAAATGAGGTTGCCTTAGCACACCGTTAGGTACTTGGCGACAGATTTATTGGGTAGTAGCTAGCCAGCCGAGTACTAGAAAATTTGCTCACTAAGATTTCCTTCACCGGCAGCTGAAGCTCACTGTTGAGGTTTGAACCCATACTCTTCTGTGTGTCATCCGACCGTATTAACCACTGATCCACATATCATCATCATAAACCTGAAAATCTTACGTCAAGCAGCTAACAGTGTTTTCCGGCGGCCTCATTTGAGAGTCAGTTCCTTTCAAAGATAAGGGAGTATACCATTTTAAAAAAAAAGTAAAATTTACTCTTTATAACAATAAATCCAAGTACTTATGCCGGTAGTAAGTAATAAATTATGACAACAGGCTTTGTTAACATAATACAGATTACACCATCCATGACATATATTTACAAAAGCTATTAAGAAACTAATTAAAATCTTATGTGTCAATGAATAAGATGATATATGGTAAGCAGCTCAGTATTATAACAAATCATATCGTAGAGGGAATAGTGGAAGGAAAAATAAGACCAGGATTACCAAAGCGAAAATTTCATACTATGGAACTATAAAATCTATAGTCAATCCAAAAATCTTAACACTATAGAATCTATAGTTTATGACAAAGACTATATTGTATAGTTAACTAATATATGGAACTGACCACCTCGTTGGGCAGACGACATAATAAATATCGCGCGAAACCGAACCAAATTGGCACGGGACCGGGATGAGTGGCGTACAAAAAGAGAGGCCTACGCTTAGCAGTGGGTGATTACGAAAATGATGATGATAGAACGACTACTAGGTAATGTATAGTTAATGGAACTATAGAATCTATAGTCTGGGACATAAACTATAGATTATATAGTTAACTCATTTATAGAACTCACCAGCTCGTTGGGTAGACGAGATATCTAATAAAAATATATCTCTTACCATCAGAAGAGCGACTCGTTCGTCGCATTACTTTTAAATAAAAAAATACACACTACTGCTTGGTAACAGAATGATACTGCGGTTATAATACTACATTTTAAGTAGTAATTTACAACAATAGTAAGAAAGTATTAAATTTATTCTTATACAAACTCTTTTGCTCGATATAAAAAAGTATATATGCGATATAAAACTAATAAGGGCGGGTTTATTTATCCAATAACTCGGTAAACATGGTGTGATTTCTAAATTAAACATAGTTGCGATTCCCACACTACGCATACACAACATCGATAATGATTTGCTATTGATATTGATTCATGAACCAGTGCTTCATATTGCAAAATATTCTAAAGTGGATTATAAATACACTTGACATAATTTAGTTATCTGTTCTGTACTCAGGCTTGTAAAATAGAGTTATTGATATAATAGTGGAACATCGATTTATATCATTCCGTAATGTCGGTGAATATGGAATATTCTCAATGGTATCTTAAAAGCAGCACTGAGTTTCATCAAGAAAACACAAAAATCAACTCACGACAAGCGCCATCTATTGGTTTGACACTTCACTACTAAGAGGTGGCCAGCGTGAAGCAACAACACGCACAGAAAGTCGCGCCATCTAGTAGACCTTCCGCATTTTTCACCATTGTACTCATCGATATGAACAACTTTTAAGATATTTAGGTATAAATTTTACGAAAACTATCTGCTGTTCTACATATATTTGGTCAAAGATCAATATGAGTATAAGTATGAGTATTAATGGTGATCTTCTTCGCGATTTTAAAGTTTTCTAATAGAAAAAATAATTAGTTTTAATGAGTCAAATGGCATTATTTTGGTTTAACACGCTTCACGCTTACAGCCCTGCATAATATTAGTAAAATAACATGAGATTTTTGAGTTCCATTAAAAAAATATGATAAACAAAATTTGCGATTATGTTGCTGTTAGATTTTATTTGTAGCATTACCTCATAAAAATCTTCTTTATTTGTTTACGTTTTTTTGGGAAAACCTTTTTTTTTATAAAAAATGTATATCCATTAGGACCACAGATATACTCTTATGTATCGATGGTAACTCAGTTGATAGCGGTAGCGCGGTCAGATCTTACGCCGAAGGGTGTTGGGTCAAATTTCCAATAAGAGAAACCAAGTGTTCAAAACAAATAGACAAACACAAAAAAAAACTTATGCCAAATGAGCTTGAGTTGCTGAGAAATTTAAACATTGATGTAAAAGTTAGCAATAATCCAAAACCAAAGTAAAATAGATAATACAATTTTGAGTTTAAGAAATACTCGGTTTGAGGGTTACAGCTACATTCTAACAACTGATTACAATTTATTGCCTTACAGCGACATACATAGATATCTTATAACATAACAAAACGTATTAATAAAGGGCAGTTGACGCATGGCTCAACCCGATGCTATCAAAATTAAGCAGATCTATTAGGAATATCAATAGATTATGTGGTATTATAATGAGCATTCGCGACCACATAGGTATGTATATACATTTACGCAAAATCAAAAATCGATACAATTTCGTATGTTACTCGTTCGTCCGATATCCAAAAAGTAAAACATATAACGTTACTTTGACATCACGTTACTAAGTCCATTTAATTTTATAGCATCTGTTATTTCTCTTGTAAGTAATTATATTACTAAACTAGTTAGCAGAAATTTTGAATGATTAACGTCTTTCAAACTCCAAAATTCAACCCAAAATAAATTAATCAGAAATTCGTTTTGTATTGTTATATGTCTTATCCCAAATCGATTTAAGTAAATTTTCTATCACACAAGAGCTGTGGTTTGCTACGAGTGCAGCGTGGTAGGTACATTTTATCCATAGCTACACAACTACATACGAGTATGAACTCTGCAGCGAGAGCATCAGAAGCGGTTCCTGAACCGGTTTGCATGTTGAACAAAAGTATACTCCGTTCGTGATATTAGCCATACGTTTAGAAAGACCTTATGGTCTTACTTTGTTGGGGAAAATCTATTTCTGGGGAGACGATGCTTGTTAGAAAGTTTTACATTATCTATTTGATATTATAACAAAGTAAGTTTGCACTGGACGTTGTGTCAATAATGTTTTATACTTTTACATAATGTCTTGAAATGATACTGGGTGGCTGGTTTCCGAAAAAAAATCTATAAAAGTATTGGTTACGCAAACAACATAATAAAAAAGTTAAAAATAATTGCATTACGATTTTATTCAAAATGAAAACTTCTTTAGCCGCTTTGAGCGGTTTTTTTGTAGGAAAACTTGTGGGTTTGCGTCATCGCCATAATGCTATCAAATTTTTTATTTCGATCGGCAGTCCCCTTTACTGCCTATTTTTTTAAAGTGAAAATTTCTTTAGCCGCTCTGAACGTTTTTTTTTGTAGGGGAAAAACGACGTGTCGCGTAACGTAACGTGCTTTATATTTTAACTTCTGTCGGCTATTCTTTTTTATAACAAACATTAGCAACACTAGCTTCGCGATCTTGAAATAAGATAGTAGTTGCAAAAAAATCTTTAGGTTTCAAAAAATATTTCATCTAATGCTATTCCGAAGTTAATTAAAGATCTCAGTTCGCTGGCAGAACCAGCTTTTTTAAACATATTATCACTACTTCTATTACATGTCTTGGTTTTCGATTATTTTTTTTTGCCTTATAGGTACTTACCGTAACTATGTTGCAAAAACTGAATTGCAGCGCAGTTAACATTAAAAAAAACTATAGTATTGAAAAAATATTTGTGATCAAGGATATCATTAAAAACAACCAATAAACTTTACCAATTCGACTATCATATAAATATCTTCAAAAAGACAATTAGACTAAACATAACAAAAGACAATTCCAATTACACGAACAGAGACAAATGCAAGACAGTGCATCAACAAGCTCGTGCTGATATTGCGCAAACCAAAGATTTACATGACAAAGTTAAGAATATCAACACAGAAATAGAAATCAAACTCTAAGCAGTAAACATAAAGTGTAAAGTTGAGGTTATTAATGACTAGCTTCAATTGTCTAAAAACAAGCTTGACGATGTTAAAATATAGTATAAATATTATGATAAAAAGCTTTATTGTGAAGACATAGAGGATACAGTTGAGATTATAGAGGGTAAAGATAATGTTGTAGATCAAATGCAGCTTTATGTCACTGCAATCGCTTCAGAACTGATATTTAACGACTGCCCTATAATTTATGTATGGGAGATTAGAATTATAATGTTTGTTAGTAGTGACGAAAGCTTGCGGTTTTTAGATGCTGGTTTTGCGTTTGTTTATGGTATAAGTTTTATAGAGTGTTTTGCTATAAATCATGAGTAATGTAGGCATCTTGTTAAGGAGTAATATCTTATGGAATAATTTGGGATAACAGAGTATTTCAATAGACGTTGTAGAGCACTTGTGCAGGAACAAAGTCCAATAAAAAAATGCCTTTATATATTTAATCCACATTTAATTTATATCCCGTATGTCAATGTAGCCGAGTCTCTTACATACAATTCATCTATCAACAAAATTCTTCTATGTAATGTAGGTACCTACTTAATAACTAGATAGTAAAATTTAGTTTGGTGAAATGAAAATTTTAATGATTACGAGTAATAGTCTCGGATGAAACTTGTACGAAAAATTAATTGTAATTAAGGTCCGTAGAAAAGTTGCTAATTCTTATAGCAGGTAAAATTTCGAAAGGCTAGATTTTAACTATCTATCGAGTACCCAAGTAGAGTACCACTTTTCGAGTAGTAAAAAATAATTAGGCCCTTATATTATTCTCTAGCTTTCAAATTACTCTCAAATTCATTGTTATGTCCAAACAAATGTCTAAATCCAATTTAGGCACATTGAATATAATCTAAATAATTATTATTCAAATCGCTTCAAAGGTTTGCAAAGCTCTAATTTGACTCATAAAGTCAGACCATCTATCAAGTGCGACCTAGTTTTGATGGTGCTACAAGTGTTTTGTAATACACTTACCTATATTCAACTACACAAACTCTATTAGCTTATTATGTTTTTGTAACTACTTTTTAAGAGGAAACAAGTCGTCATTTTCTTCATACAAACGCTTTCCCCATTTTCCTTCCAGGATTTTAATACTAGAGCAATAAATTTTAGATAGGAAGTAGATATTTGCTAGTTTCATGCCTGTCTGTTTTGATTTTTTGATATATGTTTTTTTTATAAGAGCTAGGAAGCTTCAAAAATCTTAAAATTTTCCTAGTTTCAACGCTGTGTTTCAAGGTCCAAATTCCCATTCTCATAAACATAATCTTAAAAAATAAAACGCACAGGCAAAGAACACATCCTTCTTATTTGCTTGTTAAAAGAAATACTAAAATCGGTCTAAATTTGGAGGAGGAAACAGAGGAATACGAAACCTCGATTTTGCTCATTTTATTTCGGGTTAATGAGCCCGAAGTGCAGTTGTCCCTTTCGCTCAGTATGTACGCGGGTGCTGCGTGCGGCGCGACAGAAATAGCTTGGTGAAATTCCTAATTTTCAAATGTCTCAGTTGACTGCTTTCCTCTTAATAATTTATGGATCGTTTGAAATAATAAATAATTGAACGGAAATTTGAAGCTCTTTGATCATCTAGAATTATCATTACCTACAGCTAACAGGTGATTCACATTAATATAAGTATATTTTCATTTATTTTTCTATTTTCTTTTTTGTAAAAGTAATAAAACGAACGGGACGCTCACTCGGTGGTAAAAGACAATGTATGTACATGCCCATTGCAGTGATACACAGAATTTTGAGTACTACTACAGCTGCAGTAACTTTCTAACCGGAACACAGTAATGTTTTCACACTACTACTTGGTGATCTCTTGCTAACGAGATCAATCACCAAGTAAATTCATGATATTATATTATTTATCTAAATAAGAATTTATTTTTAAATAATATTTAGTAGCTGTATCACATAAAGCATGACATCAAAAAGTACGTTGTGTGTTTGAAAACCATATCAAATTTGACTTTTAACTCCTTACCTCAAATAATTAATAAATATTATTTACTACGTAGTGGATTAGCAAACTTTCTTAAAAAGCACTAGCACTGGTACTAGACCTTAAAAAATTATAATAGAACTTTGAACTCGTTTCTTGAAATCTTGAAACATTTCACTCCAAATATATTTTATACGTACCAAAAAGTATAGGTAGGTATAGAAAAATAATCTTTTTGCGTATATGTACAAAAACGTTGAAACAATGAATATAGGTAACACGCTAGTTAGTAAATCAACCACCCAGTGCAAAACATCTGTGGAAGCAGCTTTATCCGAAGGATTCAAGCAAGGTGTTCACACCCACATAGAGTAGGCGGTACAGGTTTGCACAGTACGAATATTGAACACCAAACACGAGATTTCAACAACTTCACTTGCAAAAGGGAACTTGATGTTGAAAACTATAATAATATGATTTTACTCTCATTATTAGAAATCAATATCAAAAACAACAATTACATTTTAAATGCTGATGGTGATTATCGCGGTTGATTTGTAATCATATTTATATTTGGATTTTAAAAAATGTATGCCACAGGTGGCAATCAAGTATACGGACTGCCTAATGGTAAGCAATCTGCAATACAAATGCGTTGCCGACCGTTTAAGATTGCCTTTTGAAGAACCTAGTGTTGTGACTCCGAGGAAACAGGGAAGAAGGAACATCATTCTACAATTTGCAAGTGTATTTCAAAAATAATCGCGGGAATCGCACATTGTGCAATTAAGATCTATATTTATTATATATACTGTTTTCTTTTTTAATGTAGGTACAATTATTCAGTGTCGAGAGTTTTATTATATTACTATAACTTCAAAGCATTTTTTTAAATTTAGTTAAAAGGCTTGCGGTTGACCGTCACCTCACCTGATGTTAAGTGAAGATGCGGTTGACAATAAAGCACACTAGCTTAGAAGATTAAAAGATATCGAGCCAGTCTCTACTTGAAGACACCAAGGTTGTATTCATCAAGGAACACTCAGTCAAACAGCATAATTTAATTTTTCGTGATTCGCACAGCGATTTCAATAATCTTAATAAGCCAGTTCTTTAAACCAATAAATCAGCTAACGAAAATATTAAAATATTTACACTACGTCTAACCCCAATTAAATCCATCAAACTTGCACCAAACAAGCATTTAATGTAATTTACGACTAAGCTATCTATATTTTTGAATAAATTTATATGTAGCAGAATATAATTATACTAAATTGACACTTTCCTCTGCGTTGGTAGACGTGTATTACAAAACGCTTTGCACCTGTTAGCTTTGCCATTTAAATTTACACGATTGTTATTCTAAAACCAACAACACACTGAGGTTTCAATTCATTAATTATTGTAGCGTCGATGATTTTAGTCAAAATAGCATCAGATTATTGCATGAGCATGATTATGATTTTCATCCATTGGTGAACGTATGTTGCCCCTAAAGAATGTCACGTGCTACCATTTTCTGTTTTACCATCAGCTGCCTTTTACACTATACATATATACGTTATACGCTATAGGTTATCTAAAACACAGTCTCTACTCTAAAAATCTCTAATCCTCTAAAACTCGTTCACTTCAACGATTATCCGTTTTTACAGATCTGATAAGACCGATTCCGTTTAAACTGTTAATCCTTGGAGTTTTAGTACAATGATCTCCGTTCGGCTTAGTAGTACCGTTTTGCGTAAATATAATGTATATAACCGACTTTAATAATACTAATTGTATTTCTAGTGTAATTTTCCCACAAGCCTCATATAATACGCAATTCTAACTGTGCACTACGTCATTTATAATGATTTCCTCGCAATATGGATGACCGTCATGCACGATTCACAATACGTTCGTTCTTGACACAGTTTTTGTTCACGCTCCGTGCGCAATAGGAAATGCAAGGGATGTTAAATGGTTTCCTGGTGCAATATAGGTATCTAATTTTGTGCACAGCAAAACACTGTTTACAAAATTACATAAGTACAAAGAGCTATGAATAATTACAGTGCTGTTGAGACTAACCGTCGGAAGTCTCAAAGTAATGAGCGCCAAAGCAGCGATGCCCTGGACTTTGTTTTACTACTCGAAATTCTGTGTTTCGCTGCAGTGATCATGGGCATGCGTTATCTCTTACCATCAGGAGAGTGTCTCGTTTGTCTCATTACAATTATATTTTTAAAAAAAGTCCATGTTTGGCTTCAAACTCTAAGACCCGCTTTGTAATACTCAAAATCCGTAGGTCAATGATATCGCCCTCATTTCAGGTCAAACTTGAGCCCGATTAGCATAAAATCGAGACAACTGAGATTACAAGACACATAGTGGGATAAATAATGATAAAGTAATTAATTTCAGTTTACTTTAACCCACATATATGGGTGGTGGCCTATGATTCAATCCTTAGGCAAGTCCAAATTCTGAGTCCTTCAAACATTAAAAATGATTTTAGTAAAATACTTTTTTAGAAGTCAATTGACGAAGAAGTTAAACGAAACTAATGTGTATCCAAAGCTGCTTCACAAAAAGCACATTTCAATAAAGTAAAATTTTCCCACACTGACCATCATTACATTACCTCATAGCTTTATCCACACATCACCTCACAAAGTGATACAAGTTTGTACAACCATGTTACTTTGCGATTATCTATAATTATTCTCCTCACTTACTAAAAACAAGGCACATCGTCACGACACCTAACGGTCTATCAGAAACCTAGTCAGGGTCTGGTTATAGGCCTCTTGGTACACGGCCTAGGTCCTCGCATGAATAGAATGCTTGATTATGTCACGAATGGTAGTCAGGTGGTAATTCAATTCGAAATGGGTGACCTGAATCTGGAATTAGATGTCATGGGAAAATTTGTTCCTGCAACAGTTATGCTTGCTTACGAAATGAAGGAACTGATTTTGAACCGCACGAGGCGTTTTTTTATATAAAAGTAAAAAGACGAACGAGATGCTCTTCTGATGGTAAGAGATAACGCATGTCCAAGACCATTGCAGCGATACATAGAACGTTGAGTTGCAAAATGAAGTCCAGGGCATTGCTGCTTTGGCGCTCATTGCTTTGAGACACTGGATGGTTAATCTCAACAGCTCTTTAATATCGCGTGCTGCAGAACCCTTCGAACCGGAACACAGTAACGTTTGAGCACCAGCTATTGCTTGTACGGCAGAATATCTGGTACTGCGGTGGTACCGACCTAGACGACTTCGTGCAAATTTAACCTTGAAGACCAGCCAACACGCTGGCAACGCTTCTGGTGTTGTACATATTTATAGGCATTTATTTGCTACTATCATGGAGCTAAGAAGATATTATCTAGGAGTTGCAAGTATCTACTGACCTATAGGCTCAGATGCTGCTGGAATGACGCCGTGTGAATGACCTTTGTGAACTCTTAGTTCACTACTGGAATACTAAGCCAAAAGAGTGACATTGCACTCTTCTTGACATACAATTTTTACTATAGACAAAGTTCTGAAATCGTGATAAAAAATTCGTTGTCCCATAGAAAAATGTCTTGATTCCTGACCAAGATATGGAACAGATTTTTTTGCGCGATTTGTGTGTTGTTTTTGCACACAGTATAATGAATACAATGATTTCGTTTTGGTTTAGTGCATCGTGCTTTTTTACTCTATATTGTTTTAAAATTAGACAATTATCAGAATGTCATATTGTATATACTAGCAAACACCATGTGATTTTATTATTTGATAAAAATAGAAAATACAGATTTGTAACGAAACTAATGTCAAAAATCGTACTATCGCGCGGCAGCGATATCGACGGCGTCTTTATTTGCGTTTTGTATATAATAAATGTTATTATGTTTCAATAGAGTAAATAATAAAAATTACCATGAATCGTAAGATCTTCAGATTGATTCAGTTATTACATTTAAAAAAAACTAAATTACTACTAAAATATAAATTAACCGTGATTTTGGCACTCACTCTCCTCAAGATGTAAACATCTATTAACTATGCTTTTGTTTTAAATTTCAAATGACAATATGACTTTTTTTAGAACAATAATGACAAAGAACACTATAATAAATAACGTGATTATAAATTCCTATGAGTATGATTCCTATGGGAACTTCAAACTTCGTTTCATTCTCAAACTATTTCTTTACCTTTGTCTTATTGATCACCTTTCTTCGCTTATTGATCACTAGATACTTATTATACTTTAGCGATCAATGTAGTCAAATTAATTTTTCTAAACGTATAATGAACGAAACTACTTACACGAAGGTAATTTGAATGTCAAAAGCAATAATGTACTTGAACATAGAGGCAATTTGAACTTTGATTTTTAGAGATGAGACAAGCGAGGCGAATCAAGCTGCCAGTCTTGGCTTTGAATTTATAGCACCGAAATATATTTTCTAGTCAATTGTTTGATTTAACTAATCTTAGTTTTAAATAATAATAATATTAGATCATTTTTTGTTTTACTTATGCGGGACAACACATGGACTCGCACATGAATTACGTCGGATACTCTGACAATAGTCTCGGCCACACCCAGCTTTTTTTCAGGAGTCAAAATGACGTGCCAAGCGCTGTAAAGCCACAGTAGAAACTAGGGTTGCTATTAGATTGCATGAGGCAGCTGCATCTTCATCCATGTCACCACGAAGTGCTGACTGTCTTTCATCATTATCAATAATTCTATCTCACCCACTAGAGCTACTATGCCAGCAGCTCAGAGCTTCGCTCCGGTACTTGAAGGAGCTGGCTTGGCTTGGGTGAATACTGGCCGGGGGAAATGCACAATACACCCCAAGCGGGACTGTGCAAGACTAATCGCCCCCATTCCTGACATTGATAGTATGTCTGTTGGCTCATTGATAGTATATCTGCATTAAGAGCTGAAGGGCGTGGGCTCTATTCCCGCCCAGGACAAACATTTTATGGTATAAATAAAATGTTTGTTCTGTGTCCGGGTGTTCTGTATGTATTAAAAGTATGAATTTACAAAAAAATAAACTATCAGTTATCTGACTTTCATCAAACAATCTCTGCTTAGTTTGGGGTCAGATTGCCACTGCGTGTAATGTCCTACGATATTTATTTTATTCCGTATAATAATAAGATGATGTGCCAAAACCACGTTTGTTTCCACTGTTAAATTGTTACGCTAAATAATTTAATGGGTTACTTTTAAGAGAAAATCTCAAAATAATTCGTTTTATTGAAAAATTACAGTTTTAACGTAATAATTTAATGATACACATTTAACAATGAACATACATTTAAAAAAATACATACCGCCGAACCTATAACCTCCTCCTTTTTTGAAGTCGATTAAAGACTTTTATTAATTTACAATAAGTAGATATTCGTTCGACGTTTATGTTCGCATGTCATAATATATCATATATTGCAAGCAAAGACTAATCCACGGAACAGTTATTATCGGGAGTAAAAACATTGAGGAATACTCAAGAACTGGGCGGCTAGTCTAACCAGTCTTGTTATTTTTAAACTTGTAATTTATAACCAGGACAGAATCGCACACGATATTATAAGAAGTAAGATAAAAAAAAAGTTTACCACCGGGATTTAATCACAGGAATTAAACATCAATTTCCTATTCAGTCTTGGTTTTAATGAAATGCAAGACTGATCTGGGTGTCTTGTTATATCAACCAGCAATAATTACAGTCATCTCTACAGCAAAGGTATAAAACTACTACTAATTGACATGATTACGTCGTACGGTGCAGTACTCGGAGGGCAAGAGCTCCTATCATTACGTCAGATTGATAAATAATTGGGATGTGTTTGTGTCGTTGGCTTGGAAAAACGAACGTTAGCCGTATATAAGTAAACAGGTTTTAAGATTACCGTACTACTTTACCCGACTTTACGAAGGACCGTTTAGACTGAGAGCAGTATATAGGTAACCCTAACTATGTTTCAATAATAGTTGTATATATGTGGATATATTTCGGAGAGGACTTGGAGTTGCACAAGGTAATTCCACCTGCCCCTTCCTTTTACCAAGCATTTAGAATTAATTAAAGCTTAGTTTTTTTGCCGTGGTGGTGCCGGCATAAGTATAGTACCCCACCCTCTCTACCCGTGGTTGCCATAAGAGTCGGCTAAGGGATGTAATCCGGAAGATGGGCAGCAGCGTCTTCCTTGAACAATCACACCTAACTGCGCTCGCCAACCCGCCTGCCAAGCGTGGCGAGTATTGGCAAAATCCATCCCCAGGAGGAGACCTATGTCCAGCGGTGGACGTCTTATGGCTGATGATGTGATGTGATGTGATGTGAAAGCTTAGATTCTTCTACCTTTATACGCACTGCGAAGATATGAAAACCTCTACTCAAGTCTGTGTTCCTCGAAAAGTACACTTGTCTTCAAATCCAATTTAAACAGACTCGTAAATCAAGACACTTCTAGAAATTCTTACCCATAAAATAAATCATTGGTTAGTTTATAAGGAGTAGTAGTAATAAAAGTATTTCTAAGCTAAATCAGTTAAATCTTGATCCAAACAATTGCAGTATCGTGCGCGGCTGCATTTTATGAAAAACCGACAAGCCCTCGATTAGATAATGACGCTTTTGTCATTAGATATCGGAGGCAAAAAGTGTCGACGCCTGAGGCGAGCGCAGGGCTGTCGCATCAGTCTTTTTCTAAGTCGCAGTAAGCTTTTTTGCATAAAACTTGCTTTTGTTAGTGTTTTTGTACGGGGTGATGCATTCGTTTTTGTAGGATAACATTAATGAGGTCTGATGTGGACTCTGGACTTTGTTCTATTATGGAATGCTCTGGACTTTGTTCCACTATACTTCACTATAGAATGCTCTGGATTTTTTTAAAACTATGGAATGCTCTGAACTTTGTTCTACGATGGAATTTGCTTGTTGTGTTTTGGCACATTTTCATTTATTCGTTATCATTCTTTTATTTTTTATAATTGTTTGTTTTACCATCATAATTATTGAATTATATCATAAAGGCTAAGCTTCTGCTGAAGCTATTTAATTTAAAAAAATCCAATACTTTTTTGTTAATGCAAAAGTAATTTTTAATTAATAATAATTTTTAATAATTTCTATAGCTATGATAGCTCAGTGGTTAGCGTGGTCGGTTCGCATGCCGAAGGGCGTGGGTTTAAACCCCAAAAATAAGCTTGAGCTGTCGGTGAAGGAAAACATCGTGAGGAAACCATAGCGTGGTGGTAGAATACTTTCTAGTACTCGGCTGGCTAGCTACCACCCTCAAGTTGAAAATCTGGCGCCAAGCATCTAACAAGGTGTGTTCCGGCAGCCTCACTTAAGAGCCAGCTCCATTCCAGGCTAGGTGTGACCACACCGTCACTTAACATCAGGTGAGTTGTGGACAAACACCAAGCCTGTCAGTTATAAAAAAATTGACGAACGAGATGCTGTCCTGATGGTTAGAGATAATGCATGCCCATTGCCCATTGCAGCGATACACAGAACAATGAGTAGCAAAACAAAGTCTAGGGCATCGCTGCTTTGGCACTCATTACTTTGACACTCTCGATATTTATAGCTTACACACTACTGCTTGGCGGCAGAATATCTGGTACTACAGTGGTGCCGTGCGGTACCTTGATTCTTGACGCCCTCTTGCTAAGGAGATCTACCACCAAGTTAATTTTTATTTTATTTACAAACTTTGTAAGTTTTTGTCGTATAGTAACTTAGCAGCCCTAACGCCCCACGGTCCGATAGAACGGGAGCTACTCGAGTTCAAGAACCAGTCACGATTAGACGAACGATACTCGATAGTAGACATTCACCTCTATTGATAGAGAGTATCTAGTTTATATCCATTGTCTACTACTCTATGGTCCAGCTTCTTTAGTCCTTTGTGCTGCAGAGATAAATGGGAACTAAATAGAAGCACCTCATTGATACTTACATGGTGGATATTCATACGTACACTCTCTGCCGTTATCTGTGTTCGCTAAACAACAAAAAAAAATGTACAACATGGATGTTTTTAAATCCAGAGTAAATAAGTTCCTTCTAGTTAGGTATGTCTAGTTATTTTTTAAATACTTTTTACTGATAGTAAACTTTATTTTATGAAACTAATTTCAATATCTTGGCTTTCTATGCGGTAGTTGATTTTTTAATACGTATTCAATCTTTTTATATCGATGACGTCATAAAGTAAGCTGAATGTGTATGCCCTTGCCATTTAAAACAAAAAAAAACATAAATAGCTATTTTGTCACATTTGATTGATTTTGACAATTGACATGAAGAAAATTAATTTTGTATCATAGCCTCATAAAAGTAAGTAACGTTTCACAACACATCACTTCATCAGCCATAGGACGTCCACTGCTGGACATAGGCCTCCTCCTGGGAGGGTTTTGCCAATACTCGCCACGCTTGGCAGGCGGGTTGGCGAGCGCAGTTAGGTGTGATTGTTCAAGGAAGACGCTGCTGCCCATCTTCCGGATTACATCCCTTAGCTGACTCTTACGGCAACCACGGGTAGAGAGGGTGGGGTACTATTCTTACGCCGGCACCACCACGGCAAAAATAAAATAATCCAGATAAATAAACAGCTTGACGTATGTATACTATACACGTATAATACCCGCGTGCCGTTGACTTGACTTTGACAGATTTTGTTTTGGTTTGCCATTGCTTTTTTAGGCACTGAAAGTAGCATATACGGCCTACTATATGACGTAATTAAAGGGCAATTGAAAGTCAAGTTTTAATGTATTTTAAAATAAACCTTATCTCATAGCTTAAAGAATTTTAAACGTAAAAATAATGTACAGGAATGTATATTTCGAAATGGTTTTGGTCAGTCATGTTTTTCTTTTCTTTACTTACCAAATACCTATTTGTTCTTATTTTTTCCATCTAAACACAAGAGTATAAAGCTCAACTATGCTAGTAATACTATATGCTATAACAACTATGCTCAATTCTATGCTATTATATACATGCTAAATGGTTATTTAGTATGCATCTATATCGATAATAAACGAAATAAACATTAGCATCATAGTTGAACACCTGTGTTCAGCTCAATTATTACCTTAGTTAAAGCTGTACCTAAATCATGTCAAGGCCTAGGCACAGAGGACAAGACCTAGGCTCGAAATTACGTTTGTATTGTGTTTATTATTTGTTCGTGCGCTATTAGACTCGGCAATTTTGTTTTAGTTGATTTTGTTTAGTTGCAGCTTTAAGCTTTGCCCGTAAATTTTGTCAACATAATATAACGTGAAAATACTTTTTTAAATTTATAATTGCTCTTCAGAAATGCGTGCGTTAATTTAAATTTTTATCCGACTGCCAAGGAATGGTTATATTTTTCGCGCGTATCTTGTATGTATGTATGTAAGTAGAAAATCTCTCGCCAAGTTCCTGACGGTGTGTTCCGGCAGCCTCACTTGAGAGCCAGTTCCATTCCAGGCTAGGTGTGCTTTACCATCTTCGACCACACCGTCACTTAACATCAGGTGAGTTGTGGTCAAATACATAGCCTGCCAACCATTTAAAAAAAAAGAAGGCAAGCCAACCGAGTACTAGAAAGTACTCTACCACCTTGCTATGGTTTCCTGACGATGTCTTCCTTCACCGAAATTATGTTTAGTTATTGTTCAGTAAAACAAAATAGGGTTTTGTTTAGTTAAAAAAAAATCATTGGCATTAAATCTTTTACTATTTTTATCTTCTAATAGATTAAGGTTATTATCGCGTGTGATGCCTCACTAACCGGTGTCATATTCCAGCTGTGGATCAAAGAGGCCGTCTGTTTCACTAACAACATGTGTGTGGTGCAAGTCACAAGATCATTACTGCATCGAATGTGTATTATTTTGTTGAGTGTAGTAAAATTGCCAGCATAATTAAATTTTAATCGCTGGAGTAGACGTGTTCTAAAATGGAGACAGCGAATTGGCAAACGTAGCGTAGGACTGGGGGTGGTTTTTTTTTTTATTGCTGGCTGGCTAGGTTTGACCACAACTCACCTGATATTAAGTGACGGTGTGGTCGAAGATGGTAGAACTGACAAAGCCTAGAATGGAACTGGCTCTCAAGGGACGCTGCCGGAACACACCGTTAGATGCTTGGCGGCAGATTTTCAACTTGAGGGTGGTAGGGTGGTAGCTAGCCAGCCGAATACTAGAAAGTACCCTACCACCACGCTATAGTTTCCTCACGATGTTTTCCTTCACCGGCAGCTCAAGCTAATTGTTGGGGTTTGAACCCACGCCCTTCGGCATGTGAACCGACCGCGCGAACCACTATGCTGTCATAGCTAGAAGCGTAAAGGATTGGGCTGAGTGGCGTGTCTTTGGAGATGCCTATGTCCAGCAGTGGACTTCGATGGGCTAATGATAATAAAGTACTGTCATCAAGACCGTATCTGAAAATTACTAAGTTTTCAAGAATTTTAATGATTTCCATGTGACATAAAAATTCGTTTTGCATCTAGAAGCGATAGCAAAATTTGACTGTACAGGGCATCATGACAGAGATTTATATTCAGCCGTGAACAGTAATTGTATTTGTTATGATGATAACAATGTTCTATTTGACAATTTTTTACTTATATTACGCCATGTCAAAATCTAAATATGACATAATACACGTAGTACCGTATCACACTAATAATAATACTAATAATAATAATAATACCGTATCACAAGGCAAAAGTTTGTGAGTGTGCATGTGTGTATGTTTGTTACTTCTTCACGCTCAAACAGTTGGACCAATTTTGACGAAATTTGGCATGGGTACCTCCGTGATACCCTGGATTACGTATATGCTACTTTTTGTCCCGAAAAAATGTAGCGTTCACGTGAGAATAGCGGATAATACCGCGGGCGCAGCTAGTCAACTTATAAGGGCCAAAAGTTAAAAAAAAAAAAATGCTTATCAATCCAACGGGGCAATGCGACATACGCACATAACTTTTTTTTTTTTTTTAATCCATTTTCCAAATTAATCTCGATTTATTAGTACTACTACTTGTAAATGTAAATGTTTACGAGAGGTAAAAAGATTGAGGTTGTGTATTTTTTAACCTTAACACGCTAAAATGGCTCAACTATTATTAGTGATATTTAAGTGATTCCCCCATGTCCATTTTTCTATCGGACAACCAGAAGCTCAAAAAAGCGACATCGTTTCATGGTAGATGTTCCAAAAACTCAAACGAAACGATTAGATTCCACGTTCATTGTGCGGACTGCTAGACAGTGGAATGCGCTGCCTGAGTGGGTGTTCCCCGTTGGATATAATCTGGGTGTCTTCAAGTCGAGAGTGAATCGGTATCTTCTATGCAAGCGTGCTCCATCTTAGACCGCATCATCACTTAACATCAAGTGAGATGACGGTCAAACGTAAGCCTGTCTAAAAAAAAAAGACATTTAGATAACACATACCCTATATACTAGATGAAACAGAAATTACAAATATGAATAACGTATCGGATGAGATACGCAGTTTGTTCTTAACAACATTTTTAGATTTCAGTTTTATCCTTCTTTATAAAATCGCGTAAAACTTATCGCTTATACTGCACATGAAGTAAAGCATCGAGTGTAAACGTTCAATTAGTGAACAATTAGGCAAAGAGGCAGGTTGTGAGCCGCCTCTGTTTCGTCCTGTAACGTAATCCGATAAAATTTACTGGAAGTAGCGATGATAGCTCAGTGGGTAGCGTGGTCGGTTTAAACTCCAAATAAAGTAAGTAAAATATCTATAAGTAGAACTGTAGAACAGGCGACAGAGATGGGACTCCAGTGCGGTGGGGGCAGAGGACGAGTGCCGGCGATCGCTACGTGAGTGCCGGCCGAGCAGTCGTGGTTAGCACGTAAATGTCATTGTTTTCTGTTCCGTAGGTAAGTAGGTGTACATTATATTTAATAGATTAGTGACTTATAATAAAAAGGTGGTAGATTTCCTCAGCAGGAGGTCGTCGAGGTAGGTATCACCGTAGTACCAGATACTAGCAAAAACACTAATTTCCATTTTTTTTTGTGGTCAGTAGCAATGAAACAAACTAGACGTTTTCCTATTAAAAAATCGCTTGTTCATGACCCCTGCAATGGTAGCCATAATTTGAGTAATAAAGTCCAAGGCATCATTACATCATCGCTAATTACTTTGAGACATTCGACTTAAAGCGTAATTTGAGTCTCATTAGACTAAAATGCATATTCCGTAAACATTATTATTATACAAGTTAGTTTCAATAACAATTCAATACCATGACATTTCATTTCGCCAAATGTCGATAGATGTCGTCACCTGCTATATTGTTGGTCGTGAAATGGCATCAGTACTTTCACAAGGGACGAGTACTGGTATTAAAGTTTCAATTATGTATTTAGATTTTGTAGCGATGATAGAAAAACATAAATTAAACTTTATTTTTTTTCATTTAAAAGTAATAAGGCGAACGATATGCTCTCCTGGTGGTAAGAGATACAGCATGCCCATGACCAATTCAAGCGACTCACAGAACTTTGAGTAACAAAACAAAGTCCAGGGCATCGCTGCTTTGGCGTTCATTACTTTCGAAGGTGAGTCTCTACAGCCCTGTAATTTCGCTAGCTGCAGTACCTACCCTTCAAACCGGAACACAGTAATGTTTACACACTACTGCTTGGCGGTAGAATATCTGGTACTGCGGTGGTACTTACCTAGACCACCTTCTGCTTAGGAGATCTACCATTAAGTAAAACTACTGCTGGTAGTAAGTACATACACCAAGTAAAGCTACTATTTAACCAAGTTCGACTTGCTACAATAACGATATTAGGATTCAAACTATATTACATCTCAAAAAGTTTATCTTGACATAATATAAACTTCTTGACATGTAATATAGTTAGTTTAATTTTTAATTATAGGCACAGTGGTATAGTAATTAACTAACCTGTAACGTAACGGGTAGTGCCTCAAGCTTTTAAAGATGTAGGTAACCTACACGCCAAATACTTACCAGTTTTTTTACCCAGCAGTGTTTTGTAGTGATGATAGCTCAGTGGTTAGCGCGGTCGGTTTGCATGCCGAAGGGCGTGGGTTCAAACCCCAACAATGAGCTTGAGCTGCCGGTGAAGGAAAACATCGTGAGGAAACCATAGCGTGGTGGTAGGGTACATTCTAATACTCGGCTGGCTAGCTACCACCCTCAAATTGAAAATCTGCCGCCAAGCATCTAACGGTGTGTTCCGGCAGCCTCACTTGAGAGCCAGTTCTATTCCAGGCTAGGTGTCTTCGACCACACCGTCACTTAACATCAGGTGAGTTGTGGTCAAACACGTAGCCTGTCAGAGATAAAAAAAGTGGGATAAAGAAGGTTATGGATGATGATGAGAATAAACCTTACAGTCTTTTGTATGGATCTCCGAAACTCCCTCGTCTAAGGGTCTGTTTACACTACCGACTCGAGCCAACTTTAGTGCTATATTTATTTACTTTCAAAATAATGCCTCTGCGTTCGGCTGAAGGCACGTGTAGGAAAGAATGTGTCATAAAAAATGTGGAATTTCAACACATCTGGTGTGGTTAGTGGCCGTTAAAAATTAAGTTATTTCGAAGAAAAAATCGTTTACAATATTCAGCTTAATCTACACGAGAAATTCTAGTTTAATAACATTATCAATAGTTATCTCATTTGTTAATGCCACTCGCGGTCACAAATCTGAAGTTGAATCATCTGTTATTTTATTTTGATGAACTTGGTTAATCAAACTTCAACCCACACTTGAAAGTCAGTTCCATTCCGGAGTAGGTACCGTCTTCGAGCACATCAACCTTAAAATCAGGTGAGCTGTGTGGTCAACCATAAAAAATCATTAAGGCCTTTTTTTTAAATATTGTTTTAAGTTAATCAATGCTTAAAATGTTCTGTTAATTGCTCGTTGACATGAAATATTGCAGCTAAATACAAGACAGACAAAGTATATAAGCAATGCTCTTTATCTCAAATAATATTACAAATTTGTTCCTTTCATCATCATCATCATCATCATCATCAGCCGTCCATCATCATATGACGTCCACTGCTGGACATAGGCCTCTCCCATTGACTTCCACAAAGACCGGTTGGAAGCGGCTCGCATCCAGCGCGTTCCTGCGGTCTTTATTAGGTCGTCTGTCCACCTTGTGGGTGGACGTCCTACGCTGCGCTTGCCGGTCCGTGGTCTCCACTCCAGAACTTTGCAGCCCCATCGGCCATCGGTTCTGCGTGCTATGTGCCCTGCCCACTGCCACTTCAACTTGCTAATCCGCTGGGCTATGTCGGCTACTTTAGTTCGCCTACGGATCTCCTCATTTCTGATTCGATCTCGTAGGGAAACTCCGAGCATAGCCCTCTCCATAGCTCGTTGTGCTACTTTAAGCTTACTAAGCAGGCACACAGTGAGAGACCACGTTTCGGCGCCATAAGTCATCACTGGTAACACACACTGGTCGAAGACTTTCGACTTGAGGCACTGAGGTAATTCGGACGAGAAAACGCTGCGCAGTTTTCCGAACGCTGCCCAGCCGAGCTGGATTCGACGATTGACCTCTTTCTCGAAGTTGGACCTACCTAGTTGGACTGCTTGTCCTAGGTAAATGTACTTGTCAACAACTTCAAGAACCGAGCTCCCAACTGATATTGGGGTGTTCCTTTCATACCAGTTTGTATATAAAAAGAAGGAATAAAGAATAACAGTCTTCTTCGATTATTTTTTTTAAATTATAGCCAATGTTTATATGTACACAATGCAATTATTTTTAGTGCAATAAAGTGAATCACATTTTTACCCGACCCAAGGAAGGGTTTTGATTTTAGCGCCTATGTTTTATGTATGTAAATTTCTTTATTACCTCGTAACTTCCAAACGGGAGTATGCATTACGACAATTAAGGTATCGTTAAATTCGTCTCAATAACACAAGTGTTTGTTCAAAAATCAAGTTGGTGAATTTTTGGCGCGAAATAGTAATACATTAATAAAAGAAAAAAAACCAAACCTATCAAGTATGGTATCTAAATAAAGGCAATTAAAAGAGGATTACAAATATGTACATAAGTTATATGTTCAAATTGAAATAGGAATAATAAATTTGTTTAAAAAGTTGTTTTCCTTTAATTCACATCATCACATCATCAGCCATAGGACGTCTACTGCTGGACATAGGCCTCCTCCTGGGGGGTTTTGCCAATAATCGCCACGCTTGGCAGGCGGGTTGGCGAACGCAGTTAGGTGTGATTGTTCAAGGAAGACGCTGCTGCCCATCTTCCGGATTACATCCCTCAGCCGACTCTTACGGCAACCACGGGTAGAAAGGGTGGGGTACTATTCTTACGCCGGCACCACTACAGCACTTCCTTTAATTATAGCTACTATTTTAATCGCAGTCGGGTTATGGATTTTTAAAACTCTTTAGCTTGTTGATATAGTAGTCTCCCATATTGTGGTCTCAGGTGGCTTTCATGTTTTTTTTTAATTACTTCACATCCGCTGCCGCCATTCAGTAAAAATAAAATCCTTAAAGATATTCTAAAGAAACCCAGTAAATTGCTGGATTTAATTAGCAATCATTATATTCATTTGTCGCAAATGGGAACAGACTAATAAGTAATTATAATATAACTTAAATTGCTATGTTGAGTAAATCGAAGAATGCGTCCATCAACACTTTTCGTACTTTTTCTATTAAGAGGAAGACGCTTTCTTCATATCTATCTTAAAACGAGCTTTAAACGAGCAATTCTTGTATATATATATTCTGAATCTCGGAAACGGCTCCAACGATTTTCGTGAAATTTTGTATCCAGGTGGTTTCGGGGGCGAAAAATCGATCTAGCTAGGTTTCATTTTCAGAAAACGTCGTTTTATCCATGTTTTCAGCCGAGCAATGCTCGGTCAACCAGGTACTGTTCTATAATATGTGGTAAACACTTCACTGACTTTAACTAACTAAATACGCTAACTCAAAAGGTGTTGTCCATTTTAGTACGAAATTCCAAGATTCTGTGTTCACGGGAAGTACCCTGTAGGTTTGATTGCCTTGCGAGTTTCAAAAATTTGCAGCTTAAACGGCTGTATCTTTTGATTGTGTTGGCTTAGAAGTTTGATTTTTTCACAGCTCCAAGTAGACCTGAGTATTTTATGAATTTCAGTTTGATACCTCCAGGCGTTCCAGAGACGGACAACAAAGTGATCATATAATGGTTCCGTTTTTTCATTTTGAGGTACGGAACCCTACAAATGTTTCTTACTAAACCGAACCGAAGCGCAGGCCTCTTCTCATTGTGAGAAGAGTAGATCGTAGTCCACCATGCTTACCAAGTGCGGGTTGGAAGACTTCACATATCTTCGAACTCTTAACCATGCCGGTTTTCTCACAATGTTTTCCTTCACAGTTTGAACTTAGCGGCAATACGCACATGACTTAGAAAAGACAGAGGTGCATGCCGCGGGTTGCGAACCTAGGACCTCCAGATTGAAAGCCAGACGAGCTCCCAACTAGGGCGAAACTTCTTTTAAAATATTGAATATTGTAGGACACATTACACACAGCGCCACCTGACCCCAAACTAAGCAGAGCCTGTGTGATGGAAGTCAGATAACTGATAGAATACATAAATACTGTTTTTTTTTTATAAATACATACTTATAATATATACAGAACACCCAAACACAGAACAAACATTTGTTTATACCAAGCAAACATTTGTCCTTGGCGGGAATCGAACCCACGCCCTACAGCTCAGGCAGGCATACTCCCAATGAGCCAACAGGACTGTCAACTTCTGTTCTGAGACTATATTTCTTATTTATGACAAATTAATCTTTAACCGTATTATCTAATCATATAAATTATACCTTATAATAGTCAAGTTAGATACTCCACTTAAGCAATTTAAAAGATTTTGTTAACTGCCAAAGCTAATGACTAAACGATGCAGTTTATCGAAGTACTTGATAATAAAGTGAATGGAAAAACTTGAAGGTATGAACCTAAATAAAATTTTGCAAATAAAATCATTTTCGTTATTTAAATGTAATGAATCGAACGAGACGCCATCCTGATGGTAAGAGATAACGCCAGTCCATGACCGCCGTTCGCAAAGACCTTCGAGTAGCAAAACTAAGTCTACGTCATAATGCTTTGTCGCTTATTACTGTGTCCTTTGAACCAGAACACAGTAATGTTTACAGACTACTTTTTAGCGGCAGAATATCTGGTACTGCGGTGGACAGTAAAACAGACAGTAAAGGAGATCTACCACCAACTTTGATCTACAATAGTTTGATGTTTAATGTCACTTAAGTTTATATTTTACTAGATCACGTATTTTTTTAATAAAAGTTTGATTAAAAAAATATTTTGATATATCTCGATTTCTGAGCTTTCGCCACAATAAAAAATGTTCATAATGACGTTCTACTGACTAAGGATTTTAATTGTAAAAGTTGCCTAAAGTATTTCACCTTAGTGAAGAGTTGAAAACAAAGTTCAGAAAAAAAGCATTTTAATCATTAATTAACTTTAAGACACTTATAAGTAAGGCCATTGGAATTATCATAAGACTTCCATCGGTATAAATATGTATTGTTTGTTCTAGTGAAATTGTTTTTGAGAAATTGGCTAAGTATATTAGAGAAGTAGATATTTATGACGAACGATAACCTGCCATTTCATTCACTTGGGTGTTTATCACACTTAATATTTTAAAGGCGAAAGTTTATGTGTAAGTGTGTTTGTATGTTTGTTACTTCTTCACGCTTAAACGGCTGGACCAATTTTGATGAAATTTGGTATGGAGGTAGCTGATATTGTAGATTAACACTAGACTACTTTTTATCCCGTAAAAATGTAGCGGGTAACTGCGAGGCGCAGCTAGTTGACAATAAAACAAAAACAAAAAAAAAGCTTTTTTTTTAGCTAATAAGAATAGCTTAAATCTTCATAAAATTTGAATTAGTAACATTTCCCGATCCCCCTTTAACAAATTCCCCCATTCTAAAACTTCAATCACCAATCACGCTACACCGACAGCTAAAATCCCTTCAAACAATCCAAAGCTCCTTTTACACTCACCTAAAAAATTATAACGCCATTTTGGTCCCCACATAATCCCAAGTGATCACAAAAAGTCATCATTATGTTTTACTAGCGCTTTGTTTGAATTGTGAGTAACGCCCAGATTTTAATCTTGGCAGCTACGTGTAATGAGTAAGGGGCTTAATACTGTCTTGGTAGCTTCGTATTATTCCTGGGAGATATTTTAACAAACTAAGTTAAGTTTTTGTTGTGACATTGTAAAACAATTACTACGATAAATATTTTGAACATGTAGAATAGTCCTATTTAAAAAAATAGTAATTAACCCCCCAGAAATTACCTAGGTAGTATAATGTATGAGACTGAGGAAAAAAAAGTTCTAACACAAAGAATTCACTAGTATCATTATACATATACGCCTTCTGACTTCATATATGGTCAGAGTCTGGTCACAAAATGTGTAAAAAATGAGTCCCAATTCGAGGTATGCAATTATACATCTCCTGACTCCATCCATGATCAAAATCTCGTCACATATTTTTTAAACTGGAGTCAATAATATGAGTCCCAACTCGAGAAATTTACTTAGTTAATTTAATATTTAGTACTTATTTATTTATTTTATAACACACAAAACATAATATAATAATATTAATTTCAATTCAATTCATAATTCAATTTTGTGATCTGTATCACATTTCAAAACTGTCTAAGTGCATTATATTTACATATTTTTTCAAAGTCACCAGAGAATGTATATAAATTTAATTATGTCATTGGTTAATTTGGATAAGAATTATAAATTAAATTAAATAATAATAGGTAAGTTATACAGTCAAAATACTTTATAAAATTCAACTATATTTTAAAATTAAAATCTAAAATAATCATAATCTGTCATAGTATTATAATTTTCAACTCATAATTCGATTTACATAGTATGTTTAAAGTCTCGTGATATTTTTTTTAAACTTGAGTTAAAAAAGAGTCCCAACTCGAGTTATTGCCTAGTATTAGAAGAGTTCTTCCATCAATTGAAGTTTACTTTAAAGGTACTAAATTGTCGCAATTTAGACTGTTGAAAAGTACAAGCAAAATAGAAAAAAATCAGCACCAGTATAAAGATATAAAGCATTGATAACATTATTTTCGGCACTTATTCTATTTTAGCCAACATGGGAACTTGCCCACTCAAATAGTTCTTGACTATTTGAGGGCTGAACAAACATACTTGAACGTTAATGTATGTAATTATATTGTAATAGATTTATTTTTAACCTGTGGGAAAGTTTGTGTACCAATATTAAAAATTGATTTGATTAGAAGCGTTGTTAGAATTTGTATCAAGTGCTTTTTCAATATTGGTTCAATCAATTAGTTATATAGGGTTCCGTGCTTGATAAGTGGCCAATGGGACGGTCGTTTTTTGTGTTAGTGATTGGATAAAGACTGAGCAAAAGAATATTTTTTCTTGAGCAGTTTCTATTGGTAAGAAGTAAATAAATATGCTAGGACATTTCACACAGCGCTATCTAGCCTCAAACTAAGCAAAGCTTATATACTCGTAGATATTTTTTTTTTTGTAAATATATAGGTACTTATAATACACACAGACACAAAAAAATTATATGCTTATCACACTCGGCAGTAGTCGCTTGAAGCAGATACACTACCAAAAGAGCTAACAGGGTAATTGAGGGTGGATCAGGGTATGAAGTGATGAGATAAACACTATTTTGTTGGTTTCTCCTGTCCATAACCCTTGCAGCGGTACTCAAAACTTTGAGTAGCAAAACAGGGTAATCCTGCTTTAGGGCTCATTACTTTATTAAGACATTCGATGGTAGAATCTCATTAGCTCTATAATCTCATTAGCTTCAGTACTTCGGAAGACAGTGATGTTTACACACTACTGCTTGGTGGCAGGGTTTCTGATACTGCGGTGGTACTAACTTAAATGTTTTCTTGCTGACGAGATTTATTAAACTAGATGATCTGTGTACTACATAACACTATTTAATATTTTTTTTAAATAACTTTTTGTTTAAAATTTGGTCGATTCAGTTTTTCTTCATAGCAATTTCTAAGCTATTGCTCAATAAGTCAGATATACTATAAAATGTAAGTAAAATCTTAAAGCAGTCCATTTTCTCTAAGCATTGCACTTAGGATAAACTAAGTAAGCAGTTATGTACAAGTTATTGGTCAATACGGTAGCTTAGAGTCAACTTAGAGAACATTGTTTCAGGTTTTAACTTTTAGAGGTTTTAGTTTTATGGTTGGGTTTAAAAGTGTCAGTTAGGTGCTTACTCAACCGTTAAATAAAGTTGGATGCAATATCTTACATTAAGTTAAACGAGATTCAATTAACTGTAATAAATATCTTTAATGTTAAATTAATACTTTAATTAATTAACTGCCGTGTAAGATCATTTGATAGCGTTTCTGCTTCAAGAGCTGTAGAACGTGGGTTCGATTCCCACTCAACACAAATATTTACATGACGAACATAAAAGTTTTTTCTGTGTCTTGGTGGTCTGTATGTATTATAAGTACGAGTATGTATGTACAAAAATATATATAAACTTTGCTTAGTTTGGGTCTAGATGGGATTGAATGTCCTAGGATGAAAAAACAATGTGTTTTGCCGTGGTGGTGCCGGCGTAAGAATTGTACCCCACCTTCTCTACTCGTGGTTGCCGTAAGAGTCGGCTAAGGGATGTAATCCGGAAGATGGGCAGCAGCGTCTTCCTTGAACAATCACACCTAACTGCGTTTGCCAACCCGCCTGCCAAGCGTGGCGAGTATTGACACAACCCCCCCAGGAGGACGCCTATGTCCAGCAGTGGACGTTCTATGGCTGATGATGTGTGAAAATGTTTGGCGTGAAAATCAAAATGGCTTTATAGATAGAACCTCTGCACACCAAAAATACAAATACAAATCTTTTATTTATAACACCAAAGTTACAGGTCATTATTCCATTCATATTTAAAATTATCAAAGTCATAACATATGTATGTCAATACAATGAAAAAGTCAACATACTGATATGTTAAATATAAAATATGTCAATAAAAAAAAATATAATTACTTACTAGTAATTCAATAATCTCTTATTTTTAAATAAATAATGGTCAAAGTCATAGAACAAGGTCTCTTGAATCCAAGATCTTAGTTTGCTTCTAAAGCACGTGGTGGAAGGTGCATCCCGAATGGAAGCGGGTACGCGGTTGTAGACCGTGGACCCCAGAATGTATACCGACCTCTCAGACTTGACGAGCCGATGCGACGGCGTTACTAGTTGGTCTGTCTTTTTATTACTGCGAAGATCCAACGTGCTGTGGACGTCCCGGCGTTTACATTTAAGTGTGTATGGGACAGTGTAACGTTTTATTCTGTATGCAACTGTGCATCTGTACTTTACCTAATCTGTGGCGTTTACCATCTGCTCGAGCCAAGGTCATTCAATTTTATGTTAGTGCCACCATTGCACGAAATTGACAACTTAACTGGCAAACTTTCAAGATTGCACGGAGTATCGATATACTCTAAAGTTACGTTAAGTAGCTATTAAAAATTGTTCAAATCTTGTTTTAGGTAACGTGATTTTAGTAGCTGGAAATGGTTACGGAGTTTTGCAGGATTTAGTTAATGTTTTTGTATATTATCCCAACTTCAGTGTTTTTTTTACATCGGACTAGGCAAGCGTTTGACCAAGATCTTATGAGATAGAAAGCGACGATATGGTCAAAGATGGAGCATGCTTGCCTAGAAAATACCTATTCAAGTTTTTCTTGCACTACCCCGGGTTGTACTTACTTAGTTGGAAACACAGACGCTGGCAACGAGTTCCTCACATCAGCAGTTCTTACAAGGAAGGTAGTCTGAAAACGCTTAGTGTGTCTGAAGGGAATTTCCACTGTAAGAGAGTGTTTTTTGGTCGAGCGTCTGGTCGTGTTGTTATAAAACGCTGATGGCAAAATTAGGTCACGTAGTTCTTGGGCACACTCACCGTACACAACGTTGTAAATTACAGTGTTCCGATTGTAATGGTATTTGTAGTGATGATAGTTCAGTGGTTAGCGCGGTCAGTTCACACGCCGAAGGGCGTGAATTCAAACCCCAAACAATGAGCTTGAACTGCCAGTGAAGTAAAACATTGTGGCGAAACCATTGCATGGTGGTAGGATATTTTCTAGTACTCGGTTAGCTGCCCAGTAAGTTAAGATGAAAATCTGCCGCCAACAACGGCGAAGTACTTGGAGCGCGCGGCCCCGAGTAACTAGAACATCTTCCCTACTAGCTTTGATTCACGCAGGTTTAGCGCGCGGCGTGTGTAGGGATGTCGACATCGCATCTACGAACAAATCTTCCATCAAACTTTTTTGTTCGTAGCTTCGCTAACATCAAATCTATAAGACACACGTAAACTTTTGTGTATTTTTAACATATTTTTATTAAAAGTCATTAATCTATTTAATTTTAACATTGACACCTACCTACACAACAGAAAAAAATGACATTTACGTGCTAACCACGATTGCTCGGCCGGCACTCACGTAGTGATCGCCGGCAAGTGTCCCCTGCCCCCACCGCACCGCCTCTTCCCACTTGTGTCGCCTATTTATCGCGAAGATGATCTACTCATGGATTTTTTACTTACTTTGCTAACGGTATGTTCCGGCAGCCTTATTTCAGAGCCAGTTCCATTCCAGGCTCGGTGTACTCTACCATCCTTGATGTGGTCAAGGATGGTAGAGTTGATAGAGATAGATATGGTAGATCTGTCACTTAACATCATGTAATGTTCGGGTGTCTTTAATGACACTTAAGTAGTCAAAAGTAAAAAAAAATGTCCTACGATATGTAAATATAATGAACCAACAGAAGCTTCGAAAGAAACCATATATCTAATTACTAATCTTCACCCTCGTTTAAGGTATCAAAAACCAATTTACAACCAGCTACTTATTGTTTAAACAATAAATCTAACAGAGCCATTATTTAACTCAAATTAACTTTCAACAAAACGCCCTAAGCTATAATTACTTTAAAAATTTATTAACTGTCTCTAACTCGACCAAAAAAAAATGTCCATCTCTAAAAACTAGTACGCTAGAGTCGTATTTCTAAAAAAGCATCGACTTATTTTAGAAAAAAAAAGCTGCCAGTGTTAAGAAACAAACATTGGTGTTTTTTTTCTTCAAGTAGTTAGTACCATAAATTTAAAAGTCGAAAGTTCGATTTTTAAAGAGCTTTTTGCTTTCGAACTATTTGTCTAATGCTATCCAAAATTAGGGTGGTTTTGTCCCCAGCTAATCAATATTCATTTAACTTGAAAAGAATTTAGTTAAGATTAAGTTCTGCTTCTCTATTGTGCTATTTTAGGGCACTTTAAAGTAGCATTTGTCATAGAAATGTTTTGTTTCTTCGAGTTTGTTTGATATATTGTTAGAATGTTAATTGTCGTTGAGCAATTGGCTTTATTTTTCACTGTTACAAACATTTTATTGTTTTTTGATTAATTGTTTGAAATTTTAATAAATTAAATTTTCTTTGTCGATCAAATAATTTATTAGCAACTAAGTTATCATTAATCGATCAATCAGCCAGCTTTTATAATATTATTTGTTATGGGAAATGAGAATAAGCTGTAATTTGAAGTGGAGTGGATAAAAAAAACGTTATTCAGGCTGATTTGACGACCTCATAAAGCAGTGCTTCTTGAGATTAGCAGCAGCGCTATAAAGATAAACTAGATGGGTCTCACAGAATCTTACTCCCAAGCGAAAGCTAACAACTTGACAAAATACAAACAGACATAAAAGACATGATACTAAAGATTGTATTTTGGTAGACAAAGATCTACGGTATTTCTAACTAAACGGAAAACAAAAATAGCAAACCAATTAACCTGTCAATACGTAGTACTAAGATACCAAAGAATTCCTTTAACCAAAAAAGTAGTATCTTCACATGATAGACAATCCTCCCTTGACACAACTGACAAGGACATTGATTTCCGACATGTTAATTTCAGGTTAAATAACAGACTCCCCTAAGAGCTGTTCAGGGAAGTATTTTTGTTTGAAATATTCGAAATTGCTGTTAAAGTCGTCGAGTGAGAATGCGGAGTATTTGTCAATGTTAGTAGAGTGACAGACGCTTTTAAATTATGTTTGAAAATCTGGCGATGATTGCCCTGTGGTTGGGAGTTAAGATTCTGGGCCGCAAGAAAGCTTAAGTTAAAGAAATTAGAACCTTTGTTGAAAAATGTTGATGAAAACTTGCGCAATGATGGGCCTTTGGACAAACTTATGTCTTCTAACAACAAAGTCATTGGATCAAACCAACAAGTTCTTCAGAATTTACGTATGGATTTTAAAATTCATTCCACTAACTTTACGGTAGCATTCCATTGTAAATGCTAATCACAGTCATTTATCCAAATACTAACTTTAAAAGTCTTTTAATAGAACTACACTTGAAAAATAATGATTTTATTTTAAAAAAAATAGTTTAAAAGGCCATAGCATTCAAGAATTTTGAGGAGATTTTGATAGATAAATAAATAATATTTAGCTAATATTTTAACGTTTCTATTATTTTACTTATTCATCCACAGGTACTATAGATTTGCGGAAAATATATAATTATTACTCTGTACAGGGTTATAAACATTGGATGTGATAAGTTGAAACAGCGCTTATTCAATATATATGAACAAGTATTACTATGGACATTGAAATCGTCAAAAAATAGTGCTGTTCTATAAAAAAAGGTACTGTTGACACGATATAAAGTACCTGATTTTTACGTGATTTTAGATTTACCATGGTCAAAATTGTTTGTATTGAAGAGAACAATGATCTCCTATCGGCTTAACACACCTAACACCCTACGCAAATAACCCTGCGTATTTTGAGACATAACAATGCAAATCTACTTCGCCGCCAGCATGTCTAGAAGGATGAGCACACAGATATGACACATTATAGAGGAGCCTCACCGCTTCACTAGATGGTAAACCTCCTAAACAGGTGGTCGTCTAGGTAGGAACCACCGCGTACATTTTATCTACCTATCGGTTTTATACAGTATACACTTTGAGTAGTTCGTTTCAGATCTACATGACGTAATTTTACCTCAACCATTATGGGTACTATCAGATAATCAGGAGCTTTAAATATGGTTGCATTGTTCCAAAAACTCAAACTAAACGATTCGATTCTACTATTTTCGTAAGCCAGAAAACAGTGGAAGTTGTTGTCCCAATGGATACAATATGAGTCCTTCAAGATGTTAATGAATTAGGTTCTTCGAGGTAAGCCTGCTTCAGCGCAGACAAAATCTTTGCCTAAAATCAGGCGAGATAGCGGTCCATCGCAAGTTTGGTTAGTAGATAAATATAATCAACGACAAAGCAGCTCTGGGGTTTGGTGTTTTATTCAAAGTTCGGGTTTAGTAGGTATATATTTTGGCATGCGTTATATCTTATCATTAGGGAGCGTCATTCGTTTTTACTCGGTGGTAGATCTAAGTAGAAAGTCATCTAGGTAGGTACCGCAAGACCAGATATTCTACCGATATTCTACTGGGCTGTTGAGATTCACCATCGAATCTCTCAAAGTAATGAGCGCCATAGCAGCGATGTACTGGTTGTTTTGTAATTCAAAGTTCTGTGTATCGCTGCAATAAATAATCATTGATAGGCCTCTTGCCAACAGAAAGGAGTCTCGTTCGTCTAATTACATTAACATAAAAAGAAAATTTATCGGCTATATATAACCCGAAACTACATGTAGTTGACTAAAGCGTTCGGTTTTACATGGCCCCTCTATGTATCATCTCAATGAGCAAGCTATTTCCAAGCAGTGATACGTCACACGCAGCTGTTAGGACATGATCTATCCCAAAACTATTTTGTCCTGTTTTAAACGGGCATGGTTGTGAATTCTACAGATTTTCTTATGATGAAAGTCTTAGAACTTGATGATTTACTGGAGTGATGATGCTCTGCTTCGTGAGCTGAAGGGTGTGGGTTCGATCCCACCTAAAACAAACATTTATGTGACGAAAATAGATGTTTGTTCTGTGTTTGGTTTTCTAAATGTATGTGCTATAAATATATGCATTTACAAACAAACGTATAAAGTATTCTTTCAGTTATTTCATTTCCGTAGTGCAAGCTTTCCTTAGTTTGAGACTAGATGATGCTGCATATATCGGAAGTCTTGCCAGATTACTAAAGTATGTCTTGGGAGTCCTGCCAGATTACAGATTACGTGTATTGTTTGGTCTCAGTGCCCTCAGTCAGGCACAGAGGAAGCTACCGTGAGGTTTTATAGCTATAACCCTGAAAAACCTTGCTATATTTTTGAATAATTAACTATTCCCTATGTCTAAATCTGGACTTAAAATGAAACTCCACGTGTTTTCTTAGATGGAAGGTTTTTTTCGTTAAATTAGTTACAATAAACTAAATTACTTGGATCCGACTATCGCGCTAGACGGTAACAGCACCGACTGTCCCGCCACCTCCACGCCAATAAATAATCCACGTGTCTTATTCTTTGCAATTTAAAACCTTATAATCGATATATACACCATAGCAGCTTTTACAATCTTTAGAAGAAAATTCGTCCCCGTTATCAAAACCAAATCGTCATCTCTCATAATTAGGAGATTGTTTCATTTATTTCATTACTTCTTACTATAAGAAGCTATTTATTGGTAACTGTGTTTCCACCAACCTACACATAGCGATTGAGTTATAATTTTGATTGTATTCAGCACGTGTAAGTGCTTAACGTATTTTAAACATAAAAACAACATTCTGAAAACAATACGTTTCACAAAACAACTCATTCCTGATCACCATATTTGCAAAGGCCGGAGCAAAGTCCTTGTCGACAGCATTGTGATGTAGCCAATACAGTAACTTGCTTGAAATGTGGAACAATACAGCTTACAAACAAAGGGATCTGGTTACAAGAACTGCAGTCGCCTCGCAGTCTGGCGCGGGCTCAGGGTACATATATGGAAGGAAATTGGACACTAACGTTACAAATAAGTCTCATTATTAGATTAACTATTGTTTTTTTTTTATGTACAAGTAAGTACGAAATGCTCTCTTAATGGTAAGATATAACGCCTGTCCATGTTTCACTCGGTGGTAGATCTCCTTGGCAGGAGGTCATCAGGATATTCTTCCGCCAAGCAGTAGTGTGTAAACATTATTGTGTTCCGGTTTGAAGGGTACTGCAGCTAGCGACATTACAGGGCTGTTGAAACTAACCATCTAATGTCTCAGAGTAATGAGCGCAAAAGCGGCGATGCCCTAGACCATGTTTTATATATAATAATGATCTGGACTCGAACCGAGGTCTTCTGGATTCGGGAGCGCCCGATTTCCAACCTGAGCTATTATAATCTTGTAGAAGGTGGCGAAATTTACCTTCGTATTCTAATGATATTGTAGCAGTTTTTCATTGTCTGAAAACACGGATAAAACGACGTTTTCTAAAAATGAAACCTAGCTAGATCGATTTATTGCCCCCGAAACCCCCAGCATACTAAATTTCATGAAAATTGTTGGAGCCGTTTCCGAGATTCAGATTATATATATAGTATATACATTATACATAGTACCTGGTTGACCGAGCATTGCTCGGCTGAAAACATGGATAACACGACGTTTTCTGAAAATGAAACCTAGCTAGATCGATTTTTCGCCCCCGAAACTCCCTGGACACAAAATTTCATGAAAATCGTTGGAGCCGTTTCCGAGATTCAGATATATATATATATATATATATACAAGAATTGCTCGTTTAAAGGTATTAGATTAGTAAGATTAATGACAACGTATCTACTTATCACATATTATCATCGACCCAGGGAATACATTTTGTTGTATATAGGAAAATATTGGAAGGGGCGGGATAGATTCCATAAAAAGAACCGATGGTCGGAGCAAAGCTTTGTAAAGTTTTTAACACCAGACTTTCGAATTAAAAATCTATATCTGGTCAGAATTTCATTCGAAGATGGCTTTAAAAAACATAAACTTTTTGCTGAACCGATGGAAGTATGAATTTTATTTCTTCGATTTCCATTATAACCTTTCGTTCTTTTATATTATCTCTTGCAACGTCAGTAATGCCAAGGGCAAATACATTCATACGATTTTCCAGTTTCCATTTTCAGTAAAAACATGTTTCAATATGGTCAAGTTGCATATGAATAAATCCATCGCAATCAAAGGTTATAAGACTCGCTTGAAGTTCAAGGCAATAACAACTGTGTATGTATAGTACAGGGTAGGTTTTTAAATGCAATGGTATTGAAATATGTTATTTCAAATGTAAAGTTGTGTGTAGGGCTATAGTAATCAAGGTCTTCAAGTCTTTGCAAGTTTAATGTCAATGTTTGTTTACGTATTCTAAGTAGGTACGTAAAGATTACATTATGTTCCATATATAAATGTAATTACATAAACGGAAATTTATAAATATATACCTATTTGATAATAGAAATGTCATTAAATAATTAATTTTATTATGGAAACTGACGTGGTTTTGACACAGTTTTGTTTTACTTATGCGGAATTGCTTACGTTTAATTATATCAGACATTCCGATTATAGTTACAGATTATAGTAGGCTAAATCCGGTGGCCGTCTTCATGGAGACAAAGCCGAGTACAATGCGATCGTGGCCTCTTGAATTAAATGTTTATAAATTTGTTGTATAAATGAAAAAAACAACTGTTAAAGGTAATATTTAATAAGGTATATATTTAATTCATGAAACTAAACAAATGAACTTCCGCGAAGTAATACCTGAATCAATCAATTAACTATTAAAGTACCTACCTATGTGTAGTCATAAATTAGGTAACAAGAAGCGTCATCTATTGATTTGAGACGTCACTACTTCGAAATTGACAACGTAAATCCGAAATAACTCGAAACACGCACAATGAGTGGCGTCATCTAGATTCCCTGCATGACACTAGAAAATAGCTGGATTTATCGTAGTGGTGTTATTAATATGGAATGATTATTTCATCTGTGATTCGGTTTAAAATTATATTAAGCGTGTGTTTGTTCTTCTAAATTTTATTAAGAAATGAATTTTGATACGGAGTTTAGAAGTAGATTTGGATACAAAATATAATTTAATAAATCAAAACTGTACAAAACCAAATTAGTTTAGGCTGAATACTATTTATTAGGCTACATTTTGTTCACTTGCATTCTTAGATAAATAGTTCTCAAAAAGTACAATACAGCATAATTAGGTTTACAAAAAACATAATCATCAGCCTATCGTAATCTACTACTCGACATAGGCTCTCCCAAAACCTGACTCAGTCAGCTTTTCGCTTCTAGCCATCACCAACTGTCCTACGTACTCGTACATATATCGTTACTTCATCGAGTCTCAATATGTTCTACGCTACGTGTACTGATTCACGGTCTCCGTTCTAGAACACGTCCCATTGGTTATCGTCTAAATCCACTACAACTTCAGCATAACAAAAAATAACCACCGTAAACAAATCTCCATTAAAATATGAGTTACTAAACAATATTGATTAGTTCACACGTACCCTAACTGTCCAATGTGTTCGATGTCTCCATTTAGGGCATATCGCATTCGGGTACCGGGTACGAATTGTAATGTGTTATTTGTGTAGGGACAGACGTTAACGGTACTTGTTGGAGCTGGTTGGACGACAACATTGGTGTAAGACACAAGCGTTTAAGGATTTTTTTAAATAAATATTTCTACATTTGACCACCAACCCACTTGATGTAAAACGACGGTGTTAAGATGGAGCACATTAAAATATAAGAAATCTATCCACTAGAGTCTCTAAAACACCCATACTGAAGTAAACAGAAAACAATAAAAAAGCCGGCCGTACGCATCAAGACATTAGAGCCGAACTGTTGTGTACGAATACTGGAAGCGTCCACGAGAAACAGGTGATAGTATGCTGTGGTGGTAATGGTAACCATTCTTCTACTTGTCCTGTAGTGGAATGGAGAGGGTGGAAAAAAGTAATAGTGATCTTGCGTACACTCCAAATATATCCGGTAAAATAGACATGCTACTCTGCGGCAGTGATTAAGGCTAAGCATTTTTTTTTTTAATGTAGTGGGACGCTCCCTTATAGTAAAAGATAACGCCTGCACCTATGATGTAGACAATGCCCTCTTACAGCACATGCAAAGAGGATCCCTGTATGGAATTCCAAGGCTAATCCTAATAATTTTTAGTAACAAAACAAAGTCCAGGGTATCGCTGCCTTGGCGCTTATTACTTTGAGTCTTTCGATGGTTAGTCTCAACAGCCTTGTTATTTTACTAGCTGCAGTGAAATCGGAACACAGTGATCTACCACCAAATAAAAACTTATCACAATTATCATTATTCTATCTCTTATCACTTGTACCGTAGCACATCTCGCCAAACAGGCTTCAATATTCGCAACCTTTACCTTGTATATCTTTAATGCTATATCTTCTTGAAACATAATTGCATTGAGCTTTGGTCTCGTAATAATTTTTATTGCTTACTAACCATTTGATTTTACTTTTGTAAATACAGAATTATATATCGCTAAAATCAGATATACCAATATCGCTTGCGGTGTATTGTTCATCAATGAATCTTGATACTTACTTATTTTCTTTCCCATAGTTTTTATCCTTAATTATGAATGCTTGGTCACGTATTTCTAATATTCAAACGGGAAATTATTCTGTATGGAATTCGACGTAGAGTTTATTATCGTTTGATGATACTCGCTTTCTATGTATGGAGTCATGGCAAACGAACGATTGTGTTAATACGTGCACAAAATAATATCATAAGACCATTGTAACATTACCTCTGGTTTTAATTAAATAGTTAAAAATTACAGGTCCTGTAACTCTGGTTGGTCTTTTACAATGTCATGACCAATTTGTTTTTAAATGAGTTTAAATAAAATTGAAGCATAGCTGTTTTTGCGTCGCAAAAAATTAAGGTTAGTAATCCTTTGTCTGGATTCATTTTATTTATCATTGATGTCTTTGTTCTGTATCGATTGAATTTAATTTTGTCTATAACGAAATCAGTTCCGATATGTAATTTTTTTTTGCGATATCAGAGGAAAATATACTTATATATCTTTAATGTAAAGGTAATGAGACGTTCTCCGGATGGTAAGAGATAACGCCTGTCCATGATCATTGCAGCGATACACAGAACTTTAAGTAACAAAACTAAGTCCAGTGTTTCGCTGCTTTGGCGCTTATTGCTTTGAGACATTCAATGGCTAGCCCTGTAATGTAATTAATATAATTTTAGCGATGATAGCTCAGTGGTTAGCGCGGTCGGTTCGCATGCTGAAGGGCGTGGATTCAAACCCCAACAATGAGATTGAGCTGCCGGTGAAGGAAAACATCGTGAGGATACCATAGCGTGGTGGTAGAGTACTTTCTAGTACTCGGCTAGCTAGCTACCACCCTCAAGTTGAAAATCAGCCGCCAAGCATTTAACGGTGTGTTCCGGCAGCCTCACTTGAGAGCCAGTTCCATTCCAGGCTAGGTGTGCTTTACCATCTTCGACCACACCGTCACTTAACATCAGATGAGTTGAGGTCAAATACCAAGCCTGTAAGCAATAAAAAAAAAAAATGTCGCTAGCTGCAGTACCCTTCAAACCGCAACACAGTAATGTTTACACACTACTGCGTGCCGTCCGAATATCAGCTACTACGGTGGTATATACCTAACCAGACGACCTTCTGCTAAGGAGATCTACCTACAAGTAGAAATAATGAGAATGATTGGTCACTTGAATTTTTTTACAGTAAAGTTTTGTGCTATATTTGATTTGCTTAGTTATTTTATAGCTTTTTAGCCGACTTCAACAAAAGGAGGAGGTTCCAATTCGTCGGAATCTTATTTAAGTAACAGACTCTAATTAATTTAATTAACTTTTGCAAAAAAATAACTAATTATGATCATGAAATCGTACGAAATACATAATACTGTTTTCTTTTTAAATTGCGCTTAAAAAATTCTAGTTCAGAAATTCTACAGACGCGGTCAAATCAAATGCCAGCTATTTATTTACAAAAACAATTGTTTATTTCTTCGCTGGTATTCCAGTGCCCGCGCTCGCGACTGCCGAAGTTGCGGACGAAGTTTCTTTGAAGCCAGACGAAAGAAAACAATAATAAGAAGTGATGAGTAGTAAACAATTTTTGTTTACTACAAGCTATTTCTATTTCCCGGCTTTGTTTATGTTCGGATGAGGAATGGTCGTTGGCGTAGGTCACCATCTGTTGCTGCCTTTTTGAATGTCTGTGCAGTGTCTGACTGTATTGTCGTAAAATTTAAAATGGGACAGAACACTGACACAGGGTTTTTTTTCCGGACTATCCGGCCACAACTCAACTAGACATGTTTTTCATCCAATTCCTTTAGGAGATACGCTTGGCGTTTGAACAGCTCACCTGGTGTTAAGAGACGCTTTGGTCGAAGATGGTAAACACACCTGTTTCCTTACTAGAGCATGACTAGACTTGAACTTCTGTAGCGATTATGGCTTAGTGGTTAGTGCGGTAGGTTCGCATGCTAAACGGTGTGGGTTCAAACCCCAACAATGAGCTTGAGCTGCCGGTGAAGGAGAACATCGTGAGGAAACCATAGCGTGGTGGTAGGGTACTTTCTAGTACTCGGCTAGCTAGTCACCACCCTCAAGTTGAAAATCTGCCGCCAAGCATCTAACGGTGTGTTCCGGCAGCCTCACATGAGAGCCAGTTCCATTCCAGGCTAGGTGTTCTTTACTATCTACGACCACACCGTCACTTAACATCAGATGAGCTGTGGGCAAACAACTAGCCTGTCAGCCATAAAAAAAACTTTGTGTCTTTAACTTTATTTTACTAGATTTATCTTAAATTAAAAATGTCGAATGGTAAACACTAGGTTTGTTTACCATCTTCTACATCGCTTAAGATTTTTTTAATTAATAGTATGCTTGCGTTTGACCGCCATCTCACCTGATGTTAATCGAATATACGGCCTATGGTGGAGCACGCTCACCTAGAAGAAACCGATTCACTCACGACTTGAAGGCACCCAGATTCTATCCATCAGGGAACACCCACTCGGGTAGCAAATTCCATATCAATAACTGTTCTATGGTTAAGCCGAATATTTTATCCGGCCAAAATTACAACACCAATCTCTTTTTCCAATGCACTGCCATAAAGTTTTGAAATGGTAGGTTTGGAGGGTGGCAGCGTAAACGTGATAACCCAACACTTTTTTGTAAAAGCCCACCTGGTACGTCTTTTGTAGTCCCATGGCGTAAATAAATGTACGTAAGGAGATGTTTCGAAATTAGTACAATATAAATACAGGCTTATGGTGAACGTGGAAAAATCATGTACCAAGCAAGCTACGCGGAAAATTATTGCGAAAAAAGTTTTTATCTATAAGACGCTTCATCACCATAGGACGTCCACTGCTGGACATAGGCCTCCTCCTGGAGGGGTTTTGCCAATACTCGCCACGCTTGGCAGGCGGGTTGGCGAGCGCAGTTAAGTGTGATTGCTCAAGGAAGACTGCTGCCCATTATTAGCCGACTCTTACGGCAACCACGGGTAGAGAGGGTGGGGTACTATTCTTACGCCGGCACCACCACGGCAATATAAGGCACTGGCTGGTTGTAATTTGTTTTAAAATACAAGCGAGAATTTAAACAACCCTATTTTTTTTTTGTTTTATTGAAAAAATTATCTGCTTCGGGAATATTTCGGGAGCTGCGATTCCACAAACAGATATACAATGTTAAGCTTTTTTGATGGTTGACAAGCTTGGTGTTTGACCACAGCTCACCTGATGTTAAGTGACGGTCTGGTCGAAGATGGTAAAGCACACCTAGCCTGGAATGTAACTGGCTCTCACGTGAGGCTGCCGGAACACATTGTAAGGTGCTTGGCGGCAGATTTTCAACTTGACGACGGTAGCTAGCCAGCCGAGTATTAGAAAAAACCTTACTACCATGCTATGGTTTCCTCACGATGTTTTCTTTCACCAGCTGCGCAAGCTTATCGTTGAACCCACGCCCTTCAGCATGTGAACCGACCGCGCTAACACTCAGCTATCATCGCTAAACAGCTTATGACAACACTTTGTTTACATCGGGCACAAATTATAAATTATACTAAATCAATTAATCTTAAAAAGACATCTGTACATAGTATAAAACAAAGTCGCTTTCCGCCGTCTATACGGTTAAATCTTCTAAGCTGAGCAAGAGATTACAGACAGAGTGATTCAAGAGAAAGGTTTATGTGTGTATAATATATGTATTATAGAAAAGAAAATCCGAGAATTTCAAAGATTTGTAATGTGATGTCATAAAAACATGTTTTTGTGTGCTTATATTGCAAACCCTGGCTAAGCTTTACGCACTACGCTTTGATTATATACCCGACAGGTATATAATCAAAGGCACTATCACTATATATAATCAAAGGCGTTAGTATCTATGTACATTGCACCCGTACGCCGCCGGAGCGGGTCGCTAGTAACTCTATAAACTTTTAAAGTCTTATAAATAAATAAATATAAAGAAATAATAAATATTGCAGGACACATTACACACAGCGCCATCTAACCCCAAACTAAGCAGAGCTTGTGTGATGGAAGTCAGATAACTGATAGAATACATAATTACTTTTTTTTTTGTATTTACAAAAAAAAAAAAGTATATACTATACATGTTCTATCATACTTATAATACATACAGAATACCCAGACACAGAACAAACATTTGTTCATACCAAACAAACTTTTGTCCTTGGCAGGAATCGAACCCACGCCCTACAGCTGTCAAATGGCTTATAGGTATAGGTAAAACGATATTTTACTCTTGCTTTACCACATTCAAAATCAAAACAAAATTATCGTAACTTGTTTTCTTGACCCATTTTCGTTAAACAATTTAATAATTATGTTAACGTTTATTTGCGGTCATTATTCAGACAACGCAAATTTATGATCAGCGTTCAAAATTGGCAATCTCTTGGTGAAAATTAATCTTGGACTTTGGCTACCGGTTTTGCGGAGCTCAGAATTTATTCATTCTTTGAAATGTTTTGTAGGATGAAAGCGTTATATCATATATAAAAAAATATGTATCGATTTTTTATATGAACCTATATAACCTAGAATTGAATAGTAGTACATTTTTATGTTTTGTGTGCTGGGTCATATAATTTTTTGTAGGTATGTATATTCTAATTATATAATAGATCATTTGTAAATTACGATGTGTTGAAAAGTTTTTTTTGTTCTGTTGACAGACTACGTGTTTGACCACAGCTTATATCTTGTTAAGTGACGGTGTGGTCGTAGATGGTAAACTCACCTAGCCTGGAATAGACTCTCAAGTGAGACTGTCGGATTACACCGCTAACGGTGCCAGATTTTCAACTTGAGGGTAGTAGCTAGCCAGCAGAGTACTGGAAAGTACCCTTCCACTATGCTATGGTTTCCTCACGATGTTTTCCTTCACTGACAGCTCAAGCTCATTGTTGGTTGGGTTTGGGGTGTGAATCGAACGCTCTAACCACAGAGCCATCACCGCTATAAAGTTAGTTTAAAAGTGCAGCATTGAAAAATACATACATTTTTTTTATTTTATTTTTTAATTCCAATTTATTTAAGGAACTTTTGTGTTCATTTTGACTTTTAAAACAATGCTCCATCGTCTCTCAACGTTACTATACCTGACAGGGTCTATATTCGACCGTGTTCCGTAGATTATAACATCTTGTATAAAATATCTTGAATCTTAGCACCTAAAAATAATATTCAATAATTTTTCACAAGTTTACTTAAAAGATACGTACAACTGTTTATTTTTGCATAAAAAGTACCATATAACCCTGACACCAAAATCAATATTCACAACTTCACTCAAAAACCATCAAAACAAAGCACTCACACACACAAATGGCTGCAACACACATAAAAAAGAACGACTCAGATGCGCTCGCGCACGGTCGCGCTGACCGTCTCGGGTCAATCAACCTTAGCCCGGTAGCTTTACAACTTTTTAATACAATATAAATAATGGTACACTCTATCTTGGTTTTTAATCTATGATTTGGTTTATTGGATGTTCTATGTCGTTATTTATTGCTATGATCGGGTGTATATGTGTTTTTTTTTAATTATTCAGAAGCTGTGATTGGTTATTTTTTTAATTATCATTCGATATGACTTTATCAGTTAAATAGATTTTTTTATTATTTTTTACCCGTAATAATATATTTTACTTTTTTATTACAATTATAAGATCATCCTGTCCTATCATATCCTATTATCCTATCCTAACTAATATTATAAATGCAAATGTGAGTTTGTTTGCTTACTACGCCTTCACGCGTAAACTACTGAGCAGATCTGAGTGAAATTTTGCATGTAGGCACTTTATGCCCTGGAATAATACATAGGATACTTTTCATCATCATCATCACAATCACTACTACTACCACAATCACTAACCACCACCATTTCATATTCAAATGTATTCTGAATTTACGGTAACAACTCTAATCGTTTTAAAAAATAATCAATTAGACTTAACACTAGTTGTCAGCGATACCGTCTTATTGAAGAAACATCATTTATCATGAACCCTCTAATAGCAGTATCAAGTTGATAAAGTATTCATAACTTATACAACATTTATTCAAAATATACAAAAAAAGTTATTTTGTATTCAGTGGGCAGTGTAGGGTTAACATTTTTATGACAAAAGAAAATATTCCCATGCTTAGCTGGTTTATTAATACTTGTAATAAAAATAAAAGAAAAGGTAGCAATGATAGCTCAGTGGTTAGCGCGGTCGCTTCACATACCGAAGGACGTGGGTTCGAACCCAACAATGATCTTGAGCTACCGGTGCCGGGTTAAGCTCAAGTCGAAAATCTGCCGCCAAGCACCCAACGGCGTGTTCCGGCAGATTCACTTGAGAGCCAGTTCCATTCCAGGCTAGGTGTGTTTACCATCTTCTAACACCATCACTTAACATCAGATCAAACACCTAGCTTGTCAATCATAAAAAAAACATATACATTATACATACTATACTGTACTACTAGAGTAAATAATGTGAATATAATGATATGAACGAGACGCTCTCGTGATGGCTAGAGATGTCGCATGTCCATGACCATTGCAGCGATATACAAAACTTTGAATACAAATAAAGGCATCTGCTGTTTTAGCACTCATTACTGAGACTTTCTGTAGTTAGTCTCAAGAGCCCTGTAATTTAAAACATGTTTTTACGACAGTACATTACAAATCTTTGAAATTCTCAGATTATCTCTAATATAATATGCATGTATTATCAGGGCGAGCGAAGCTAGCCCTAACACTATTCCACAACCTGAGCATTTTTGTGGTACACTTTACAGAAAAACTATCACTCCTATAGATTTGTGCTTTAACATAGTAATTTAACTTCATACCTAGATGTGTTATCTATCAAAAAAAAGTTATAACCATTAAAACAAATGAACAATAACAATTTTGTATTCATTAGACATAATGTTATTGTACTACTTTGCAAAAATTATCAATAAATAAATTCAAACAAATTGTCAAAAATATCCTATGTAAAAAGGCTTACTACAAAATATCAGATTATCTAGACGATAAAAAAGCTTGGGACGAGTTTTGCTCCAACTCGAAAACTAACAATCTAACAAGGTAAAGGTTTCTTGTTCGCTTCTTTACTTTACCTCAAAAAGATTGAAGTGAACGAAAGATCAAAGTGATCACTTTATTTCCTAGTTTTAAGTATGTTTATAATTTGTGACGTGTGACGTGTCCAAGAGTCCTGTAAGGTCTAAAGGAAATAAAGCACTTTGAGTTTTGAGTTTTTGACTAACGCCATCTGTTAGGGAACCAAAGAGTTAACATCGCTGTAACAGAATTAAACTCAATTCTCAAATACATCGGTTAATCTACTTAATACTAGATGACACCACTAGAATCAGGCGTAATCAGTATTCCCAACTTGGAGGTTTTATAATAATTTATTACCCTTTAGAAAAACTACGCGAGCCCTCACAAAGCTCAGCTTTTTGCTAGTATATTTAAGCCTTCCTCTTGAATCACTTTCTATTGATGGAAACCGAATTAAAATCCGTTGCGTAGATTAAAAGTTGCGTACAGAGGGAGGAAGTGACTTTGTTTTATATAATGTAGATGTAGTGTTAGATATGACCAATGATTTAATTTTTACCATTGTTCATTTCCAGTAACTTTAGTAACTGAAATTCTTTGCTAATGTGTACATTTTGACACAATACAGTTGATTTATGGGAGCGACGACGTGCCTCTCATTTCAGCACCGTTAGACCTCATTTAGCAACTCACAGCTAAGATATTCCGAGATAAGACAAAGAGATTTCGAGCGGTAGGTAGAAATATTAACGAAGCTAAGTGATAATTGCACATCTCCAGTGAAAGTTACAGTGCGTTGTGAGATTTTAATAACTTAATCATCATGGTGATGAAGAATGTGTGCTGACATGGATGATGTGGAAGAAGAATATTCTAAATTTCGACTAAATCTTGGCTGTCCTTCGTGACTTCTATGACTCAGTGGTAGTGTGGCTGCGGCTAGCAGATAGATTTGATTCCTTGACGAATCGAATGTGTTTTAATTTGATTCCGACAACAAGATAGCGTTCTATTGTTCTCATAATCAGTCTATCGAAGTCTACTGCTATATCTATCGAAGACACGCCATTGAGCCCGATCTTCGGCTTTTCGCTTCCATTCACAGCTAGCTGTCCTATATCTTTACTCCATCGAGTCTCAGGGCGTCCTACACTACATTTGCCAATTCGCTTTCTCCACTCTGGGACACGTCTACCCCAGCGGTTATCAGTTCAGCGACAGATATGTCCAGCCCATTGCCACTTCAGCTTGCTTGCTCGCTTGATAATTAATAAAATACTTAAAAACTATTTTTTGTAATCATCATCTATGACATCCACAGCTGGATATAGACCTCCCCCATTGATTTCCATAAAGACCGGTTGGAAGTGGCTCGCATCCAGCGCGTTCCTGCGGTCTTTATTAGGTCGTCTGTACACCTTATGGGTGGACATCCTACGCTGCGCTTGCCGGTCCTTGGTCTCCACTCCAGAACTTTGCAGCCCCATCGGCCATCAGTTCTACGTGTTATGCGCCCTGCCCACAGCCACTTCAACTTGCTAATCCGCTGGGCTATATCGGATGTCTACTTTAGTTCGTCTACCGATCTCCTCATTTCTGATTCGATCTCGTAGGGAAACTCCGAGCATAGCCCTCTCCATAGCTCGTTGTGCTACTTTAAGCTTACTAAGAAGGCACATAGTCAGAGACCACGTTTCAGCGCCATAAGTCATCACTGGTAACACACACTGGTCGAAGACTTTCGACTTGAGGCACTGAGGTAATTCGGACGAGAAAACGCTGCGTAGTTTTCCGAACACTGCCCAGCCGAGTTGGATTCGACGATTGACCTCTTTCTCGAAGTTGGACCTACCTAGTTATTTGTGATACATAATATTTACAAACAAAATACAAATGTTTGAACATTTTTGTGTCCGAGTGGTAATAGAATCCATGTCCTTCAGTTCTCGAAGCTGAACTACTAACAAATCAGCTAACAGGGCAGTCAATATAGATAACAATACAAAATTGACGCCTAAGTCTCCAGATTAAGCTAGCGTATTCACTATACACCTTCCTAGTTCCTCCTAATGGTCCGGTGTCATATAACGCTGTATAAACTTGAAATGTGATCGTCATTAGGCATTGTCCGTGTAATATGATACCAATGACGACATAAAACGCTGTTGAAGTCATTTATAATAACAACAATAGGTATCTGGTGGAGCAATGATAGGTTGTGAGAAATGGTAGCTATAAATAATTGCTTAGATTACTTGTTCCTATTTTGAATTTAAGTATCATATTGGCACGTGAGATGAGCATATATAAAATATAAATATACTAGCGATTGGCCCCGGCTTCGCACGGGTAATAAGAATGGGCTATCCTTAAAAATTAGATATTTGCCACCACGGACTTTTTTGTAGATCTATAAAAGAGGAATATCCCACCATGCATTGTTTTGTTATATCTCAAAGGGATTAGGCAGCGTTTTCGATGAAAGCTCCCAGGTGACTTGACTTTTTCCGACATTTCCGACAATTATCATCATATTTCAACCAATTTACACAATACCTTGACAAACTATGTACTTAAACCTTCCTCATGAACCACTTTATCTATTGGTGAAACTCGCTTGATAATCCGTACAGTAGTTTTTAAGTTTATCGCTAACAGACAGACAGACGCGGCGGATGACTTTGTTTTATAATATGTTGTGATGAAAGCAACAGTGTTAAAAAAAAACTGTACTGGCCCTGAAAAAATCCTGCAGAAGTAAAAGAAATACCTATGTCAAAAACTTTTTTTTTTTACTCTGACTGACTAGGTGTTTGACCACAACTCACCTGATGTTAAGTGATGGTGTGATCGAAGATGGTAAAGCATACCTAGCCTGGAATAGAACTGGCTCTCAAGTGAGGCTACCGGAACACACCGTTAGATGCTTGGCGGCAGATTTTCAACTTGAGGGTGGTAGCTAGCCAGCCGAGTATTAGAAAGTACCCTACCACCACGCTATGGTTTCCTCACGATGTTATCCTTCACCGGCAACTCAAGCTCATTGTTGGGGTTTGAACCCACGCCCTTCGGCATGCGAACCAACCGCGCTAACCACTGAGCTATCATCGCTACAAAATAAATAAACAATAAATGTATAAATGTATGATTACGATAAAAAAAAACAATTTTAATGGTTTCCATTGTTATTTTTTTTACAATGTATATATGTTTGTCCCAATATTCCAATTTAACTAAAAAAAGTTTTCGCATCAAAAAGCTCTAATAATTTACTTCACTGACGATTTCTAACAATAGGATTAGTAAAGAACAGGTGTCCCACTATCATTATTATTACAATACATTAGTTTACGCATTAAACTACAGAAAAAAAAGAAAAAAACTTCAGCTTGCCACGAATCAAATCCGTATACGACAATGATTACTTTGCTTCGAAAAATAACACATCTGTAATTACGGCGTCCCCAGTGCAAAAAGTACCGTTAGCAAATCTGATAAGGCACAATATTGAATATTTATTTTTAACTTCTTATGACGTTTCGTCGTGAAGCGCCCGAGAGGTCGTTGGTACTCAGGGGAAACTAAAGCACAGGTGTCCAGCGTTCAGCCTGTCAGAAAGAGAAGGCGATACAAAATCATTTGAAGCGTGAAAGAGACGCAACCAAAATAAACGTTGAACTTGTGTAGTGTTTTTTTTCTTGTTGCTCTCCCTCGCCTATGTTCGTGACGGATCTTTTTTTATTTCGTTTTGTTGGTGTTGTAGATCTTTTTGGCTTATTTTGTTGCTTTTAGCTATATTTTAGACTAACTTACCAATTAAAGTTATTAGGTTGGTTATTTTAGGGGTTATAAAATGAGATTGGTCTTGCCTTGGGTCAATAAATGTATTGTGACTTGGTTGGTGTTTTGTTACCAAGATAATTTGCTAGTTTCTTTTTATGAGACTGCAAAAATGGAGGTTTATAATTTATCTATGTATGTATGTATCTAGATACAAATGTACGTACGTATGGATGTATGCATATATTTTTTATGGAAAGGCTAGGTGTTTGACCACAGCTCACTTGATGTTAAGTGACGGTGTGGTCGAAGATGGTATTCTCATCTAGTTTGGAATGGAATTGGATCTCAAGTGAAGCTGCTGGAACACTCCGTTAGGGGCTTTGCGACAAATTTTCAACTTGAGGATGGACTAGATAGAGTACTAGAGAGTACCCTACCACCATACTACGGTTTTCTCACGATGTTTTTCTTCACCAGCAGTTCAATTTCATTGGTGGGGTTTGAACCCACGCCCTTCAGCGAAGGTAGATAGAAACACTTTACTGTGTACACTAAAACTTAAAAAGAAAAATGTATAATAGATACAAGAAATTTAAGAGCTAGTACCACAAGTGGTGACCTTATCGTAAAAAGCAATCTTTTCCAGGCAGTCATAGATAGAAAGCAAACAAAAAAAAAAGTATTATGTATATGACAAATGAGGTCATAGGATAAATGAAGTTACAATGCACGCCGAAAGGTAGTCTGTGGTGTACTTTGCAAATTTTTTGTTTTTACATTTGTATCATACCCATAGCGCAAATAAATGAATTATTATTTTAAAAAAAAGTCTTTAATCCCATATGAAAGATTTTTTTACCTGTGAGGATAGTGTGAAATGTAGCAAATAAATAAATAAATTATAACCTAAATTTGGACCGTAATAAAAAAAACAAAGATAATATAGTATTTGGTATCACATTAAATAATACATAAGTTCAGTGACCTTTCGCCTTTGTGTCTACTACTTATTTTCATTCTTAGATTTGGAAAATAAATGACTACGTATCTGCCATTATTTTTCTTCACATTTTTTTTACGCAGACAAACCCACCCCTTATCCATTGCGGTGTAAAAATAATCAATGCAGTATTATTGCTTATTATTTACGGATAGAAGAGAATAATGCCACCCTAATAATCGTGTGGCATGAAATCGTATTATTGAAGCTTATTTTCGTTTCTACTTTTATCTTCGATATTGTGCTGCTGTAATTAAGAATAAAATAAATATCAGTTTTTTTTTTACTTGTTTTTTTTTATTGTTTAAGTAATGAGACGTACGATACGCTCTCCATATGGTAAGAGATTACGCCTGTCCATGACCATTGTAGAGATACACAAAACTTCGAGTAGCGAAACAAAGTCCAAGGCATCGCTGTTTTGGCGCTGATTACTTTGAGACTTCCGATAGTTAGCCTCAATATTTTTTTAGCTGTAGTACCCTTTAAATCGGAACACAGCAATGTTTACACACTACTGCTAGGCGGCAGAATATCTGGTACTGTGGTAGTATCTACTTAGGTAACCTTCTGCTAAGGAGATCTACCACCAAGTTTATTTAAGCAGTATTATTTTAGACCCGAGCTAAGCAAAGCTTAGTTGTTTGATGAAAGAATACTTCCATATCTAAAAAAGAAATACAACACATACGTATTATTCGGCATGTTATAATTTTTCGACCAAAATCTTGTTGCCTACGTTAGGCAACTAAGTTACTTTTCAGCTCTGGTTATAGGAAAGTTAGGCAACGTAGACTATGTGTATTTTTTTATTATATACTATAATGATGTTGTCATAGGAGTTACGAGGCGGGTTTTAATTTTTCGACTGGAATCTTATTTGCCTTTTACGTGAACTTGACGTTAATAGGTTAATTGTTAGTTGTCGTAATAGGCAATATAGGCAAGCAACGTAAACTGTACTTATTTATTATTATATAAGTACCTACTATACGAATGTATGTAAAAAATTACAACACTGAAGTTATGAGGCGGATTTTAATTTTTCGGCCGAATCTCAACGATGTACTATATATACTTAATACTGACTTCATTGCCGAATCTTGTTTGCCTTTTACGTCAGCTTGACGTTAATAGGTACTTGACAGCTGTCGTTATAGGCAAGCAACGTATAGGTATTCTACGTATCATTTGAGTTTTACTTGTGAAATTATAGTATCAAAAAGTTATCTCTCATTTTTCATACAATATGCATTCCGTAAATTTTCAAATCAGTGACCACAAATAACATCAAAACCAGATTTATTTCAATAAGATGCTGTCATTACTTAAATATTGTATGCTGGCTTACCATCATACAGAAGCTCGGTACATTGATTCCGTATCAGCAATATCCATCTAATAAATCTTTAATAACAAAATAACACAGTGAGTACCTTCTCACTGCTCAAGCACATGCAACAACGGGTTTCTTATTGCCGCACACATAGAAACAAGTGTCAGAGTTCATGTACGTGAACACTCACACAGTGACAGCGCGTAATGCCGGTAGCTGGCCAGTTTATACGTAACCGAATGGTAATAATCTTGATATTGTTTTGTACGGACAACAACATTTTGTTTTTTGGGGGTCAACGTTTTTGTGGGAAGTTAGAAATTTCATTAAATAGAGTAACCGTAGATTTTGTACACTGAAACGTGAGTTAGTCGTCTCTGATTTTCACAAGTGAAATGTCCAACGATATTTATATATCTATTGTACCCAAAACTTCGAGTAACAAAGTAAAGCTCAGAAAATCACTGCTTTGGCACTCAAAATTCGATGGTTAGTCTCAACAATCCTGTGATGTAGGCATCTAGATGCAGGCATCTTTAAACCGGAATAAAGTACTGCTTACACACTAATGCTTGGCAGAAGAATACCTGACACTTCGGTGATAACTACCTAGACGACCTATAGCTACATTTTGTTATAAATATATTTGATTACACTGTGAAAATTTAAGAATAACGTACCTAATGATAACCCAAAAATATGCAAACTAAAAATTCCACGTAATTTTAATGTATTTAATTGAATTAAAAACGTAAATTAATGCGCCTAATTATAGTCAGAGGCGTCTTAGCACAAAAAAGAACAAGAAATTTGCGAGCAAAGCGCACGTTAAGATTCAAGCTAATTTAGATCAGATTTTTGATAGAAACGGCTCTTTAACAGATTTGGGCCTCTGATTCCATCCAAAATGTAGTCGGGGTTTCGATTTCAAGTAGCGTTAATACCACTGTTTTTACTTTTCTGAGCTAAAAGTTGTAAAAAATTATTTGCAACCATTGTTAGTTGATACATAATATTGATAAATCTGAGAAGAATGCTCATAAAAGTCACTTCTGGTGAAAATTACTTAATGATGCAGTTTTGTTCAGAATTTAACGCCCTAACGACACACGTATAACGGCTCACGTACTCTGCTTCCCCTGTAAAGTTTATATTTTGGCCTTTACGACCTTTCTTTCCCGAAGTGTCGATATAGTAAATTTGACGCAGCATAGATGAAGTATAGGAAGAGATTTAAGATTTTACTAATAAAGGTTGCTTAAATTTAATCTGTGCTTAAAGTAGCCTGTCTCGTTCTAAAGCGTTAAATTTATCGTCAGTAACAAGTTGACGGAGTATTTTCTAAGCATTGAGTAACTTTATTTATCTTTATAAGTAAGACTATATTGAGATTCTAAATAGTTACAGACGGCAAAATTATTATGATGATTATTATTTATTTTTTATGTAAAAGTCGTGAAACACGGTCAACGCGTGTTCTTGACCATTACAATGGTACCCAAAGCTTTGAGTAACAAAATAAAGTTTAACGCATATGCGCCTAATATACTATTCTATTTGACATATGAAATATAAAACAATCCTGCTTCCACTACCACTAAAGAAGAAGAGCTACAATATTCTGCGTGTCACAATTTACAGTCTTACAAACGTAGTTCAACCAAATAATACAAAATAACTAAAACAAGTTTTTTCTGCGGACCGTACAAGTCGAGCCTTCCACGCACAGTACTTGAGCCAAAACACGTGGTAAGAAAAAAAAAGAACCTTTAATTTATACCACGATAGTATGTACTTGCATCTTGAAAATAAAATATATAGGTTTTTTGTTGGCCTTTTTTAGGTCAGTGGCCTTAGTGGTGCACTGCGCAGATAGAATGTTATCGATATTTTCTTTTTAAACTTTAAATTCAATGTATGTTCTTTTTATGTGATATCGATATTGCTTGATTGTGTTCTATCCTTTAATCTGTTTCTCGGATCATTCTATTATTTTCTTGCTTTTTCATTTATGCTCAAATTTATTGTTTAAGTAAGTACTTTTGGTTATGCTTTTCTAAATCATATTTTAAAGACATTAATTTAGTAAATAAATGACAGGCAGGTAATTTTAGCTCATGAAATTTAATTCGAATTAAAAGTTTAGTCATTATTAGCCTAGCCCACTTCTGGACATTGGACGCTTGCGATAAACGCCATTAGGCTTCGGATTTTCGCTTTATTTTTGTTTGTTTATGACGTCGTACAATTGTGCATTTGCCAGGTTGAAGTACTTTGATATTTTGAAGTCTTTTGTGATGAATTAAATTTAAAAAGTGAAATTCACATGAAAATTAAATTATGGTCGAGTCTGTTCACGCTCTAGTAAAATATTGGTGACTTTTCTACAGACTTCGAAGCTACAGGAGTTTTAGAAGCAACCTGATAAACTATACTTTCACTTTACTACACTCATGTGTGTGATTGATTGATTGATTAATTCTTTTTTGTCCACACCAAAAGATAAAATACAAAAGTGTAACGACGGGCGACTTTATCGCTAAAAGCGATCTCTTCCAGGCAACCTTAGAACGGAAAGGCAAATGGTAATTATTCAAAAATAATAGTAATAGTAGATAGTAGTAATTCGGTACTTTACAATAACCACTGTTTTCATACAAAAATACTAGGGAACAACAAAAACACCTTTTAAAGTTTAAAAGCTACAATAAATTAGAAATAATAATTTGTGGTGGTAATGGTACCCACTATATGGTATGGAAGAGATCGCATTTTACTTCAAACAATGTTGCAAAACAAGGGTATCATTTTTGCACGCCCTGTAATACAAAGCCATATCGATAACTTTACCCGTTTACGGTGATCTCATATTCTATCTCTCAGTACGGTAGCAGCACGCCCACACGGCTAGAGACGTTACAAATCACATCGCGGCTTTTGAATTTTATAACCATCATTAAAATGGAACTGCGGGGTGCGACGATATCGACATGGCGAATTGTAGATTTAATATTGATATCGATGTCATGTCGATGAATGTCAAGCCAAGCCTATTGACATTTATGGAACTAATATTTTTTTCTTTTTGGTGATTTCGCAAGAACACAGAATCTTGTCTCTGTATTTTTTTCTATGGTGGATGTTTGACCAGAGCTCAACGGATGTTAAGTGACGGTGTGGTCGAAGACGGTGAACACACCTAGCCTGGAATGGAACTGGCACTCAAGTGAAGCTGCCAGAACACACCGTTAAGTTCTTGGCGGCAGATTTTCAACTTGAAGGTGGTAGCTAGCCAGCCGAGTACTAGAAAGTACCCTACCACCACGCTATGGTTTCCTCACGATGTTTTCCTTCACCGGCAGCTTAAACTCATTGTTGGGATTTGAACCCATGCCTTTCGGCATCTGGAACGGACTACGCAACAGAATTTAATGCAGTTTCCATCAATAGACAGAGTTATTCAAGAGGAAGGTTTATCTAACTAATACCTTTAAACGAGCAATTCTTGTATACATGTATGTATATATATTATATAATCTGAATCTCGAAAACGGCTCCAACGATTTTCATGAAATTTAGTATGCAGGGGGTTTCGGGGGCGATAAATCGATCTAGCGATTTCATTTTTAGAAAACGTCGTTTCATCCGTGTTTTCAACCGAACAAAGCTCGATCATCCAAGTACTATATATAATGCATTGCACCCGTGCGAAGCCGGGGCGGGTCGCTAGTAATTTCTAAAGTGCACCGTCCGACCGCAGCTTCCTAAATTACTCCAATCTCTATAGGGTTAAAAATATTTTTGGCAGCTCATAAAAGATTGGCGGAATTAAAGCCGATTTGTGGCAACCCGCAATTTTTCCAGCGCATTTACTGTCGATTCCTTTGGTGTTTGACAACCACAGCTACCTGAATTAGCTGTTCAATACAGGTAGCTGGTTTGGGTCACAAATTATTCTGAAGATGATAATTTGAGGCATTCACGTAAGTCAGTACTTACAGTCAATGAAGGTTTATCTGTCACATAATTATTCGAAATGGTTATAACGTGCATAGTTATGTTTTTAGTTAAATATCTTTTCTAATAGAATCCGGCTGTTTTTTTTTTATATTCGACTAGCGACCCGCCCCGGTTTCGCACGGGTAGTTTGAATGGGTAAACTTGTCCTTAAAAGGTATATATGACTTTTTAGTAGATATGTAAAAGAGGAATATCCCACCATGCTTTGTTTTATTATATCTACGTTTGGACTTTTAACGTAACGCCATCTACTGGAAACTTACTCAATTCAGTTATTAAATTACTTTATACCGCCATCTATTAGAATTTTATGGAACTCACAGATAATTATACTTCTTTGTCGTATAACAAACAATTTGCAATAAAATATTGCGATTATAAATTGAGATATAAACTATCCTATCTCTCAAGTTGGATCAAACTGCACACAGTGTGCAATATTTGGTTAAAATCGGTTCAATAGTTGATGAGTTCATTGCGGACAAACAATGTGACACGACATTTTTATATATAAAGAAAAGAAGATAGGCTTGCGCTTAACTGCCATTATGCCTACACGAAGATGCGGTCTATGGCAAAGATTGAAGTGAACGAAAGATCAAAGTGATCACTTTATTTCCTAGTTTTAAGTATGTTTATAATTTGTGACGTGTGACGTGTCCAAGAGTCCTGTAAGGTCTAAAGGAAATAAAGCACTTTGAGTTTTGAGTTTTGAATTTTGAGTCTGATTCAGCAGATGGCGGTGCAACCACAACTGTAAAAGGTTATAAGCTTGGGATGTAAACTGAAAGGAGGTCATTATACTCATAGTTAAGAACAACTTTTACTACAGGCACAAATCTCAAATTGCGAAAAAATCAGATGTTCTATAGAATAATCTCATTGACCCAACTGTTGTTGAAATTTTCAAAAAGATGAGTCCGATGAACCCCTTTGGATTTAACGTCATTGCTTATAGCCTTATATAGCGCTATATAGGTAGCGCGTGAGTTCGATACCCACTAGGTTTTTACAGAAAAATAAAAAAATTCCAACAGTTACCTGGTTAATAGTACATGCTTTGATTAGTTCGGGGCTAATTGGTGAGTGTAAAATGTCCAATGTGTCAAAATCCAGCGTTTTTAGGGTTCCGTACCCAAAGGGTAAAAACGGGAACCTATTACTAAGACTTCGCTGTCTGTTTGTCCGTCCACCTGTCTGTCACCAGGCTGTATCTCAAGAACCGCGATAGCTAGACAGTTCAAAATTTTCACAAATTATGTATTTCTGTTGCCGCTATAACAACAAATACTAAAAACAAAATAAAATAAATATTTATGAAAGCTGCCATACAAAAAACGTGTTTTTTTTTTGTTGTTTTTATAGATAATGGTACGGAACCCTTCGTGCGCGAGTCCGACTCGCACTTGGTCGGTTTTTCGTTTTATTTTAGCGATTCAAAGAGTGTTTTTTAACATAAATGTAATTATTGCGAAATACTGACCTACCCAAACACATATTTGATAACAAAACAAAATTTTCCTGGTTTCGAAAAAAAAATTATTTTACAATATGAAGCTTAAGACTCGATATCAATAATACATTCAAATACATATATCACAACGTCACAAGTAAGCTTACGAGCTGTAGCAAACAAAAATCGACGCCAAATTCTAAGAACAACTTCATGATACAGATGATGGATACAGTCTGGGTGTCTTCAAGTCGAGAGTGAATCGGTATCTTCTAGGCGAGCGTGCTCCATCGTAGATCGCATCTTCGCTTAACATCAGGTGAGATGACGATCAAACGCAAGCCTATTCATCATAAAAAAAATAAAAAAACTTTCAATTTAGTTACATTATTTTTTATTTTTTACACGCGATATAACTATAAATCACTACATATTATACAATTAAGTCGTCCACTGAGTCTGTCTGACTGTCTGTTCACGATAAACATAAAAGCTACTGAACAAATTATCATGCGAGTTTCACCAATAGATAGATTGATTCATGAGGAAGGTTTAGGTATATAATTTGTCAAGGTTTATGAAATGAAATATGATGATAATTGTTGGAAGTGTCGGAAAAAGTTAAGTCATCTGGGAGCTTTCATCGAAAACGCTGCCTTATCCCTTTGAGATATAACAAAAAATAAATATTCCTCTTTTAAAGATCTAAATAAAAGGCCGCAATGGCATATATATATCTACCTTTTAAGGATAGATATAAGATATTTTGAGTTACAAAATAACTCTACAGTCTACAGTCATTTCAAAATACTAACAACTTGTTTTGTATTTTTGACAAACTAGTGTTTTAAAATATTTTTTTTATTTTTTATTGACAACAGTTAAAAACAGAAAAAAATACATACCTATGTGACTTATAAATAAAAATTTATTAATGTTGCCAACAATTATTTGTTGTTGTTGTTTGTTGTTTTGACCACAGCTCACCTGATGTTAAGTGACGGTGTGGATGGACCTAGCTTGGATTGGAACTAATTCTCAAGTGAGGCTGTCGGAACACATTGATTTTCGATTCGAGGGGGTAGCTACAAATTGTCTATCTATGGAAGCAAATTTTAAGTAGGAATAGGTAGGTAGGTATTTTATGAAGGCTTCATCTTCGACCAGACCACTTACCACCAGGCGAGTAGGTGGCCAAACGCAGACTTATCCGTATTTAAAAACACGCATTCACATCAAAATAAGTAAAACAAAATATGAAATTGGCTCTCAAGTGAATCTGGTTACTTTTGATGTAAGACAGAGAAGTAAGACGTTTCTAATTTCATGCCGATTCTCATCTGCGACAGAACCTAACCAAGTCTATTTCACAAAGCACACGCATCCAGACGTTGCATTGTATGCAGATGGTTTCAAGCCTCAAACTTATTAATTATCATGGCTGTATGCCACGTGAATGGTAATTAGTTTTCTAGTGACAGAGTTTGGCAGACGTGATACGATTTTAGACGAAGCTACAAGTTCAGTTTGGCATCAAAATCAAAAAGTCGTTTATTCAGTTTAGGCCCTGGTAAGGCACTCATGAACGTTAAGTTACATGTTTGAATCTACCACCGGCTCGTAATTACACTTCAACTGAGAAGACTCCGGCAATAAACTCAGCAAGGCATTTTTTTTTTGTGGATCTTTTTTTTCGTATTAGGTTACAGTTTACAGTTATAAATATTAATACATTATGCTTACTACAATTGTCACTTAGCCAGGGGGGTGCAAGTGCAGAGAGAAGCTGCTACAACCATATATTCCTGTCTTCCACGTAATGAGCCACCTTATAGTAGGCTTTGACAATTAACCTCTGCTTTATAAAATATTTGAATTTATTATAGGACATTTTAGTTACCTCAAGTCAGTTAACATGAGGTCAGAATGTCGAGAAACTAATTCGACCGTAGCAATTAACATTGTCGGATCTACATTTTTGCTTTTTTCATTTCATTACATTAAAGGTCTTAGAATATTCTAAAAATGCCCCCGAAAATTATCAAATTCGATTAAAAGACTTAATTGTTTTACCATTAGGTTGATTTTAGGAATTTAATAATTTTTGGGGGCATTTTTAGACATATTCTAAGGCCTTTAATGCAATGAAATGAAAATAGCAAAAATGTAGATCCGACAATGTTAATTGCTACGGTCGAATTGTTTTATGATTGAGACTGAGTCCAGACTATAGTTTTATGAATATAACTGAAAGATAGTTTGTTGTGTTTCTGTTAGATAGTATGTTTATGTCAATCAATTAATTAGTGTTATTAGCTTCACATATTTTGATGAAATATGAAATGCAGATAGCTTTTAACCTTTTTTTCTTTTATCTCAGAAAACGCTACTAAAACAGACAGTAGAAAGTGTATAAAAAACATCCATTTACGTTTATAGGTAAATGTTATCCTTGGGCAGAAATCGAATCCAAGACTTAGGCACAGATCAGGAGTAAGAAAAAGTTATCTATGTTTTAATCCATGGTATCAGCTATCTCCACACCAAATTTCATCAAAATTGGTCTTGCCGTTGGAACCTGAAGAAGTAACAAACATACAAACACATACACTCACGAACTTTCGTCTTTATAATATTAGTGTGTAATTGAAAATATTAAAATACTTTCATGAAAGAAAGAAAGAAACATTTATTTTGACATACACAACACTACAGCAACAACACACTACATATAAATGTTGACAAGTATAATAACAATAATAATAAAAGTTGTTGTTGTATCCAGTGCGACAAAAAAGGTTAGTTCTCAGCATTAGTGCTGCCGATTTCTCACCAGCGCCGGTTTTCTGAACTAAACTTTAGGGACGCACAAGACTGAATAAAATAAATAAGATACATACGCGAATATATAATAGAATAGAGAAATTATAAATATACAATTGCGTAAAAAAGTTAAAGTATATCTAAGTACATACAGTTCATAGTAAATATAAAACAAGAAAATGCACACAATGTGAAGCCAAAAACAAAGAAAAAGAAAAATAAACAATTTATAAAACCGATTTTAGTTGCTCGTCTGTATTGCCCTTCCCTGGAAACTACTAAAAACATCTGACTCCTGTACTACGCACTCTTTCATATGGAAATAACGAAACTATTGTTGCATTTGATATATGCGAAAGCTATTTCTCGTACTGTTGGTTTACTTTACTTTATTACTCTAAGACTGGACTAGAAACACTACTTACGGTCAAGTCTTTTCACTGTGAGAACACGGTCTATTTTTGTACAACAGCACCTGATAATCGTGTACTTAAATTTGTGTTCAAAAAGCTCTTTAGAAGCTCGTAAGAACGCACAAAAGTTTATTAGATACTTTGTAAAGTACATAATAATATGGATTGCGGTTGCTATCGTTAGTTTGAAGCAGTTACAGTAATTTAAAAAGCTATTATTGGCTACTGTATTGAGAAATATAATAGTTTTCAATATGTTCAAGACCACACAAGTTGTAAATTAATAAAAAAATATTTGTTGAATCTTTCACATCTATACTAATGTAATAAATGTGTGTGTTTCATACCGAATGGTCGGTTCGCATACCGAATGGCGTGGGTTCAAGCCCCAACAATGAGCTTGAACTGTCGGTGAAGGAAAACATCGTGAGGAAGCCATAGCGTGGTGGTAGAGTACTTTCTAGTACGCGGCTGGCTAGCTACCACCCTCAAGTTGAAAATCTGCAGCCAAGCATCTAACGGTGTGTTCCGGCCGCCTCACTTGAGAGCCAGTTCCATTCCAGGCTAGGTGTGCTTTACCATCTTCGACCACACAGTCACTTAACATCAGGTGAGCTGTGCTCAAACACCAAGCCTGTCAGCTATAAAAAAAATTAAAAACTAGCTAATCTCTGGAACTGTATCTGTCTGGTTTGAAAAACTCATTTGCATTTGATAGTTCATTTCTTGAGGAAGTTATACGACCCTTAGAAACTAAAGGCGGGTGAAATCGCTAGGCACAGCAAGTTTATTATATTATCGAAACAAAAATAACGACAAAAAAAATTAATGATTATATTATTGAATTTTTTAAAGAGAAATTTTGTTTTATCTTCAATCAAAAACTGGAACCATGGACCATTGTGGTCACATTTCCCTCCTCTTGCGGATTACCCTGTTAGCTCATTTGGTAGAATATCTGCTTCAAGAGCTTAAGGATGTGGGTTCGATTCCCACCTAGGATAAACATTTTATAATAATAAATTTTTGTTCTGTGTTTGGGTGCTCTGTATGTATTTACAAAAAACCGTCCAAGTGCGAGTCGGACTCGCGCACCGAGAGTTCCGTACAAACCTGTAGGTAAATAAGTAAAAGTTATGTTTCTTTTTAATGGTAACTTATGCTTTACGCAATTTTTCCTTTATCTGTGTTATAAGACGTTGCTTCGTACCAAATTTCAAGATTCTGAGTTTACAGTATGCAGCATAAACGGCTGTATCTTTTGATTGCGTTGGTTTAGAAGTTTGATTTTTTCACAGCTCTAAGGGACAGTAGACTTGAGTATTTGATATGAGTTTCAGCTTGATACCTCCACGCGTTTCTGAGAAAAAGGTTCTTGACAGACAGACAGACGGCAACAAAGTGATCCTATAAGGGTTCGGTTTTTTCCTTTAAGGTACGGAACCCTAAAAAAAAGTATGTAAGCTATTTGGTTCCCATAGTACAAGCATTGCTAAGTTTGGGGCTAGCTAGCTCTGTGAGAAGTATCCAATGATATTTTACTATGGAAACGAAACTTATTCCTACGATTTATTTATCAAGATCGAAAAGTGCCTTAGGCGAGAAATTAACATACGTCCATAGATTTTTAAAACCATTACTCTTTTTTTTTGCGTCGTCGGATAAAAAAACATGAGAATACTCACATTTACATAGTATTATTAGGGAAGCCCAAATATCGAATCGATTGTTATTCACCCCTATAATTTCCATTCTCTCTAAAAAATCAAAGCAATTACTATGTCAAAATAGTAAATAAAAATAAAAACAAAAACACTCGCGTTCCGTTCAAAAATTGGTGTTTTAATCATTAAATTGAGCGTTATGGTCAAAATGACCCACGTCTATAGTATACGGTCAAAACCATGGCTTGAATCGCATTTCTCTTTATGCTGTCTATGATTTAAGATATTACTATAATGGTTAAGCAATTAAATATAATAGCAGGTAATTGGGCTAAAGTGCTGTGTTATTTTTAATGTTTTTAAATTTATGTTACTGTAAATCAATTGTTTAATTGTGTCTAATTGAGGAAGGAGCTATGATACAGATATAATACGTCTTGGATGTAATAATTTCTGGTTTCATGAAATAAAATGTGGTTAATGTTATGTTCAAGTTTGAAAATTATGGTAAAAACATAAAATGCTGTTGCTTTGCTCACCTTAAAATATAAAATCTTTTGTATTAAATGCTAGCTGCGCCTCACGGTTGTACCCGTTGTTCGCACACGAACACTACATTTTTTTCAGGATAAAATGTAGCCTTTGTGTTAATCCAGGGTACCAAATTTAACCATCCAAATTGAAATTTTACCTCCATACCAAATTAAATCAAAATTGTTCCAGCCGTTTGAGCGTGACGAATTAACAAACACACTTATACACTCACAAACTTTTTTTCACAAACATTTAGTAGTGATACAATTTGTAGTACTTAATTGGAAGCATAAAACCGTAAATTGGGCTAAATTGTGTTTGAATGTCAGCGACCTTTCTTTTATATTTGACAGGCTAGGTGTTTGACCACAAATCACCTGATGTTAAGTGACGGTGTGGTCGAAGATGGTAAAGCACACCTAGCCTGGAATGGAACTGGCTCTCAAGTGAGGCTGCCGGAACACCGTTAGATGCTTGGCGGCAGATTTTCAACTTGAGGGTGGTAGCTAGCCAGCCGAGTACTAGAGAGTACCCTACCACCACGAAAGGATGGAAAGGGCTATGCTCGGTGTTTCTCTCAGGGATCGTATCCGGAACGAAGTAATTCGCCAGAGAACAAAAGTCACAGACATAGCTCAGCGTATTAGCAAGCTGAAGTGGCAGTGGGCTGGACATATTTACCGCATAATCGACAACCGTTGGGCTAGACGTGTTCTAGAGTGGATACCGCGAAACGGCAAACGTAGTGTAGGACGCCCTGAGACTCGTTGGAGTCACGATATACGTGGGACAGCTGGTGGTGGATGGAGGCGAAAAGCCGAGGATCGGGCTGAGTGGCGTGTCTTAGGAGAGGCCTATGTCCTACAAAAGGCTGATGATGATGAATCAAAGTAACATTCGATTAGCAATAATGCTAATGGAAAACATTTATAAAAGCATCTTAGCATATTTTTTGACATATTGTGAAAACTTGACCGATCAGTAGAATAAGTGTAAAGAGCGTAACAGCTCTATCACTTTTGACGATGTTTTTTACTGATAGTAGCATTATTGACATTATAAATTTATTAGACATACCTACCATGTTTTTTTATTTTTATTTTTTATTATAATTAAATTGTGAATTGAGTTGAAAATAATATTATTATATTCTGTTTTCTGTGTTATGAAATAAATAAATAGTGATTTCTGTGACATAAATGTAAATGTTTCGATTTTCGAACGATTTTCCGTTAATTATGGATCTTTTAATCGCAATCGGGTTATAGATTTTTTAAACTTTTCAGCTTGTCCAGTATTATCTCATTAGTAAAAGTTCTGAGCACCAGCTATGATGTTGGGTACCATCATAAGAGTGTTTTGTTACTACCATAATTTCTAAAAATAACCAAGCCAAAATATTTAAAAAAAATCAACTACGGAAAAGCCTTAACCTATGTCAACCAGAGCATAATAACGAATCGTTTTAACTCAATCATTTACACGGATGAGTAGTTTACATGCAGACATATTCTGCTAAAACATAACCATCTTTGCCGTAGTCGGGTAAAAATAGTGAGACAATAGCCCCATTGCTCACTTCCTTGAATCCGTGCCTGTCTAAATACTTAACAGTTACTTAAACTACTATCTTGTCAAGTCTAATTAGTCTTACCACTAACTTGTCCAATTTCATAAGAAGTCCTATTGCGGTACTTAAACATGTTAATGCATGGTATACCGTCAATAATGACAGATCAACGGTCCTTGGAAACGGATAATATTAGGTTGAATTTGCTTTGTGAATAAGTAGGATTTCATTGCATAAAAAGTCATGACGTGGTACATGGTGTTGCATTTGTCAGATTTGTAGATATCGGAGAGAAGTACATGGTATAATTTCCCCATGCCTATTCCTTTATCGGATGGGAAGAAGCTCGAAAAAGCGAAATCGTTAAATGGTTGACGTTCCAAAAACTCGAATGAAGCAATTTGATACCACTTTCATTGTGTGAACCGCTAAACAGTGGAATATATTGCACGAATAGGTGTTTTCATATGAATACAATCTGGATGTCTGCAAGTCGAAAGTGAATCGATATCTTCTAGACAAGCGTGCTCCATCTTAGACCGCACATCTTCACTTAACATCAGATGAGATGGTGATCAAACAAGCCTATTATTTATTATTAAAAAAATAACAATTTTAAAATTATCAAAGAAATATTGTTGTAAAACTTGTAATCAAACCATGGTCAAGTCCTAGTTATGGCGTATTAACATGGTGAAGACAACATGAAGCTTCTACAGAGTATTGGAAATAATTAACATAAACGCACGTTTCGCCTTCTTTTGTGCAAAATGTGTGTAGTCATAATAGACTATGAAAATCATCATTTCATCATCTCAGCCGTAGGACGTCCACGGCTGGACATATGCCTCCCCCATTGACTTCCATAAAGACTGGTTGGAAGCGCATCCAGCGCGTTCCTGCGGTCTTTATTAGGTCATCTGACTACCTTTTGGGTGGACATCCTACGCTACGTTTGCCGGTCCGTGGTCTCCACTCCAGAACTTTGCAGCCCCATCGGCCATCAGTTCTACGTGCTATGTGCTCTGCCCACTGCCACTTCAACTTGCTAATCCGCTGGGCTATGTCGGTTACTATAGTTCGTCTACGGATCTCCTCATTTCTGATTCGATCTCGTAGGGGAACTCCGAGCATACCTTCTTTATATTACTATTTTCATTCACTGGCCAAGTGCGGGTTGATGAATTTCACTTCAAGAACATAAAGAACACACAGACGTGAAAGTTTCCTTATGGTGCTTAAAAACAACCAAAACAAAATGACTTAGCTAACAATCAAACTACAACTCAACTATATCTAAATGTAGCAGTTCATTACAAGAATTTTATTTACAAAAAAAGTATTTAAGTATTTTATCGGTTACCTGGATCCCATAGTACAAGCTTGCTTAGTCTGGGGCTAGATGGCGCCGTGTGAAAATATCGTAGGATTTTTATCTAGAAAGACTCAATGAAGCAATATTTGTTTTCATATTCAAATCAATCAATCGATTTCAGTAAATAATCTAATTATTCCCATCAGTGCTCTATTAAAGCGAGAATCGAAGTTCTCTACATTGTTCCAAAGTAAACATAGGTATGAGAAGTGGCGCATCAAAGACTGTAGAGCAGTAAAACGGTCATTTTACGATCGCCGTAAATCAAGCATCGGGTGATAGCGATTGTCTAACAAAGAAACGACAGTGAAAACGTGGCTAAGTGATATCTAAGACTTTGATGTCTGTGGAAATTGACGAAGCATTGCCAAGCTTAGTCAAATATAGTCATGAACTAGCGGATAACTACTTAAAAATCTTACTATTAATTTATGACAGCTATTAGTTAATTTGGTAGTATGCTTCCTTAGCTGTGGGTGTGGGTTCGATTCCCACCCAGGACAAATAATTACTGACAAACATTTTCATTTTTTTAATGGTTATAAAATTATATTTTTTTGACAGATAACACATCCAGATATGAAGTTATATTACTATGTTAAAGTACAAATCTATAGGCGTGATAGTTTTTCAGTAAAGTGTACCACAAAAATGCTCAGGTTGTGGAATAGAATAGAATAGAATAAAATATTGTTGGAACCTCTGATGAACTATGTGTGTATTCTTTTTAATCATTGACATGTAATCAGTGTTTTAAGATATATTTGAAATGATATCACGGAATTGTCTTGTAACATTGGTGTTATTAATTAAATATTTGTATTCTATAAACTTAGTTAGTAGTCTAGTAAATTTAGTTTTTGTAACGATGATAGCTCAGTTGTTAGTGCGGTCGGTTCGCATGCCGAATGGCGTGGGTTCAAACCCGAACAATGAGCTTGAGCTGCCGGTGAAGGAAAACATCGTGAGGAAGCCATAGCGTGGTGGTAGGGTACTTTCTAGTTCTCGGCTGGCTAGCTACCACCCTGAAGTTGAAAATCTGCCGCCAAACATCTAACGGTGTGTTTCGGTAGCCTCACTTGAGAGCCAGTTCCATTCCAGGCTAGGTGTGCTTTACCATCTTCGACCACATCGTCACTTAACATCAGGTGAGTAGTGGTCGAACAAATAGCCTGTCAGCCATAAAAAAAGTTAAAATTGTTTAAAAAGTTACGCTGGTTGACCAAATAAATAAAAAAATTGGTCACTGGGCTGGATGTCCGTCTTTTCGACAACTTATATTTAAATCTTGAAAAATGAATAGCGTCTTGTCACATCTCAATGATTACCAACCCTTATAAACTAAAAAAAAAACCAACAGAAATTCCCACAAAAGCGTGTTTTGGCCACTTTCACAGACCACTGGTCAAATGGTCAAAACTCGAGATTTGTGACAAAAGAACGAATAACGATTGTCCGGGACAATCGAATGAAACTGCAGTCATCATCGTGTGATTAATCGATTGACGGTGATCACGCTTTTCTCAGAGCGCGTTGGCCGTTTGGTGATTTATTAGAAAGAATAAGATAAAACCATAATAAAAATATTTGTATTATTTATAAAATATTTGTAATATTTTATATTAACCATAAAAAAAATTGCCGTGGTAGTGCCGGCGTAAGAATAGTACCCCACCCTCTCTACCCGTGGTTGCCGTAAGAGTCGGCTAAGGTGTAATCCGGAAGATGGGCAGCAGCGTCTTCCTTGAACAATCACACCTAACTGCGCTCGCCAACCCGCTTGCTAAGCGTGGCGAGTATTGGCAAAACCCCAGGAGGAGGCCTATGTCCAGCAGTGGACGTCCTAAGGCTAATGATGTGACGTGATAATTAAAAAAAAACGGGTAAAACACTCAATGGAAAGAGAAGAAATATATTCTTCTTATGCGAAATGCGAAAAATTTAAAAATCATAGCATCCAATTAGTACCTTCTCGTTTAAAAATCTAGTACCTGGATGACTGAGCTTTGCTCGGATGAAAATATAAATAAAATGACGTTTTCTAAAAATGAAACTTAGCTAGATCGATGTATCGCCCGCACACTAAATTTCATGAAAATCGTTGGAGCCGTTCCCGAGATTCAGATTATATATGTATATATATATACAAGAATTGCTCGTTTAAAGGTATTAGATAGATATATAACAATGATAGCTGAGTGGTTAGCTCCGTCGGTTGACACGCCGTGTGGCGTTCAAATCCCAACAATGAACTTGAGCAAGGAAAACATTGTGTTACTTTCTAATACTCGATTGGCTAGCTACCTAGTTAAAAAACCACCAATCACCTAACGATGTATTTCGATACCCACATGAGAGCCAGTTTCATTCCACACTTATCACCTGACGGCTAGGCAAACACGCTCAAAGCGCCATTCGTGAGAGTATATGGTCGATATTCCTCACGTACGTACTAAATGCTTCAATTTCACATTTATACGTACAGCGAGGATGTGGAGCTCTTTGCGGGCGTCCGTATTCCCCGCGAAGTGCAATTTGGGTGTCTTCAAATCCAAAATAAACAGGTTTCTTCTAGATAAGCGTGCTTCATCTTAGACCGCATCCTGCTGAACAATCAGGCGACCACGGCTATTGCAACTTCGAGGTAAATAAACAAAACTAGTTTCATAGTATTTTGTGCTCGATTAAGACCCGTTGATAAGCACAATTATGTGTTCAAGTCGCACCCGTTGATAAACATAATTATGTGTTCAAGTCGCGCAAGTTTATAATTATATAAAGCAGGATGTTGTCAAACGCAAAATTGTTTTAAATTTTAAAAAGAAACTAGATGTGTTTACCTTCTCCGGCCACACCGTCACTTAACGTCAGGTGAGCTTTGGTCAAACACCCAGCCTGTCAAGCATAAAAAAAGTAGTAGAGTAACTTTTCCCTGAGATTCAGAGCTTAGGGCCAGTGGCCACTCCACTGATACACAAACTAGTTCTGTGACAGTTACTTCGCCCGTAATATAGGATTATGTGATTAACAATAATTATATTATTAACATTTCTTGGGTACCGTTTTATTTATTGTGCTTAGTAGATGCGGTGACGAAAGTTAGTTAAGGGAATTTTCCGCTTGAGCGGAAATCTGTTTAGTTATTTTGGTTTTATATCACAACGCTTTATAAATCGAATGTGAATTATCACGGACAAATTACGACCCTTCGTGTGAATTTGTCCGTGATAATTCATCAATTTGGTTTTTTATGTTTGGCAGGCTAGGTGTTTGATCACAGCTCACTTGTTGTTAAGAGACAGTGGTCGAAGATGGTAAACACACCTAGCTTGAATTGGAACTGGGTTTCAAGTAAAGCTGTCGGAACACACTGTCAAGTTCTTGGCGATAGATTTTGAACTTGAGGCTGGCGGCTAGCCAGCCGAGTACTGGAAAGTACCTTACCACCACGCTATGCTATAGTTTTGCCTTACGTTCGCTTACTATACCAACATTATTACTTGTTAAGTTAGACTTGGCCTAGCTTAGGTTATTTTTTAGAATACCTTTTCTATTATGTACTCTGTGGTAATACGTACATAAGTACTTTTTTTAATGATTTACATGCTAGGTGTTTGACCACAACTCACCTGATATTAAGTGACGGTGTGGTCGAAGATGGTAAAGCACACCTAGCCTGGAATGGTACTGGCTCTCAATTGAGGCTGAACACACCCTTAGATGCTTGGCGGCAGATTTTCAACTTGAGGGTGGTAGCTAGCCAGCCGATTACTAGAAAGTACCCTACCGCTATGCTATGGTTTCCTCACGATGTTTTCCTTCACAAAAATCTCTCAACGCGGCTCAAGAAGTTTTCAATTCTATTTCAAGTTTAGAAATAATTCTTAACAAAGCTAGACCTAACAAGTACTATTGTTAGTATAGTAAGCAAACGTAAGGCAAAAACACCTGTGTTACGCATCGAATGTGGATAAGAAAAAGAAAAAAAAAACAGCCTCCTATCAGCGCAGGAACAGAGTGCACGCGAAATAATAGTATGGATTTTGTTTACATTACTTTTTTGTGACTTTTGCTCTTTCACACTTGGGGCCGTTCAAGTATTACGTAAGCACCAAAGGGGGAGTCTTTACTTTGCTTATTTTTGACGACATTGGGGATGAGGCGATCTGAATGGTGATAATATCAGCAAAGTCGTATAAATTATGCTGATTGTTTGGTTTCCTTGTTATCAACACACCACATTTTAACGAAATGGCTGCTAATTAAACAAATATTTACTTAAGCATAGGAGAGGGAAGTAAGAGCTTTGCTTACTTTTGCTAACAAGGGGGTTAATAATTACTAAAGTTTTGCTTACGTAATACTTGAATGGTCCCCTTGCTTCAAATATAAATGGTGCTTACTTTTTGGTAGATCTCCTTAGCAGGAGGACGTCTAGGTAGGTAGCGCCAAGTAGTAGTGAAAACACTACCGCGTTCCGGTTTCAATGGTACTACAGCTAGCGAAATTATAGGGCTGTTGAAACTAACAATTGACTGTCTCAAAGTATTGAGCGCTAAAGCAGCGATGCCTTGGATTTTGTTGTGTTATTTGAAGTTCTGTATATCGCTGTAATGGTCATGGATATGTGTTATATCTTACCATCAGAAAACGCCTCATTTGCCTCATTACTTTAACATAAAAAAAAAGATTTTGAATTAGAATTTCAAATTCAGTTTTGAAGTAATAGAATGAGATAACAGAAGAAATAACTGTACATTAATAGAAAAAAAACTTTAAATGCTTAAGAGTAAATTAATAATTGAGCGGAACTTGTTAAACGCAGAGTAAATAATAATAGGACATTTTAATCCATATTTTTTTATAGGTATTCCAAGTTAGATTGTTAAAAAACAAAATATAAATTCAGTCATGGGGACTGCCGACTGAAGTTAAAACTTAAAACACGTCGTATCGGCATGTCGATGACGCCGTACTCTTAAATATTGCCCCTACCAAAAATCATTGAACGCGGCTAACGAAGTTTTCACTTCAAATACTATCTTAAGTATGGTATCTTATTTATTTAAGAGACAGTTTTAAAAAGTGATTCTTTGGGAAAGAGTGTCTACTATTTTTACATAGGTGAGTCGGCGCGAAAACGTGTAAGCCTATCTGCAATTTAAAAAAAAAAACAATAACAAAGTAGTGCTATAAAATTGTCTGCATTAAAAACAAAAGACGATAAGACATGTTTACAATTCACATAAATGTAGTTTACATTACGTGTTAGGAAATCTTCGTCCATAAGATAAAATAGATAGAAAAAAAATTGCATGTCGTATCCACATCATTCTCATTGTTGCATTTAGAGCGAAACAACTAGATTTCCCGTCTCACTCGACCGGTTGCTGCACGTGTGTCATGAAAACGGGTTTCAACGGCCAAGATTTTATTAATTTGTGTTGCTGCAACGACACAGGGTGTTCTGTTATTTGAATTACTATTTTAGTTATTAGGTATTAAGGATTCATTCATTGATATTATATTTATTGTGTGCAATAAATAGAAACACAAAATGTACGTATATCTACCTACATATAAGTTTGTGATATGCTATATACTTATACATACCTTGGATATTGGATATATGGACGCTAATTTGGATATTGTTCCGTTCAAAGAAATTTTAAATGTGTTTTACACTAGCATTTAAATATCAAGCGACATCGTTTCATAGTTGACGTTCCAAAACCAAATATGAAACGTTGGATTCCAATTTCATTGTTCGAACGGGTAAAGCGTGGAATACGTTACCTGAGTGTGTGTTCCCCGCTAGATACAATCTGGGTGTACTATTCTAGTCGAGAGTGAATGTGTATCTTCTAGAAAAACGTGCTTCATCGTAGATCGTATATTCACTTACCATCAGGTGAGATTACCACCGAACCGCAAGCCTATTTATCATAAAAAAGGATTATTAGATCCAAAGTTACCAAATTTAATACTGACGACCAGTTTTTTTGGCAAAGGATCATTCACAAAAACTAATAAATTGCCATAACGAATTGATTCTATGACACGATATTACGTCACTAATTGTTTTTCAAAGCCCAAAAAGTCCGAGCTCAGGTCTGTGTAACTGGATAAAACTCACAAGATTTAGCTATTTAAATTAAATTCATTATTATGAACATTTATTAAAAAAATCTAATCAAAAAGCTGTAGGCATAATCGGGATGCTCCTTGAAAGTCGGGCACCATTCTAAGTTTTTCTTTTCGACGTCAAAATGATTTTTTTTTTGTAATGAGACGAACGAGACACTCTCCTGTTGGTAAGAGATGACGCATTTCCATGACCATTGCAGCGATACACAGAACTTTGAGCAACAAAACAAAGTGCAGGGCATCGCTGCTTTGACACATTCGATGGTTAGTCTCAACAGCCCTGTAATTTCGCTAGCTATTTTCAAACTGGAAAACAGTAACGCTAACACACTACTGCTTGGTGGTAAAATGTCTGACAAAGCCGTGGTGCCTACCTACACGATCTTCAGGTAAGAAAATCTATGTTACAACCAAGTAGGCGATCATTAAAAAAAAGATTTAAATTTCAAAGATTTCCTCTTCGACTCTAGCTATTTATCCCAGCAACCTCAGTAACATCAAAATACAGGTCTACAAAATCAAAATCGAAATCAAAAAGTCATTTATTCAGTTTAGGCCCTGGTAAGGCACTTATGAACGTTAAGTTACATTTTTGAATCTACCAACGGCTCGTAATTACACTTCAACTGAGAAGACTCCGGCAAGAAATTCAGGGGCAAGGCATTTTTTTGTGGATCTTTCTACAAATGTTGACATCACCATCTATACCGTAAAATATAGCCTAAAGGCTCCTCGTAGAATCGACTTCTGTTCTCTACCATCGATATTGTTGATAACAAATTGCTTTTCTTTGTTCTGTCTCTACCTTTTGCAGTCTGTGCCTTTTTTGTAATTTGTCATGATTCCTCGTGAATAGATTTTAAGCTTCTGTGATTTGTTTTTGTTTTGTATCTCGGTCACATGTTTAAAGAACGCGTAGAGGTTATGCATATTGCTTCTAGTTGTTTCTTGCATAGGGGTTTTTTGCAGGTTTTTATTGAAAAATGGCTTTGGGAACGTTTTGACTTGTTATTTTGATAGACGTCATAATTAACAATCTTAAAAGATAATAAATGATGATCTTCTCGTTTATTTAAATGGCTAATGGTTACTATTTGAATCTAACATAGGAGATAAATCCACTTGATTAGGAATCAAACCAGAAAGATACATTTTCTGACGATAATGGTTTCGAAAAAGAATGTTGGTTCCGTGTTTTTATAGCGGTGATAAGGTCAAGATTTAAAAAATAATTGTAAGTACGTATATTCAGAGTGGCCAGCGAGTTAATACACCGCCCAAACTCCTCCGATATTTTTACTAAAAAATATAGAACATACAATACAATACCATACCAACCAACCAACTATGTACCTACCATATATACGTTTATATCCAATTTAACATATCATCTGATCAACGGTAGCACTCAGTAAGAAATGCCACTTACGGTCACCCATCCTAACAGTGAACAGATCGTCCTTTGTTTAACATTGGTAATAGAGAAGCATCAAACGGTGTCTTCCGGTAGCCTCACCATCTTCGACCACACCGTCACTTAACATCAGGTGAGCTGTGGTCAAACAATTAGCCTGTCAGATATTAAAAAATAAATATAAAAAATAGTAATGTTATCATTATCGTCTCAACCGTAGGACGTCCACTGCTGGACATAGGCCTCCCCCATTGACTTACATAAAAACCGATTGGAAGCGGTTGGTTGGTTAGTCATATTATATATCTTATGTGTATTTATGATTTATTTTTCTATTCTAGACCGGCCCTACGCATCAGAATCCGACATCCCTCGGCTGCCAGTTCCCCAGATCCAGTGTCGACGGTCTGCCTCCTCACCTCCGCTGGCTCTGACCCTCGACGACGACCTGGAAGATGACGTCTTCATGCCCAGGAACTCGGGGAATGATATATTTTCTACTAGGTATCGTATCAATCCCAATCAGCCGTGTTTTTATAAACTTTCCCCATTGTAGACTTCTTCTCAATCTGAGAAGAGTAAGGCCGTGATCCGCCACTAAACTTTTTTTAGTTCTTTTGCACGTTTCCTCACGATGTTTTTCTTTACCGTTTGAAGTCAAGTCGTTCGGAAAACTGCGCAGCGTTTTCGAATTACTTCAGTGTCTCAAGTCGAAAGTCTTCGGCCAGTGTGTGTTACCAGTGATGACTTATGGCGCTGAAATATGGCCTTCTTAGCAAGCTTAAAGTAGCACAACGAGCTATGGAGAGAGCTATGCTCCGAGTTTCCCTACGAGATCGAATCAGAAATGAGGAGATCTGTAGACGAACTAAAGTGACCGACATAGCCTAGCGGATTAGCAAATTGAAGTGGCAGTGGGTAGGACACATAGCTCGCAGAACTGATGGCCGATGGGGCTGCAAAGTTCGGGAGTGGAGACCATGGAACGGCAAGCGCAGCGTAGGACGTCCACGGCTGCCTCATTTGAAACCTAGTTCCCATTCCAGGTTAGGTATGCTTCACCATTTTCGACCACACCATCATATAACATCAGGTGAGATGTGGTCAAAAACTAGACTGTCAAAAATACAAAAAAAGTTGTAAGTATAATGAAATGACTGTAGACTTTATATTTTGTTACTCAAAATATCTTATATCTTATCCTTAAAAGATAGATATACGGCCTTTTTGTAGATCTATAAAAAAGGAATATCCCACCATGCATTGTTTTATTATACCTCAAAGGGATTACGCAGCAGTTTCGATGAAAGCTCCCGATTTACACAAAACCTTGACAAAATATATATCTAAACCTTCCTCATGAATCATACTACCTATTGGTGAAACTCGCATGATAATCCGTTTAGTGTTTTTTAAGTTTATGGTGAACAGACAGACAGACGCGGCAGACGACTTTATTTTATAATATGTAGTGAAGTGATAAAGTAACAAGTTGAAAGATTGTTGCCGCATGAAAACCGCTATGCTCGGCTAGTAAGTAATAACTGTAGGCAATAAACAACTTTGAATGTTACAGGCAATTGAATTGTTATTTCAATGGGCTTGCCCGTGACCGCCTACGTTGTCTTCGTTCCAGGAACCTTGAGATAATCGGCTGCAACACCCCTCGAAGCCCAGCCGGGGTGCTCCTCAGCCCGCGCCGTGATAGGGCGTTCAACTTCTCTCTGAGTGAGAAACATTGGCGGGACAAGGGCGGGACGGATGTCGCAGATGGACTCGACGCTGATGTGGTAAGTTACCTTTTAAAATTATAATTAGATTTGCGTTTGACCACACACTGCCCAATTCATCATCATAAGCCATAGAACATCCACTACTGGCCTCCTCTTGGGGGGGTTTTGCCAATACTCGCCACGCTTGGCAGGCGGGTTGGCGAGCGCAGTTAAGTGTGATTGTTCAAGGAAGACGCAGCTGCCCATCTTCCGGATTACATCCCTTAGCCGACTCTTACGGCGACCACGGGTAGAGAGGGTGGGGTACTATTCTTATGCCGGCACCACCACGGCTTAGGTTTATTTACTACTTAGAATTTTATTTCCTTGACAAATGATTATTGGCAAAGCGATTGCGCAATAATCACAATATAGCCAGGACATATATTTTTCTTCACACACGTGCGTTTCTTTGTTTGGATAGACGTGATTCACAAGCCGATGAACCGTGCCTACCTACAGTTTGTAGGTACGTATATGTAGGTATGTATACGGGTCATACCTACCTGTAAGATATATACCTACGACAATGATATGATACATGACTCGTGTATAATTTGTTTGATGGTAAACTTTTTTTTAATGTAAAGGTATGTATGAGGCGAATGAGACGCACTTCTGATGGTAAGAGATAACGCATGTCCTAGACCATTGCAAAGTCCAAGACATCTAGCAGACCCGGCCACGCGTTTAATGGCCAAATTGAACACACGCGTATAACGTGAAATAAATTGTAGCGCATATGAAACGTTTGGACTTTTAACGTAGCGCCATCTATTGGATACTTACTCAATCCAGTTAATAAATTACCTTACACCGCCATCTATTAGAATTTTATAGAACTCACAGATAATTATACCTCTTTGTCGTATTAAACAAATACAGTTTGCAATAAAAAATATTACGATTATAAATTGAGATATAAACTATCCTATATCTCAAGTTGGATCAAACTGCACACAGTGTGCAAGATTTGGTTAAAATCGGTTCAGTAGTTGAGGAGCTCATCGCGGACAAACAACGTGACACGAAATTTTTATATATAAAGATTATGTCCCTACAGCAACGAATTATGTCAGTACTTAGATCAACACAGAAGCAACATAAACCACGCTCCTGTCAAAAAAGCAACAGCAATCACTCTTAAGCAATTGCTATTCGAAAAGATCAGGCGTTAAGCAATAAACATTTCTTTCAACAACAGGGGGACTACTACAATTATTTAGTTAATGTTCTCAATAAAATAAAAAGTGCTGACTGAAGCGGAATTAAATCTATCCCATAGATAACGGTTTATGTTCGAATAAAGTTTTGTAAGAGTGTTTTTCTTTATTTGGGGCTAAGGAGTGTGGAGAACGTTTCGAATGGGGTAGGCGTCTCTAAATTATTGACGGAAGAAAAAAATTTATATATCAAATACAAATACAAATACTATAATAATATTTTGTCAGTGTGAAAGTGTGTTTCTATGCTTGTTACTTCTTCATGCTCAAATGGCTGGACCAATTTTGATAAAATTTGCTATGGAGGTAGCTGACACCCGGGATTACCACATAGGCTACTTTTTACCTCGTAAAAATGTAGTGGGTAACACCGCGGGGCGAAGCTAGTGATATATATAAGTATATATACATATTTTAATTCATACACATGAACTTAACTTACTGATAGTAATCTATACTAATCTATACGTATACACTAATATATAACACGAATTATTACACTCTTTTTTTGGGCAGTCGTGTAAACGGAAGAGTTTGTTTGAACGCGCTAATATGGAAGTACCGGTTGGATTTGAAAAATACCCTTTTTTATATATTTTTATAACAAATAATTTTGACAAAGGTTATTTAGCATCACGATACAAGTTTTAGAAGCCAATGGCGGGTGAAATACCGGGCATAGCTAGATTTTGTAGCGATGATAGCTCAGTGGTTAGCGCAGTCGGTTCGCATGCCGGAGGGCGTAGGTTCAAACCCCAACAATGAGCTTGAGCTGCCGGTGAAGAAAAACATTGTGAGGAAACCATAGCGTGGTGGTAGGGTACTTACTAGTACTCGGCTGGCTAGCTACCAAGTTGAAAATCTGCCGCCAAGCATCTAACGGTGTGGTCCGGCGGCCTCACTTTACCATCTTCGACCACACCGTCACTTAACATCAGGTGAGTTGTGGTCAAACATCTAGCCTATCAGGTATTTAAAAAAAAACATTCACAATTTTTTTTAATGTAATTGTAATGAGACGAACGAAACGCTCTCCTGATAGTAAGACAATATGCCTGTCCATGACCATTGCAAAGTCCAGGGCATCGCTGCTTTGGCCCTCATAATTTTGAGATTTTCGATGGTTAGTCACAACAGCCCTGTAATTTCGCTAGCTGCTGTACCCTCCAAAATGGAACACACTATTGTTTACACACTACTGCTTGGCGGCAGAATATCTGGTACAGCGGTGATATCCTATCTAGACGATGTCCTGCTAAGCAGATTTACCACCAAGTAGTAATTTTAAATTTCTCACCAATAACTTATCAAAATGTTTTTATTTTATTTTAAATAATTACAATAAAATGTTAGACATATTCACCTAAACACAAAATTTGTTCTCAATCTATATAACTAAGTAGGTAAATGTACGGAGAAGGCCAGATAAAACGTTATTGAGTGATAAATAAGGGACGAAAGAAGGCCAAAAGCCAAGCCTTGATTCGAGCCCTATATCTACTAGGCCGAAAGTCGTTTACTCTAGCTTGTAACTTAAAATAATCTAGATTTACGTTTCAGCAAAGCTAATATTTACATTACACTCTGCACTCGGCTAAGCTAAATAAACATGCCACCATTTGATTGTGCAACTAAATGTTACCGATCTATTTATGGCGTTGAAATTAAACGCAGTATGATATAGCTAACTTTACATTGTTCCAGTCACTATGAGGGCAGTCATCGTGTGTGGCATACTGTAGCTAGTGACTAGTGGTTGGTTCGATGTCACAAAATTAAAGAGCTATGTTTCTTGTGCTTGTTTTATACACTTACTAGAGTCTTGAGATCACAGCTTCTATGCTTTTTACAATCTATAGTATTTTATAGTCATATTGTAACTAATTCTGAACCAGCCCTGTTTTTATAAGCCGTATCACTGCAAGGCACGGACCTCTTCTCGAGATGAGAAAGACAAGGCCATAGTCCACCACGCTGGCCAAGTGCGGCAGACTTCACATATCTACAAGAGAACTTGTTTTAAGAACTCTCGGACTTATAAGGTTCCTCACGATCTTTTCCTTCACAGTTTAAAGTCATTGGCAATATGCACATAACTTTAAAAAAAAAGACAGAGGTGCGTGTCGTGAGATTTGAAGACACGATATAAAAAATATTAAAACTTGTAATATGTTTTTTTTTTCAAATATAAATTTAATTTTGTTGATTTTACTATAAGGGACAGGTCACGTGATGTTGAAAATAGAAAACAATGTTAACGAGTCCATTTATAATATTTAATTTAGTTAATTTTTATAAATGTAAGTTCTTGATAATAAAGATTAATCTATTCTATTCTATTCATTGTAAATACGCAATATCCCATTTCATATTCAAAAATATTAAAGCCTACTTGACAGACTCACTGGCTCAGTCCAAACTACGCAATGCTAAAATTATCAAGTGCGTACTATTTGTCATGATTAAAATGGGTCACTGGTAGATGGACTGGAGTAAGTAAATGTCGCGTCGAGATGTCATATTTATGTTTATTTTCATTTCGGTTACGCTTCCTTGTGTTTCGAAATACCTGCGTGTGTGTGAATGTAGATAAATATAGAAAAACATGCAATTATAGTAATTTTTGATTGTTTCTAAAAGAAATTGGGATCAAAAAATTGTCACTGAAGCTAAAAATATGAATAGTTGTTCTGATGAACACATTAGAGTACACTAACATTAAAACTTATCTTTCTTGATCTGTTATCTTACTGATTTTTACCCGACTATTGCAAAACTAAACGAAAGAGGGTTATGTTTTTTGGTTGCAATCTATACCTACATAAATCAATGTTTCACAGTATCGATTTTTTTTTTCTCTCTTTGGTAAACTTTGACAATGACATCTTTGTATTTTGAAGTAATTTATTCCATAAATGTACATTGTGATTTAGTTCAAAAGTATTTCGCTAGATGACACTATTCTCAATTATTTGAAATGAGAGTGCTTGGAGACTATGGTATCTATGAACGTAAGAGCGGAACTTCGCTCTGGATACTATGGTATCCACGGACAGTCAAGTACTCATCTGATTTTGATGATTGAGGTGTTAATCGATTCGTTTTAAGGGTTCCGTTCCCAAAGGGTAAAAACGGGACCCTATTACTAAGACTTCGCTGTCTGTCTGTTCGGCCGTCTGTCTGTCATCAGGCTGTATCTCAAGAACCGCGATAGCGAGACAGTTGAAATTTTCACAAATTATGTATTTTTGTTGCCGCTCAGACAACAAATACTAAAAACAAAATAAAATAAATATTTAAGTGGGGCTCCCATACAACAAACGCGTTTTTTTTTTGCCTTTTCCATAGATAATGGTACGGAACCCTTCGTGCGCGAGTCCGACTCGCACTTGGCCGGTTTTTATTACCTATGGTACACGTGTCGTAAATAACATGTTTCCCTCTTTTTTCGGTTGTTGTTTGGCAATGGATTTTTAAACTTAATTTGAACTCACTAAGCGAATGTGTAGTAATTATATGATTCTATTTTTTGACAACAATAAATGTATGATGTTATTTTTTTTATAATGTACAAGCTAGTTGTTAGACCACAGCTCATCTCATATTAAGTGATAGTGTAGTCGAATATGGTAAACACACCTTGTTTTTTTGCCTTGCTGATCTTGGTCTATAAATATAAATACAGTAGCTGTGCCCCGCGGTTTCACCCGCGCTAGATGCCTACGTCATAGTAGCTTTATGCATGCAAAGTCTCAGCCCGATCGGCTTAAAATTGACAGTTTCATACAAACTTTCATCCCCTATTTTATCCCCTTGGGGGTAGAATTAATCAAAATCCTTTCTTAGGATGCCTACGTCATAACATCTACCTGCATGCCTAATTTCAGCCCGATCCGTCCAGTGGTTTGGGCTGTGCGTTGATAGATCACTATGTCAGTCAGTCAGTCAGTCAGTCAGTCAGTCACCTTTGAGTTATATATATTTAGATAGATAGAAGATAGATATATATATATATATATATTTAGATATTTTGGATGGTAAATAACCGCTTTGATTGGACCCTGAAGGCGGTTTTTACTCCAATCCATCCAATATGAAGTAAATTTTATAAAGGCAGTAACACCATTTTGTGGAGCAATTAATTCTAAACTAAATACGTACTAAAATAACTTTATGTCAAAACGTAAAGGCGAAAGTCAAAAGATGGTAAGAAACAGTAGAAGAGATATGATAACGTTTTAGTAAAGAGAGGAGTCGGTGTATTTCGCAGTTTTGTACGAGATTCTCCATATTTGTAGCGAAGATAGCTAAGAGCTTTTTTTTTTAAATCAAGGCTTTAAGGTGCCTGTTCATTTATTGGCTTATATTATACTATGTTAACAAAGTGTTTTTTTTAATATTTTTTTTATAGCTGACAGGCAGATTTTCAACTTGAGGGTGGTAGGTAGCCAGGTGGTAGAATACGCTTTAGTACTCGGCTGGCTAGCTACCAAGTTAGCTATCAAGTTGAAAATCTGCTGCCAAGCATCTAACGGTGTGTTCCGGCAGTCTCACTTGAGAGCCAGTTCTTTTCCAGGCTAGGTGTGCTTTACCATCTTCGACCACACCGTCACTTAACATCAGGCGATTTGTGGTCAAACGCATAGCCTGTCAGAGTAAAAAAAAAAGTTTGAATTAAAAGCAAATATCGTCCTATAAACACTCACCGCTGTAAGCGATTTTAATTCGAGCCAGCCAATTATACAATTACACCAATGAAAGCTACTCAGTAACATGATCTGTGCCTTTTGTTAAGCTGAATAACGAAACTGTTTATCCACCTACACAGAATTTTGAGATGGAAGGTTCAGTTAGATATTCAACGCTTAAACCGCTTCAACGCTTTACCTTGTCATATTAATAGCATCAATTATTATAATTAATTTATATTCATTGGCAATTATTTACTTGGTAGTTGATTTCCTTAGCAGGAAGTCGTCTAGGTAGGTACCACCGCAGTACCAGATATTCTGCCGCTAAGCAGTAATGTGTAAACATTACTATGTTCCGGTTTGAAGGGTACTGCAGCTAGCGAAATTACTGGGTTGTTGAGACTTACCATCTAGTCTCAAAGTAACGAGCGCCAAGGCAGCGATGCTCTGGACTTTTGCCGTGGACTTTGTTTTACTGCTCAAAGTTCTGTGTATCGCTGCAATGGTCATGGACAGGCGTTATCTCTTAACATCAGGAGAGCGTCTCAATCGTCTCATTACAGTTACATTAAAAAAATACTTATTTTAAAATGTGATTTTTTATATTAGTACTAGCTGCGCCCCGCGGTGTTACACGCATATGTGTTAATCCAGGGTGTAAGCTACCTCCATATCAAATGTCATCAAAATTGGTCCCACCGTTTGAGCGTGAAGAAGTAATAAACGCACACATAAACTTTTGCCTAGCTTTTGCCTGAAGCTTCCTTCGTGTTAATGTAGGTAGATTTTTTTCTAACCCTTGTAAGAGGTATTATTTTGTATAAATGAAAAGTACCTTGCGTTCTTTTCTGTACCCCTGACAACGAGTATGCAAAATTTCATAAAAATAAATAAATATGAGTATAAATACCACAAAATGTGGGAATCGAATTTACGCCCTACAGCTTTTAAAGTAGATATACTACCAATGAGCCAACAGGGCTGTCAATAATGATTTGTATTTGTAGATTATTATAATCAACATGATGAATATCTTTTACTTTAGGAACGTCCCTAAAATCGCGAATAAAAGATCAGTGTGTTAGTGTGGACACGGGCATGTACACTTAAACACGTGTAAATTTTTTGAACACTTACACGACCTTCCGATTTCCATGTTCAATTTTCAAGTCGTTACTCAACGGCAATGCAAAATTGGCTGTTCTGTTTTAAAAATGGCATCGACCTTATCAAACTAACGAAAGTTCTTATCCCGGATCAAATATAGGGAAATAAGAATGCTTGAACTTATTCCCTACGTCAAAGTACCTGGAGCGCGCGGTCCCGAGTAAGTAAAATATCTTCCCTACTAGCGTAGATTCACGCAGGTTTAGCGCGAGACGCGTGTAGGGATGTCGACATCGCATCTACGAACAAATCTTCCATCGATCTTTTTTGTTCGTAGCTTCGCTAACATCCAATCTATAAGACACACGTAAACTTCTATTACTTTTTAATACCTTTCAATTAAAAAGTCACTAACCTATTAAGTTTTAACATGAACCTACCTACCTACACAACAGAAAACAATGACATTTACGTGCTAACCCTGACTGTTCGGCCGGCACTCGTGTAGCGATCGCCGGCAAGCGTCCCCTGCCCCCACCGTACTGCCTCTTCCCGCTTGTGTCGCCTATTTATCGCTAAGATATTCTACTTATAGATATAATTATTTTACTTACTTTGCCTGCGTGTTGAACTCTAAAAGCGCCAACCACTGAGTTTACTGTGACAAGGTTCTAGATATTTATTGCGTGAGATTGTGTTTGCATATTCTCTCCCGCTGTGAATCAGTTACAAGAATAGTATGTGATGGTAGACTGAAAGGTGTGTTTGGTTTGTATTCTGTGATTGGGGAGAATTGGCTTATTTTTTATTTATTTTTTATGGTAGAAAAGCTAGTAGATTTTAAGTGACGGTGTGGGGAAAAATATTAATCATACCCAACATGGAAATTGAAAATCTTTCTAATTATTAATGAATAATTGACACGGACTATTTCTTTTATAGAGGTATATTTGAGCTAACTTAATAAGGCGTTCATGTGTAATAATAAGCCTTCTAAGATCTTTGGATAAAATACTATTCAAAACAGTAGTATTTTAGTCCATGTGACAGTTTGTCTTTGTGTTAATTTTTATGTATATATTGTTTTATCAACACTTAATTTATAAGGTTTGTTAACAACGTGGGCCAAAGGTGTCCTAAATAAAAACGTTGATTTTAAATTTAAGCTAAAACTATAGCTACTTACATTACTATCCTACTAATATTCAAAATGTAAGGTTGCATGATCAATCACGCAAAAACGGCTGAATGGATTTGGATGAAATTTGGCATACTTGAGATAATATATAAGATACTCTTCATCTCGGGAAAATGTTAACTTCCTGTGGGATTATCAAAAAACGAACTGCAAGCCGTATCCATTTGAACTTTGGTAGGTATAGGTGTGTCTTATTGAACATTATTCCAGAACAAAAAGGTATTATTTATACCACTCTGGGTAATTAAGCAGCGCAAGTTTCATGACGAATGAAACTATTGTTCTTTTGTTACTAATACATTTCTCTCTGAATTCAACACGGACCAAGTCGCGGGCGCCAGCTACATTAATATAAACACAAAAACTAATACGTATGTCATCACATTTTATTTCACTAATGACTGAAAATGTCATTCACACCAATTCGCTCCAAACTGTTTATATGACAAGTCCATACCCGTCAGTTGTGAACATTAAAATCTCGTCAAGTAACGATGTTATTGCAGTTGGCGATAAAGACTCCAGTAAAATTATCTCTTTACATATTACTGTACTGCTGGGCGCGGGAATATCATCTTGAAATCAGTCTAATTAAAATGATAGCCAGAATTCATTGCCATAAATCTTGTCTGTTGAAGTTGAAAATACAAACATGGCTAAGCTTTATGTCTGAGTTTTTAGCGGTTAAACCAACCGACCGACCATTTCAAAGCTAAAAGATGTGCTATGTTTTTAGCAGTTATCTTCTGTTTATATATATATAGAATATATATATACTTACATCCACTAATATTATAAATGTGAAAGTTTTAGTTGGATGGATGGAAGTTTGTTACTCAATCACGCCAGAACGGCTGAACGGAAAGCATAAAGCAAGAGACTATTAAAAAATGAGCGTCAAAGCAATGATGCCCTGAATTTTGTTTTGTTTCTCAAAGTTCTAATAGCGCTGCAATGTTCATTGACAGGGGTTATATCCCACCATCTGGAGAGAGTTTCGTTCGTTTTATTATTATACTTATACATAAAAAAAGTATTCTGTTCCGATGATTAGGTAACATAATGGTAAGCTCCTTAAAGAAGCGATCATTTTGATCGCTTTCGTAGTGATGATAGCTCTGTGGGGTTCACGATCGGTTCACACGCCGAAGAACAGGGGTACAAGCCCCAACAATGAACTTGAACTGCCGGTGAAGGAAAACACCATGAAGAATCCATAGCGTGGTGGTACGATACTTTCGTTTAACTCGGCCGGTTAGCTATCAAGTAAAAAATGTGCTGCCAAGCACCTAACTGTGATCCGGCAGTCTAATTTGAGAGCCAGTTCCATTCCAGGCTAGGTGTATTTACCATCTTCGACTACACTGTCATTTATTACCAGGTGAACTGTGGTCAAACACCTAGTCTGTCAAATATAAAAAAGAATTCGGTATCGTTTTTACACGTGACATTTCCCGTGAGCGAAATCTTGACTGTATTTTAAGTATTATACAAATACAAATATTTTATTGATAACACCAATGTCACAAGTCAATTCCGTAATATCATTACATTATATCATTTAAGAACAATGATTACATGTCAATGAAATAAAAATAAAATGTCAAAGTATACAAACATGTCAATATAAAAATTTAAAAAAATTGTCCATATAATATGTAATAGAATGTCCAAAAAAAGTTAATTTTGACCTACGTTTATAAGTGAGACTCAAAGTTTTCAAATCGCGAAGTTTAAGCCGCAGATTCATTCATTAGTAAACGAAACGACGCATATTTTTCTAATTTATTGTTCGAATATACTCCAACATTTTACCTTCAACACTGCACTTCCTCATACCATTTTGCTTTTATATTTTACCTTGTTCATATCTTTCTTTTTACCTTTTCATATCTTTTTCTTTACATTTCATATCTTTTTCCTTTTCCCGTCGCGTCTCAGATGATTGCTTCTTACAAGTGGGTTCGTTCACAATGGAATGGAATTTTCTTTTTAATCCCTTATCTTGTGAATCTTATGATCCCCATTTTTGAGACACAGGGGTGGTATATTTAAATGACTTAACTAAAATGTATCTAATTCATTTAAATATACCACAAATTTAAATAAGACATGAGTAGTTGGTAGAGTTTCGAAACCGTGTTTTGGTACATCAACTGACCTCTAGAAGACCATGTTTAGAATTTTTTTGAGTTTTGTAAAGTGTGTGTTGATGAGTCGTTATAAAAATACTGCCGCGTTATTAAAAACTCATCAAATTAAAAACTTAACAAAACATTACTATTAAATAGTTCAAAATATAGTATACTAGCGGCCCGCTCCGGCTTCGCGCGGGTATAAACCTCAAAAATAACAGTATTTCTCCACTATTTAATGGATGTTACTATACATATAAACCTTCCTCTTCAATCAATCTATCTATTTAAAAAAACCGCATCAAAATCCGTTACGTAGTTTTAAAGATTTAAGCATATATAGGGATATAGGGACAGAGAAATCGACTTTGTTTTATACTATGTAGTGATGATAGTGAAGTGGTAAACCTTACTGTTCAATCACTCTCTCTATTAAAAAAAACCGCATCAAAATCCGTTGCGTAGTTTTAAAGAATTAAGCATTCATAGGGATATATGGCTCTGACCATATATCCCTATGAATGCTTAAAAGCGACTTTGTTTTATACTATGTAGTGATAGTGATAGTGATAGTGATAGTGATAGTGATAGTGATGATAGTGATGACTTTAGTAGAGATGGTAGCTCAGTGGTTAGCGCGGAATCTTGAGAAAAGCATATCGTGGTGGCAGAATTATTGTAACCAGCCACCATGCGCAAGTTGAAAATCTAGTCATAGTCATAGTTCTTTATTGATAACATCAGTTACAATAAAAATTAAGTCAAATTATAAAAAAACAAAAAATCACCAACCACCATACCAACACCAACATCTAACGGTGTGTTCCGGTAACTTCACTTGAGAGTCAGTTCCATTCCAAGCTAGGTGTGTTTATCTTCGACCACACTGTTACTTAACACCAGGTGTGTGTGGTCAAACACCTAGCCTGTCAACCATAAAGTCGTGATATACCTACTTTTTTTCCACGCATATTGTTCGGTACATACATGTATACATTTCTTTATGATGAAATTTACTAAAATTATTTTCCCGCGTGGTGATGGATGATGATGATGAAAAGTATCCTATGCTATATTCCAGGGCCTAAAGTTTAAAAAAAAGATATGCAACATTTCAACGAGATCCGTTGAGTAGATTACATGTGAAGGCGTAACAAATTAATAAACTCACATTCGCATTTAATATTAGTTAGGATAAAAAAAAAAAGATTCTATTATAATATTTATTTTTATATATACATATATATATTTCTATTATAGGTTTTCGTCTACTGATAGCGAGTTACGTGATTCCCAAAAGGTTAGTTCTAAAAACCAGCGATGCTGAGAAATCGGCAGCACTGTCGCTGATAACTTTCTTTATTGCTATTGTACATGTCGTCTTTCGTGGGTTAAAATATTATTTTCAAAATTTAAAAAATATTAATTTAGGTTGAAGTGAAATATATACTTATACAGTTGTATAGAAGTATATTTAATGTTGTAAAAAATATTCTATTTTTGATAATATTTACGATATTAATAATTTTAAACTTTTTTATTTATATTTACTTTATAAATTAATAAAAATATTTAAAAAATAAAATAATAATAAGTTACATGTCATTTTTCCATTCATATTTAAAAATATCAAAATCGTATATTTCTATATACTAATGAAAATGTCAATGATATAGCAGCACAGTTTTCCACATCAAAATAATTTGTTCACCACCCAATATCATTACGACGATAAACCCAAACACTTTCCACCTCTCTAATGAACATGACGACATCAGCGAATATTGAATGCTCTCAAAGACTGACACCCAGTACTATGCTGATGCTTTAGCGTAAATAAAAAAAGGATTAACGTTAAAAAGTCCAAAAAATCTAGCATCCACTCTGAGTTAATGATACGGGATGGTGAGTGGAGAGAAACAAAGGTTTGGGATGCTGTTACACCATCAAGTAACATATGATGATACTTTTGAGAAATACTAGTATTAACAGTTTTGACGCTGTGTGTACTGTGTAATGTCCGACGATATTTATTATTTACTAGCAGACCCGGCCATGCGTTGCTGTGGCCAAATTAAATACACGCGTGTAACGTGAAATAAATTGTAGCGCATATGAAACGTTTGGACTTTAACGTAGTGCCATCTATTAGATACTTACTAAATAAAAAATATTGCGATTATAAATTGAGATATAAACTATTATATCCCTTAAGTTGGATCAAATTGCACACAGTGTGCAAGATTTGGTTAAAATCGGTGCAATAGTTGAAAAGTTCATCGAGGACAAAAAACGTGACACGAAATTTTTATTCGCAAAGCAACATAATTTTCTCGCTCAAAATACAAAATGTCTTTACTTAAGAATTGTTTCGGGAAAGTAATGAGACGAACGAAACGCTCTCCTGATGGTAAAAGATATTGCAGTGATACACAGAATTTTGTTTAGCAAAACAAACTCCAGTCTTGATTTGGCGCTCATAATCTGTGGGACTTTCAATGGTTAATCTGGACAGCCTTGTAATTTCGTAGCCATGTAATTATTTATGTGATTCAAAAATAGATTTATGATTTGTTCTTTATGGTAAAAAGGATACTGTTTGCAAAAATTTTGGGGAATGTCGTCTTAAATAATTCTCAGGGGGATACCTGGCAATCTTATGAAGGTCATGGATTTTCCATCATAATGAAATGATAGCTTTGTTGAATGTTCAAAATCAAAATGTAAATCAATAAGTCATTTATTCAGTTTAGGCCCTGGTAAGGCACTTATGAACGTTAAGTTACATGTTTGAATCTACCACCGGCTCGTAATTACACTTCAACTAAGAAGACTCCGGCAAGAAACTCAGCAAGACATTTTTTTTTGTGGATCTTTCTTTTCATATTAGGTTACAGTTTACAGATATACATATTAATACATTATGCTTACTACAATTGTCACTTAGACAGGGGGATGCAAGTGCAGAGAGAGTTTTATTTTATTTATTTATTTAATGAGCCACCTTATAGTAAGGCTGTTACTTTGTCTAGGCCCTCTGTTTCGATTCTTTATGATCACGGCAACAATCGCGTTCAAGTAAAGCAATGTTAGTATAATTTATATTTTTCTGTGTTCTGTATGGTGTGACAGTAGGACTGGCTCCTAAGGTTCGAGGCTTGAGACCTCGCTTCTAGAGATGTCTCGATTTTTTTCTACTTTATTTTCGATCCGTTTCCGAGGTTTTTCGACGAAAACGTCTGGCTCAGCTGCCACGGCACTTCAAGGTGTAAAGCTTAAGTATCCTGACTTAAGGACTCGAAGACTTAGAATTCAGGACATAAGGATCCTGTGCTAAGATTCGGCGGTTAGATTTTGTTTTAGAGCCAGTGACGTCTTGGAGAAGTGGTCTGGGAAGGTCGTTTTATTTGCATGCATAATGGTTGAGATACTTTAATTATGCTAGGAACGTGTCAAAAATAAAGTTAAAACAAGTGGCTTTTGGGATTGAGAGTAGGGTTTGTCGCTTTTGTTTGGTTTTAAGCGCGGTTTTTAGTGAGCTGACTTTAAAATTAAGTCTTATAATTATGTCTGTGTTTTCCGTGAAGAAGATGTGTCCAAATACAGAGTAAACAGATTTTTTTTAAAGCTGTCCTAGGTGTTTGACCACTACTCACCTGATGTTGAGTAAAAATAAGGTCAAAGATGGTATAGCTCACCTAGCCTGGAATGAAACTGGCTCTCATGTGAGGCTGTTGGCAATACATCGTTAGGTTTTTGATGGCAGATCAAAAGGGGGTTTCGGGGGCGATAAATCGATCTAGCTAGGTTTCATTTTTAGTTGGTTGGTAAAAAAAACGTTAAAAATCTACCGCCAAACATCTAACGGGGTGTTCCGATAGCATCACTTGAGAGCCAGTTCCATTCTAGTCAGGGTGTTTACCATCTTTGCCTACATCGTCACATAAGATGCGCTGTGGTCATACACTTAGCCTGTCAATTATAAAAAATAATCTCGAAATTGGAGGACGGTCTTCTACTAATTTGCCGAAACTTCTTAGTATTAACAGCAACATTATATCTGTACAATGATCTGTATTTTACTTGTTTATTTACATCTATCCTAAGTAGATGTCATACACAAAACATCGCATTACCATCAAACAACCAAACACGGTAAACACTCAAAAATATTAAATGTGCAGAAAATTACTGACAAGATTTCGTGCCTTTTATATTCGTATTTTGTCATCCGTCAAATGTATTTTCTCTCAAGGATCGGTGGAGAGGGTTCCGACGCTTTCAAGAGGGTTTTTGTTATCCGCGTCGCGATCCGGGATCCTTGAAATTTTCTTTTTTATTTACTCCCGTTTCTTCGCTTCACTGGTATTAATATTCATAAGTAAATTGCCGGGATAATCTTGGGAATAGGTTTCCTTGTAATGGATTTCGATGTCGCTCTTTTGTTGATGGGAGTGATAGCGTGGATTCATTTACAATTTTACAAAGTTTATAATGGAAATATTAAGGAGAGCAATTTGCATTACTAATTATTTTTTAAATTATTAATTAACAAAAAAATAATTTGTTTTTGGGTTGTGGGTACAAACTCTAAAAATTAGCTTGGAAATCATAGCGTGTTAGTACTTTATAGTACTCGGCTAGCTAGCTACCATATCAAGATGAAAATCTACCGCCAAGCATTTGTCGGTGTGTTTCGACAGCTTCACTTGAGACCATCATTGACCACGCCATCACTTAACATCAGATGAGTTTTAGTCAAATACCCAGCCTGTGCTATTGTGCGTAATAGGTACTTTAAAAAAAAAGTAATGTGACGAACAAGGCGCTCTCCTGATAGTAAGAGATAACGCCTCTCCATGTCAATTGCAGCGATACACAGAACTTTAAGTAACAAAACAAAGTTGAGGGCATCGCTGATTTGGCGCTCATTACTTTGAGACATTAGATAGTTAGTCTCAACAGCCCTGTAATTTCCCTAGCTGCAGTATCCTGCAAACCGGAACACAGTAATGTTTCACACTACTGCTTGTCGGGAGAATAAATGGTACCGCGCTGGTACCTACCTAGACGACCTCCTGCTAAGGAGATATACCACCAAGTAAATCATAGTTAAGTCTTTTACAAAGCCCGCTTCAATTGTGATTAAAATAATTAGTTTTAGAATAAAAATAAAACCATACCAACCTAAGAAACGTTTAAGTTTTGCGAACGTTTGTCTATCAGACCTTGTTTCGTAGTGATTTTATACAGTATGTTTAAAAAAGATTTTATTTATTTCTACATACCTAAACACGAATACCTTTCGTTCTATCGAAACACGGAACTCCGAGTATATATTTGTAGAAACAAAATAAAATGTTGATATTTTACTATATCATAATGCATGTAGCGATGATAGCTCAGTGGTTAGCGCGGTCGGTTCGCATGCCGAAGGGCGTGGGTTCAAAACCCAACAATGAGCTTGAGCTGCCGGTGAAGGAAAACATCGTGAAGAATCCATAGCGTGGTGGTAGGGTACTTTCTAGTACTCGGCTGGCTAGCTACCACCCTCAAGTTGAAAATCTGCCGCCAAGCATCTAACTGTGTGTTCCGGCAGCCTCACTTGAGAGCCAGTTCTATTCCAGGCTAGGTGTGCTTTACCATCTTCGACCACACCGTCACTTAACATCAGGTGAGTTGTGGTCAAACAACTAGACTGTCAGCGTTAAAAAAAAATGCTTTTGATAGATTTTATTCAACCTATTATTAGAAATTCGTTAACGCTAGTATACAACAAGACAACTTGCGGATTTCAATTAAAAAGTTACCACATCATAAACCTTCATTTATGGTTAAAATATTAAAAAACAAGGACCACTGAAAAATGAACAAAATCAAAAACCGCATATAATTATATTAATGAATAAAAGAAGTTAGTTACAACAAATTAGTCACAGTTATTCGGAACTAACTCAAGTATAGTTTAACCCTTAAAATAGCACCTGTTGTTCTGTCATGGGAAAGAATCCGTACAAAAGCGCAAGGAGATAGTATTATATTCTGTTTCTGTAGTATTGTTTTCAACCGCAACGATACAATGGGGGAATTTGCTATTTTATAAATTGAATACAGAAAGTGTCAAGAAGTAACCTATTAGGTTAGGTCTTTAGTGAAAAATAATAATAAATATCGTAGGACATTATACACAGCGCTATCTGACCCCAGATTTAAGCAAAGCTTGTACTATGGTAGTAAGATAACTGATAGAATACTTAAATACTTTTGTTTTAAATACATACAAAAAACCCAGACAGTAGTAACATTAGTTTGTACCATAAAATGTTTGTCTTGGGTGGGAATCGAACCCACGCCCTACAGCTCTTAAAGCAGAAATACTATCAATGATCAACATGGCCACTTTCATTTCAATAGTCTACTCAAACATGAATTTAAAAATTATTATTCGATTTGTAAGCTTTTATCATCAAAGTCTGATCATCATGCCTTTCGATATGCTCAAGTAAACAAAATTAATTTCACCTCATAAATTCAAAAAAACCCTAGATAAAAATCTCATCAAAAAAATAACATCAAAGCTACTAAAAAATTTAATCCAAAATCTTCAATACGGATGTAATCTAATATCGCTCACAATAAATATAGGAGACAAACGAATATGAATACAAAAGAGGAATAAGATGTATAAATCAGAACATTCTTCTCTGATATCGTAATGAGATCGAAAAGTTTAAAGGGAGCATCCGGGAATGTAAATATGAATTCGCAAATGCGCAGACGTAAGTATTTAGATACATAGATAGATAAATAGAAACTCTTCATTTTGCATACCAAAAACAGAAAATAAAATATCCTAAGAGCTAGTGACACAAGTGACGGCGTTATCGCTAAGAGCTATCTCTTCCAGTCAACCAAGAATGGAAAACATGATACAGCTTAAGAACGGACAAGCGATTGTGACACTATTAAGTTCAAAAATTAGAAATTAGTGTTCATTTAAAGAAAAGGAGGTAGAACCAACAGATATGTTTACAGCGTTGGTTCAAAAATAATGGTACAATTACTTACAATGTACAAATATGAGTAATATAAAATAAAATTACAGATCAAGTACATCTACGTGATAAGATAATAATAGTGTTTGATTCGTCACTTTATTGTATTTGGGCATCAGATTTATTACACGATTGTCTAAAAAAGAGTGTAATGTTTTCAAAGTTTTGTTTTATGTAAGGGAGTTTCTTTTTCCATCAATAATTTTATACACCGAAACAGATTTGAATGTATGGGGTAGCGTTAAATTACATCATTCCGAGTGACGCTGGCAACAATTTTTTATTCGTGTTTTTAATGTGTATGTTAAGCAATTGAAACTCAAGTTCGATTATCTCTCATTAAATTACAATACTTTCAAATCTCATTAATTAACAATCCCTATAAATATTTCTCGTTATAGTTGAAAATAACTGTGAGTATTTCCTGCTATAGTTGCAACTACGAATTGTGATTCGACGAATTTTGTTTTCAACGAATTGTGATTCAATGAATTGTTATTGACGAATTTTCCGCAAATCGTATATTTGACATTGTACTGTTTCATATTTTCCTACACTACAAGTTGACACATTTTATTTAACTGAGGTTAAATAACGTAATTAAGCTATACATCGTCTTCATCAACAAAATAGCCCATAACTAGGCCTCTCCCAGGACACGACACTTTTTTTTTCGATTTCAGCTTGGGCCTACATATAACATTACTCGAGTCTCGAGGCATCGCACACTGCATTTGTCTATTAGTGAATTTCATGATACATCATCATTAAAATATATTTTTTAAATGTTTGTGTTTATTAGATATTGTTTAGACTTGGGAAACTGAAACTTGATGAAACCTGGAATGAATTAAAGCTACGTGATAAACACTTTCAATTTATTATCATCATAATCCATTAGAAAAACAAAAACGGAATGTCGAATTAATAAAATTCTGAAAAGAAGAATTTGAGAACTCACAAAAACGAATTTCACAAATCACAAAAAGAACTTCGAAACTCACAAAAAGAATTTCGAATCTCACAATATGGGTGAGACGTTATAATTCGGAAAAGTAAAAGATAAAAAACGGAGTTATTGAGATTTCCCCCGCGTATACGATGTTTTTATTATTTGGATGCCTCGCTTTTAGATAAGGCTTGATGTTGACGGGGACTTTTGAATTTCGTGTTTAATTTTAATCATATACTGTAAAGACTTTTCTGTGGAAATGTTACGCAAATTACTTTCGAGAATGTTCATATTCTATGGGAATAGTTATTTGTTTTTACCTTTACAAACATACATTTTATTTTTATAAAATAAAAACGTAACTACATATTATAAACCATAATAGGTATAGCCATAGTGTTTAAAATTGGATGCTTTAGGTGGTGTTAGTAGTGATTTCTGTATTCAGTATAAAAAATAAACAAAATATATTTATGATATATTTTTAAAAGCTAGCAATATTTTATGAGCTACATGGTGCTTTATTTCTTGAATTAAAAGAAGTGTTTATTCAAAGTAATGAGCGACAAAGCATCGATGCCCTGGATTTTGATATGCAACTTAAAGTTATGTGTATCGCTGCAATGGTCATGGACATTGTTATCTCTTACCATTAGGAAAGTGTCTTGTTTGTCTAATTACTTTTACGTTTTAAAAAACATGAATATTGTTTTTTTTTATGGTTGACAGACTAGTTGTTTGACCACAGCTCACCTGATGTTAAGTGACGGTGTGGTCGAAGATGGTTAAGCACACTTAGCTTGGAATGGAACTGGCTCTCAAGTGAGGCTGTTGGAACACACCGTTAGGTGCTTGGATTTTCAACTTAAAGTTGGTAGCTAGCCAGCCGAGTTCTAGAAAATACCCTACCACCATGCTATGGTTTCCTCATGATGTTTTCCTTCACCGGCAGCTTAAGCTCATTGTCGGGGTTTGTACCCACGCCCTTCGGCGTGTGAACCGACCGCGCTAACCACTGAGCTATCATCGCTACAAAACATACATACATACATGTTCCCATAGGTTGCTTGTAGTTATGTCTTAAACTGGCATTTCATAATTTTATCTAAATATAATTTTTTATAGAAAGGTAAGGAACTAACAAAATATTGCAAACAATTTATACCCCAAGATATAAAAAAATTTAAGGCCGCCTTCTCCCGGAGTCAGTAAAATATTTTCATAACAAATGCATTATACGAAGTTATTATCAACAATAAATCGCATACGGCGTTATGCGTTATAACATATCAACACATTTGTGATGAATGCATTTTATGCTAAGCTATTTGCTTATCTGTGAAATGGGTAGGGCTTTGATGGGTGAGGTGTCGAGAATTTTTACGATCTTGCTATTGGATTTAGGATACCTGAAATAAATATAAAATCGTTAGGAAAAGCGATTGATATAAAGTTGATATTTTTGATTAGCTAAATAATAACATTATTTACTTTTCAAAAATATATTTAAGAAACTTATCGACACATCCCGTCTTTTTGTTCCCCTAATCCTTTTCATCCTAAGGTTGTCGGGATTTTTTTGGTTTTAGCAATAAGGTCTTCAGTTGTTATATTTATAAATTGTTTATTTTCTTTTTCTTCTGTATTGTATAATTTTTAGTATGGTCAATAAAGTTTTTTTTTTTTTTATAGCTGACGGGCTTGTTTGACAACAATTCATCTGATGTTAAGTGACGGTGTGGTCGAAGATGGTAAAGCACACCTAGCCTGGAATGGTACTGGCTCTCAATTGAGGCTGAACACACTCTTAGATGCTTGGCGGCAGATTTTCAACTTAAGGGTGGTAGCTAGCCAGCAAAGTACTCTACCACCACGCTATGGTTTCCTCACGATGTTTTCCTTCACCGACAGCTCAAGCTCATTGTTAGGGTTTGAACCCACGCCCTAACGCCTAGTTAATCAACCAATCTGTATTTGTTTTCTCAGCTATAAATAAAATGTCAAATAGGAGCTAGGTTACGTCAAATTCGACTGTTTTTTTCATTGTTTTTTAACATAGCAAGGTGTGCATTTTGCCCAAAAAAAAAGTCTTTTTTTTTTCTCTGGTAAATGATGCCTGAGTCGTAGTCAAAGAATATATATCTATCTATCTATCATATTTTGTGTACCCTCTGCTACCTACTTAGTACTGTCTGCTACCTTTTTATATGTCGTCTCGCAGTACTTTTTACAGCGAAACAACCAAAAAGAATAACACAAATCTCACCCCGCCAACATTATTGTAATCTTTGCAATAAAAACGATATTAAATTTAAGACTTTTACTTTTTTATAACGGAAGATGGAATACCGTTTGATATCAGTTGTTAAAATAACGATGGATTTGGATGAGCGCGGCACGTGTAGTGTGTAAAATTGTTAATGTATGGCGGCTTTTATTTACCCATTTTAGTTTTTTACTGACTTTTGGAAAAAAAAAACCTCTTGTTTTTACTTTGATGTCCGTAAGACATTGGTTTTATTTAATAAATGTTAAAAATGATGTTCTTAGTATTTAAATGTAAATTTGACATTTCATGTCGATGCATATTGAACGTTGGTTTATTTTAAGGAATGTTTTTAGACCCTTATTTTTAATTGTTTTGTGTGAACATATTTTTTTAGCGTAACGAGTTAAGAATTCATATGCAATATTTGAAAACTTACACAATACGTCTTCGACTATAAATTAATATAAAAATACCGTAGAACATTACACCATCTGACCCCAAACTAAGTAAAGCTTGTACCTACTATGAAAGTCAACTGATAGAGTACATAAATACTTTTAACATAAAAACAAAACCTTCCTTTTTGGCTTTGCCGCAATCGGATAAAATAAGAATTAGTTATATCGGTTTAGCCGTTAACAAGTTATGCACATCACATCACATCATCAGCCATCATTTAAGTCGTCCACTGCTGGACATAGGTCTCCTCCTGGGGGTTTTGCCAATACTCACCACGCTTGGCAGGCGGGTTGGCGAGCGCAGTTAGGTGTGATTGTTCAAGGAAGACGCTGCTGCCCATCTTCCGGATTACATCTCTTACCCAACTCTTACGGCAACCACGGGTAGAGAGGGTGGGGTACTATACTTACGCCGGCGCCACCACGGCAAAGCGCATGACAAGTTATGCGCTTACCAACAAACAAAATTAGACCTAAAAATATATTCAAAAATTGTATTATGGTATCTAATCAAACGTACCTAGGTATATTATAAAGATTATATTAGTTACTAACAATATTTAACCAAAAGGTAAGGTATCTGTTTAAAATTTTATTTGTTTAAACAAAACATCGTTCCTCTTATCTCGAGCGCCCATAAGACATTTACAATCGAATGCGCGTCGGTTACCTATTTTATGTTATCCATTTTATTCGCCGTATCCCCTTTACAACAGCCAACATAAAAATAGAGAATAAAAGATTTGTTGTAAAAATTAAACCTCTTAAGAAATCTCCCCTTAACGGAATAAATGGCATAATTTTTATTGTTGTTCTAAAATGCTCATAATGCTTATCCGCCATTTTGTTTTAGGCGCCATCTTTGTTACTGGCATATTTGTTTTGAGAATTTGGTTTTTAAAACAATTGAAATTACTTAGTGGTAGATCTCCTTAACAGGAGGTCTTCTAGGATTGCCACAGTACCGAATATTCTGCTTCAGCAGTAGTGTGTAAACATTACTGTGTACCGATTTGAAGGATACTGCAACTAGTGAAATTACACGGCTGTTGAGACTAACCATCGAAAGTATCAAAGTAATGAGCGCCAAAGCAGCGATGCCATGGACTTTGTTTTGCTACTCAAAGTTCATGTATCGCTGCAATGGTCATGGACATGTTTTATCTGTTACCATCAGGAGAGTAGCGTTATACCTTATAACTTGTAACCTATATAAAGCCTATATATAATATATTACTTGTGTTCACTAGGAATTATACAATATAGAATTTGCAATGAATATGTGGTATGTAGGTAATAAACAGTATTACAATATATTATAAAAGAATATTATTCTATTTGGAAAAATAAATATAGTAAAATTAGGCATTTAGTCACGAACATCGTGAACACCAAGTAGAGAGCGTTACGTCACGTCGTGCGAAACGGCATAATCTAATTATGTCGGATAATCCGACTAAAGTTTCGGTCACATTCGGTGGTCAGAACAAAAGGCGCGTACGGTCTCGTCTTTTTTTGCACTACTGAGTAACATGAGTAATCAGCATAAGTAAAACAAAAATGTGTCCAAGCCACGTGTTTCCATAGTGCCTTTTGCTGCTTTTGACGTTGTCGTAAAAATAATATAATAATTGCCATACGGTCGAAATTTGGCAAGGCGTGACGTCATTCAGACGCTATGACAGTATGTCAATTTTCGCGGTAAATTTTAATCGGATTCGAATAAAAGTTCACGCGAAGAGCTTTTTACTCTTAAGTACCTGACTGTAAAAATTTGTTGTTTGAAACATCCAAGTCCAGCCTGCATAATTTTTTTTGTTACAATGTTGCGAGTCGATGGTTCCATGAAAACAACAAAAACTTCGATTTAAAAATAAATTCTCGTCAATTTATTTGACAAAATTACGTCATAAACTTAACTGTCAGTGTCAGGTTTGACGTTCCAAGTTCAAATTTTAATGAGTATAAAACATTCCAATTTTAATTTTATATGACGTTTAGTGGGATGACGCGTGCGCATCGAGCCAACAAAGCAGAGTTTATACAGGCTGTTACATTTTATGGCCGCCTTGCATGTAGTGATAAAGGGTGTCCCGAACGTTTATCGACTATTTAGTGCTAATTGCCTGTCTTTTTACGTTCTTTACGGTGATAAATTATGATTTTTGTCGTAAAATATCGTTTAATATATAATATTTTTACGAGAGATGCATGTCTTTAAAAGTGTTGATTAAACCGTTTAACAATGTTTTTAAAAAAATGTAAACTTAATTTTTATTGCGTCATAATCACTATAACTCACATTTTCATTTATAGCCTGTATTAGGGATTAATATTTATTTTTGTTCTTGTAAATAAAAGATTTTTTTAAATTAAGTCAAAATGTTTAGTTTTGCTAAATAGATATACTTTTGAACTCTAACTCGCCTTTTAATAAGCCAGTGAGGATAAAAACGAAATATTAAAAAAAAGTTTTTGCATCAAATTTCTTAGACTTTTTTATGGTTGACAAGTTAGGTGTTTGAGCACAGCTCACCTGATGTTAAGTGATGGTGTGGTCGAAGATGGTAAACCACACCTAGCCTGGTATGGAACTGGCTCTCAAGTGAGAACCGAACTGAAGAGACTAAAGTTCTTTCTTGGAAGAACGAACATATGAAAAATGTTAGTCAAATCTTTAGTCACTAAAGTGGTATTTATACATATATATATATATATATATATATATATATATATATATATAAATTTGGAAGTATTATATAAGTGCATAAATGTTAGTCAAATGTATGACAAAAAAACTGTTTCCTTTTACTCCTAGGGGCGTTTCCCACTTGCCATACATTTTCCATTAACGTCGTAAAACTTGCAAATTGATATCTTGACCCCTCCATGCAATAAAAGAAGTACTTACTTTAAAATTATGTGTCTCTTTCAAACAATAATTAAATTAAAAAAATAAAAAATCCCCTACGCAATTAACCATAGTTAAGAACCACCGCAAAGAAACTGGCTTTCAAACTAAAAAAACCGCATCGAAATCGGTCCATCCGTTTGAGAGCTACGATGCCACAGACAGACAGACAGACATCGAGGTCAAACTTATAACAGCCCTCTTTTTGCGTCGGGGGTTAAAAATAATTTTCGGCAGCCTAGATGGGAGACCGTCTGGCTTTCAATCTGGAGGCCCTAGGTTCAAATCCTACACGCACGCAATCAGCACGCACCTCTGTCTTTTCTAAGTTATGTTCGTATTGCCAATGACTTTAAACAGTGAAGGAAAACACCGCGAGAAAACCTACATATCAGAGTTCTTAAAATAATGTACTCAAAGATTGTGTGAAGTCTGCTAACACGCACTTGGGCAGTATGGTGGACTTAATATGGCCTTATCCTTCTCACAATGAGAAGAGACTCACGTCCAGCAGTGGGACAGCTTATGAAAAAACCGGGCTGATTCGGAAACAAAAACAATGGCATTAATAAATCACTATATTTTCAAACATACTCCATTAATCTCATTTTATGCCAACAGTATTTCAGATATTAAAGTTACAATAAATAGAATTTATGGCGCACGCACACATTGAAAGCTTAAGTTTATTACGAACAGGCGATTAGCCAAAATCCTTACGACTTGACCATAAATAATGTATAAAAATATAGCCAAAAAAACGAATAACTAAATTTTTTATTGTGACGCGTTTATGTGAATGCACCGTAGTTTTAGGGTTCCTCGCGCAATGAAAATAAAAAAAGTTTTAAACAAATACAAAATAAGCAGTCAAGTATGTAAACATTACTGTGTTCCGGATTGAAGGGTACTGCAGCTAGCGAAATTACTGGGCTGTAGAGACTAACCATCGAAAGTCTCAAAGTAATGAGCGCCAAAGCAGTGATAACTTGAACTTTGTTTTGCTACTCAAAATTCTATGTATCGCTGCAATGGTCATGTATTATGTCTTACCATCAGAAGAGCGTATTGTTCGTCTCATTTCCTTTATATAAATAAAAATATTTAAAACCATCATCAAAAATCAAATCCTGTAGTATGCGATATTCATCATTGTTACAAGTACTACCATTTCTAAATATCATCAAGGATAAGCTTAGTCGTAAAATAAACGGACAGACAAGTACACTTTCACATTCATACAATAAAAAGAAACAATTTGAAACATAATATAATACTAAGTTGCGTCCATGTTTTTGTACCGATGATAGCTCAGTGGTTAGCGCGATTGGTTCGCAGCGCACGCCGAAGGGCGTGAGTTCAACCTCCAACCATGAGCTTGAGCTGCCGGTGAAGAAAAACACCGTAAGGAAACCATAGCGTAGTGGTAGGATACTTTCTAGTAATCGGCTGGCTAGCTACCACCTTCTAGTTGAAAATCTGCCGCTAAGCAATTAACGGTGTGTTCCGGCAGCCTCACTTGAGAGCCATTCCAAGCTAGTTGTGTTTACTATCTTCTATCACACCGTCACTCAACATCAGGTGAGCTGTGGTCAAATACTTAGCCTATCAACCGGTAAAAACATACAAACAAATAATCACATTTATTTGTGTATGTTTACAAATTTAAAAACCACTAGTGTAATTTTTTTATTTATTATAGCAGTTCTAATTACTTCGTATAATTGTGAGGTTGTAGCAATTCTATACGCTCTCTGTAACAGATAAACAGAGTTACGTGAAATTTGAATTGAAAAAGATTATACCCTAACACAGATATGATCGAAAAACGTAACTAGCAGGTGTATAAGTAACTAGCAAAAAGCTGATCTTTGTGAGGGCTCGCGTAGTTTTCCTAACGGGTAATAATTTTTAAGACAATTGTTTTTTTGTAATTTTGTGGTGTCATCTAGTATTAAGTAGATTAACTACGATGTATTTGAGTATTGAGTTTAGTTCTGTTGCAGCGATGTTAACTCTTTGGTTCTAACAGATGGCGTTAATAGTACAATAACATTCTATCCAAAGAATACAGAATTGTTAATGTTTTTTTTTGACAGATAACTCATCTAGATATGAAGTTAAATTACTATGTTAAAGCACAAATCTAAAGACGTGATAGTTTTTCAGTACAGTGTACCACAAAAATGCTCAGGTTGTGGAATAGTGTTAGGCCTCGCTTCGCTCGCCCTGATTATAATTTCAATAATCTACTGAACCTTAACCCCAATTCTCAGATTTTCACAATCATATCCGCACGCGACACGGTCATATCTTTACGATCGAACTTAATATATCGCATGTCATCGTAAATGTCGCAGAGTGGATGCGTACGTACGACATTATTATTTGTAACCCACGCGGTTTTTTACAAGATTGTATACGGAAAATATTTCTTATTACTCGCATCATAATATCACTGTGATTTCTAAACGAACTTAAACAACAACTTTTGTAACGATGATAGACCAGTTCTCAGCGCGGTCGGTTCACACGCTGAAGGTCGTGGGTTCAAACCCCAACAATGAGCTTGAGCATTAAAGGAAAACATCGGCAAACGTAGTTTTACGCCCGTAGATTAGATGGAGTGACGACATAAAACAGCTGGCAGTGGCTGGAAGCGAAATGCCAAAAATCGGGCTGAGTGGCGTGTCTTGGGAGAGGCCTTTGTCCAGTAGTGATCTATGCTAGGTTATTGATGATGATGATGGTAAACTATTTCTGTTACATATTTGTTTTATCTTACTTATTTTACAAACATAGATATTCACGTTTCGAAACTAAATGTTTTAAAAAGGCAATTTTAAACATCCCAACATCGCAAGGCATAGGCAAATATACACTTACTCGACACCGCTTTATGGTCGATATTCCAAAAACTCCAATTAAACGGTTCGAATCTACCTTCATTGTACGAACCGCCAAACAATGGGTGCCTTCAAGTCGCAAATGAATCGGTTTCTTCTAGGCGAGCGTGCTCCACTGTAGATCGAGGCGAGTTGGCGTACAAACGCAAGCCACATTGTAATAAAAAAAAATGGCATTTGCCATTAAATTATATCAGAAATCAGAAGCATTCATTGTAAAACCGCGCGACAGTAAGATCTTAAAAATAAACATATGCAAAGTACATAACGGTCTGGCCTTTTACAGGCATACAATATTTAAAACAATTTGAAATTAATGTCATATAAAATAGATTTAAGATTTACAATTCATAAAAATAATAATTATATTAGTCCATTAATCTCGTTTAAAAAGTCGTCAATTTTATAATAAGTTGTCAAGTTGTAGTAGTCAAAAAATTAAATAATTTTCCCTTAAAGGCAGGTACACTCTCCGAATCCATCACTGTTTATAAGTTGTTGCATCTATTTTACTTTAAAAATAAGTAACCAACAACTGTCTCAATGGTCAGTTTCTCTCTACTATACTATTTTTCTCAACAATGTGTCGCCCTCGGCTCACATTGACTTTCAGATGGACTATAAAAGGACTGTCATCGTAACAGCTCAATTTTATCTTAGATCATTGAAATATTTTATTGCAAAGTCATGAATATTGTATGCGATCGTCGGAGGATAGTTTTGAACGAAATATTGTTGAAGGTATCTACCTCGTCAAGATAAGTTTCGAATACATTCGAGACACGCGAGTTGTGGTATAAATTTATCAATTTTCGTTTTTGAGTAGGTACAATAATACTAAACTTAAAGTAAAATGTGTTTTTTTTTTATGGTTGTCTAAGTCTTTGACCACAGCTTACCTGACGTTAAGGTTTTTTTTATCTAATAGTGATGGAACGAAAGACGCTCTCCTGGTGGTACAAGATAGCTCCTGTCCATGACCATTACAGCGTTATACAGAATTTTGAGTATTTATGAGACTAACTATCTAGTCTCAAAGTAATGAGTGCCAAGGCAGCGATGCTCTGGACTTTGTTTTACTAACTCAAAGTTCTGTGTATCGCTGCAAAGGTCATGGACAGGCGTTATCTCTTAACATCAGGAGAGCGTCTCCTTCGTCTCATTACTGTTACATTTAAAAAAAAAGTTCAGGGCATCACTGAATTTACAATCATTACTTTGAGACCAGTTTGAGACATAAGATATTAATTTTTTTTTATATAGCTGACAGTCTATTTATTTGACTACAGCTCATCTGACGTTAAGTGACGGTGTGGTCGAACACACCTAGCCTGGAATGAAACTGGCTCTCAAGTGAGGCTGCCGGAACACATCGTTAGATGCTTGGCGGCAGATTTTCAACTTGAGGGTTGTAGCTAGCCAGCCGAGTACTAGAAAGTACCCTACCACCACGCTATGGTTTCCTCGCGATGTTTTCCTTCACCGGCAGCTCAAGCCCATTGTTGGGATTTGAACCCACGCCCTTCGGCATGCGAACCGACCGCGCTAACCACTGAGCTACCGCTACAATAAATCGTGTCAAAATCTGCATCTGTTACTCTTCACTCACAGGAATAAAAGCAGAACAATATCGCTACTAGAATACGGTTCCGTTTAAAACATTGTTGCTTTATTACGAGATGTTACAGCTCAAACATATCGCATGCGTTGATATTAGTTTTCATGCTTCATTAAATATTTTTCATTGTCCAATACTGTGAAAGATTCGTTCAACATTGTCGGAGAAAAACAACAAACAACATGAATTTTCAAATACATATTTGAACAATAAAACCATCTGTGAGATTAAAGAATATGGTTTGACTTTGAAGATTAGTAGGTTTTCAGGATAATTTCACAAAAAAAAGGAATGGAAAATTATGGCTCCTTAGTCTCTCACCTAATGGTAATTGACTATGTGGTCGAAGATGGTAAACACACTTATCCTGGAATGGAAATGACTTTCAAGTGAGGCTGCTGGAACACACCGCTTGATGCTTGGCAGCAGAATTAAAATCTGTTAAATATGGGCAAATTTTATAACACAGCAATATTAACGATATACCTATGTCAATACAAGAAAAAAAACATCAGTTGAAGTCCTTTTTGAAGTCAATGAAAATGAATTATAGTGAAATATTGTGTTCGCATATTTTATTAATTTAGCCCAAAAGTTATTACTACTAAATAGGTAGTAGCAGATTGATAAAAATATTTCTAACTTCACCCCTTTCAATTTCCTTTACAAGCATCAATGAAAAGCCATCTTTTCAACTCAATGAAAGGCAAGAAATCAAATTTAAATTATTTTATTTCGCGACTCCTTTTCATTGATCTTTTTTCCTGCTCTTGTCAATAAAGATGCAAGATTGAACTTTAAGTGCACAGAACGTTCTGGTGAGGGATTTTTTTTTTTCTTTGACCTTAATTAATTTTATATTCCTTAGCAGGAGTTCATCTAGGTAAGTAGCGACGCAGTACCAGATATTCTGCAACTAAGCAGTAGTGTGTAAATATTACCGGTTCTCGCTTGAGGGGTATCTACTCAAGCTAGTGAAATAACAGGTTTATTGAGACTAACCATCGAAAGTCTCAAAGTAATGAGTACCAGTGATACCTTGGACTTGGGTTTGTTACTCAAAGTTCTGTGTATCGCTGCAATCAATAGTCATGGACATGCGTTATTCTACTTTTAAATTTTTTTAAACCCTTCATCGGTAGCTTGAGCTCATTGTTGGGATTTGAACCCACGTCATTCAGCGTGTAAACCGTGCGCTATAACCACTGAGCTATCAAGTGGTCAAACACCAAGCCTGATATATATATTTTTTTCAAATTCATATTATAAAATTAAAATTGATTTATACGGACTGACAGTTTGAACATTAGCAATATTTAAAGATATGCTAGTTAGTGACCATATGAAACGTATAAAGAAATAAAATCAAACCAAATACAAAAAATAAACAAAGAAAACCTTGGTTAAAGTTTTCCCTAAGACTCCAGAATTTATGGTCAGCGCGCAGTCTTACGCACCAAGCTAGCGCACGACATAACTAACATACGTAGACTACATAGTAACTGTTATGTAATATGGGACCGCGCGCGACTACCATGTCATTTTCGGTGCGCGTGATTTGAGTGTCCGTATTTTTGTGTTTGCTTAGGATAATTAGGTCTAATATTAACCACCTATTCTATTATTATTTGGAACGACAATCGAATACTGAACCCCCTGTATCAATATTGCTGATGTTCAAACTTACATGGCGTATAGGTGTTTTGAAATATTTCCAAGTATAGAATAAAAATTTTAAAAAAATCTTTATTTCAAGACAAACTCGCCAGATTGGGGTAAGTTAACTTACTTATACTTGTATACTGTACAGGGAACGCCCGTATATTTGAAGCGATTTGTCCTTAGTCGTGACCCCATTGTTCCACTTCAAAGGTATTCTTCCCCTTTTGCGGGTAGTTTATTATTACGCTTGTTTGATCGGCGCCGGTGTTGTTTGGGTTTATTTGGATCTCTGTTATTGGATAGATTGATTTTCGTTTGGAAAATATTAGAATATAAGAGATATATATATATATAGAAATATTTTTAAATTAAATACAAGGTTGTAAGCTTGGGGTATACAAAGACAAAAAGTCATGCAGTAAAAGCTTAGTATTACTTCTCTGCGTAACCCAGAACAAACTTAAATAATGAACGTATAGTTAATATACATTTTAATCACGCGACGAATGTAAATTAGTACATCTACTTATATACCTATACAACATCAACCTTTTAATGTTAAATTTCTCTGCTAACTATGTATTTTTTTACGTTTTATCTAAATAATAAATATCGTAGGCACACAGCGCCATCTAGCCCCAAACTAAGAAAAGCTTGTACTATGGAAATCAGATAAATAGACAGAATACTTATATACTTTTTTTTTGTAAATACTTACTTATAAAACATACAGAACACCCAGACACAGAATACACATTTATAGTCACAAAAAGATTTGTCCTGGTGGAAACCGAACTCACACACCCTACAGCTCTTGAAGCAGATATTCTACCAAATGATCCATTTGATAGAATCCAATGATACAAATTTTCCGTTTGTGTAAAAAAAGTCTTTGATAATAATGAAATTAAAATACCGTTTTCAAGAATGACAGATGGCTAATACCACAGAACGCAACAAATCTCACCCTAATTTAAAGATTACAAAACGCAGGTACAAACACACCCTCCGCTAATAAAATTAAAAAAAAAAACCAATCCTCTTACGTTTCGTTCGTAAATCTGCATAATTTTATTACCTAATTTCTCTACCGAATTGAATACGAGACCGGCAAATTGCTTTCATTATTACCGGGAAAAAGATATAAAATATACCCAATTTGCGTGGAAAGAAAAGAGATAGACGTACCTGATAATCTTACGGTACAGCGGCAATCGTGAGATCTTTAGCATACATTTTAACTAAATAAAAAGTAAATTAGTTTCTTCTGAATAGAGTCGTTTTCCACCCTCACAGGTTTTGAGACGCAGTCAATTTAAAATCGAATTCGCTTTTTGTTGTTGACTCGTTTGTTGTTTTACTTGGTGGTAGATCTCCTTAGCAAGTCGTCTAGGTATGTACCACCGTAGTACCACATATTCTGTCACCAAGCAGTAGTGTGTAAACATTACTGTGTTCCGGTTTGAAAGGTACTGCAGCTATCAAAATTACAGGACTGTAGTTTTGCTACTCAAAGTTCTGTGTATAGCTGCAATCGTCATGGACAGTCGTTATCTCTTACCATCAGGAGAGCGTCTTGTTCTTCTCAAACTACTATGGATATCTGATAGAATATATAAATCCTTTTTTTGTAAACACATACATATAATAGGGGAGAGGTGGCATGAAAGGGACATTTTTGTTGTAGAGGCCCTAGTAAATGACCGGGATAAGATTTTGACCAGGTTGAAACTGAATCAGAAGCCTACATTACTTCGCTGTTGAAATAAAATTAAACAACTTATATTTCTTTATTCTTAGTTATATATATTTTTACAGTTTATAAAAATGCGCATTGTGTCCCTTTCATAAATGAGCCGTATTGAAAGGGACGCGCTAATTTTTGAAAGGGACAGTACGTAATGTCGTTATATAACCTCTTTATAACATACTAACACTATTTTACTAATATTTAAAATCATAATTTTAAGTAACATTCTTATTATGGTTTAGTTTTCTATCTAATATTTAATCAACTTTGATAAAAATTGTGATTATTAGTGACACAGCCAGCAAATAATTAAAGATAACTTTTATAAAAAAATAATTAGACAGACACAGTTTTATAATTATTTTTTAAAGTGAAACAATTATTAATTTTATTAATGAGAGTAATAATCAACGATTTTCTAGTTGTCTTAAAACTACTCAATTTTGACAATAATAGTGACCCAACGAGCAAAAAAAATAAAAATTCCTTTGACGCCACAAGTTTCATACACCCTTTTCGTGCAAATTTTACATTGGTGCCAATCTTCAACGCTTACACGAAAATTTTCTTATTGCCGATATTTGGTTTATAAAAAAAAGATGTAGATTCAGATGATGATGCTTTAGCTTTTAAGACCAATATGTGCAAATGTAATTTGCTTAAATTAAATACTTTGGCAGCCGATCTTACAGAAATCCCTTTCTGTATGATATCATCTATAGCTTCTTATAGTGTGCTTCATCGGGGGTTGTCTTTTCAGGTGGCATATTTAAACTGCAAATATGATAAAAATATATCACAGTAAAATCAACATAAAATACAGGTCATAGAAGGGACAGTTATGAAAGGGACGTCCCATTCATTCCCGTTTGTTGTGTCCCTTTCATAAATATCATATCCAAAATAAAAAATAACCATAAAACCGACAATTAATGAGTAAAAGTTTACTGACCTTTCTTTCTTGTATTTGTCTTTATCTAGTCGATCACAAACAACTGTACACAAATTATTTATCAATTCAAAGGATTGCACAAGGCATTTCTAAAAATTATCAAAAAAATACTTTTGTACACAATTACAAACTCTCACACGCCGTCACCATGTTAAAAGAGACAGGATTGTGAAATTAGCTGCGAATGAATCCGCATCGGGGCTGTCATATAAAACAAATAATGTAATTTTGGGATGATTCTTATATTACCGGTAATTTGAATGGTCCCTTTCAATACGTGTCCCTTTCATGCCACCTCTCCCCTACATTCAGAACACCCAGACACAGAACAAACATTTGTTTTTGTCACAAAATATTTGTCCTGGGTGGGAATTGAACCCACGCGCTACAGCTCTTTAAGCTATACTACTAATGATCCAACAGGGCTGCCTCATGTCGATATTTTTATAAAATCAATGGCTACAAATAACTTACCTGTAATTCTTGTGTATGTACGTTCTCAAAGGTTCCATGCAAAACAAACTAAATACATCCAAGATAGGAAAATATCATAGAATGCTTTCTGTGTATGGTGTTTACTTAAATCGGGATGCTATTACCAAAAACAACATGTGGCCCTTTTTACCTCTTCTAAATATTTGTTTAAGAAACAAAAATAGTTTGCAAATAAACAGAGTTTACCTTTGGCACAGATAACTTGTATTTTCAGAATGTCAACTTTATACTTTCCACAGTTTCCACTAGGATGCTCTGCATGTACGATACACGTACAGTCTCGGAAAGAGATGATTCAAATGGACTGTTTGAGGTGCATCTAGATCCAGGTGGGAAACGGATAGTCTATCCCCGCAAGCTGTCAAAGGTATAAGAAAAAACTCCACCAACCTTAAATCCACGACCGCCTTACGGCTTCAGCTTTCGTCGCGGGCTTCGTACGATTCTAGCACGGCTAGAACTGCTGGTGGTCCAAATATGTTCGCAAATTGACGGCACAATGTCACGGACACTGGTTTCGATGATTCTAGATTAATATTAGTATGCACGCGCGCCGTGGGCAGGGAACGTAATGTACGTCCGATCTCGACCGCAACGACAGAGCTTCTCTCGATCGATGGTTGCAAAAGTGACAAATTGACGGAGCAAATTTCCGTCTACCCTCTATTGCTTGCTGGGACCGAACACTGCATTACAAGTATATATTTACAAAAAAACCTTTTAAGTATTCTGTCAGTTATCTGACTTCCATAGTACAGAAGTATTAGGAGTATTCGTGCATGGAGTACTGCTCGCACCTTTGGGATGGATCCCCAAATACCAGCTGGAGGCGTTGGAGTCAATTGAGAAGCGTGCCAAGAGACTCATCTGCAATGACTCCCTCGTTCAAGCTAAACTTCATAGCCTTGAACTTCGTCGAAAAGTTGCTAGTTTATTGGTTTTTTATCGGATTCATTTCGGAGAGTGTGCTTCGGATCTGCATGCTCTAATTCCCCCATGCCCATTTTTCTATCGGACGGCCAGAAGCTCGAAGAAGCGACATCGTTTCATGGTTGACATTCCAAGAACCCGTACGAAACGATTTGAATCTAATTTCTTTGTTCGAACGGCTAAAGCATGGAATGCGTTACCTGAGTAAGTGTTCCCTGATGGATACAATCTGGGTGTCTTCAAGTCGAGAGTGAATCGGTATCTTCTAGGCGAGTGTGCTCCATCGTAGATCGCATCTTCACTTAACATCAGGTGAGATGGCGATCAAACGCAAGCCTATTCATCATTAAAAAAAAAGGCTTTGCTTAGTTTGGGGTCAGATGGTGCTGTGTGTCCTACGATATTTATTTATTACATAAAGTACCAAGTATCACTTTAAAATGTTGAATATTTAAGTTTTTAATTGAGCACGGTTGTTTATTACATACAGATTCACTCTCGATTTGAAGACTCCCGGATTGTACCCAAAGGCACTCGGGTAGTTCTTTTATAATGGCTTACGTTTGTCCGCCATCTTACCTGACGTTAAGTGTTGATGCGGTCTACGATGAAGCAAACTTGCTTAGAAGATATTGATTCACTCACGACTTGAAGACATTCAGATCGAATCCATCGCGGAACACCCACCACCACTACAGTACTAGATATTCTGCGGCCGAGCAGTAGTGTAGCAGCAGTAGCAGTACCCGTCAAACCGGATCATAGTGATGTTTACACACTACTGCTTGGTGACAGAATATCTGGTACTGCAGTGGTACCTACCAAGTTTATAAAACACTGGTGATCTAGAATGTATGTATATGTGTACTTTAACCCAATAACAAGTATAAAGTCGGCAATGGTAGGATAAAGGTTTACAACGACGGCAAGTGGCAATAGATATTATCTGTCTTGGCAAATTATGCCTTTTAGTGAGGTTGTAACCTTTATAGCGTTGATTTCATTATTTAGACTACAGTGCAATTTAATTTTATCTCCGTTTATCGCGTTAGAATTGTTTTCTAATTTAGAAATTAGATCCGTCGAGCCGTTTATTTTTGTCATCGCGGTTTACGCTTTGTTTCAGTGGCAAGAGAATATTCAAGTAAAATAAATATCAACCATAGTCAAGCACAAAGTAAGTCACAGTCAAGTCCTGCCTGCCCATGCCCTAGTAAAGTAGTAGTTTACTAGAATTTTCTACGGAATTCCGGAAATAACTCGAAAATATATATTTCACATTTTATCACTTGCATATTCTGCCGCCAAGCACCTAACAGTGTATTCCGGCAGCATCACTTGAGATCCAGTTCCATTCCAGGCTTGGTGTGTTTACCATCTTCGACCACACGCTCACGTAACATTAGGTGAGCTGTGGTCAAACAAATATTAAAAAAAAATCGTTACTATAGTTACAAATAAAATAATTTAACAATATTATTTATAACTATAGACAACAATACTAAAATATATATATTCCTTCGCTTAAATATAGTCAATACTTAAATACTTTATCAACTACTCGCTGACGTGAAATATCACGCTGTAAAACTAAACCAACTTTAAGTATAGATTAAATTTAACCAATGTTTACAAGTAAATCAATTACAATGTTCATGGAATCCTCATTTATGTGTAACACATAAACGGAGTCTGCACTGTAAAACGAAGTAAGTTCGTATAATTAATTATATAGCTTCATTCAATGAAGTGTAATTGTAAGTTTTTTTTGTAACAATTGACTTGCCTATAACATTATTGTTATTTAAGGCCAACAAATCTTTATAAAGCCGAAAGTGTGCAACACTTATCAATGAAAATATTCTAATGTGATATATTAACCAATAATTTTAATCCCTTATACAATTTAATAACAAATTTAATACAGCTATTAATAGAGCTGTTTCCCGATGATAATAAAATTACTATTCAAATTACTAACAATAAAATTGTAGAGTGTATCACTCACTCGAATTGCTCAACACTTTTTGCAAAGATCCTTTATACTCTACGATTTTTGTCTATATTAAAAAAATAATTAAATAGGAATGATACGAACAAGAATACGCTCACCTGTTAGTAAGATATAACGCCCGTCTATGACCATTGCAGTACACCAAACCCATAACTGAAAACTACATCAAAATCCGATTAGTAATTTTGGAGAAAAATGGCAACATGGATTTGCACAAACATCCACTCACCCCAAACGCATATACCGTCTCCATTCCGTCGTGGGTAACAAAACAATATATGTATCTTACTATGGAAACTGACGTAGTTTTGACACATTTTTGTTTTACTTATACGGGATTACTCACGTTTAATCTTATCGGAAACTCCGACTATAGTTGAGATAAAAAAGCGAGACGAGGTCGTGCGCGCGTTGTACTCAGCTTTGTCTCCATAATGAAGGCTACCAGATGTGGCCAAAACTATAATCGGAGTTTCCTATAAAATTAAACGTGAGTATTCCCGGATGCCGGGATGCTATCCGGGATGGATCCCGGAGCCGTGGTGGTGCCGGCGTAAGAATAGTACCCCACCCTCTCTACCCGTGGTAGCCGTAAAAGTCGGCTAAGGGATGTAATCCGGAAGATGGGCAGCAGCGTCTTCCTTCAACAATCACACCTAACTGCGCTCGCCAACCCGCCTGCCAAGCGTGGCGAGTATTGGCAAAACCCCCCCAGGAGGAGGCCTATGTCCAGCAGTGGACGTCCTATGGCTGATGATGTGAATCCCGGATAAGTAAAACAAAAATATCAATATAAGTAAATAAGTTTCTCGTGTAATTTCGCACTGCAATAATAATACCATCATACCACTGCAATCGTGTCGTAACCTCTAACCGATCGATTTTACCGTCGCACTAAAGTTTATGAGGGCATTGTTTTATTAATATCTATAAAAACTGCTAGAAGTGCACACTATAGCTTCCCTAAGAACTTACCTCATGGCTCAGTATTTACAACATTTATGGATGCGCTAAGTTTATGTTAATGTTTTGCTGCATTTGAAATACACTGTTTATTTACTCTTGAACCGATGACGCCATAAAAGTGAGTAGTAAGGTTGGTTGTTGGCCGTTACTAAGGTTGACTTTTTTACCCGACTACCAAAGAAGCGTTATGTTTTTCGCGCGTATCTTGTATGTATGTAAATTTCTTTATTCCCTCGTATCTTCCAAACGGCCGAATGAATTACGACAACTAAGGTATCGTTGGATTCGTCTCTATAACCCAAGTGTCCTTAGAGGGTGGTCTTAAAAAAATAACATTTTGGATTTTTGGCGCGAAATTGTAATACATTAATATTAAAAAATAACCAAACCTATTAAGTAGGGTATCTAAATAAAGGCAATTAAAAGAGGATTACATAAATATATGCAAGTTACTTGTTTAAATTTAATTAGGAATGATAAATTTGTTTAAAAAGTTTTTTCCTATAATTCTATTTTGTGTGTTTTTTTTTAATACGGATTAGTTTCGCGTTTGACGACATCCTTCCCGATGTTAAGCAACGATGTGGTCTAGGATGGAACACGCTTACCTAGAAGGAACCTGTTTACTCTTGATTTGAAGACACTCATGTCGTACTTTTCGGGAAACACAGCAAACAAAAACTTAATTACAAAACCTTATATTGGCATTGGTGCCAATAAAATGACTAAACACATAATCACAATATTAATAAATATCCAATAACAAAAAACAAATGACCAAAAATAAATTGCATATGAAAATATAAGATAATACACTCATAAATCAAACTAAACAAAAGTTGAACTTAAAAGTCTAAATATTTGCTCTGTAATGAAGACAAAAGCTGTTCTTACCTTTAGCGCTTTTTCGTACACGTGTCTTGACTCGTCAAACAAGGTGTTGTTGAGACGCCATATTGAAAAAAATGTATTATTTGTTGCCTGTATTGTAAAATATGGAATTACATTTTTTTTTATTTAAATGATATTCTAAAATTCTTTTTTTGTCCAAATGCAAATTGTCCAAAATTGACAAATTGTCCAAAACATTTATTAAAATTATTATAAACAATTTTTTTTCTTTACTTCACAGATTGATGCAGCCACGCCTAAAATAACAGACAGCGCGTCATCAGAAGGATCCATCTTCTCTTCGATAATCCCTGATAAGTTGTCAGGGTCTATTTGTGGAGCTGTCCTTATCATGGTTGGATGGAAGCTGTTTGCCAATAAACGATGAACCTTCTGTATTATATAATTAATACTTTTGAACACGCTGTAGATTTTGTAAGTATGTAAATTGTTGACGTGGTGTATACCCTGTACAATTTACTCACCGCAATTGACATCATGATGTAATATTTAATGTCAATCTATAGTTTCGTTTTATACATTCGCGTTTGAATGTCGCGCATATGTGAAAGGTTACTTATTAATGTTGCTTAAATATAACCAATGCTTAAAATACTTGTACAAATTTTCGCTGACGTGAAATTACTTAAAGCAATGTTTATTATCCTTTAAATTAAATTTCATACAATTTATTTTCAAATATTTTAATAAAATACCAGCAAAACAATGTCAGAATGTAATAAAAAGCTTCTTAGATTACAATTTGAAAATGAAGTAAATAATTTAATTTTTTAAGGCCTTTTCCCCCTGCCATGTCAGAAATTAATTAAAAATGTATATGGAGTCAAATTAAGTGAAGTTGTGGTGTATAATGTCAGTAATGTGATTTATGAACGCTCTGTATACGTGTTCAATTTGCAAGAAGCATGCTGTGAATAAACTAGATTTTATTCAAAGTGCCATGCTTTTAGAATTGTATATTTTTGCAATTTTTTATACTTATAAATATAGTTAAAACGTGTCACTACGTTAAATTAGAATATAATTATTACGTTTGATCGCTGATGTTTTTAAAATAATGCTTTTCCTCGTAACGCACAAAGTAGATTTTTAAATTTGTAAATCACAATTTAAAAATACATATTCCAATACTCAATTAGTGATTTTATAAAAGACATACTGTTAATGAAATCGTAAATTTAAAACGTTATATTATATTAGAAATAAAATCACAAAACCAATGTCAGAAATTTAAAATTATAACTAGCAAATTTCTTATAATGCCGATGTCAATTAAAATAATCAGCTTTCGATGTCAAAATAATTATATATGCGTAGCTATAGATATAATTATGTTTTAAGGTTAAAATATGTCGTGTATGGACCATGTATGTAATCGTTTATAAAATGACAAAAAATCTACTTTTTATACAAATAAAGGGGGTATGTCCATAATTTCCACAATTAATTTGTTCCAAAGAGAGCAGCCTAAAATTTTTTACGTCAATTGATCTCATTTTTATTTTTTCTTTATAAATAAAAATGTTTATTTTAGATCATAATTATGTGTAATTAACTAAATAATATAATTATTTTAGGATCGTTTTACAGTAAGGGTTCGTGCCAAGTTGTTTGATTGAGATTTTATCAGAGATGGTATATTTTAATAATTATCTTTTTTTTTTTTGTAAATATGTTTTTATAATGAATAAAATTGATGTGCCACGTCATTGTTGTTTTTCGAAATGATTTTGTGGATGTTAAAATTAATTATGACATAATTAATCGAATTCATTGAAAATGTAAAAGTTGTTTTGAAAACAAAAATCACGTGAGCCAATGCTTTTAAATAATCTTGTAAATATATTAGTAGTAGTGGACGCTAGATAGAGGTCATAGCGCATTAGACTAACTTATAAAAAAATATTAGCACAGCACTCAATTTATATTATCAATCATATTGTTTTGTTATGTTAAGTGGAATTTAAATAGAAGTGTATGAGATTAAAAATATTTTTAAACGTTTTATGTAGTACTTCCATGCCTGCTGAATGTCTAGCCTAAATTTTAAAATAAATTTGCCGTTTGCTAACGAATCTAACGTTTCTTGGCTTAGGTGCTTCAGACACGTATAAAGATGTTATAAATGACAGTAAGACCAACAATTCTACGTGTCAGATGACATGTCATAGTGCTGTCATTTATATATAACATTCTCTTTTTGAGCCGTCTAAAGTTGCTATTTGAAGCTTTACTTTGTTATTTACTTAAAATATCACTTCAATGCAAAATATTATTTTTCTTGTGCGGGTTTACTTAGTTTAATTATATCGGATACTTTGACTATAGTTTCGGCCACATCCGGTGGCCTTCTTCATGGAGACAAAGCTGAATAAAACGCGTGCGCAGCCTCGTCTTGCTTTATCTCCATGAAGAAGGCCACCAGATATGGTTGAAACTATAGGCGGAGTATCGGCTATAACTAAACTAAATTGAGTAATCCTGCATAAACAAAATAAATATGTGTCAAAATCACGTCAATTTCCTTATTAAGATGTTTTTATACATTAAACAAAGTTCTGCATACTGTATAATGCTCTGTGATGTAATATTTATGAATGATATAATGCGCTGTGACCTTACAACGTAGAAACAAAGGCATTATTGAGGCTTTGTAAGAACAAAAACTTTTGTAACAAAAGGGAACAATTTTTTTTGGGAACAAAAGTATATTTTTTTGTACCCAACAATATTTTTTTTTTTAATAATATTGTAATTTAATTTTTGCATTTTATTTTAGAATAGATACGAAAAATGTGTTCACATGTGATAGAATGTTTAAGAACACAAATAAAAAGAAGTTTTCCTAATGATCTCTCGGAAACTCTTAATTGCTCTCTTAATTCTGTATTTTTGCGATGAAGACATTTCGAAGCCTTTGATAAAATTATTGTTTTCTGTAAAAATTAACTTAAAAACCCCCCAATTCCTTATCTATAAGAAAACCAGTGTTATCACTGATCGAGAATAAAGCAAAAAATCTAGAAAACGTTATTCTCTCGAAAGAAGAAATCATTTTTTATTTCTTTAAAAAAAAAATATAACATAAATAATAACCAATAATTAAGAAATAACTATGTTTCAAAACTTGGAAAAGGGCAAGAAATATTAACATTTGCAGAAAAACAGAGAAACTAATTGAAAAAAGCATTTAAGAGTTTTGTAAATAAATTGAAATTGGTATTCTTAGTGATCTGTATTTATAATAACTTAGTGAACAAATTCTAAATTCTACCCGTGCTTCTCATAGCCTAACAACATTTTCATGGAAGGAATATAAATCCCAATTTGCCACAAATAAATGTAAATTACATACCGTCAAGCTGAATTTAAAATGTTAAGCGATGTATTTTAACGCTTAAAATATTATTTCATGTTAATTATGACACTAATAATTGACGTGAATATAATTTTATTTCATTTCAAGTTAATTATGACATTATTTCATGTCAACAACAAATAACAACAAACCGTTTATAAATAGTAGAACAATAATGAAGACAAGGGTCAGATTCGAGCGTGAACCTTGATATTCACGTTGTCATGAGGTTCTTCACTCTAGAGCCCTAACCATTGGCAATTAGGACCCTAGCTCTCTAGGTTTTTACAGAATTCAAGTTGTGTTTCTCAAATGTTACCTACATAAACAAAAACCATGAAAATGTTATGAAAGATTATTGTATTCCTTCTATGCTAATAAAAAAATATTTATCCCGCTTTCCGCTTTGATATTAAACTTAAATGTAAGTATTTAAACGAAATTAAAAGCAATATAATTGTAATTTATTAAAATTTGAGGGGAAAAAAAACTTTGTTACGATTAACAAATTTTGTATCTACCAGATGTTTTTTTATTTTTTTATTTTAATTAAATAATTGTAGAATCACGAAATTATGGTAGCAACAAGATTCTCATTATTTTTATAATTATACTTAAATCAATTATTTTTAGTGAAAATGCGTGATTTATTCATTAAATAACAAATGGCCTGTACATTTTTAGATAATTTAACTCAATTATCTTTTAGTTTAGATCCATTAGCTTACTATATTTAAACTTAATGTGACAAATTTTAAAAGAAAAACAGTTTTATAAAAGTTCAATAAATAAATTAGAGTTTGTCACATTGTTTACTGCCAATTATTATTATTATGTTCATAATCTTTATTTCAAAATATATACTTTTTGAAATTAATAAATCTTTGTTTTATTGACTCTTATTGAAAACCATTAGAGATAAAGGAATAGGCATGTCAGATGTTTTCGGTCTGCACATTTCGTCTACTTGACTATATATAAAAAAATATGAACTAATAAAACTTAGTTTATGTACAAATAAAAAATCTAAAAAAATGTCTAATTAACATTCTTTAGTTAACTTTTGATTGCATTTAGTTCTTTAAGTACGTATTATTTTTGTGTATAAATATTTTAAAAAAACATTAAATTAACTCTGACACTAGGGCATAGATGAACTCATTTCAAACATCGTTCTAATATGACGTAATTGTGCAACCGTCACTATTTCAGTCTTTAAGTGTACGAATCCATTATCGGACTATTTTGACGTCATTTTCTCGTGATTTAGGTAGTAATTGACTTCAAGAAGGCGTTGTAATTGATATTCATCGCCGACTACACTAAAAGAAGTGAGAGAAAAAGGCGGTCAAACGCAAGCCTAGTAATGAGTACACATCATATCATCAGCCATAGATCGTCCACTGCTGGACATAGGCCTCCTCCTGGGGGGGTTTTGCCAATACTCGCCACGCTTGGCAGGCGGGTTGGCGAGCGCAGTTAGGTGTGATTGTTCAAGGAAGACGCTGCTGCCCATCTTCCGGATTACATCCCTTAGCCGACTCTTACGGCAACCACGGGTAGAGAGGGTGGGGTACTATTCTTACGCCGGCACCACCACGGCAAGCAACTTAAAATAGCTGAATCTTACAATATAATAACTTATATAGAGATATTACTTTATTGACAATCGAATCAAACAGAGAATTCGAACAAACTATAACAATAAGCCTCATAGCACGTCGGTGCACTGCTTCCTAAGCTTCCAGCTGGTATTTAGGTGCTCCAACAAAAAGGTGACAGCAGAAACGACCGGATTTGTGCTTGATAGAAGTGAAGCAACTGTCCTGGTGAGAAGTACCTCTTAACCTTAGAGTGCCGAACTTCTTGTCATTTTAGCCTTAGAGTCGAGACTTATGAATATTATGATTATATAGCAGGTTACTTGCGACTAAGGTGAAGGTTTAACACTAATGTTAAGAAGCTATTATGTTTATAATTACAACTCTAACTCTACATAACGATGAGGTCGAAGATGGTAATCTAGCTTGGAATGAGAACTGGGTCTTAATTAAGATTGTCAAAACATCACATCTATGTTCTTCACACAAATGCTTGTCATTAGTATTGTACCTGCCAATGAGGTTCAAGGAACTTATTACTTCAAATTAGAAAAAAAATATTCTACTGATCGACGATATAGTCACCGTCGTGAGTCGAACCTGAATCAGATAGGCACAGGATTGAAGCAGATGACATAATAAGAGAGAGGTCTATACTCAGCAGTGGGATAAATGAGGCTGTGGATGATGATGATGACGATGATGATGATGATGATAATTCTAGTAGTTATCGTTTTTAGGAATCTTACCAAAGTTCAGTGCCCTCTTACCCCAACATTTTAATCGTAGTTATTTTCTAGCACTCCTTTCTAGCTAGAAATGTAAACTCTCTATTAAAACTTGAACCATTTTCTTTTATATTCTAACCGCTACATAAATCCAAACTCACACGAAGTCTGAGTAGTATCCATCTAAGTTAGGATGTGTTTTATAACTTAGAAAAACATTTTCCGTAAAGTTTCGCTTAACTTAATGCGGTCAGTTAAAACTTGATATGTTTCACTTAGATGTGACTTGGATGGCTTTATGAGTTGCTTTAAAGCAGCTTTCTCGTTCGATTTTATTGATGGTCACTTTAAGTTAGTACAATAGAACCGGTCAAGTGCCAGTCACACTCGCACGCCGAGGATTCTGTACAACCACATGAAATACACACATTACAACAATAAATAATAAACAATAAATACGTAATATACTTCGTGTATACGAGTAGTACACAATATTTTTTTATGGTTGGCTGATTTGTTGTTTGACCACCTGATATTAAGTGACAGCGTGGTCAAACATGTTAAGTATGAAACTGACTCTTAAGTGAGACTTTTGAAACACATTTTTAGGTGCTTCGCGCGGCAAATTTTTAACTTAAGTGTGGTAGTTAACCAGCCGAGTACTAGAAAGTACCCTACCACCACACCATGGTTTCCTCGCGATGTTTTCCTTCACCGGCAGCTCAAGCTCATTGTTGGGGTTTGAACCCACGCCCTTCGGCATGCGAACCGACCGCGCTAACAACTGAGCTATCATCGCTGTAAACACATAAGCAACTAAAAGACAGCCCTGATGGCTCATTGGTAGTATGTCTGCCTGAGCTGTAGGGCGTGGGTTCGATTCCCGCCAAGGACAAACATTTTATAGTATAAACAAAATGCTTGTTCTGTATCTGGGTGTTCTGTATGTATTTATAAAAAAAAAGTATTTATGTATTCTATCAGTTATCTGACTTCTATCACACAAGCTCTGCTTAGTTTGGGGTCAGAAGGCGTTGTGTGTAACGTGAAAAAAAATACTCAGTAATATAGTCTCGTTGTATATACACTACGATTACGGGACCCTAATACAACAACTTCTTACAAAATATCAAGCGCACAAAAGTGTACGTTTTTAGATGTTCAATATGGCGTTCAACAGGCTTGGCGTTTGACAACAGCTCACCTAATGTTGTTTATGTTGTGGTCGAAAATATGACCAAATATTTTTTATATGGTTGACAGGCTATATGTTTGACCACAGTTCAACTGGTCGAAGATGGTAAAGCACACCTAACTCTGGCTCGCAAGTAAGGCTACCGGATCAGACCGTTAGGTGCTTTGCGGCAGATTCTCAACTAGAATGTGGCAGCTAGCCAGCCGAGTAGTAAAAGTAACCCTACTACCCTACTACCATGCTAAGGTTTTCGAACTATGTTATTTTTAAGTTTTGCGTATTTAATATATTATTATTATTATGTTTATGACACGCTGCGCCTCGCAACAAGTTTGGGTGTCAAGTACCTCCATAACAATTTCATGAAAATTGGTCCAGCCATTTGAGCGTGAAAAAGTAACGAAAATACAAAAACACATTTGTAATATTATTGTGATTTGTTTTGTTTTTTAACCGGGGTTAAGTTAAAGACGAAGTCGCTCAGAATAAAGACATTCTTACAATATTTTATGTCACTTCTCCTAACCTATGAACTATTTAAACTAATTACGCCACAATAAAATAAATAAACATCCCAAAACGGGAACGAAGCAATTATTTACATAATTCAATGCATTCCTAGAATTCCAAATGACTTGTTCTTGTGTGATAATAAATTTTGCTTCAAATTAAAGGAGAATTTAGAGGTTGGCTATTTTTAAACATTTGGGACAATACAGAACTTGGGTGGTTTACAACATGATTGTTTTAAAATTGGTTTATTTGTAACCTGATGTTTTTTCTTTGTTTTGGCATCGCACAATGTGCATTTTGCCAATGTCAAGTATTTCTTACTTTTAAATCTGGATTTTATAGTTATCTAAAATTAACGAATAGCAACTAATGAATAGCAGTAAGATGTTGATGAACTTATATTTTAGAATATTGATATTGTGATGCTGTTCTGGCGAGTATGGGTAAGTGTTGCCCGAAATAAATGTTTTTTTTAATTCAATTTTTTGAGTACAAGATGAAAAATTAAGCGAAATTCGTATTAACGCATATTTATCAAAAAAATATAAATTTAAAATTTAAAAGCTAAGACCCACCACCGTCTTTAACCTTCTTTAACCACGCCGCGTTTCTTATCGTAGTACCTGGATGATGAGTTATTTTTTTTAGTTTTCTAAAAATGAAACCTGGCTAGATCGATTTATCGCCCCCGAAACCCCCTGCATACTAAATTTCATGAAAATCGTTGGAGCCGTTTCCGAGATTTAGATTATATACCTATATACAAAAATTGCTCGTTTAAAGGTATTAGATATAGATTTTTAAATTGCATTTGAATTTCAAATGTATGTGACTTTTTTCTACATATGTTGTATAAATTTGTGTTTTATAATCGTATGTATTTAATGATTATGTTGTACAATATTTTTATTTTTCTCTTACATTTTTAGCTTCTATATACATATAACTAGCTAAATGCTTGATCCTTCGTACCAGGTTTGCGATCGCAGCGCCACCTACTGGATCCAGTTGTGAATCTAAACCACCCAGGGACTTAAACACAAATATAAAAAAACATCAAAATTTAGCCGTTTAGAAGGAGTCGAGTGACAATCACAGAATCATATAAAAAGCCTAAAATAGGCCTCACTTGAGAGCTTGATTCTAGGCTAGGTGTGCTTTATCACCTTCGACCATACCGTCACTTAACATCAGGAGAGCTGTGGTCTAACACCTAGCCTGTCAACCATTTAAAAAAACTCATCGTGGGAAAAAAATCCATCGCATCATCGTCTAATACACGTGAAAAATTGATAAACTATCTAAAATCTATTAAATACCCTATTCTCTAATTTGTCTAAAATAGAAGGGTCCAGTGAATCCACACGGAATGAGGGAATAAAATGTGAGTATGCATAAGTTATCGTAATTTAATTTTCTATAAGATAACATGAGGAGTTACGTCAGATTAACTATTCCCATAAATAAACACGTAATATCTTTTTCTTTTGATGATTATATCTTTACAATAAAAAGCAAAAAAATCGGGGTGTGTTATACATACGTGTACATTTATGAACAGTAAGAAGTGCTTCAAATTTCTATATATTTTAATGTTTCACAGGCTAGGTTTTTGACCAGCTCACCTGATGTTAAGTGACGGTGTGGTCGAAGATGGTAAAGCACACCTAGCCTGAAATGCAACTGGCTTTTAAGTGAGGCTGCCGGAACATACCTTTAGAATGCTTGGCGCCAGTAATTCAACTTGAATGTGGTAGCTAGTTGAGTACTAGAAAGTACCCTACCACCATGCTATGGTTTCCTCACGTTTTCCTACAAGCTGCTCAAGCTCATTGTTCGAACCCACGCCCTTCAGCGTGCGAAGCGCGCTAAACACTGAGCTAACATCACAAAAATTTATATGTCATGTCTACTTTTTTGATAACGAATTTTTTAACAATCCTGTAGCTACCGATTGGCTTAATAAAATGTTGGATGTAGACGATAGATATACAGCTGGTTTACTTTGTGGTAGATTTCCTTAGCAGGAGGTCGTCTAGGTAGGTTCCATCGCAGTACCAGATATTCTGCCGCTAAGCAGTAGTGTGTAAACATTACTGTGTTCCGGTTTAAAGGGTACTGCAGCTAACAAAATTACAGGGCTATTAAGACTAACCATCTAGTCTCAAAGTAATGAGCGCCAAGGCAGCGATGCCCTGAACTTTGTTTTACTACTCAAAGTTCTATCTATCGCTGCAATGGTCATGGACAGGCGTTATCTCTTAACATCAGGAGAGCTTCTCGTTCGTCCCATTATAGTTACATTAAAAAAAACTGCAACGCCAAACTGTACCTCGATTTTGTTGTCATCTATTTTCTGAATATCCTCCCACTTTGGAAGCAACTTTAAAAACGTCTATAATTCTATATTCTATTTTATACTAATATCCCGTACAAAAAATAACACAATATGTAATACACGTTACTTTGTCAATGAACCTAGATGAATCTGAATGAACCAATACATCACTCAAAATTGCAATTTTCGCATATAAAATATTCAAATTGCAGTGCATACTATTGGGTTGCATATCGAAAAAATAAACAAATAACTTCTAGGTATTTGGTATTCAAATTTTGGCATCCGTGAACTATTCCGCATTTGCATATAAACAAGGTAGCAATCATCGATCTTCGATGATTTCAATACTAGGGTGTCTTTGTTGGGATTAAGCTGTTGATTTTTGGGGTTGTGTGGCAAAGTTTTTTGTCACCGTTATTATTGAAGAAAATATTGCTTACAAATTATTCTCTTGAATATATTTTTTTAATGTCTGACAGGCTTGGTATTTGGCCACAACTCACCTGATGTTAAGTGACGGTGTGGTCGAAGATGGTAACACACCTAGCCTGGAATGGCTCTCATGAGTGATGCTGATGGAACGAACCATTAGGTGCTTGTCGGAAGATTTTCAAGTTAAGGGTGGTAGCTAGCCAGCCGTGTACTAGGAACTAATACCATGCTATAGTTTCCTCACGATGTTTTCCTTCACCGGCAGCTCAAGCTCGTTGTTGGGGTTTGAACCCACGCCCTTCGGCATGCGAACCGACCGAGCTAACCACTGAGCTATCATCGTTAATACCCCTTCGGCTTCGGTGTGTTACCCGTGTTTAAGTGCCTATCTAATTACTACATTAGTAATCCAAGTGCATAATCCATCCATAGCTTGTAGAATCAATAAGCAAATACCACTCCGCTCGCTAATCAGATCCATATTACTCTGAAACGGATGCAATGTTCAATATCGGAAGCCATTTGCTGGAATTAGCGATTAGTCGGATGTCGTATTGAGAATCGTAAACTACATGTTGTTATTGAGGCTGTAATTAAGACTTCGTATAAGGTGTAAGAGGAGTTCTCCCAAAAAAGTAAATAGTAGAAGAAAGTAGAAAATTAGGTAGTACTTATGGGATATATTCTTGGACCGATGTCATAAAAAATATTTTAAGGGGAATTTACCCCAGCCGGATTCATAATAGGTTAGTATATAATATATTATATTTTCTACGACTTTTAAAAAAACTGCTTCCACTGGTAGTACAGACCAAGACGAGGTAGCGTGCGCGTTGTACTCAGCTTTCTCTCCTTGAAGAAGGCCACCACATGTGGTTTAAACTGTAGTCGGAATATCCAAAATAATTGAACGTAAGTAATCCCGCATTTGTAAAACAAAAATATGTCAACAGCTACCACCCGAAATAATCGTCATCATTGCATATTATAAAACTAAGTCGTCCGTCCGTCCATCCGTCCGTGTGTCCGTGTGTCCGTCCGTCCGTCTGTCTGTCTGTCTGTCTGCCTGTTCGCGATAAACTAAAAAAACTACTAAACGGATTATCATGCAAGTTTCACCAATAGATAGAATGATTCATGAGGAAGGTCTAAGTATATAATTTGTCAAAGTTTTGTGTAAATTAGTTGAAATATGACGATAAAGACTAAGAGACTTAACAGAAATTGACTTTGTGTTACTTAGACTGTGACTAAGACTAAATCTGTTTAACGAAAATGACGAAAATTTTAGTGAATAAATAAAAATAACTATTATGTCCCTGTCTGTATGTCTGTATGTGTGGTGAATAGAAAACCTAATGAAGACCGCAAGAACGCGCTGGATGCGAGCCGCTTCCAACCGGTCTTTATGGAAGTCAATGGGGCGTATGTCCAGCGTTGGACGTCCGTCGGCTGAGATGATGATGAACACAGGACTTTGTACACAGTTGCCGATAAATTGTATGAAAAAAAAATCTCAGAGCTAACTTGTTTTTTATTATGTAAAACTAATGTCAGAACTTTGAGTACCTAGCAATATATAGTCCAGACCATCGCTGCTTTGGCGCTCATTACTTTAAGACTTTCGATTGTTAGTCTCAATAGCCCCGTAATTTTGCTAGTAAGCTAGAAGCTTTGCTAGAAAGAAACAGTAAGAAGATTTGAGGCAGAATATCTGGTACTGGGTACCTAGATGACTTCCTGCTAAGGAGGTGTACCACCCAGTACAATCTGTAGAGTAATATAATAGGTACATTTTTATCCTACGAATATGAACCAAGCGTATATTGTTCTGACTGGTTATAAAAAGGATTTTCCACCACACAATGCTGGAATAACCCTTCATCAACTCAACCCACTGCGAATCAAAAAAGCAATATGTAACAAATTTGTTTTTCAATTTCGTACCAATTTTGCATACGCCGTCACCGCATGTAACAAGTCCAAATAAAACACAAATGCGACTGAATAAAACAGATACACAACCCGATAAAATTATTGGGTTTTTAAGTACGAAATTGCCGTTTTGTACATAACGAAAAAAAAATTTTTTTTTTTGTGATATAGTTTTTTTGTTATGGATAGGCTGTATTTGAATATAGCTCACCTTATATTTATTGTTAATTAATAAATGTTACCTTTAAATTTCTGCCATCTAATCAGTGGCATTTTGAAAGGACAGAAAGAAAGTTCCCTTTCTTTCTGGAGAAAAGAAGAAAGGAAGAAAAGAAGAAAGGAAGAAAGGAAGGAATGAAAAAAGGAAGAAAGGAAGAACAGAAGAAAGGAATAAAGGCAGAAAGAAAGAGAGGAAGAGAGGAAGAGAGGAAGCGAAGAAGATAGGAAGATAGGAAGATAGGAAGAGAGGAAGAGAGGAAGAGTGGAAGAAAGGAAGACAGGAAGAAAGGGAGATAGGGAGAAAGAAAAAATAAAAGGAAAAATAATAATTTCATAACTCAAAATCAACAAAGACAAATCAGGGACAACAAGGCACACAAGGCGACAGAGTAGGGGCTCACTTCAGCGTAATGCTGGGTATACTAAGTGGAATGACCAGCGCTGGTCTTCCATCTCTCTAAATTTTGATGTTCTTTAGAAACCTAGCAGAAAACAGTATTGTTTATTTCTTACACACCTTTACATCTATTCGTTTCTGTAGTCCGCGATAGAACACCGTAAACTTGGTACTGTGGTTTTTACGATGCGTAAACAGCATTCTTTTCTTTTTTATTGCGAAGGTGGGAATGAAAAGCGGATTCCGACATCATAACTGTGCGATATTGTGACGAAATTCGCTAATAGCGGCTGGCGAGACGATTCCGCTGCTGAATATTTTTTTTTATTCATTTTACGACTTACACTTTCCAGTTCAGGGATTTTTTTGCAATGGGGTACATCGGCTTAAACTAAAATACAAACATACGTACAGTCAAGTTGTAGGGTTAAGCAGAGACATTTTGTGTCAGTGCTTTTTTTTATTTTGTCCCACCTTTTCTTCTCCCGACATAAATCGGGGATATTGTCAAGCTAGCTAGTACTAGCGACCCGCCCTGGCTTCACACGGGTAGTAAGAATGGGTATAGTAAGCTATCCTTATAAGGTAAGTCCCACGCGGACTTTTTTGCAGATCTATAAAAGATAAACATCCCACCATGCATTGTTTTGTTACATCTCAAAGGGATTAGGATTGTTTTCGATGAAAGCTCCCGGGTGGCTTGAGTTTCTCCGACACTTCTAACAATTATATTATCAACCAATTAACACAAAACCTTGACAAATTATATAACTAAACCTTCCTCGTGAATCACTCAATCATTTAGTGAAACTCGCATAATAATCTGTTCAGTAGTTTTTAAGTTTATCGCGAACAGACAGACAGACATACAAACGCGGCGAATTACTGTAGTGAACTTAGTGTACATTTGTCCTACTTATGTCATCAACATTTTAAACCTTTAATTACCGTATTTGATATATCCATCATGCCAAATTCTAAAAGAACTATGTTTTCTTTTAATTAAAGACAGGCTTGCGTTTGCCGCCAACTCGTCTAATACTAAGCGAAGATGCAGTTTTTGATGGAGCACGCTCGCCTAGAAGAAATCGATTCATTCGCGACTTGAAGGCATCTAGATTGTATCCATCAGGGAACACCCATTTGGGTAGCAAATTCCATTATTTAGCGGTTCGTACAATGAAGGTAGATTCTAACTGTTTAGTTTGAGTTTTTGGAATATCCACCATGAAGCGGTCCCGCTTTTTAAAGCTCCTGACTGTCCGATAGAAGATTGGCTGGGCAGAGGATCATGTGTAGAATATTACTGGGATAGACGCTAAGGTTTAGAAATAAGTTCAAGACATATTTTATACAAAGTAAAAGGAAAAAGCTAGAACAGGAACTTACAAGGCCAGTTTAATTAATGCCAGAGTGAACAGGTATCTTCTAAGTCTGCATGCTTCATATTCGGCCACATCATCGCTTACCATCAGGCGAGTTGGTGGTCATAAGCGGACTTATTTGTATTAAAAAAAAATAGTAAAATTGTATTCGTACCCAAGCTAATTTTCCGTTCGTCGTGTTCCTTGCTAAACCAATTTAGAAATAAATGTTACATTTATCATTTAATATACATGAACCCTGAAAACTATACACTCATCTTTTGAGCAGTCCTGTAAAAAATAATATAAAACACACGTAAATAAAAATCAATAAAGCCTAATCCGATCTGACACACTATTATTCCAAATCTGATCAACCAATTCCCACACTCAATGATAAACTAAAAACATGGTTAATAGTTAATTGCACTTCGACACGTGTCCGAAAAAATTAGCTTTTATGCAAGCGGGGTCGCCTCTAAAAACCATGTTCGGGGATTGTTTGATTCTTCAGCGGGTGGTAAATGATCAATGAATTATTAATTTTTATCAAAGGGTACTTTATTGATGTTCTTTTTATAGATATACCTGAATAAGGCCTCACAAAAAATAGCAAGTTCGCTCAGCTCATACGCTATTATCTGATCTTAATAGAATAAAGATGACAATAGAATCTACCGCTTCACATATTATATATCCAACAAGGTACCTACATAATTATATACCTAATACCCACATGATATTGTAAGTTCGCATATAAAGTAAGTACGTGGGGCACCCTGCGTCGAGATATTTGCATTGATATTGAATGTCCAGCTCCCGCACCTACAATCAAGGGATGATTTTACATGCCATAGAATAGCGAGCTTAGAGAAGACTGGTGAAAGCTAATAAAACAATTATTTATAAGTAATTATTAAAGTTGCTAATTTGTCTGTTTTTTTATCGGATTTATTTCGGAGAGTGCTTCTGAATTACGTGGTCTGATTCCCCATGCCCATTTTTCTATCGGACAGCCAGAAGCTCAAAAAAGCGACATCGTTTCATGGTCGACGTTCCAGAAACTCAAACGTAACGATTTGATTCCACGTTCATTGCGCGGACTGCTAGACAGCGGAATGCGCTGCCTGAGTGGGTGTTTCCCGTTGGATATAATCTGGGTGTCTTCAAGTCGAGAGTGAATCGGTATCTTCTAGGCAAGAGTGCTTCATCTTAGACCGCATCATCACTTAACATCAGGTGAGATGGCGGCCAAACGTCAAACTTATTCCTTAAAATAACGTCTTATAGATAAGATCCAAATCAGCTTAGTTTTTTTTTTTAAACTGCCTAATAGCTGGCGCTGACCTCTTCTCATTCTGAGAAGGGTAAAGCCATAGTCCACCACACTGGCCAAGTGCGAGTTGGCAGACTTCACACATCTTTGAGAAGTTTTTTTAAGAACTCTCTGATATGCAGGTTTGCTCACGGTGTTTTCCTTCACTGTTTGAAGTTTCAATACGCACATAAAATAAAATAAAAAACAAAGATTCATGTCGTGGGATTTGAACCCAGATCCTCCTGGAAGCCAGATGATCTCATGTAACTTAGATATTAGCATTTTAAAATATGAATAGATAGATAAACTCTTTGTTATTTACACCAAAGATAACTAAAGCAATCGTACGTTAAGCGTCGTTAGTAAGTATGTCTATGTTTTTTTTGGTGGTAGATCTCCTTAGCAGATTCAAATTGATATGAAATTAATAATATCACTTGACAATATATTTTGAAATTGTTTTACATCATACATCATCAGCCATAGGAAGTCCACTGCTGGACATAGGCCTCCTCCTGGGGAGGGGTTTTGCCAACACTCGCCACGCCTTGGCAGGCGGGTTGGAGGGCAGTTAGGTGTGATTGTTCAAGGAAGATGATGCTGCCCATCTTCTGTATTACATCCCTTAGCCGACTCTTACGGCAGCCACGGGTTAAGAGGGTGGGGTACAATTCTTACGCCGGCACCACCACGGCAATGAAATTGTTTATTATTTTATTATTGTTCAAATCAGTATGAGATAATTATGATTATTTAAATTATTCAATGTCTGATAAGGGTATACTGATGGCACAATTTTCGCAAGAACACATAATACATATTTCATTGTATCAGTATGCAATAAATATTTCTGAATCTGAATATTATATTAACTGTAGTGTAGGCATAAATAATTGCCCTATCTTACCTTCTATACATATCATCTTTGCCTTTACACGAATATTATTAAGGCTTCCCATTTGTGCTGCAGCAACGTGTTTAAGTGATATTAGACGTGAATACGTACGACATGATTGATTCCGGCAATTGCGATGGAACTGACGGAATGGAATTACTAATAGGTGTCTACTGGTGGACAATGGCGGAGAGTTTAGGAATTAGTGTATTAGGTGTCTGTTAGAATTTACGTTGTCACACGATGTTTTCCTTTGTCGTTTGAAGTCAGCGTTAATTCGCACAAAACTTGGAAAAGACAGAGATATGTGCCGTGGGATTCGAACCTCCAGATTAGAAGTCAACTAGACGGTCAACGTCAACCAACAACGGTCTCCTAACTAGAAAACAGTATTTATAGATCACAAAAAATATTGGATACCTATGTAGGTACATATAAATAAAAATATGAAAACCAGTTTTCTCTTTACGCAATATGCAATCCATCATTCGATAGACACAAACTCTAGTCATACCCCTATCTATTACAAATCCTATTTAACCAGACAATACGCCGCGACTAAAAAATATAATCAAATCCCTAATGACGGCATTTAAGCTGTTATTCCGAACCGACGCGTTTGCTTTTCTTACGTGTCACGTGACTAACACGTGACCAGCGTCATTTTGAATTCAAAAACCAGTCAATCTTGACCCCAAGCCATATGAAAAATATTCAAGTGGTTAGATCTAATTATAGTGGTGGAGTAACGGTCATTATTTCAATCATTTGAATTTAGATTTTCTTACTGCCAACTTACAATTTTTTAATTCAGTTTTGGCAAACGACTTCATAACTTATTACAACGGTATAAGGAAATTGTTAAGTGTTTTCTAAATTAAATGTTTAAGCGATTTCACTGTATAAATAGGTCTATAGGTTTATATAAAAATAATAGAGAAGAAATTTGGTTTATTTGTTGGGCGGGAGTTTTTTTTAAATCGCCTTACACGTATTGTTGTTTGGTGTGTATTGCATTATTTGTTTAAGAAGTGTTAATGGTTAATGTGTTAATGATTGCTATGTTATCTTGTTTATACGATTTTGATAGACATACAAAGTTTTTTTTAATATTTAATCTGTCACAACTTTGTTCACTCTTTATCATATAGGTATAAGTATATCTAAAAAAAATACAAAACCAATATAAAAAAAGAGTCATTTACCATTGTTACAAGTTATGCTATTATTTGTGTAATAATGATTATAATATATATACTGTTCAAAACTACTGTTAATGTTGTAGAAGAAAGGCCAATGGTCAGCAGTTTACGGGCTGATAATGATGATGATGATAGTATTCATAATTAGTTTAATAGGATTGCAAATTAAAAAAATGTGTTAAAGATCCTAAACGATTTTGATGAAATTTCTATGGTACTAATGAGAAAGTCCTTACAAATTAAAAAAAAAACTTTATTTTTTTAAAACAGTCCAACCGTCTTCTTGTAATTGAGTAACATATCAAAAAAAAAAATTTTTAAAGTCGGTTATAAATTGGTAGACATATCGTCGGATATCAATTCAACCCTTTGAATCGATTCCAAAAAAATAAATCGAAATAAAAGTTCTATGACTAGATAGAAACCGGCTTAACCAGAAATTCTTGACCTACAAAGCGTCTTAAATCTCCTCCCTGAAAGAAATAGAGCATTGAATATAAGGGGACGGGGAGATCTTCATAAAATGGCTTTAAGTATTAATGGTTTTGGACGCGAGCGACGCGAAATTTAATCTTATCCGCAAAAAGTATTCAATAGAACGCGACAAAAAGACTTGATAAATGATTCTTACCGATCATGGGCGCCTGGTACCTTCGGTTTCTGAGACGAAAAGTCTGACTCAGTAATTGATAAAACCAAAAAATAAAAGAAGCACTAGACATTGGGATATAAAATCCGACTATAGGGTTCTCTCTTGCTTTGCCATCTGCTTCGGTCCTGTGCCAATCCAGTCCAGGTTTGACCCGCGACGGTGACGATATCGTCGACCCATCTTGAGGCTGGACGACCAACGCTCCGCTTACTTTGCCTAGGCTACCACTACCTACTTATGCAGTGGTAAGCTTACGGGTATCAGCAGATGTAATGCGCCTCACAACGTCTCGCTTTTTCTTTGTCATGGTCGATAGGCTAGGTGTTTGACCACAGCTTACCTGATGCTTAATGGTAAAAACACCTAGCCTGACATGGAACTGGCTCTCATGTGAGACAGCTGATACCGTTAGATGCTCGGCGGCAGATTTTCAACTTGAGGGTGGTAGCTAGCCAGCCGAGTACTGGGAAGTACCCTACCACCACGCTATGGTTTTCTCGCGATCTTTTCCTTCACCGACAGCTCAAGCTCATTGTTGGGGTTTGATTCCATGCCCTTTAGTGAACTGATCGTGTTAACCACTAAGCTGTCATCGCTACAAACGATATGAAATTCCATGAAAACAAATAATAGTTTTAATTGGTCTGTTCACATTGAGTCAAACCAAACTATTGCAAGTATATCTACTTATTTTATACATCGCCAACTTTGTTTATTTTCTCTTCCGTGTTTCCAACGCCCGCAGTGTTCCATTAGGCAGCAACAAAATCTATGGACAGTAACAAATGATGGTCGACGTCAATTCTGTCTGTGTTTTTCGTGAACCTGTGAAGTGGAAACCAGATAACTTTATTGACACTAAGCTTTTTGCTACGATGAAGTTTTGACTTTAATTTTATCTGCAAGATTTTGTACTAACTATTTTGTAATATAGTAAGTTAGTATAGTAAATAGTATTTTGTTTTATATATTGTGTGCGTGTGTATATGTGTGCGTGTGTGCGTACGTGCGTGCGTTACTGTGTGTGTGTTTGTGTGTGTGTGTGTTTGTGTGTGTGTGTGTGTGTGTGTGAGGGAATGTGTGTGTGTAGTTGGCGTTCATTACTTTGAGACTTTCGATGGTTAGTCTCAACAGCCCTGTAATTTCGCTAGCTGTAGTTCCCTTCAAACCAGAACACAGTAATGTTTACTAATTACTGCTTGGCGGTAAAATATCTGGTACTACGATGGTACCTACACAGACGACAATCTGCTAAGGAGATCTAATACCAAGTGAATTGAAATTAACTAATTCAAAAGTTGACAAAAAGCTAAGCACTATCATTGTTACAGAAATCTTGTTCATAGTTATGAGTACAGTGACTCTTTTTTCTTAGTACACTCGAAGCTTATAAGTCTGTATTGATAATTTCATGAATTCTGAATTTCACAATAAACTACACCTTTTTAAATTATATTGGAAGCATATTTATTATATTTAACATGCTCTATTATATTCGCTAAACCGATACCCTATTCCAAACTATTCACCGCGAACCCACCCTACTGCACCATAATTTGGCTCGGAACAAACAGTGGTCACGTGTCACCAGTGGTCATGATTACCATGAATTACACTTTGATTACAAGACGTGATTATAGTGATGATGGTATGATGCACGCTTTACTGTTTGAGTGATTGACTGCAGTTTATGATGTATGCCAGTGGAAGTGAAAAGTTTTCGTGCTAGGAATAATAGATAGATAGAAACTCGTTATTGTGCACACCAAAAATAGAAAAAGAGTACAAAAAACAAAATATTTTTTGGAGCTAGTACCACCGGCCAGTGGCGGCCTTATCGCTAAGAATGATCTCTTCCAGGCAACCAAAAATGGAAAATCACGAAACAAATTAAGAAGAGATGGGAACGGGAGATGTTGTGATGCTAATAAGTAAAAAATTATAATACATATAGTAAGTATGTAAAAATAATTATAAAGTATTTTTAAAAAAAAAGTACGCCACCCTCACTACGCTGCCGTAAAAGTCAGCTAAGGGATGTAATCCGGAAGATGGGCAGCAGCGTCTTCCTTGAACAATCTCACCTAACTGCGCTCGCCAACCCGCCTGCCAAGCGTGGCGAGTATTAGCAAAACCCCCCCAAGAGGAGGCCTATGCCCAGCAGTGGACGTCCTATGGCTGATGATGATGGTAATGATATATGTACATAAAGATAAAACAAAAATAACATGAAAAGCAACATCAGCAACGAGGTACAAAAACATATTGAGGTCATTCAACTAACACTAATAACAACTCAGCAATGTAATAAATTGTGCAATTGAAAATATTCTAGGACTGTGAGTGTCTGATGGAGACAGGCAAAGCATTTCCTAACCGAATGGCCTTTACAGTAAAAGAATCACTATATAAAAAAAAAAAACTAGAGTGTTTTGGTATGAGTTTGAGTTGCCGGCGAAGGAAAACATCGTGAGAAAACCATAGCATGGTAGTAGGGTATTTTCTAGTACTTGGCTGGCTAGCTACCAACCTCAAGTTGAAAATCTGCCGTCAAGCACATAACGGTGTCTTCCGGCAGCCTCACTTGAGACCCAGATCCATTCCAGGCTAGCTGCCTTACCATCTTCAACTACACCGTCACTTAACAGCTGGTCAATCTAGCTATTGAACCACAAAAAATAGCGCTAATTTCTCAAACTAAGAAGTAAATGTTCGCTGTGACACATCACTTGGTCTTTACTTACATCTTAAGCTAACAAATTAATAACTTTCCCCTCACAGCCAACTGCGCTATAATCCCTAACACCATAGAAATAAGCCCACTAATCCTCTGTCATAATCCTTAAGATCTGACGACAAGGACTTAGTGTTTGCTGATTATTTATAATCTTGATAATAATTCTATATAGTGAGCTATGCAGGATTACTTTTAAACAACCGACAACCGACACCTTTTTATTTGTATTTAGTCAAATTATTGTTTGTTACAACAAGAAGAATACAAAAAAAACAACAATACATAAAAAAGTTTATTCTTGTGTTTGACCACAGCTCACCTGACATTAGGTGAAGGTGTGGTCAAAGTTTGCCGTGGTGGTGCCGGCGTAAGAATAGTACCCCACGCTTTCTACCCTTGGTTGTCGTAATAGTCGGCTAAGGGATGTAATCCGGAAGATGGGCAGCAGCGTCTTCCTTGAACAATCACACCTAACTGGGCTCGACAACCCGCCTGCCAAGCGTGGCGTGTATTGGCAAACCCCCCCTCCAGGAGGAAGCCTTTGTCCAGCAGTTCAATTGCAATTCAATATATATATACATATATATATATATATAATCTGAATCTCGGAAACGGCTCCAACGATTTTCATGAAATTTTGTATGTAGGGCGTTTCGGGGGCGATATACCGATCTAGGTAGGTTTCTTTTTAAGAAAACGTCGTTTTATTCGTGTTTTCACCCGAGCAAAGCTCGGTCAACCAGGTACTTTGTTTTATATGTGTAGCTGAAGGAAAAGATTAAAAAAGTTTTATAAAAGTAGGTTATTGTGATATTCAATGACACGCGCCGTTTTATTGACGATTTTGCGTGAAAATAGGCAACCGACGACTCATCGGCGATTTTAATTACATCCCATCAGACAGACACCCCGTCGATAATGTGACATCAAAGCAAACTGTAGCCACCCCTCTCGCCGCAGCTTTGCGCCTAAAAGGAGTGACACACGTGCAGCCAGATTGGTGAACTTGGAATTTCTCATAAACTAGCATAGCTAGATAGATAAACTTTTAATAATAATAATAATTATTTATTTATTTAAGCAAAAAAAAAATGAACTTCTTGCTGTGGACCCTGAATCTCATACTAGGGAGTCCCGTGTCGTGATATTCAGTGATTCCCACCTTTTAGAGTTTAATGTCTATCTGAGCAAAATACAAAATCTCTGTGTTTGTGTAAATATAAAAATCATTTGTTTGTTTCCTCGTATCCCTTACAAACTTCAATTAAAAGAGAAGAAATAATAATAATAATTGAAGTTTTGAAGGTGAAACGAAATGAAGGGGACTGATTCTCCGTGAGATGCTTGTAGTAGTAGGATTTGCTGTGTACTTCTCTGGAAACAAACCGACAGACGAAGAAGCAGGCCCCCTAGTCTAGTCATTTGATTATTAATAATAGGTTTTCCGTTGCTGTTTGATCCATGGACAATAGCCAAGATGTAATTATTCGCTTACAAGTAAAACGTGTTGATTGCAATATGTCTAAAGAATTATCAAGGCGCTGGTATAAGAGAGCACTCTTAAAGTAATAGGAACGTTGGGCAAAAGAGGTCCTAGTTCGAGGAATTGTCCAGGCTTTTATCGTTTACACCGTTTCTAATACTAGCTGTCACACGAAACTTTGTCCGCGTGGAATTTAACAAAAAGTTAGTTCAGTTTGCTGTATATAAAGTATCCTTAAAGTTAATCTAGGCCATAAACTATATGTGTGCCAAATTTCATCCTAAGCCGTTCAGTAGTTTTTGCGTGAAAAAGTTACAAATATCTATCCATGCCTCCTCACAAACTTTTACATTTATAATATTAGTAGGATAGGATAGGAAAACAGAAAAATATAAACTTAGAACTGGCGGTCGTATCGCTAAAAGCGATCTCTTCCAGTCAACATTTTTTTATGGCTAGGTGTTTGACCACAACTCACAATATGATGTTAAGATGGATTAACAATTAGCTTCTTAGAATGTCAATTAATCGACTCCCATGCCTATAGTTTTCAATGAACAATCAAAACTTTGATCCAATTTTGCTCACTGGCTTAAATATCCGTGTGTTTTGTCTGCGAAAAAATGGCATCATTCATCCATTATATCCATATATCCTCTAGTACCTTTATATTACGGCATAATATTGCACAAAACTTGTAAAATAGCTGTATGTTTGGTGTTAAGAATTATTAATATATGCCAGCTTTTAGCTTCTTAACACGGCGACAAAGCTTATCATGAATGTGGTCAAAAGTGAAACTACAGTTGTCATCTTTTACAATTACAATTTTCACTGTGCCTTTATTGGGACGAACATAATGTGAACAAAATAGTTGTGAGGAATCCTTCTGTGGACAAAAAGGTACTGAATGCAAAGAAAAAAAGAAGAAAAAAAAATGTAGCGATGATATTTCAGTGGTCAGCGTGAACGGTTCACACGCTGAAAGGCGTGGGTTCAAACCCCAACAACGAGCTTGAGCTTCCGGTGATGGAAAAACCATAGCATGGTGGTAGAATATTAGGACTCGGCTGGCTAGCTACCACCCACAAAATAAAAATCTGCTGTCAAGCACCTTACGGTGTATTCCGGCAGCCTTATTTGGAGCCAATTTCATTCCAGGCTAGGTGTCCTTTACTATATTCAACCACGGCATCACTTATCAGGTGAGCTGTGAATACCTAACTCGTCAACCATAAAATAAAATAAAAACTTCCTTTCGGCGTAACCGTAAGGTTAGGTGTCTCAGACCATCATTCTAAGCCGTGTCACATTTTACTGCGATTATGATTTGACACTGAAAGTGTGCAATATGAATGCTGAGAACCTTTGTAGGGATTATGAGTGGGAAATGAACTTGTTAAAGCGTTAGGGGTGTGATGGATTAATTATACATAAGTGTATCATATGTACATAAAATAGGCTTGCGTTTGACCGCCATTCTTTCTGATATTAAGCGAAGGTATGGTCTACTGATTCACTCGCGACTGGAAGGCACTTATATTATCTATCTATCTATCTATATCTTTAAACGAGCAATTCTTGTATATATATATATTCTGAATCTCGGAAACGGCTCCAACGATTTTCATGAAATTTTGTATCCAGGGAGTTTCGGGGGAGAAAAATCGATCTAGCTAGGTTTCATTTTCAGAAAACGTCGTTTTATCCATGTTTTCAGCCGAGCAATGCTCGGTCAACCAGGTACTGTATATTAAACACAATATTTATCGCGCACTTTTAATTTTGAGAAGCACTTTAAATTTTTTAAACTCAATATTACATCAAATATCGTCTTCTCCACTGTTAGCATCTTCTTCCATAACGTCCCATAGATATCTGAAAAAAAAGCCCGTTAGCATTATTGGATTATATGTTGAATGATGATATGATTATCTCAACAATGAGTTTGAGCTGCCGATGAAGAAAAAGTATTTTGAAAAAACTATAGCACGGCGTTTTAGTACTCGGCTGGCTAGCTACTACCCTCAAGTTAAAAATTTGTCGTGAAACACTGAACGGTGTTTTACAGCAGCCCTATTTGAGAGCTTGTTCACATTTCCGATTTTGTTAAATTTAAAAGCAATGTGACGATCGATACACTTTCCTGGTGGTAAGAGTTAACACATGTCCAATGTCCATGACCACTGCAGCGATACACAATAGTTTAAATAACAAAGCAAAATTCAGGGCATCGCTGCTTAGGCGCTCATTACTTTGAGACATTCCATGGTTAATCTCAACAGCCCTGTAATTTCGCTAGCTGCAGTCAACATCATCATCAGCCGTATGACGTCCACTGCTGAACATAGGACTCCCCCTATGATTTCCATAAAGACCGGTTGGAAGCGGCTCGCATCCAGCGCGTTCCTGCGGTCTTTATTAGGTCATCTGTCCGCCTTGTGGGTGGACGTCCTACGCTGCGCTTGACGGTCCGTGGTAGCTGCAGTAGTACTCTTCGAACCGGAAAACAGTAATGTTGACACACAATTGCTTGGCGGCAGAAGACCTAGTTGTGGTGGTACCTAACTAGACGATTTCTTGCTAAGGAGATCAACCACCATCATATTTATAATTAGTATGAACAATAAAGAGTTATCTTATTCTTATCTGGCAAGATATGGTCAAACACCTAGCCTAGCAATGAATAAAATCCTCTCAGGACTAAATTGGTACCTGGCATTAAAATCCCTGCTTTCTTCGATCCTGTTGCTATTCGTTTCTCCCACCACCTCGTCGCTGTGAGTCTCGGTCATACTGTTCGAATCGAGATCGTCATCGATAAGTGACGTCACAGAGAGCAAAGTCGAATCTGTGATGTTGCAAGTGTCACCCGCGTCTCCTCTTTCTGGTTGACTCCTCGTTGTACCAAGAGTCTGGAGAGAAAATATTTAAAAAAATTGAGGGTAGCCACGGTAACGGTACCATAATTGGAAACATTCTACTTGTAAAGTCTTTAGTTCTATTTAAAATGAGTACATAATTAGCTTGGATTTTTGCAATGTTTCGGATCAATTTTAATTGTAAATGTTACTTGTGGACACTCATCTAAAGTTAGTCTGGATTGTTAAGTCCCTTTTTAGGGACACCTAGTTGAGATACGCCATAAGCGCTCTTTATCAAGATAAACGCTACGAGTCCTACAAGCAACGACAACACGTTTTATGCTGAGACAGAAGCTCTACAAACTACACCATAAGAGCTTCAAACTACGCCACAATAACTACAAGTTACGCCACGAGCACTAGAACCTACGCCATTAGTGCTACAAGCTACATTGTGAGCGCTACAAGCTACGCCACGACCGCTTCAAACTATTCAACAATTGCTACAAGCTATGTCACAAGCACTAGAACCTACGCCATTAGTGCTACAAGCTACATTGCGAGCGCTACAAGCTACGCCACAACCGCTTCAAACTATTCCACAATTGCTACAAGCTATGTCACAAGCACTAGAACCTACGCCATTAGTGCTACAAGCTACATCGCGAGCGCTACAAGCTACGCCACAAGCACTTCAAACTATTCCACAATTGCTACAAGCTATGTCACTAACACTAGAACCTGTATAGTGATAATGTGTACTCTATAGCTATCTTTATATATGTATAACAAATTATCAAATTATTTTAAAGAATTTAATATCAAAAGCTATTTTTTATAGACAAGTGTAATTATAACATTAAATTATTTTTGAGTGACATAAGATTATATTTAGTTAGATAAACAATAATTTAGGCAATTATTGTTTATCTAACTAAATTTAATCTTACTTAAAAAATATGTGTACACCTATTAAGGTTAAATATTTTTGATACTTAGAATTTTAACAATAAGACCTACAATTTATGCCAATGTTCTTACTAGTAAACACATTTTTAATTTACGTCATTAGTGCTACAAGCTACACCGCAAGTGCTACAAGCTATGCTACAAGCGCTTCAAAATATACTACAATTGCTACAAGCTATGTCAAAAGCACTAGAACCTACGCCATTAGTGCTACAAGTCTACGACGCGAGCATTAAATGCTACGCTACAATAGAATATAATATAAAAATCAGATATTTTAACCATTTCTTTGATTAGAATATTATTGAGTTTTGATCCATTGACACACACATTGACAATGAACTCGCGCAAGTAAAAAATAACTCACATCTATTATTGCCATATGCAATATTGGCACTTCCAGTTTTAGAGGCTTAATTTCTTGAGGCTCTTCATCCAGATATGAATATTCTGTGGGCACCTGCCAATTTATCTAAAAGTTAAAATTTTATCAAGTCAATTTTTTGAACAATAAAAATTAAATATAATAACTTTGTTATAATATGCATACAGTTGTATGAAAATTACCATAGCAGCTAGTCGTAACTTACGAATCTAATACCTTTAAACGAGCAATTCTTGTGAATTTCGGAAACTTTCTGAATCTCGGAAACGGCTCCAACGATTTTCATGAAATTTAGCATGCAGGGGTTCGATCAATAAATCGATCTAGCTAGGTTTAATTTATAGAAAACGTCGTTTTATCCGTGTTTTCAGCCGACCAAAGCTCGGTCATCCAGGTTCTATATAATTGTTTATTGAATCTAATGCAATAATCGTTATAAAGATATTAGCGTTTGAAATTTGTAAAAGTATCATTTATTCATATCTGATATAGTTTAGTACACGCATAATATTTTTAAATACTTTTATTTAAATTGGAATGTATGTTTGATAGTTGGTTTTGAGTCTAATATCGGAAGCTGATTTCGAACCTTCTCTTATCTCACAGAGTTGAAATTTATCAATATACTTAGTTAATTTTGATGACAATGCATGTTTATAGTAAGCATGACTCTACACCCAAGTTTTGGCTTAAGACGAAGGAACTCCTCAAAACGCTTGATTTTCAATTATTTTTTGTTAAATTTATAACTTATTGTGGTGCTGTCAGCACCACAACTATTCATATATTTGCAACTATATAATAATCTTATATGTATCATTGAAGAAACTTAAAAAAACACTCACTCTTCTAAGTCTCCATTTTTCCAAAAACTCGTTAGTCTGTTTTAAGGCATCTTTACTCTCTTGCAATAATTCATCGATCCGATCTCTCCGCTGAGTTTGCTTGTATTTATTGAGAAACTAAATCAGAATAGGGAAGTGGTGAGCAAATAAAACAAGAGAGAGAGAGAGGAATTATTTCAAAGGTTACGCGAGTCTCGGGCGGAATATATATGAATACCCTCATTTTGGTCTTATGTGTACAAGCCGCGAAAGTTTAAAAATTACATATACTAACCATAACAGTCACAAATAAGACCAAAACCTCAGTCAATAGTACGAAGAGGCTCACGGGCGCCTCTGGGCCTTTCAGCTCTGCTTTCCTCGCCTCTTCCTTCACAGTCTTTTTGACAACACAGACAATTTTGCAAAAAACCGTTTGGAACATATCCACGAAACCATTTCCCAAAACGTAGTCGATGGCGAAAAGAGAGAGGAATATTGACCCGTACACGACACCGGTGTACGCTGGCACAGACATACTGATACAATATAACTATAATTTTACATATCGTTCCAAAATCATAAATAAAACTACAATGTTATAATGGGTTAAATAATATCACGCCAAACATTACGTGAGAATTAAATACGGACGTTTATTTAAGGGAACATGGAAATAGCAAATGAAGAGATGCGATTGTTAAACCTTAAACCTTTGTCTATGTAAGAACTTATGCGTGACAGATTTGTGACGAGCATAGAGAAAAGAGGTGATAGACTAATGGAAGAGAGATACTTTTTCATGCAAACCTTTTTGATAAATTAATATTGGTAAACGTTATACATGAGGTTTTTGGGAGTTTTGGCGCAAACGCGGTACGAGTCGTTTCGCCCCATTGTATTTTTGTTCCAAAACTAGTGTTTTTTCGATTGTTTATGTATAAAAATAGTGGTGTTTTATTTAAAAAAAATGCCGAATTACAAACGCGAGTATGGAAAAGTGACATAATACGGTGAAACATGACTTTTCATATTGTTTCCAAAGCTTCATCGAAGCTTATAGTAAAGTCGCCACTACTTTACTAAAGCATGACTAGATTTGACTAGCACGAACTGAACTTGATGAAGACTGAACTTTGACTTTAAATATAAAGAAGCTGAAAACTGAAGACTGCTCACAAAATACAGATACATTGAAAATGGCAGAATGAACAGAGTACGAAGCCAAGAAGAAAGATAAAAAAAAAACATTAGATGAGGTTTTTTGGCGGGAAACCGGAAAAAGTTGTGTCGCCCCATTGTATTTTTTTTTATGTAAACGTAATGAGACAATCGGAACGCTCCCGTGATGGTAAGAGATATCGCCTGTCCATGACCATTGCAGCGATATACATAACTTTGAGTAGCAAAACAAAGTCCAAGGCATTGTTGCTTTGGCGCTCATTACTTTGAGACATTCGATGGTTATTAGTCTCAATAGCTCTGTGGTTTCGCTAGCTGCAGTAACCTTCAAGCCATAACACAGTAATGTTTACACACTACTACTTGGCGGCAGCATATCTGGTACTGCGGTGGTATCAACCTAGATGACCTGCTAAGGAGATCTACCACCAAGTAAAACCAATAAAATAAAACATATGTACAAATGCTACACTACTAGCTACGCAAGTTTCTTGACTATTGATTTTTTGTTACTTATTTGACACATGTTTCATTTCTCTCTGAATCCAATTCTTGACTCAACTAGGACGAAGACGCAGGCGCAAGCTAGTTATTCATGAGATCCACAACAGACAAAAATGGTCCAGAGTCCAAACAAAATGTTTCTTTTCCATCATAAAATTCCCTGGTGCCGTGGTAATTGCCGGCGTAAGAATAGTACCCCACCCACTCTACCCGTGGTTGCCGTAAGAGTCGGCTAAGGGATCTAATACGGAAGAGGGCAGCAGCGTCTTCCTTGAAAAATCACACCTAACTGCGCTCGCCAACCCGCCTGCCAAGCGTGGCGAGTATTGGCAAAACCCTCCCAGGAGGAGGCCTATGTCCAGCAGTGGACGTTCTATGGCTGATGATGTAATGTGATGTGATAAAATTCCAAGGGTACAAAGAAATATACCTATATATATACTAGCTGCCCTCGCAGTTTTACCCGCGTGGTGATGGATGATGATGATGATGAAAAGTATTCTATAAGTATCTTGTTCCAGGGCCTAAAGTACCTTTATTTTTTATTGTTAACAGGATAGGTTTTCGTCCACAGCTCACCTGATGTTAAGTGACGGTGTGGTCGAAGATGGTAAAGCACACCCAGCCTGGAATGGTACTGGCTCTCAAGTGAGGCTACCGGAACACACCGTGAGATGCTTGGCGGCAGGTTTTCAACTTGAAGATGGTAGCTAGCCAGCCGAGTACTAGAAAGTACCCTCCAACCAAGATATAGTCTCCAAAATTTAAAAATAAATGCAAAATTTTACCCAGTTCCGTTGAATAGTTTACGAGTGAAGACGTAACAAACAAACAAACTCACATTCGGATTTATAATATGAGTTTGGATTATATGTATATTTTATTTATATTCCAAGTAACTAAAGACTCATTAATACATAAAACAAAATTAAATCAAAGTTCATAATTATACATTAACAAAAAAAAAATACAATAAAATAATGTGGGCGTGTGGGTGCGGAGCGCGAGTGATTTCCCTTTAGTTTAGTTTTTCCTTGTTTTAATGGAGTGGTTGTATTCGTTTTATTGACATTTTGTGATTATGACCTATAAAATAATAATAAAATTAATTAAATATTAAATTTTGTGTAGTGTTTACATTAAGTACTTTTTAGATCACAAAAAAGCCTTCTCTCCTTCTTTTTTTTAAATAAATATTGTAACGTAATGAACATTGACATAATATTGACTTGAAACTTGAAATTGGATGCGTTTGCTATGTCGACTTGTGATTTTTTAATTTCAATGTACTTTTGTAATTAAAACAACGGATAATATTTAAATGCAATCATGGTAAGAGCTATAGTTTTAAACAAGATTAATTAAGGAAATTAAAAAAAAACAAGAACGCCAATTAATATTTTTATGTAACCTGAATCCTGTCCTTTCTTGGGTTTTTTTTAATTTTTTATGGCTGACAGGCTAGGTGTTTGACCACAACTCACCTGATGTTAAGTGACGGTGTGGTCGAAGATGGTAAAGCACACCTAGCCTGGAATAGAACTGGCTCTCAAGTAAGGCTGCCGGAACACATCGTTAGATGCTTGGCGACAGATTTTCAACTTGAGGGTGGTAGCTAGCCAGCCGAGTACTAGAAAGTACCCTACCACCACGCTATGGTGAATAAAATACAAGACAAACGTGAATACAATACAAAGTTCTTATAACGCAAAAGGTTTCTCTCATTGAGGTACTTATTCCTTGTTCATCAAAGTAGGTCTTTATATATTTATATACGTATTATGTTTTTGTTTTTTTTACTTGGTGGTATCTCCTGATACCACCGCCGTACCAGATATTCTCCCGCCAAGCAGTAGTGTGTAAACATTACTGTGTTCCAGTTTGAAGGGTGCAGCAGCTAGCGAAATTATAGGGCTGTTGAAACTAATCAACTAAAGTCTTAAAGTAATGAGCGCCAAAACAGCGATGCCATGGACTTTGTTTTACTATTTAAAGTTCTGTGTATTGCTGCAATGATCATGGATATGCGTTATCTCTTACCATCAGGAGAACGTCTCGTTCACATTTACATTAGAAATAAACTTTTTTTTGGTATGTTTTACTCCGTCAACATTAATAATAGCTGTGCCATCATTTTTCTTTCCATCCAAAGGTTATCTGGAAGAAATCGCTCTAGACGATAAGGCTGCCGTTGTACTACATATTAGTCGATTTTGAAGTCGATGTTTTGTTATTATCTTCTTTTTATCTCTTAATGTTTTTTATATAATTATGTTTGGTGTACAATATAGTAAAGTTATGTTCTATTCAATTTTTTTTACAAATAAAGTCGAATGTCCATACCGCTGATTAAAAATATAAACATTTTCAGCCTCCTAAAGAAGGAAAGAAAAAGCCGGAAGGTAAGATGAACATCACAGTCTTCATCATCATAGAAAATTTACATAGGTATTTTTTTTTCATATACATAATTTCCTTTTGCCTTTTTTTTGCCCTTTTCGGCTTGTCACCGTATATAACAGCTTTAAAACATTTAATTTGCCAATTAACCCGAGTATTTCCAAAGGAAAATTATACGTAAATATGCATTTTTTTATATAAAAAAACCATAAAATATTTATCCATCCTATATTTAACAAGATGGCTAGGTGTTTGACCACAGATTACCTGATGTTAAGTGAAGATGTGGTCAAAGATGGTAAACACATCTAGCCTGGAATTGAACTGGCTCTCAAATGAGGCTGCCGGAACATAACGTTTGATTCTTATAATATAAGTACCTGCAGATGTATCATCCCATACAGAAAACTGCTAAGATAAATCGGGCTATGCGTTATTTTAACCTACACCTGGGTCGCAAGAATAAGGCACTGCAAGGGTTGCTGTCCCGGCAACGCGATAGTCCCGGCACCAGTACGATAATACCATTAAAAGCTAAGAAGTTTTCGAAATATACAAGAGGGTTTGAATGGCATCATGTTTTGTCCGTCATTTCGTAGTAGCTAAGTGTCAAATCAATAGACGATGCTTCTTTCTTTGTTAAGCGGAATAATTACATTACTTTTTCAGCGGTCATCATCGATGGCATCGATACTAGCCCATTTAGTCGAGAGAAGCTCGAGCAATTCACTATCAAACGAAAAGAAGAGTTAGACAGGGAGAGAGAAGAACGCAACTACTTCCAGCTAGAAAGAGACAAAATACGCACATTTTGGGAAATCACTATTCAACAGCTAGATGAAGCGAAAGCTCAATTGAAAAATATAGAAAGAGCTTCAGAACTAGCTCAGGAAGAAAACGATAAGGTTTTAGCATTTGAGAGACAGAAGATTAAGTTTCTAAAGTATGAGCAAGTAGGTGATCTAGCAGCTTTAAAGGCTGAAAATGTTGTTGCGCTTAAAGTTGCCAAAGAAGAACATGAAGAACAAGAGATGGAGCTGCTCGATGAGAAAAGAACCACCAAGCAGCACCTGGCAGAAAAATTACAAGCAGAAGCAGATGAGCTCAAACGTGCAAAAATTATGCATGCGGATCAGTCACATAAAACAAAAGTGTCATTTGACCAACAAGAGGAAGAAATAGAACAGAAATTAGAGAAAAAACTGGCGGAGACTATAGTAGAACTAGAAGTTAGACACAGAACGGAATTAGCAGAAGTCGAACAGAGGAAAAATAAACAGATATCTCAATTGATAGAACAACATGAGAAAGCTTTTGCCGAGTTGAAAAACTATTATAATGACATAACGCTTAATAATTTAGGTAAGAAACTATTGTAATGTAAGCTTCTCGTAATGTTGCCATTGCGTTACAATACCATGATTGGACTTTATTCTGACTTATTTTGACTTCAACTTTGACTCATTTCACTTTATTTTTCCACAAAAACCTACTAGAAATTATCAAATCATTTGACACTGGCAAATGCACAAAGTGCGATGTCAAGCAAAAACATCTAGCTTTCGAGAAGCTTTAAGTGTGATCCCTTATTTATTTCTATTTAATATTTTACAGGCCTGATAGCAAGCATCAAGCGACAAATTGAAGAGATGGAGGAAGTCATAAAGAAAGCAGATAAAATTTTTCGCGAAGCCGTGGCGGAAGCAAAGAGACTTCGAGAACCTCTGGAGTTGGCTGTTTTGGATAACAAGGAGCTGAAACGGCAGATGGCAAACTATGACAGAGACAAAGCTTCACTGAAGGTCGATATTGCAATTATTATTGTTTACTTAGTTACAGTATAATTTTCACAGCCTATGTTATTTTTATAAGTTAGTTGAATCCCCAAAGTAAAAAAGTATAAATGTAAAAGTAAACTTTAATCAAAGTCAGAGCCGCCGGCCGGTGTGCCAACACCGGCGTGAAGTGGCTAGTCTATCGGTTTTTTTTTATAGTAAACACTACGGTGATTGTGCCTAAGAACTATATGACCTAATTTTGCCATCACCGTTTTACAGCTACACGACCAGACGCTCGCCAAAAGACACCCACTTACAGTGGACACTTACTACGTAGAACAGCTGGCGGTGGATAGAAACGAAAAGCTGAATATCGGGCCTAGTGGAGCGACTTGGGAGACGCATATGTCCACCAGTGGACTTTGATAGGCTGATGATGATAATTTTTAAGTTACTTTTTAGGCCAAAAGAATTCTATTAGCGAAACTTCACAAGCAGAACCAGCTTCTAAAATGGGAGTATGAAACTTTAGAAGTGAAATTTGAAAGGCTCCTCCCAGAACGAGACGGAATGAAGGCTCGCTTCGCAAGAACGATTCTGGAAGTCAAAGAAAAGATGTCAGGAGACGCAACGAAGCTGGAAGCGAAACTGAACAGTATGCAGGAGAAAGACATGAGGCCTATTGAACTACAGGTCTTAACCCTACATTATAAATTCGATAATGAGACAGTCCTGTCACGGTTGAATTTAATGACATTAGGCGAAAAGACAGCCAACCTCAAGTCTTTTGATGCTTTGATAGCTTTTTTTATGAGAAATAGGCTTGCGTTGAATCGTCATCTCACTTGATGTTAAGTGAAGATGCGGTCTACTATGAAGCACGCTTGATTTAAACTCGACTAGCACAGTGGTTAGCGTGGTCTATTCACAGTGAGCTGCCGGTGAAGAAAAACACTGTAAGAAAGCCTGTACTGCACTGTAAGGAAGAATGGTGGTATGATACTTAGTTACACTTGTGTGACTACCATGTTGCACATCTGCCACTAACGGTGTGTTCCAGAAGCCTCACTTGACAACTAATTTTGTTAACTAAGTTGAGTGTATAATCTTCAATTCCACAGTCACTTAACTTCAGATGAGCTTAATAACAACTTAAGAAACATCTTAAAATTAATACTTCCTATACTATTTACAAATCTAAGATATAAAATATGTCAATATAAAAATATGAACGGTAATCGATCTTTCTTTTACGTGTGCAGAAATTCGCATATCGGTAGAAATGTAGTCCTCCTTTATTTTTTACATGCAGGAGATCTTAAAACTAAAAGAGACTCAAGTAGAAGATTTACGTTACGAGACCGTACGTCTCCGCAAAGCTCACGATGACCTTCTAGCCACCTATGAAGCGAAGTTACTCAAATTGGGAGTCCCGCCTAATGAGCTTGGTTTCCAGTACGTATTTCAAAATACTTTTACTAGATTTGATTTGTTTATTAAATTTCTCTATTGACTTAAACGAAGTATCTACATAGGTTAGTAGTAAATACCTTTTTTTCTCTTTCTTCTTGGCATCGCACTCTGTGCATTCTGCCAATTTCAATGTTTCTGTATTTTGTGTGCATTCTTCAGTTTTCAGCTTCTTTATCTTTATTGTCAAAGTCCAGTCTTGGTCAAGTCCAATCCGTACCAGTCAAATCTAGTCATGCTTTAGTAAAGTAGTGGCGACTTTACTATAAGCTTCGATGGAGTTTTGAAAACAACACTAAAAGTCAAGTTGTACCTCATTATATCACTTTCCCACACACACTTTATACATACTCAAAAAACACTAGTTTTGGAAATAATACAATGGGACGAGATGACTCTTTCCGCGTTCCCGCCAAAACTCATTTTGAAGATTTCCCCCTAGTCAAACAAAACTGATCATTGTTCAAAAGCGCCATCTAGAACAAATATCGGCTACTACGCTAAAATGTTTTTAATAGCACCATCTAGAGGAAATACTGGTTACTAGGTCAACAAAAATTTACGAAAAAAGCGCATTCTATAGAAACAAAATGTAACTATCCTGATAATTTTAAAATAGCGCTATCTGGCGGAAGTATTAGTAACTAAGCTACGAAATTTTACAAACTAAAATATAATTTAACGGCTATCCAAATTGAACCAAGATAGTTAGAAAATTATAGATGTCGTTAAAACAGTATTGTGTTAGTTTTTCATAGAATTTTTGTCGCAATTTTTAGACCTCTGAAGGCAGTAGCAGTTGCTGGTGTGAGCCCAATCATTGGACAAGGTCCAGCCAACTTGGTGACCAAGAACCAATGAGATTAAAACGTTTTCATAGGTTTTATGTCGATAATCATAATTTTATTGTATTGTTAAACCTCTTGTAGACTCGTGGGATTACGAAATAAAATAATGTATGTAGGTTGTTACAATCTTTTTGTTTGAATTAAAACATTTATATCTGATGTAAATTTTTGCTATTTTTTTTTAAATAAAGGAAAATTTTAAGTCTTCCATATTTGTTTTTATTCTGGTTATGCCCTTGTAAAGTACCTAGTGGTAACTTTTCTAGATCGACTTTTTGAAAGCAACATCAAAAGTCGTTTTTCACCACATTATATCACTTTCTCGCACTCGCGCACGTAATTCGGCACTTATAAATAAAAGACCAACATTTTTAATACATACACACTCGAAAATGCACAAATGCAGTGGTTAGCGCGGTCGATTCACACGCTGAAGGACTTGGGTTCAAACCTCAAGAATGAGTTTGAGCTGCCGGTGAAGGAAAACGTGATGAAACCATAGCATGATGGTAGGGTACTTTCTAGTACTTGGGTGGCTAGCTACCACCCTCAAGTTAAAAATCTGTTGCCAAGCACCCAATAGTGTGTTCCGACAGGCAAATGACTAGCCAGTTCCATTATAGGCTAGATGTGTTTACCATCTTCGATTACATCGTCACTTCAAAACATGTGAGCTGTGGACAAACATCTAGCCTGTCAGCAATAGTTAGGGTAGGTTAGTTTTTAGTACACGGCTGGATAGCTCCCCTCAAGTTAAAAACTGCCGCCAGCAGCATCACTTGAGAGCCAGTTCCATTTCAGGCTAGGTCTGTTTACCATCTTCGACTAGAACTTCAAATGAGCTGAGGTCAAACATCAAGTATGTCAAACATTTTTTTTTTAAATAGTACAAATAGGCGACGGCGACGGTTGATTTTTCAACGTTCCAGCCAAAATTTAATAATTCCATTATTATAAACAAAATATGCTTAGACACTTCTTTAAAGAAGAAGAATTAATCTTTCAAAAACTTTTTTCTGTTTTGACAGTATTATCAAAGCAATAGGTACTTCTTTGTATTGGACAATCTTGGATTGTGACATAAAATTGAATTATTGTCAACAAGTTAACAATTTAATATTTTATATTTCATATCAGCTTCTTATACTTATTTTTTTTTAGCTAACCGTATTAACTGAACCTTTTACTTCAAACGGTGTAATATTTATCCACAAATATGGTAAATACCTATATTTTCCTCACATCAAATACATATATAAATTATATTAATAAAATAAAAAAAACTTCTGGGACATTTCCACACAGCGCCATCTAGTGTCAAACTAAGCAAAGCTTGTACTATGGGAACCAGATAGCTGACAAAAAATACCTAATATACATTTTTGTTGTCACATAAATATTTGTCCTGGTAGGAATCGAACCCACACTACAGGTCTTAAAGCAGATATTTTATCAAATGAGCCAACAGGGCAGTATTGTTACCTTTACAATATTTTTTTGAAAAAGTGGAAAATATTAGTAAATTCTATTTCAAGTACCTACCCAACCAATTAGTATTACGAAGCAAATGTCATGTAGTCTACAGCCGCTAGAGGATAAGGGGAGCTGTGGTCAAACACCTAGCCCGTCAGCCATTAAAAAAATGTACACATAAGTTTGTCGTATTTTAATTATGGATAGCGATCAAATTAATTTCATTTTGGTCGAAGGCGTTTGTACAATCTTCATCATCATCATCATCATCTATAGTATTTCTTGTTCCACTGGTGGGTATCAACCTTGTCTGCTATTCCATCTACTTTGGTCTTATTCTAATCTTGTTCAGATTCGACCTTAATTTTCTTTCCTTCCTTCCCTAGTATTATGGAAATAAAATGTAAAATTAATAACAAATATTTAACAAAAACAAAATTAATAACAATAATGTTCGGTTCCGGTCTGTTTTCAACCGGCCACTGCTGGGCGCGGTTCTCTTCTCATTGTGAGAAGAATAATGCTGTAGTACACCACGCAGGCAAAGTGCGGGTGGACTACAGACTTCACATATTGTTATCTTCGAGAACTTTTTCTTTCACGTTGTTTTCCTTCACCGTGTGAAGTCCTCGGCAATACGCATATAACTAAGAAATAACAGAGGTGCGTGCCGTGGAAATCGAACCCAGGACCTCCAAATTGGAAACGAGACGCTCTCCCGACTAGGCTGAGCCAGCTGACACTTCGTTATGCTCGGTTAATAATATTTTGATAAGTGTTTCATAAAATATTTTGTGGACATGTTATTATTATTTTTAACTTTAATTTAGTATAATTGGTCGAGGAGTGGTACAGATACAGTTAGTGTACGGGATCACTATTATAATTAAAACTATGTTAATGAATCTAATAATCAATATTAAAACATTTCAGGGACCTAAAAAGAATAAAAAGCCAGCACGTGAGTTACATGAAATATTCATTGTTCATTGTATTTTGTTTTTATTATGAAAATAAAGGCATTTTGATAACAATAGCTTTATAGTTAAAATATATTTTATTGTTATTGTAGCATACATCCTCGATGGAGTCGATACCTCTGAAATGTCTCGAGAAAAGCTCGAGATATATTTGATTAAGATAAAAGAAGAACTCGACAAAGAAAGGGAAGAACGTAGCTATTATCAAATAGAAAGAGACAAGATACGTACCTTCTGGGAAATTACTTGTCAACAATTAGATGAAGTGAAAGCAGAAATTAGAAACAGAGAAAGAGTCTCAGAGGAAATTCATGAAGAAAATGAAGCGATACTGGAATTCGAAAAGCAAAAGATTAAACATTTGAAATATGAACAACAGTGTGCTCTGGCTGCTTTGAGGTCTGATAATCTTGTATCACTTAAATCCGCTAAAGAGCAATATGCAGCTCAAGAACAGGAGTTACTAAATGATAAAAGATTCATACGTCAAGAGATGCGAGAAAAAATGCTGGCAGCACAGGATGAGTTCAGGCGTGAGAAATTAGTACACGCAGAAAATATGTCCAAAACGAGATCAGTTTTTGAAGAAAAGGCAATAGAGATTGAAGATAAAGCAGACAAAAAATTGATTGAGACGAAATCTGACCTGGCAGAGAGACAGAAGAAAGAAATAACAGAGGCTGAAGAAAGGAAAAATAAACAAATCACTGAAATTATAGAGAAACACGAATTGGCATTTTCTGAATTGAAAAATTATTACAATGACATAACGCTTAATAATTTAGGTAAGATGATATACGCGCCGCTGTTCGGGACGGCGTCACTCTTATTTCTTTTTTAATTAACAAAGCCGGATTTTCCGGTTTAGGTGGAAACACAGAAAAACATGTATTTATTTCTCAAATCTTGTATCTTTTCGAGAGTCTATGTTTTAAAATAGTAATGTTATGATTATAAAGTGCCAAATTATACATGCAAGTGCACAAGGATGTGTGAGACATAGGTACACGCGTGGTGGTAAAATTGAAATTGAAATTCAAATTCTTTTATTGAAATAAAACAACGAAATCTATTACATTTATCTCAAAAGTATGGTCTATAATATAAAATCTTTGGTAAAATGGAGGCGTTACAATAGGTTACCGGGACAAAAACAATATCACAGTTAATAGCAAGCTAGCCATGGCTCAATATTATCAAAGCACAAAATGTTAATGATATCTATGTAATTTTTACAGGGTTAATATCTAGTCTAAAGGTCCAAATGGAGGAGCTGCAAAAGGCAAAAGAGAGGTCGGAAAAATTATCTCGCGACGCAGTTGCTGAAGTAAAGCGAATCAGAGAACCTTTAGAACGGATGATTTCTGATAACAAAAACCTGAAGGAGCAGTTGACAAATTATGAGAGAGACAAAGCCGAGTTGAAGGTATCCGTTTATGTATAAAACTATATAAGATATATAAGCTAATCAGGAGCACTGTGATTGTGGCATCGCCGTTTATTCGTTTTACAACTTCTAGGATTCGTTTATTTACAAAGTAGAATTTGCTTTGGGTTTCAAGGCATATTTATTGTACTTTTTGCGGAAAAGAAGAGAATGGGTCTAGAAGGGTATCTAACTCTCGCAGTGTGAATAAAAATCTTAAAATTTAAGCACTTTGTGCATGGAGAATATCCACGATATAAGAAACAATTTGGTTTCATTTGTCTGTGCTTCTGACTGATAATGAACTGGTGGATAGAAAATGCTGAGTTACAAATCAATCGCATCTTTTAAATAAATACTTACCAACGCTATTTGGCGATGATCCATCTTCTACTATTAAGAGACTCAAAATGTTTCAGACGAAAACCAGACTCGTGGAGATTCTTGAAAAGCAACTGGACGTCCTCAAGTGGGAGTACGAAGTGTTACGTATACGCTACGATAGAGTTCTAAAAGAAAGAGACGAGCTCATGCGTCGGTTCATAAGAACAGTTTTAGAAATTCAGAAAAGAACATCGTTGAAGACTACCCTATTAGAAGTTAAGCTGAACAACGCTAAAGGCAAAGATATGGGACCTAAGGAGTTGATGGTAAAATTTTAACGCCTTAAACTATTCTTGTTGCAATAATTTATACGTCATACACTCTAGTCAACATGTAAGATTTATAAAAGCGAAAATTATTACTGAACTATAAACTAATCTCTCATTGCAGGATTTTTTCAAACTGAAGGACATGCAAGTAGACGACTTGCGATACGAAGCGGCTCGTCTTCGCAAAGCTCACGATGACCTTCTTGCTACTTACGAAGCCAAGCTGTTTAAGTTGGGAGTGCCACCCGAGGAGCTTGGTTTCATGTACGTATCGGCTTTTCTCATGGAACTTATCTACGCCACCAGCATAAACTCCGATTCATACAATTTAGGTGATGGGTGGACTCTTTTAGACACGAACTTAAACTTAAGACATTCAAAAAGGTTTTCATATTCTACAAATAAAGGGGAGGGTCTTTTTTTTCATTTATGTTTGTTACCTCAATTTTAAACCATTTTTTTTATTTTTTTATTTGATTCTTGAAAAACTGTCCCAACACGAGGCATCCTCAGGACGTCTTGACTCGAGCGCAAGCGCTCTTCATTCGGATAATTTTCAGAAATACTCGTACACTAAAAATATATATCTTGAACATAGACTAACTTTTATTCCGAAAAACGTTGATGAACTAGCTTTTATCAACTTATATTTCCAGACCTCTGAAAGCAGCAGCGATAGCCGCTCTTTCACCTATTACGGGGGGCCAGCCAGCAACCCAAAGCCAATCTAAAGCGACAACCAAAGACCTAGAATGAGCGACAACCAGTGTATTAAGTGTGCACCACCGTGCTCCGGTTGTAGGTAAAATATAGTTAGTGTAACTATAAAACTAGTAACGCGCAAAGTATCATTAGTTTCAAAATAATGAGCGTCAATGCGGTGTATGTTTATTCAGTATTTTGATTTTTTAATTGTCGAACATTGAAATGTGTAGGATGTAAAATTGTTGTGACCTTTAAACTTATAAAAGTCAAACTATTTGGTTTTTTCTTTTTCTTTTTTAGTCATATTACACTCTTCACACACGTCACATACTCACATGTCCAGTAACAATGTCGTTGTACACCAATGATATCCAAAGTGCAATAGATTGTCCCGAAAAAAAAATTGGGAGTTCACGGTAGTGGATCTCATTTAGGCAGGTTGTGACTTCGATGTTGACTTTCCATTAATGACACACACAGATGATTTGTTACTTAGTTTTAAACTGAAAACAATTGATTTGAAATTCGTTGTACCGTTACTGTTAAAGAATTTTATGTTGTAGGTATATGTATATGGTCTCTAATTATTTAGTTTCAACCAGTGCGGGCAGTGCGTTCAACTCGTCATGACATACGGCGCCGAAACGTGGACGCTCACAGCTGGAACGGTCCATACTTTAAATTTAAACTCGCTCAACGAGCTACAGCTATGCTCAATGTTTCTCTAAGGGATCATATCCGGAACGAAGTAATTCGCCAGAGAACAAAAGTCGCCAACATAGCATTAGCAAGTTGAAGTGGTCATATTTGCCGCCGAACCGACAACCGTTGGGCTAGACGTGTTTTAGAGTGGAGACCGCGAACCGGCAAACGTCGTCTAGGACGCCCTGAGACTAAATGGAGTGACAATATACGTAAGATAGTAGGCAGAGGCTGGAAGCGAAAAGCCGAAGATCGGGCTGAGTGTGTCTTGGGAGTGACCTATTTCTAGCAGTGGACTATGTAAGGTTGTTGATGATGATGAATGATTAAGTTACTGGTGTTGAGGGTTTTTTAAATTCTTAATTTATTTTATGCTTGTATATTAACGCATAACTTCAGGTGAGATGGTGGTTAAACGCAAGCCTATTTTTTTAAAAGTCTTCACGTAGGCATAATACGTAAACCTAAAGAGCCAATATGTAAAAAAAAAACATCGGTTGCTATGGCAACTGTTCATTTTGTTGATAGACACAGTTGAATAACTTCAAACGACTAGACTAGTGTTATTAGGAATTTTTGGTTCTTTACTTTGTTTTTATTTGGTTTCTTGATTTTTCAGGAAATAAATTATTTTTGATTGTTTTTACGTATTTTATTTTAAGTTGTGTAGTATTTGATCGCAATCATGGTAAGTGTTTACATTTTATATGCATACCGGCTATTAAAATAATCTCGATGGCCTGATAACTAATTTGATATTTATTGAAAATTTTATGTTATCTGTGACGCTAAGAATAGCTACTAAATCAATTTTCAGTTTGCCCTCAATACTATTTACCTCAGATCAAACACTACTATTTTCCATGTTTTTTTTATTTTCTTCTTGGCATCGCACTCTGTGCATTTTGCCAGTTTCAATGTGTCTATATTTTGTGTGCAGTCTACAGTTTCCAGCTTCTTTATAGTCAAAGTCCAGTCTTGGTCAAGTCCAGTCAAATATAGTTTAGTAAGGTAAAATATGCTTTAGTAAGGTAGTGGTGACTTTATTATAAGCTTCGATGGAGTTTTGGAAGCAACACGAAAAGTCATGTTTCACCCCATTATATCACTTTCCCACACTCGCGATTGTAATCCGACACTTTATGAATAAAATACCACTATTTTAATACATAAACACTCCAAAAAACACTAGTTTTGGAAAAAAATACAATGAGGCGGCACGACTCTTTCCACGTTCCCGCCAAAACCCTTTAGTTTTAAATCGTTTTAATAAGTTGTCAAGAACTTGTCGGGATACTCATGATGGTAAGGTTCCGTAGACATATAGGTACTCACAAGAATTATCGACTAAATTATCAACTGAGGCGAATGAAGATTCGCCAACTGACCAGAGTGCTTCGCGCTCGCGCCTACAGTTAACTTTCAATGTGTCTGACAAGATCTAAAAACTATTAAAACTGTCCGGCTACTAAGATAGCGTTTTCTTATTGGTCCCCAAGTATCATATATAAAATTCAGCTTTTATACTATAACGTAAATATAATTATGTATATTTTTTTTTAATTTAGGTGTATCTGGCAGGGAGTTAGAACTATACTAAGTGTCCGGCAATGGAAAACGTGATGTCTAATGTTATTCCGACGACAATATAAAAAAATTAATGTTTGTGCTCTAAGGAGATTGGGAGCACTATTTTATACACCTTTACTACCTGCCCAAGTACCCACAATCCAAACTCCGTAGTCCCTGATCGTTCTTACCTGTGTTGGGTACATGCATAGAGAAACTTTCAGCTTTTATAAAATAACGAAGGTCTGGCCGTCGCGGGCTCTTGCTCTATAAATCCCGACTACTTCCTAACCATAATTTATGGGTTCATAAAGATTATTCGAAAGCCGTGTTTAAGGAAAGAGTTTAAATAGAATGCGCACGGGCAGTTCAAACTAGTATTATACATATTAATCAATATTGTAAAATTTTCAGCCGCCCAAGAAGCAAGGAGCGAAAAAGGCACCTGGTAGGTAAACTTTCTTTACTTTTACTGGCTGTTAACTCATTTGGTTGAATATCTGCTTCAGGAGCTGTAGGGCGTAGGTTTGATTCCCACCAGGATAAACAATTATGTAACGATAAATGTTTGTTTTGTATCTGCTAGATTTTCTGTATGTATTATAAAAAGGTTTTTTTTAGATGTACTAGCAATGGGACGAACACGACGCTCTCCTGATGGTACGAGATAACGCCTGACCATGACCATTGCAGCAGTGCACAGAACTTTGAGTAATAAAACAAAGTCCAAGGCATTGCTGCTTTGGCGCTCATTACTTTGAGATTTTCGAGGGTTAGTCTCCCAGTCAGCCCAGTAATTTCGCTAGCTGCAGTACCCTTCAAGGAACACAGCAATGTTTTCACACTACTGCTTGGCGGTAGAATATCTGGTACTGCGGTGGTACCTACCTAGATGACCTCTAAGGAGATTTACCACCAAGTAAATCACATAGTACAAGCTTTGCGTAGTTTGGGGCTAGATGCACTATGTGAAATGCTCTAGTATATATATTTATACTACAAAGTGCTTAGGCAATGTATACGTCAGCTCTCATAAACTAAAATGTCTCATTTCAGCCATAATTATCGATGGTGTCGACACCTCCGAAATGAGTCGAGAGAAGCTCGAGCAATTCACGCTCAAGGTCAAAGAAGAATTGGACAAAGAAAGAGAAGAACGCAATCACTTTCAGCTAGAAAGAGATAAAATACGTACGTTTTGGGAGATAACTCGTCAACAACTAGAAGAAACAAAAGCTGAAGTGAGAAACAAAGAAAGAGCTGCAGAAGAGACGCAAGAGGAGAATGATGCGATTCTGGAATTTGAGAAACAAAAGATCAAGCATTTGAAATATGAACAGCAATCTGCTCTTGCTGCTTTACGAGCTGAGAATCTTGTAGCCCTTAAAGCTGCTAAAGAGGATCATGCCGAACAAGAGATGGAATTGCTTAATGATAAAAGAGCTTTACGACAGGAGTTGAGAGAAAAAATGCTAGCAGCTCAAGATGAGCTCAGAAGGGCAAAGTTGGTACATGCAGAAGAATTATCTAAGACAAGAGCAGCATTTGAAGAACAGGCGATTGAAATAGAAGAAAAAGCAGAGAAGAAAATGGTCGAAACTAAGATAGAACTGACAGTTAAGCACAGAACGGAAATATCGGAAGTTGAAGAAAGAAAGAATAAACAGATTTCCGAGTTAATTGAACATCATCAGAAAGCTTTTGCTGATTTAAAAAACTATTATAATGATATCACGCTAAATAATTTGGGTAAGTGAAGGAGTTATTTCCTTGCCACTAGTTATTTCCATGGCAAACAAGCTAACGAGTTGCCTAATGGTAAACAGTCACCTGTATCTTGGATATCTGCAATACCAACGAATAAATAGTAAAAATATGAATTATGTTTACAACAACTAAATTAATTTTAGGTAATTTAGTTGACAAATCTAAAGTTATTAAAATGTTGTACCTCCTGTTACCTCCATGCACCGTTCAAGATATCTTTCAAAATAATTCTAAAAACTGGCTTGTCGAACATGTATTTTATACATTCGACGATATTTTTAAAATAACAATAAATTGTTAATTTAATTTATTTATTAATTGAACATGACATGTAAATTCGCTTCGCTTTCATCCATGTCATCTATGTCGCCGCAGCACATTGAATGTTTCTCATCATCTCTGCCATTAAGTTTTCCACCTATCTCACTGGAGCTACTATGCCAGCGGCCCAGAGCCTCGCTCCGATACTTCAAGGAGCTGGGTTGGCTCGGGTAGACGCTGGTAGGGGGAAATGCACAAAACACCCCAAGCGGGACGTCAGTGCAGGACCTATCGCCCCCACTTTGAATAAGAATAAGAATAAGAATGACATGTAAAAAAGACGTTACCAATAAAAAAAAAAATTGAATGGACGGTGGACGCTTGCCCAAACTAAATCGATTCATTCATGACTTGAAGGCACCCAGATTGTAACTGTCAGAGAACACCCACTCAGGCAGCAAATTCCATTGTTTTGTAATTATTTTGATCTCTTAACTAAAGTATTTAAGCTTGGTCATATTATCTGGTCATATATTGTATAACTCGCCAGCAGAGTACTAGAATATACTCTACAACAATGATATGGTTTTCTCACGATGTTTTCCTGCATGGGTAGTTCAAACTCATTGTTGGGGTTTTAACCCACGCCGTTCGGCGTGTGAACTGACCGCGCTAACCACTGAGCCATCATCGCTACAAACACACATACCATTGTCACACTTTGAACATGATACCCTAGGTAATGTTCCTAGGGTGATCGTAATCATCATTCGTACGACCAAGAAATGTAACCAACTTCCTTGTTTCCTGGGAGATGCAATCTGGATATTTTCAAGATCAAAAGGAAAAGGTATCTCCAAGGTCTACTTGCTTCATCTTCGCCGATATCATCCCTCGCCATCAGACGAGATGGTAGTCAAACGCAAACTTACACGAGTTTAAGCCGGATTACGATAAGGAAGGTGACTAATGGTAAATGGTAATCAATGGTACGTTTTTCCAGGTCTCATAGCCAGTTTGAAGTTACAAATGGAAGAAATGCAGAAGGCCAAAGAGCGGTCTGATAAAATTGCTCGCGATGCAACATCAGAAGCAAAACGTCTCCGGGAGCCATTGGAAGTAGCCATTCTGGACAACAAAGAGCTGAAGCGACAAATGTCCAACTATGAGCGAGATAAGGCTTCATTGAAGGTACTACAAGTTTTCATTTTTAAAAATCCTCCAACATAAGACATAATTCTGATATGTATATCTGATACCAAATTTATGTGAAAATGTTTGGTTTCGACCAAATATAATTTCAAGATTACCTAATAGCTGAGATGGTAGTATTCCTTTTAAGCTGTATTTAGGTCATGGGTTCTGTTTCCGTCCACGGAAAACATTTACTCGTATATCCGACGGACTTGCATAGATCCATCTTGTTTTATTTTGTGCTTTTAAATTGAAATATCTTAATAAGAAGGCGGCAAAAAATTCTTCCGCCCTAAGCGGGTGATATCTACGCTACGCCACTGCAGTAGAAAAATCTGTTAAACAGTTATTTAAACATCTGTTTTCAGGCCAAGACGAAACAGCTCGCGGTTCTTGATAAACAGTTCGAGGTCCTCAAGTGGGAGTACGAAGTAGTCCAAGTGCGATTCGATAGAATTCAGAAGGAGAGGGACGATCTTAAAACCCGCTTCACGAAAGCAGTCATGGAAGTTCAGCAAAGGGCTTCGCTGAAAACGGCTCTTCTGGAAGCAAAGTTGAACAATATGCACGGCAAAGACATGGGGCCAAGGGAACTCCAAGTAAGTACTTACTTATGTTATTCTTCAGCTTGTTAACACGTCAGTGAATATTCTTATTCAAAGTGGGGGCGATAAGTCCTGCACTGACGTCCCGCTTGGGGTGTTTTGTGCATTTCCCCCTAGCAGCATCTACCCGAGCCAACCCAGCTCCTTGAAGTATCGGAGCGGAGGCTCTAGGGCGCTGGCATAGTAGCTCCAGTGACACAGTGACAGTGACAGCCAAGTTTGGTGACGTTGATGATGAGAAACAAGCAAGGTGTTGCGGCGACATGAGTGATAGCGAAGCAGCTTCATGCAGCCTAGTAGTGAATACTAAAGATAATAAATGCCATAAGATAAAGTTATGCAAAGTACCGCTAGAAATATTAAATATTTCTTTTCTTGCAAACGGTTTTATTTAGCCAAAAAAACAATATTTTGGGACGCTTATTCAATTTGTATATTTACATAAATTGTTGACCTATAAAATATGACTTTTTTATTTCCGTGACCACCTTAACACCTTAGTTGACAAAATGCTTTGACGTGCGTAAAGACATTTTTTTTTAGAATTGCTAGTGCTTAAAATTTAATTTAAAAAAAGCTTCTAAGTCACATGAAGTAGGTAAGTTATGATCTTATAAAGTAGTGGTTACTTTACTACAAGCTTCAATAGAATGTTGAAAACAAAACGGAACATTATGTGTTAACACCTTATCACATTATATTATACCACTTATCCACAATCGCGCACAGAAAGACAAATCTTTGAAAACAATACCTACCTATAATGCGGTGACATTACCTTTCGCGTTCAAACCAAAACTCTGCTATAAATATTTATTACTTACCTATCTCAGTACACATTCCATTGTGACAATAAGATGGCTTTGTTTTTAATTTGCAGGAACTGTTGAAAGCAAAAGAAACGCAAGTAGAAGATCTGCGTTATGAAGCCGCACGTCTTCGTAAAGCTCATGACGATCTTCTTGCCACTTACGAAGCGAAATTATCCAAATTGGGAATACCACTCGAAGAGCTTGGGTTCAAGTATGTTTTTTAAATAACGACATCTAGTGGAGGGATGGTAAACCGCGTTACTTTGTGGGTTGATCAAAAAATTCTAAGGAATTTTCACAGATGGCGTATACACATATTAATAAAAGCGCTATCTCGTGATAATAACTTGAACTTTTTAACAGTCGTTCCACCCAATAAATAAAACGGTTAAACAATTTTTACAGCCTACCTAGTTTTAGATTGAAATCATAAATGAAGCTCATTAAGAAATTTAAAATAGAATAATATTTTACTGTACATTTTAACCGTTTGATAAAATTAACAATGATAATTTACAGGAATATTTATTAATTACAATTATAAGTTATCAATGAAGGTATCATGCAAATGATGTAGGCAATGCTGTTTTTTGCGATACCAAAGTCTTTATCGTCATTACCCTATCGTAGTCCATTGCTGTACATAAAGTTCTCTAAAAACACTCTTTTCAGTCCAATCTTAGGCTTTTTACTGTTAACCAGCTCACATACACACCTCACACTGAATAGCACTTTTATACGTAGCTAAAGTCAGTGCGATTATGGCTAAAGATGTTTATTTTCTGAAAATGATCAATCATTTGTTAGAGGAAGATACATATTACTTAACTAGGATAGGTATTAATAGGTGACGACACTGGCCACGCCTCATAATCAGTGGCTTGTTTATTTCTGTCTTCTGTCAGATATATTTCGGAGAGTGTGCTTTGGAATTGCATAATTTGGTTCCATCTGCCCCTTTTTATCACCGGACGGCGAGGCAGACACGGCCAAAGCACCATCCTTACATGGTGGACATTCCCCACGTACGTAGATACTAAACGCTCCGATTTCACATTCTTCATACGTAGGTACAGCGAGGATGTGAAACTTTCCGCCAGCGTCTATTTTAATTCGGAGTTTTTTTGCGTCATTTGTAAATGACAGTTCATTCAATCAATCATCGTATTCTAATTGTTTCTGTTTAAATTTTTATAAGTATGTTTATTATTATTTCAGACCTCTAAGAGCAGTAGCTGTTGCTGGCATGTCTCCTACCATTGGCCAAGGTCCAGCCAATTTTGTGACCAAGCACCAGTGAAAAAAATCTAATCTAATTAATACCAAACAATTTTCTAATAATAGAAAAATGTCTGTAATATTTTGATTAGATTTAAACAATAAATGTACTTGTGTCTAATTTTACCTTAATAATAATTATAAGAATAGTTAACAATATTTTTTATAACTATATATAATACCTTTAAAAAAAAAAAAAATTTAAATTGGAGTAACAGCTTTTTTTTAAATCTAGTTATTAATAAGTGATTATAATATTTTAAAACATAAATTTTCTTGTTTTTTTTTTATTTGTCAAAGTTTTTATATAAATTAATTTTATATGAATGTATTATGTAATTTTGATAATTCAATTGCCAACGTCCATACTACGTTGAAAACACCGGTTCTCGTCCGATCACCGAAGTTAAGCAACGTCGGGCGCGGTCAGTACTTGGATGGGTGACCGCCTGGGAACACCGCGTGATGTTGGCTTTTTGCTATTTTGTCATTCAGCCATGACAATTTACGAGTAGGTAGATATTGCTTTTTTCAAGTATTTAAAATAACCTAACAAGTAAAACTTGTATTTTCGTATTGCTTCCAAAACTCCATCGCAGCATGCCTGTGCTTGACTTTAACGTAATTTGTGTGACTATGACTTGATTTTAACGCGGAACATTTGAAAATATTAATTACTGACACTGGCGGAATGCACAAAGTGCGATAAGAAAAAAGAAGACTCCGGCAAAGAGCTCCACAACTCTAAGGATTTGCTTTATTTGTGCGTACTACATGTAACAAGTACAGATGGCGCTTTAGTCGCTTTTCTGGCCTTTCGATAATGGAAAGGGCAGGATGCAGGAGGCAGGTGAATTCAGGACAATCCCTCAAACTTTGATTTTGATTTTGAATGAGACGAACGAGATGCTAAGGGATAACGCCTGTCCATGACCATTGCAGCGGTACACAGAACTTTGAGTAGCAAAACAAGTCCAGGGAATCACTGCTTTAGCGGTCATTACTTTGAGACTTTTTATGGTTAGTCTCAACAGCCTTGTAATTTCGCTAGCTGCTGTACCCTTCAAACCGGAACACCGTATAATGTTTACACACTACTGCTTGTCGGCAGAATATCTGTTACTGCGGTGGTATTTACCAAGTCGACCTCCTGCTAAGGTGATCTACCACCTATAGCTCGTTCGTTCATCGTTTGTTCTGGGTGTAGTTATTGTATGGTAGGTATATTCTTTGCTTAGTTTGGGGCTAGATGGCGCTTTGGGAAAATGTTCTCCAATATTTATTTATTCTACCAAATGTAAATGAACATTTTCTATAAACAACGAACTTTATAATTGTTTCAAAAGTCTCGTAAGGTTGTAGTAAATGCATATTATAATTGATTTACGTAATTATTTTTCAGATTAAAATGATTTCACTATGTTCTCCTATATTTATTTATTCTACCAAATGTAAATTAATATTTTTCAATTATTAGTTATTACGAAATATTTGTTCTGTATCTGGGTGTTCTAAATACACACATACAATGGACCATATCATAAGTTACCTATGTATTAAAAAAAAGTAGTTAGATATTAGTTATTTATAATAAATTCTTTGGTTAGTTTGGGGCTAGATAGCGCCTTGTGAAAATGTTCTCCAATATTTATTTATTCTACCAAATGTAAATGAACATTTTCTATAAACAACAATTATTTTTTTCAAAAATCTAGTAAGCATGTATTAAATGCATATTATAGTTCATTTACTTAAATATTTTTCAGTTTACAATGATTTCATTATAAAATGCTTATAATTATGTCACCTTGCTACGAATCGATTAGGACATAAATTAAAGGACAAATAAAACACACAAGTCGAAGCCAATAAGTGTTTTTATTCTCTACCAACTCGTTCATTTATTTATGTACAAAACGGTCATAAGGCAATAGTTTCAAATAAATTAAAAAGGCATTATTAGTACAATGGATATTTTTAAAATGCCTCGCTTTTTGTTCATAGCAAGAAAATTTGCGCCACTCTTCGAAAATTCGGCCGATTACACACGATATAAATGTAAGTAGTTTGTACCTAAAATTTTATAACAATAACACTGAGATAAATGATTAAAATCTTGACAATACTTTTATTAGGAAATATAGTCTCAAGAAAATAAAATTAATCTAAGCGACTAACATTTTCAAAGAGAAACTAATAATCTACATAATTTTTTCATTAGCCTATCGTATTCCACCTGTATTATTTTAAATCTAAAAGTATTGAGACAATCGAGATGCTCTCCTGATGGTAAGAGTAAATGCATGTCCATGACCATTACAGCGATACATAAAACGTTGAGTAACAAACAAAGTTCAGGACATCGCTGCTTTGGCGCTCATTACTTTGAGACTTTCGTTGGTTAGTCTCAATAGCTTTACTATTTTGCTAGTTGCAGTGCCCTTCAAATCGGAATACAGTATTGTTTACACACTACTGTTTGGCGGCAGAATATCTGGTACTGCGATGGTAACTACCTAGACGACCTCCAGCTAAGGAGATCTACCACCAAGTTAATTCTCTTCGAAGACATGCCACTCAACCTGATCCAATTTTCCCTTCTATCTACCGCCAACTGTCCTACATATATCATCATTCCATCGAGTCACGGTGCGTCTTACGCTACGTTTGTCTCTTCTCTAGAACACGTCTACCCCAGCGGTTAATAATAATAATTCATAAGTGGATTCTCTAGTAAAAGACTTCGATGAAATTGGAACCTTCATTGTTTTGGATAGTTGCCAGATGGCAACAAATTGATGACGCCGTTGCATAACATGCAATATCTAGTACATTTGAACTAGTTCTGCGATTTATGTTATTTAATTTATACTTCTTTTCAGTATTTATTATGGAATAAATTTCGAAAGTCGTTTAAAAAGTGTCAACCCTATTTAGAAAAAGAAATCATTAATAACATAAATAAATTGAGTAACTAAAAAGTTAACAACTATATTTTGAAAACAATATTACCATGGAAACTGACATGGTTTTGATACATTTTTGTTTTATTCACATTTAATTATATGGGATACTCTGACTATAGTTTCGGCCAAATCCGGTGGCCTTATCTAAGGATACAAAACACAGTAGGTAGGTACAGCACGCGCGCGGCGTCGTCTCACATGAGCAGTCCCATATAATTAAACAAAAACAAACAATAACTAATAATGTTAATTACATGAAAATTTTAATATAACCATAATTTATTTCAAAACGATTCCATATCCGTTTAATATACATATTATGTACATATTTATTAGGCACAAATTTCAATAGAATTACAATTCGTTTTAAAAATTAACTGATAAATATTAAAACTGGGTTTAAAACTTAAAATGAAGTTTTTTCCTTCGCACGTGTGTAATCAGCCTAGTGAAACACTACAAAAGTTTTTCACTTATATATTACTTATAATGTATCACTAAATTTTACAAATTCATAAATTCTACCTAAATGGTGACTTCTTGTCATTTTTACTTTTACTAAATAATTGGACAGTTTAATTATTTTATTTAATAATTTTGAAATAAAAATAAGTGTGGGTAGTATTTAAAATCTAAGCCTGTGAACAGATTTTTGAGTTTTGGACTTTCTAAAAGTCGACCTAATGCTCTTTGTGATAAAATTGTTTTTTCTCTATTCTGTCCAATAAAAAATAATTTTAACTTTTGACTTGAAGCTCATTTGACATAATGATCGTTTTCGTAGTTCTCTGTGTAAACTAAGTGATATAATGCTATTAAAAGAAAAACTTACATAGTTCATTAAGTTGTTGTTGAGCTTACCGGTAATAATTTTAATAATATTAAAATAACCATAAAATATTTCAATATTACCAACTTATAAAAGAATAATTGTGTAACAATTTGAATTTTTATTTTTTTTAAATACACATATAGTGGAAACAACGCCAGTTAGTAAAAATATGAGTAAACAGTTAGTTTTTGAAATAATATAATTCAAAACTGTTATTAATTATATATAACAATATAATTATTATATAAGGAAGAAAATTTAGAATGCAGAGATAGTGAACAATTATTACAAAATTTAAATATACATAATTTAAAAATCTGTCACAATCACATTAAAGCGTTGGTTTGGTACAAGATTTTTTTAATTGCATTACATTAACACTAAATTTTTTTTAACCTAAGATACTTAAATTTTACTAACACACAACCAAAATGTTTAATTTAAAAATATGAAGTAGGTACTTAAAATAATTAATTTGACATATTACGTAGTGATATTAGAAATTGCTTTTCATAAAAATTTATTGGTTTTCTGTACGATAATATAGTTTATATGTATCTTTTTTTTTCAGATATAGTATTACATGTTCACATTTAATAAATTTAGCTCAATATCATATTTAGAATTGGGATTTAAAGCTATATATACTTACAAAATTAAATATAACAATGCTATGACCTTTTATGTGCGTAGGCATTTAGCAAAATTTAATACATTTTATCCTGTCTACGTCTATATTAATGCCTAGATGACCCGGTGAACTTCGTATCACCTAAAATTGATTTGGAACGAAGATAACAGATTTCGCACAACCACACGGAATGAATGCACGACGCAGCTGTCAAATGACAGCTCCGCTGCGAACACCATGTATTGAAAGTAATCCGAACTTGCAATTCCCATAAGAAAATAATTCAATTTTTAGCTGTTTCTTTGAGTTTTTCTTAAACCACTCTAGTATTCAGGAAAACAAAACAAAACAAACAATTAGTTTTTTTATATAAATGTTTTGCAAAAATGTATCACATAACTTGCATATGGCATTGTAGAACAGAAGGGTCTGTTATATTTTTTGATAAATAAATTTATAAATGCTGTTCACGTGCTGTTAAAAGTCAACTAGTAGGTACAGCAAGTAAGAAATTTGCGTTAAAAAAAAAACAGAAATGTATTTTTTAGACGCTAAACATTCTAGGGCCCCGTTTCTTTAACTCACATGAGATTCCTTGCCGCTAACTGGTGTAGCGTTTGACGTTATACGCTTATAAAGTTTATTTAAACATTCAAAGCGAGTGCGTGATAGGCCTTGTCGCATTTTTTAAATTTTATTTTAGCACAGAGAATACCATTCCTTGCAAATTCAACCTAAATTGCGCCCCGTTATGTAAACGTGGCTGCTACGTGCTCATAGAGAATAAGGCCCCTAGAGATTTATCTCTGTTTGTTTGAAAACGCGTCGAGTTATAGTCATTTAGAGTCCTTATTTCAATATTATCCTTTTTGGCAGGAATAAAAAAATCGAATTATTACAAACTGTGAGACAATTGTTAATACAAATTAATATTTTATTAAGGAAATTGACGTGGTTTAGACATATTTTTGTTTTACTTATGCGGAATTACTCACGTTTAATAAAATTATATCGGATATTCCGACTATAGTTTCGGCCACATATGGCTTTCTTTACAATGCGCGTGAGTGCAATGTGGCCGAAACTATAGTCGGTAATCCCGCATAAGTAAAATAAATTAATAAAGTTTGTATTATGTAATAAATGACTCCATTTTTAATTCCTTCACGTATAAAGGTGAATAAAAATTCTATAATAAAGTATAATAATAATTAATAACACGCATGCATTACTTATATACATACATAAATTGCTCATAATTTTATTAGCATTAATAAAGCGTTTGCTGACATAATATGCAGTATTCACAAGCCTTTTAAAATGTTATTAATATTCATTTGTTACGTCGATGACCAGATATGGCATATATACAAATTCAAACTAGTAAAAAACTTGGGTAACCTTATTTGGGAAATTCTTATAAATACATTTATTCTTTATAACCTTCTATTTGACTCTGCTAGAGTGTTTAAATTTTGCCAAGAGGGTATGGCAGATTTGAAAAGCTGATCAATACCAAAGGAAAGCGAACCGGTCAAGACACAACAAGACCTCTTCAAAATTCTATCAGGTTGTGAGGGTTACTTCGGACCGGAGTCGATGGAGGCAGATTAATTATCCGTCTAAGTGGTTTATTCTTTATTACCTTCCGTTCGATTCTGCTATAGTTTTAAAACCTATCGGGTACAAATAAGCAATTTCATTGGAACGCTGCTAGGCGTGTCTAAATGTCAAATTTAATGTCTGAATAGGTATTGATTAATGTTTTTCTATTTCAGTAAGTAGACTATCGGACGTTGGCTTGGACAGCGAGTCTATTAATTTTTAAATAGTCAAGGCTAGGACGGAAGAATCGATACCAACGGCAATAAAAGGCATGGCAGGTTCGAGTTGCAGTACACGCACAAATGTACAAAAAGGTTACACACTTGCATGTTCTTTTAGATAAAGTAGGTACATACGGATTTTCAAAATACTACTACGCTCTCCTGATGGTAAGAGATAACGCCTGCCATTGCAGCGATACACAGAACTTAGTAGCAAAACAATATCCAGACCCTATTAGGTAATCAGGAAATAGCTACGCAACCAAATATCGTATACCTGCAAAATAAGGTTCACAGTCGCATAGGCTTTTCATGAGCGCCTAACAGATATCGCAATAAGAAGCTCAAAGCACAGGGCTAGCGCATCGCTGCTTTAGCGCTCATTACTTCAAGACTCGTCTAAACTATAATTTTGTACATTATTTCACGTGTTTTAGTTTTCAAAAAAGTATAGAAAAAAAATTGTATAAATTCTTTATTAAATAAAGCAATGAATATTTAATAACTTTATGAAACGGGAAGCGCGACTCCCTAAAGATTCAAACGGGATGAACAAAAAAAAATCTAAACAATATTTTAGCTAACGCAAAATTTATGCATTTAATTTATATTACTATAGAATTCTCCGTACGTGAATCCGTTGCACACTTGGTAATTATATTTGTACTGGGAATGTGTTTTATATTACGTGTGTCATACTCTACAGTTGAGTTTCATCGTTATCTTGAATTAAGGCATTGTACTTATTGTTAGCTTGATCTTGGCACAAATCCGGACTAAATAAAATTATATTTGAGCTTACATCTTTTTACACGACTGCAAAGAAGTGTAATGTTTTCAAGGTTCATGTATGTTAAGCGTGTTCCTTTATTCCATCATAACTTTTAATGCCTGAACAGATTTGAATGTATGGCTATCGTTAGAATCCATACATCATCCAGAGTGACAAGGACTGTAAATTTAAAAAAAATGGGCATTTGTCTTTTTTAATTTTCTTAATTAATCTTGTTTATAGAATGTAGCGTAATGTACACGATTATTAATAATATTATGTAAATAGACACATTTTCACTTGACAAATTTAGTTTTTTGACTTGTCACAAAATGTAATAAATTATATTTTATGTCATTTTTTGTTATTGTCTCAAGCATTGTTCACACCTATGTTTGTTATTGGGATAAGTAGTATGGAATAGTATATAAATATTTTTAAGTGTCGCTTAGTGATTTAAATTCATTTCAATAACAATTTAAATATCTTCACGCTTTATCATGATATCTGACAAAAGTCAAACGTCAACTTCAGATAGAACGTCGAGAGCTAAATCCATTCGAGATGAATATTTAAAATTTATAATGACATTGTTGATTGATTCAGGTGTTACTTTGCGGAAGTTCATTTTGAGTGTTCAAGTTTAGAGTATTTCCGATTAAAAGTCGTTTTGGCTACAACAGTCATGAGGATTTAAATTAAAAGTTATCTAACATGTCGGTAATTTTTAAAAATCTATCCGTTATATTATTTAATATCTAAAACTAAAATGTGTGGTTATTTTGTTTATTTAGATGTTTTTTTAGATTTTAATTTAAATCCTCATCGGTCATGCAATCGTAACGACTTTCAAGCGGAAATACACAACATATATAACCTTGAATAATTATAGTTAATTGGATAAAATGACTTTATAATGATGTTAATATCGTGTAAGTATCATTTGGACGGTCGGCTAATTATATACCTACTTTCTAAACAGATCTGTGCCAAGCCTGAATCTATTCCAACACCGTTCCAAAAAATGTATACCCACATAAATACAAGTACACTATAATTATTATATATACCAAAAAAATACAAAACAAAAATTTTAGGTTATGCGAAAGGCACTAAAAATATTTTGTTCTGGTATATAACTAAATTTTTCTACGTTACCTTAAAGCTAAGCAATACTGTGATGCTTTTACTAATAATTTCATAATGAACACTAAATGTGAAAGCTATAACATAAAATAAGAATAACTATTTAAAAAAAAACATCATTAAATATTTTTTTATCATGCTCATAATATTAAATGAAGTACATTATGTGACATTTTTAAATCGTACTAGTTTTTGACATAATATAATAGAGCAATTTGCATTTTACTATTTATTTATTTCTATTATTATATTTCTTTTTTTTTTTTTATAATAATTTTATGCTTGTTTTATAATAATTGTGAACTGATGCAACTTTTACATGTCTAATAATTTCTATAATATTGTTTTCGTTTCAAGTTACATTTTATAAAACAACAGAACAATACATAATACAATATAATTTTTAATACCTTTTGAAAGTTTTAACAGCTTTATAAATCTTGTTATAACTTTAATTACAATAAAGACATCTTATTAAAATTTTATATATATTTTTAGCACGCGTGCATTTTGACACCATCAGCGTACGAGCGTAATAAAATCTTATGTATTAAATTTAGGAGATAAAATCTTTTAAATCTAAATTTATAGTTATTATAAATTTTGTGACAGTATTTCATTTTCTTTTGCAGTTGAGCAAATTTATTTTATTTGGATTCTTCGTGATGGACAAAATAATTTGTTTGTAAAAACATACATCATCATCAGCCTATCGAAGTCCACTGCTGGACAAAGGCCCGTACCAAGACACTTCACTAAGCCCGATATTCGGCCTTTCGCTTCCACCCACCACATATCGTCACTGCATGAGTCTCAATCTAAATAATTTTTATCCTGTATTATTGGTTAATAAATCTCCCTTCGGCATTTAAATTAATGTTTCATTGTTTCTTACGTATAAATTAAAATAATATATCATTAGCTTTTTAATATAAGTGTCTATAAAAAATGCTGTCACAAAATCAAGCACATTTTTTTTTAGTTCACAACGCGTTATAAAAAAATTCTTTCGCCCGTTTTAGACCGCGCATGGTCTCCTTTCTGTGTAATTTCATCTATCCTATGTCTCACTCTTATCTTTTAGAATGGAATGAGATAAATAGCTTATTTTCAAGCGTGTTTACAAAATCACAATGTCGAGCACAATTTTCGCTAAAAGTTTTTTTTTCGTGTTTCACCTCATTTCATGGTGGATTCTATAGCCAAAACCGCCTCTTCAGGAATCCTGTCATCTGAAATGAAAATTTTGCTTTTAATACACATGAAAATATATTAATAAACTTTGTATAATTACGTATCCTTTTGTTAGCTATAAACCCTACTATTTGATTTGGGTAACTATACTAGTTGTTGTCCCAGAATAAACCTTAAATTTTGTATATTAAAATTAAAATTTACATTATGTTAAAATTTACATTTGCTGTAAGTCATCAACGTTAGTTGCCATCATATTTAAGTTTGGAGGTCTGTATGCGAAACTTCTTGCCAAATATTGTGCCTTTAAAATTCGGCCTAAATATTAATTTTTAAACATCGGATTAATAATTTTTAAATTTGACAGCCCTGTTGGCTCATTGGGAGTATGTCTGCCTGAGCTGTAGGGCGTGGGTTCGATTCCCGCCAAGGACAAATGTTTGTTCTGTGTCTGGGTGTTCTGTATGTATTATAAGTATGTATTTACAACAAAAAAAAAAGTATTTATGTATTCTATCAGTTATCTGAATTCCATCACACAAGCTCTGCTTAGTTTGGGGTCAGATAGCGCTGTGTGTAATGTGTCCTACAATATTAAAAAAAAAAAAAAAATGATGCGACACTTACCAGCACACTAATCGTGCCAAAATTTTCGATTCTTATTTTTGTATGTATACAAACATAACATACATACAAGAGTCGTTAAATTTTGACATAATAAAATGTCAATCACAATAAATTTGAATTTCTTGAAAAAAAAATTGTTTACGGCTTCTAAGTATTTAGATGATAATAAGTACCAAAAGCGTGAAAAAAATGATTGTTTTGTTAAGAAAATTAGCCAATTAATACTTGAAGCATCAAAAATGACCTAACACAAGTGTATTTTGTATTTAAATTTCGGTTTGTGAATTTGTACCAAAAGCATTCTTATAAAATGGATTTATAATTACGAGAATTACAATTAAACAATTAGAATTTTCTACTGTGTTATTATTGCAGAAACAGAATGAAAGCGCTGAAAGGCTGGTGTAACGTTATAATATTGTTTTTTTTTTCCTAAATTTAATTTAGGCAAAAATTCAGTAGAGATGATTAGGCTATTGGGTGAGAGTTTTACTTCCAATCTGGGAATTTGTGTACGAATACCATGGTATGTTGTTCCGTTTTGTTTAAGGTCGTACATGTGAAGGAAAACATTGTGAGGAAATTTGTTTCATTGAGACTTCATCACTTTCTAGAAGATGTTAAAGTCCATAACTTGCACATGGATAGTGTGAATGGATAGTGTGATGCACAATACACCCCAAGCGGGACGTCAGTGCAGGACTTATCGCCCCCACTTTGAATGGATAGTGTGCTAGATTACGGCCTTGTTCTTCTGAAACTGCAAAAAGACCCGGCAGCGGGACGGTTCCCAAAAAGAAGGTAGATTCGGGAGTTAAATATATACTAGGCAACAATTAGATATTTTTGCCTAAAATACTCGAAGTGCAATTATAAAATGTGTCACATTTTACTAAGCGAAGCTTTAGGCAAGCTTTTCAAAACTTACTTACTTCAAGTTACGAGTTCAAGCGAGTTCAATTTATGCTCTTACATTACAAAAATGTTCCATAATTTTCTTGATAGTAATTGTTTTGACTTGTGCAACAATTACAAAATGCGTGGAATTACGGGCTTTTTTAAGCAAAGGGTTAAGGTAAGCTTTTCAAAACATACCTCAAGTTATGAGTTGCTAACTTTCATGTTAGGCGTTCACGAAGGATGACTTGGTCCTGTCAAGTTGAAACATTCGGAGTATGAGACAGTTGGAATATTATTTGCCTCATAGGTACATTACTTGCGCAAGTTGTCTCAGCAATTCCTACTTTAGAAGTTGTGGGGTAATTTCTAAAGTTTGCATAGTCTTGTCTCTAACATAGTGTACGTTGTTTCTCGAAGTTAGTGTAGTTCTCTTGAAGTTAGTTTCTAAGTTTTCAGCTATGTGTTATTAGTAAATTGAAATTTACCAGGTGTAAGGGAACTGCTCCCGAAAATGAAAACAGGTAACTGATTACTGAATTCAACTCTGTCTTCTTAGCAAAGTTTATACTACATTTTTTAATCATAGATAGTAAATATAAAAATGACTGTTATAGTAGAGAAATGGATAATCTCTACTTGTAGACCTCTACCGTCAGCAATTTTTTTTTGTTTTGCGTTAGTGATCTCCTTACACCTGTCTTTGTTTTCGCGAGTATTTCCCTTACACCCTGTATTACAAATTTCGCGATGCAAAGTGTGTTTAAATTACTTTTTTGTTAATTAAAAATAGTCGCAGAATTATTTTATCAATTTCATCTATAATTTTTCAAATTATAAAATTCCAGGAATAGAACCTTAGTTCTGCCAATTTTTAACGCATAAGCCACATTTTTTAAATTTCGATGCAACATGTATTATAGTAATACTTAAATTTGTCTCTGTCAAGGCCAAAATAATAGTTCTTAAAAGATATAACCAGGCGTATTATTAGGTCTCTCGACACATTCACCACTCACTATAAAATATTTAGCCTTAAAAACTTACCCAGACAGTGAAGCAGAGTTGGAAATAGCTGGACTATTGGACTCGAATTCTTCTTTCGGCTTCTCATTAGCTAGCTGCATTTTTAGCTGATGCCCGAAACACGCCAAATCTTCCCTGAACGTGTCAGAACCAGGAGTGGTCGGTTTCTCATCATCACCAGTGGCCATCGCCTCAGCATCATTCTTCAACGGTTCTTGTTCCGATTCTTCTTCTTGATTATAAATTTTAAAGTACGCAAACGTCAGGTAAATGATTGAAATAATAAACGAAGGGATCGGTATTGCCATTGCGTATACTAAATTTAAAGTATTCTGCCACATGTCCAGCTCAGTAATCACCAACCCTGGATCCACCCGGCTGTAGTAGCAAGTGTAATTGTTGCCAATAGGCTTGTATTTGCCATAGAAGACCGTGCAGTTTAATATTGGTGGATAGCCACATCCCTTCACATTTGGGAATAAACGGGCTCCCGTGAAGTACCATTCTGAATCGTTTCCCTGTAAACCAGTCGGCAATGCATCGGGAAGTTCTTCTTCTGCCATATCTGGGAATGACTCGTCGGCCGATGCTTCGTAGTTATCGTATTCGTAATCTTTGCGCAGAGCTCGTTCCACCCTCACTAATTCCTGAACTTCAGTCTCAGTGACGTTAGGATAGTCTCCAAGCTTGTAGTTCACCCTAACTTGAGTGCATTCAAAGAGGTCTTTGGTGCAACCTTCCCTGCAAGATGCCCAGGAGCAGTTACTGGCTCCAACTAAATGTTTCACTTGAGCAGTGACGCACAAAGCTGCCACTGGATCGAACTGCATGAAGATCGTCGTGAAAGCCGGTTCGATTACGAACGGAACTAAGAAGAGGAAGGCGAAGAGACTGAAAATTGCGCATAGGACGAAGCTTGCTGTGGTGTAGAATAGAAGTTTCTCGAGAAAAGTGGGGGGTATTGGTTCTTCGTCGGCCATTTTGGCGAGAGCGCGCTAGGAGCGACCATAGCGCTAGTTTCAGCTTGGCTGTATCATCTCATACGAAGGCTGCAGTCTTCTGTATCTGGTTATTGACTTTCTTTGTGTTAATTGTGCTATTTGTTTTGGAAAAGTTTAAAATCATCACATTTTTGTTTTGGTTTGCTGTGGAGAAAAGGCTGGTTTACTTATTTATTGATGATAAGTCTGTACTAGCTGTTGATTTAACGACATGTTATGATAGCATAAAGTGATAACATCATTTGTACATTGGCTATGATCTGCAAACGAAATCTAGTTTATAGTACAATGTGATAATTAAAACAGCATATGTAGTAAGCATCTCTTGAAAAGCCAACGTGGGGCGCACTTTTGCTATAAGTTTACAAAACTTATTTATTTCTACATATGAAGGAAATATATTCTTTTCAAATTAATGAACATAAAGAAATTTTTAAGAAAAAGTGAAGCGCAGGTTGATCTGATTTAAAAAATACATGGTATAAAAAAAATTTTTAAACAAAAATAAGTCAAAACCACGTCTGTTTCTATAATAAAGAGATGATAAATGTATAATTTAAGAAAATTATACAAAAACATGTAACTTAGTTAACAATCTTCGTGTTTTGCTGAAGTGTAATGAACAAACGCGAATCTTACCATCAAGCAATTGACGTTTTAGTCTCTTTGTACAAAACAATATAATTATTTGCCTCCCTCCCCTTACGTTTCGCGCTTCTATTAATCAAACTGTCGGCGTGTCTGTTAGTCTAATTACAAATACATTCATAAATTATGGCAATCATAGAATCACAATAACCTTTCTCTCTCTTTATTTATCAGGCAAAAAGGAAACGAATCAGCGTTTATAATGTATGCTTTTTAAATTCTCGAATAAGACTTACAGATCTTTAATTCTATCTTCAGTTAACGTAGAGTTAGAACTTTCTTGATCGCAGAAGGTCGTCTACGTAGGTACCACTGCAGGACCAGATATTTTGCTGTCAAGTAGTAGTGTTTAACATTATTGTATTCTGGTTTGAATACTGTAACTAGTAAAATTACAGGGCTCTTGAGATTAACCATCTAAAGTCTCAATGTAATTTGCGCCAAAGCAAGGATGCCCTGGGCTTTGTTTTTTTACTCAAAGTTCTGTTTTGCTGCAATGGTCATGAACAGGCGGCATAAGTCTTACTATGAAGAGAGTGTTTGGTTCGTCTCATTACATTTACATAAAAGGGATATTTCTACAAACGAAGCTAGACATATGGTGTAAAACAGTAATAGTAGTACAGAACAGTGATAGCTGAAGCAAGGTAAACACAATATTGGCCGTCAGTCAGCAAACGAGTCGACTGTATTGTTAAAATTAGACAAACCTGGATACGATTGGTGTATGATCGAACACGACACAATATAATAGAAGCCTATACAATAGAAAACATAATAGTTCTCAATATCATTATGCCTATATGACAAGTATTATTTTTTATGCTTTTAGTCCTAGAGAAATTTACAAATCTGTTAAGGGATTGTTGAGATGAAGGGGTCATGAGGCGTCAGTTCGCAGCATGATTACTTTATCACTAAAGAGGAATATAATTAAGTAAATTCTCTTATATACTTTTTAAAGTGAATACGTCTATAAATTTGCTTCCATAGTGGGAAGAAATTCAGAAAACTGGTGGTAAAAAATCGGAGAATATAGTTTGGTGTTGCAACTACATAATATCTATCATCTACTTTCAAATTTAATTGCACCACTTGATAGTTAAAAGATTAAAGAATTCGTTACGTTGAGTGAGGACTTGTAACACGGAAATCCAAAGGAATCCTTGGTGTTCAAAAATGTATACGTAATACGGCCGTGTCCTAATTGTTTTATTGACATGGGGGAAATCTCTAAAAGACGTTACACACCAAACCCTCTCCCCAAGGATGGCCTTTCATGGCATCGGATGGAGGATACCGAGATCTCCAGAAGATCGCACCGAGGTCCTCAGCACTAATCTTATTTTCATCCTAGCACATTTATAACAACGTAGACCAAATATTGTAGTCAAGATGGATGGTCGAAGCCCCAAGCTCAAACTATTCTGAACCTAATCCCCTGTTAGCGGAATCTTATTACAGATAGGGGACTCTTTTGCCATGATGCCAAATAGCGGATCAGGACTATCATCATCATTGAAATCTTACATTTATTGGTGATTAGCAAAAATTCAATTCGGAAATACAATATCACATACAGTTTTAGTATTCAAACATTTCTCGAAGCCAGATTCCATTGGAAACAGATTTCAGCAACATTCCTGACGTCAGACTGTCTAGGCACTAATCCAGATATCGATTATGACCAGAATTAACAGTTACTCTGTATATTAGGAAAGACAATATTAGTTGAGAATGCAGTAGAAACGGACATTTAAGTATCGTTTATGAATTTATTGATATTAGCACAAAAATTAAAAAGGCGATGAATTCAAATTTTTGGTCAAAATAAACTATTTAAGCGCATTTATATCACTATGTTGCTATCAATAAGTGGCCAAATGTCAAATTTAATCAATCGCTCGAATGCTTTTAATGCCAGTTAACTTGATAGACGTTAAGAATGGAGGCTATAGCCATCAATTATTAACTTAGCATTTCATCAAAATGGTACTTTAATATAAGTAGGGTATTATAGAAGTTGTGGGCATACAAGTGTTAGTATGTATTGTTATGTGTTAGACATTATAATTGCCATTGCCGTGGTGGTGCCGGCGTAAGAATAGTACCCCACCCTCTCTACCCGTGGTTGCCGTAAGAGTCGGTTAAGGGATGTAATACGGAAGATGGGCAGCAGCGTCTTTCTTGAACAATCACACCTAACTGCGCTCGCCAACCCGCCTGCCAAGCGTGGCGAGTATTTACAAAACCTCCCCAGGAGGAGGGTTATGTCCAGCAGTGGACTTCCTAAAGCTGATAATGAGACATTATAATATAGGTACCACGCACGCCGTCCTTTATCTATCCTCTGAATCTTTCTCTCGATGATTGCCTAGAAGAGATTTAAGCTTTAAACAAAACTCAATCCTTTGTTGCAACATAATATGTACAGATACAGACTTATAAAATACTAGTGACCCGCCCCGGCTTCGCACGGTAGTAATGGGTATAGTAAGCTAAACTTAAAAGGTAGATATACATATGTGGACATTTTTGTAGATCTATAAAAGAGGAATATCCCACCATTGTTTTGTTATATCTCAAAGGGATTAATTAGGCAGCGTTTTCGATGAAAGCTCCCAGGTGGCTTGACTTTTTCCGACTCAACTAACAATTATCATCATATTTCAACTAATTTACACAAAACCTTGACAAATTATATACCTAAACCTTCCTCGTGAATCACATTATCTATTGATGAAACTCGCATGACTATCTGTTCAGTAGTTTTAAGTTTATCCCGAACAGACAGACATACAGACGCGGGAGACAAATTTGTTTTATAATATGTGTAAAATATAATATTTCTATACCTAATACATACGACCCCATTAGGGTATGGCTTAAAATTTAGGAATACAGACCGTCATACCTCCAGATTAAAATTATTACATTTATTGAATTAAATTAAAAATTAAATATATACATATCAAAATTAATATTAAATAGTCAGTATAAATATTATCGTCATTAAATGAAATCATCAAGAGTGAAGAAGCATTTAGCTTCCAGGATTGATTTCAACTAGTAAATAAAATAATCTTTATCTTGAATGCCCTTAAGTGAGTTAAGCTGCTTGTTAAAGGTTTTTACAGCCATCGAGTTACGGCCAGAACTAAACAAGGCACTGTTAGACTTGAGCTCAATGAGCTTATGCCTGTAGAGATCTCGAATTAGGCTGTCGGTCCGGGTGTCGGTATTTCTAGTACATAAATAGAAACCAAAGATAAAATTTTAAGTACAGTTATGTTAGGCACTTTTATAATAAGGCCGCCGTTTGTTATTTAATTTCTTGTGTGTAATATATTAAGCTACTACTTCTTAAGGGTGAGTTTTGACGACGAAAAGATACAGAAAAAAAAACTCTGTAAACGTTTAATTAGATTAAATTTTTTAGACAAATCTCCGTAAAAATTCTCTATAGTATAAGTAAAACCTGTATCAAATCTATTGCGTGATTTAGGAGATACAAACGCAAAAACAGGTAGACGTGCAGTGTAACTTTGTTTTATACTAATTAGTTAATTTAGGTTAGGTTTTCATGATGGTAGAGTACTTTCTAGTATTCAGCTGGCTAGCTACCACCAAACCCTTAAGTTAAAAATCTGTCGCCAAACACCTTACAGTGACCTAGTAATTAATCTACACTTCACTAGCTCATAATTCTTTTGTTTTCTCTACAATAAAGAGCTTCTATCTATTTACACATTGATTCAAGCAATTGAGCAATTTTTTTAAATTATATTTGCTACCAAATGCGTGTAGCGATGATAGCTCAGTGGTTATCACGGTCGGTTTACACGTGGACTCAAACCTTAATAACGTGCTTGAGCTCCCGACGAAGGAAAATAAACCATACCACGGAAGGGTACTTTCTAGTATTTAGCTGGCTAGCTACCACCCTCAAGTTAATAAGCTGTCGCCAAGGACTTAATGGTGTGTTCCGACAGCCTCACTTGAGAACTTTTTCCATTCCAGGCTAGGTATGCTTACCATCTTACTCACTTAAGATCAGATGAGCTGTGGTCAAACACCTAAAAATTCCACACCATTCGAATTGAGAGTGGTAGTGAGTACGAGCAAGCACTTTAACGACATACCACACGCATAAACTAGAAATTGTTTTCTTACCGAGTTTTCAGTCACTGACTTACTAAACGTTTTTACTGGGGTCGGAAGGCGTTAGCCACTCAACTATTTGCTAAAAATATAAACATAAAAAAAACTGGAAATCCACCCCCTTGATTATATAAATTGAATGGTGATTGAATTTAATTGAATCTGATATAATTGAATTGAATCTGATATAATTCAATTATATCAGATTCAATTAAATTCTGTATTCTGAATCTGATATAATCGAATTGAATCTGATATAATTGAATTGAATCTGATATAATTGAATTGAATCTGATACAATTGAATTGAATCTGTGTGTGCACTCATTAATAACGCATTATTCACACAGTAGACCTAGATCGCGCCGCCTAGCTGTCTAGGCAAGAATCTAGGCCATATCGATTCTCCAGAATTGGCTTCGTATACTTGTAACTTCAATAAATTCTGTTACATTATTGGACACGCTGTCAAACAGTGAGTTTATATTAGAAAAGTTGACTGGACATAACTGTAGTAATTGAAGATTTTATTACACCAACTGCAAGAAATTAAGCTCTTATAAAAAAAAATATGAAAACACTAAAGTTTTTTTTAGTAATGAGTTTAACGATACGCTCTCCTGATGGTAAGAGATAACGCCTGTCCATGACCATTGCAGCGATACACAGAACTTTGTCTCAAAAGCCCAGTAATTTCGCTAGCTGAGTACCCTTCAAATCGGAATACAGTAATATTTACACACTACTGCTTGACGGTAGAATATCTGTTACTGAGGCGGTACCTATCTAGAAAACTTTTTGTTAAGGAGATTTACCACCAAGTAAAAATTTTAATCGCAATTTTTTATTTCAATTGTACGATTAACTTGTGTTTGGTATATGAATTTTTATCTAGAACTTTTAATTGACGAATTGTAAAGTATAAAACTCTTTGCAGGTGGTTATATAATAATAGTTGTTATAGTTTTAACGTCAATATGTATGCATATATATATATATATATATATTTATATATATGTAATTAAAATTTATAATTTAGGTTATTAAACTTCTGTTAAGTATAATTTTATTAATCATTTATTTATCTATTTATTTTAATTAAGGACAACTTATCTTACCAATCTTTCTGAAATACTACAATGATTATTCGCATAGAAATATATCAGCAAAAACAATAGATTCGTACTAACAAACGTAATTGTTGTATTTTTTTTTATTGTTGTTCTACCAAATAATTTTATCAAACTATTCATTCACGTAAGTACGTGCGTACTAATCGTAGTATACCAAATTACACAAGGCAAATTGGTAACTATACTTGACTTTTTATCACAGCAAAGGACGCTCTGTGATTTGGTGGAGTGACGATATACGTGTACGTCAGACAGGGATAAAGACAATAGGGACGTCTAGAAGCGAAAGACGAAAACCTAGTGGATTAGCGTGCTTTGAGATTGGAGAAACTCCTGTTAAGAAATGAGTCTCAAATGATGACAAGTTGCTTATGATTGCGTTGCTTGTGATCTTTCATACTTTTAATTATCAGTTATGTTAAAAAATAAACACAAATTAATACACTAAACTATATGCCTTAAGTACTTGAACAAACAAAAACAACTAAACTTTAGAATAAAAAGAAGTTGCCTAAAAATTGTCATACGTTTTTTTACCTGATTTTAATTAAATATTAACAGAATGATTTCATCAATACATCTTTTAATAAACACCCTATAGTTTAAAAGTATTACTAGCATTAAAACAATACAATTACAACACAAACAATACGATTTTGTATTTTACTTATTTCAATACACTACGTCACACCCTAAGTATTATACTAGCAGGTGAAAGCGAAAAATCCAAGGATGTGTTATAAATAACATTAAAAGATAAAAGAAGCTGAAAATGAAATTAGGTTTTAGGTTACAAAAGAAGGCTAACTCTCTACAATACCGTATTATATCACTGTTACATAATCTAACCTCAAAGGAAAAAGAAAAACGTCAATACGGTTTGTTATGCCTCAAAAGATTTTTTTATAAAAACGAATTTGAACTATTAATAATTTAGAAATGCTCTTATAAACAAACAAATCATGTTAAAGTAAAATTATTATTCGATATTATGAAATTTAAGTCATATCTAGCGAAACATAAAGTAGCTTTTAGTAGAGCTTTAGTGAGGTTAAATGGGAAAAAAGAACGCAATAGGCTTAAAATGTTACGAGCTTTGACATAATGCAGTAATGAATTAGCAATGCGATACTTATTTTCACAAGCATAAGGGTTAAAAAACATAAGTCAAATGAGGTTATCAAATAGTGAAAACCAAAAATAGACGACAACATGTTAAGTAAACCAGCCTTAGGTGAGGGTTCCTTTCACAGCGAAGTTTTTTACGTTCTACGACACCAAAACACTTGAAACGAAAGAACATCAATATTTTAAAGGTTACACTAAGGTTTTGAAGCACTATGTCATTATTTTTAGAATTTGAAGCGTATTTTATTTAATTGTTTTTTTTTGGGACGACGCTTCGGAGAGACGTCGTGGCGAGCGAACGCTTCCTTAGCTACTGGGCGCAGACCGATTAGTATCGGAGATATTAGCACTATGAAAACCTGAAAATTGACTTTATTTATTTAACCCAGATCCCGACTGTTCTTTTTTTTTTCTTTAACATAAATTTATTGCGTAGAAATTGTCAAATTTAATGAAAAATTTAAGGAAAAAAATTTTTTTTTAGTAAAATGTTCTGATCTATAAAATTTTGTGAAATGATTTTTTTGTTTTTGGAAATAGAATGAAAATAACTGGTTTTTATTGGAGTAACATGACATTGTTTTGTTGGTGTGCGCGCGTCGCTCTGCCGGGTCGATAGAGCCCGTATCATGCCTGTGAACAGCGTCAGACAGTCTTTCTTGTTTTACAATTCTCATACATTAAGATTATTTTCGTTTAACTGCTAGTCGCGTGCGCTCTTACAAAATTAGGGTGTTTTTATATATGAATTGCGAACGAAATTGATTCTTATGTGAAAACGAATGGGTAATTTAGCTGAGGTGTCTGGTTCCAACATTGCGACAGATTCAATGGATGGCTTTTTGGGCATATAATGGAAATTCACTTTGGGGAAGGATGCAATTTTGTTATGAGACAATACTTATTATTATTAGAATATTTGAATTTGACGTTGTATTTGAGTTTGACATGGTATTTAAATTTGTTACTGTATTTTAATTTGATATTGTAGTTGATTTTTTTGGTTTTTTATCGTTTTTTACAGTTTTAAATTTGTTTTCTTATTAATTAATATATAATTTTCTGACGTAAATGTAATTGATTAACAGTTTTTAAGTCAATAAATAATTTAAATTTGAATACTTCTTAGAATTCAACTGTTTGAACTTTGGTTAGGTGTCAGGTCCATTGCGGTACGGAAACACAGTACCTAGAAGTAAGTAAGTTCCCTTTAAGATAGGTACAAGTACATATCAACGCTCATATTTTTACCCCAGCTCGCCTAATGGTAAGCGATGATGTAGTCGAAGATGAAACACGCAGACTTAGAAGATACCTTATAGATATTTTGCAGGAACTTTATTTGCACATATTTCTACTGCATAATAAATCACCATAAAACTACAGACGTAAAACAATTTTGATGTTTTTTTTTTTTATTTACGATAAAAGATGTGCTTTTTGCCATCTTGACAGCAATAAATTGGCCTGTGCGTAAGAAGTTGATATTTAACTAATTAAAACACATATATATGTTAAAAAGTACCTAAGTAAGTATAGGTACTTTTTTAATTAAACTAAATAGGTAAATATCGCAAAACACATGCCAGTTCCATTTCAGGCTAGGTGTGCTTTACCATCTTTGACCACACCGTCACTTAACATCAGGTGAGTTGTGATCAAACACCTAGCCTGTCAGTCATAAAAAAAAACTGACTCCCAACTAAGCAAAGCTCGTATGATGGAAGTCAAATAACTGATAGAATATCTAAGTGCTTCTTTAGTCAATACATACAGAACACCCAGACACAGAACAAACATTTGTCTCTACCACAATATGTTTGTCCTGGGTGGCAATCGAACCTACACCCTACAACTCTTAAAGCAGATATACTACCAATGAGCCAGCAGGGCTAATGATATCAAGTTGGTGTAATTATATTTTATGTAATAATCAAAATACTATTTATAAACTTAAGGTTGTTTGAAAGAGATCATTATTAATGACAATGTACCTTTGTTACACTAACGTTATTTGTATTTGATTTAAGCTTATTTGTAAATTGATTAATTATATAACTTATCATGTAGATATGGCTCTACCATCTATCAACAAAAAAAAATATCACCTATTTGATCACTTTAATGAAACGATAATTTAAGAAAATGTGTCCAAACTTTGACTTACATTTTGATGAAAATATAAACAACAGATAAAACAAAAGTAACATGAGTTTTGTAATGGCAAAGTTACTTTGTATTTCTTCATTCACGACATGCATTGACTTAAGTCTTCTTTACGTCACATATAAGAACTTAAGTCGAGAGTAGCGTGAATATTTGCCACAAAATAATACACCATCTTGAGATAATAACAACGGGACTTACAGAAAAGTTTCGGGAAAGTGTTACCTATTAATTAGTGGGTCATTTCTACGCATTATTGTGAACAAGTGATGTTTGGCAGTCTACTTGGTTGACCACATCTCACTTGATGCTAAGTGACGGTGTGGTCCAAGATAGTTAACACACTCTTGGCCTGGAATGGCTTCAAGTATGGCTGTAGTCAGAGACCACGTTTGTGCGCCATAAGTCATTACTGGTAACACACACTGGTCGAAGACTTTCGACTTGAGGCACTGAGGTATATCAGTATACGACTTCCTGATACATCGTAAAATAGTGTAATCAATGCGAAAAAATAACTACTAGGTATATAGAATACATCTTGAATCGACTTTGTTTTTAAAACTGTCTTATAGCTGGGAACTGGTCTTTTGAAACTTAGCATATGGAAATTAGCTCTATCAGCTGGTTGGATGTTATGACCAAATGGATCCGCTGAAAGCTCAGGCGCTTAGATTTCTTGAATATGGATTATTTCATCGTTTGAAGCTAACGGAATTTATTAATCGAAAATAACTTGGAATTAGAACCCAGGTACTCGAATTTCACCCAACTGGGCCGACATAACTTGTCACGTACATATAAAAAAACATGTTTAACGTTCTAAAAATCTAGAAATGTGTGCGCACTTACCTGAGTTTTTACACAATAGTGTTGTAAATTTACTTCCGGCAATCAAAATTCTTTTCAAGAAAAAGTATATTTATTGCTTCCATATTATGATACAAGATGTTGTAAATACAAAGAATATGGACTTTGGACAAATATGGACACTGTCGGGCACTACAAACTTAAGAAGAGAAGAGGGACCATTAATATAAAAGTCTTTTTTACTTTATAAACTTTTTTTACATATTTAGGCTGATTGATCGAAGCTTGTTAAAACATAAAAAAATATTGTTCTTTTATTTTATTGTTTCAACACAGTAAAAAGTACAATTGATTACCTTCTTTCGGTTTAGTAGGTAGTATAAATTGTCTTGGATTTATTCGTGGTAAGACCGACCATTCTGCTTGCCGCTGTCAGTTGTTGCATTATTTGTTGGAGCGTGCTAGCACTGTCAGTGATTAGGACTGGGTCATCTGCGAACCTCAAATGGTTGAGTTTCTGGCCGTTGATGTTTATTCCTAGATTTTCCAATTCTAGATTTCTGAATACACTTTCTAAGATATAAAAGTGGATATTGAAAATATAGAATTTGTAAGAAGCTATATATACTTAGGACAGCAAATATCATTTAGAGACCAAACAGAAATGGAAATTTAAAGAAGAATTGCTACTGCATGGAAAAGGTCACTTAAGGAGATATTTAAAAGCAAACAAATTCCTATATTTGCTAAGAAAAAGGTGTTCAATTTGTGTGTCTTGCCAGATCTCTCTTATGGATGATCACTGAATCAAAAATATCAAAGAAAAAATAGTCACAAATAAAATTTAAAAAATGCAATGAAATAAAAATAAGATGAGGCAGCCCTAATTATTCTTGTATTACTTAATGCTATCAAATGTAATGTCTTGAAATGGCGTTCTGTTTAGAAAAAAATTAGAGGAAACTTTAATTTTTTTATGGTTGCCACAGGATTGCCTATAATTTGTTGTACAGCCGAGGAAACATTATTATCTGATGTAAGTTGTCTCTTATGAGGAATGTAGTATTTTTTTACTTTGACAGAATTTCTTTTTGTTTTAGTGTCTAGATCGATAAATAATATTCACCCATGTGTTAAGAAAATACAGTCTGTCAAACTACAATTCTGTCTGTACAGTCAAAACACAGTTCCGGCATAAACAAGAAATGTGGCAAAAATCTATGGTGACATCTCTAATCCTTTCCAAAGACTGCTAACATGTAATTTCTAGGTAAAACTAGGTCAGCTTTTATAATTAGAGCTATTTCAGGAGGGTTAAGCCCGGACCACGTGAAAGGCATAATTTACAAGATTTTGTGCCAAATTCCGGGCTTTTCAAAGGAAAATTGAAATACAAATTTGTCATGAACATTTTGGAGGAAATGCAAGGGGAAGAAAATAATTCCGGAAAAACTGATTTCAGCTAAATTGTTCTTTCCCCTATTTTAGGAAAAGACGCGCGTTTTTAATTTGATCTGTATTTGAATTTAATTATAGCATTGATCACTTTAATTAAAAATATACATAGATATTTATCCCTATTTTTTTCAGCCTCTAGTGTCCCAATGCTGGGCAAAATCCTCCCTTTCCTCTATTTAGACTGCTCAGTCTTCGGCTTTGGTGGTCCAGTGATTATCGAGACGATTTAGTTCGTCACACCACCTTCTCTGTGGCTTAATTTTGTTGTCCAATCTTTGGTGACATTTATATCTACCTCTACAGTTGAGCAAAAGAAGCTTATGCTTGCTTAGAAGTATTATTTTTTATTTATTGTAATGCTTTTGAATCAAATCTACATAAACATGTATTTTAATTTAGTTGATTTATGAATAGCTCCAGTAATGAGCACTTTTGAATATTTTATTACAATATTATTAGCGTTTCGCCCCGACATTTAACATCAGGCGAGATGGCGGTCAAACACAAGCCAATATGTAAATATATGTGCTATATATATTTGCATTTATATTATAATTATATTTATATTTATATTATAATTATATTTACATTTATATTATAATTATGTTTACATTTATATTATAATTATATTTATATTATAATTATATTTACATTTATATTATAATTATGTTTACATTTATATTATAATTATATTTACATTTATATTATAATTATATTTACATACTACCTGTGCCCTGCGGTTTCACCCGCGCTAGATGCCTACGTCATAGTAGCTTTATGCATGCAAAGTCTCAGCCCGATCGGTTTAAAATGAACAAAGTTTCATACAAACTTTCATCCCCTATTTTGTCCCCTTGGGGGTAGAATTAATCAAAATCCTTACTTAGCGGATGCCTACGTCATAACATCTACCTGCATACCAAATTTCAACACGATCCGTCCAGTGGTTTGGGCTGTGCGTTGATAGACCACTATGTCAGTCAGTAACCTTTGAGTTATAAGTATATATTTAGAAGAAGAAGATTATTATTTTGTCATTTTCATTATATTGACATGATATGTAAAAATGATAACTGAATATAACTTTGATGTTATCAACAAAATATTTGAATATGTTATTTTTTTTTCAATTTATTGTATAAAGGTTACAAAGATTCCGTAAAAAAAGATAATAAAACAAAATCTGTTGCATGCTTTAGAAGAAGGAAGCAGGGAAGCAGATGGGCATTGATTTTGTTTTATACTATTTACAGATTACAGAAGATATAAATCAAAATATTTGTAGAATTCGATGCATAAATTTGTCTGATGCTAATGTATACGGCATTGCAGGGAAACGCCAGGTTCCGTGACGCCGTAGGTCTTTCACCCTTTTAATACCTACTCGCAATTCTTTTAATACATTGGGGGTGTGGTGATGAGCGAAGCGATAACATTCTGAGGAAGTCGACCAAAGAAGAACAATTTCGTGCAGACTGGGTATTCAAAATGCCACTCAAATTATTATAAAGTCATCCAACACAGTGTACACTAAGATATTAAAAATAAAATAAATATCGTAAAACATTACATACAGCGCCATCTAACCCCAAACCAAGCAAAGCTTGTACAATGGGATCCAGATAACTGATAGTATACTTACACTTATATACTTTTTATAAATTCATACAGAGCACCCGGGCACAGGATAAACATTAATCGTCACATGTAGATGTTTGTCCCGGTGGGAAATGAACCCACGCCCTATGGCTATTGAAGCAGATGTTCAACCAAAAGAACTTACAAGGCAATCAAAATAAAACATTTTTTTTTTAAGCTCTTGCAACTTGCCCAAGTAGTCCTTTGTTTATATGTGCAATAGTTAAATATCATTACTCTAGAATCTAGAGTATCTATCGATCTCTCTCTCTCTCTCTTTCATTTTTGTTTGCTATAAATTAAGTCCTAAATCTATAATAAAACAAGAACAATATTTTATTTTATCATAAAAAGTACCTATCGATGTAAATAATAAACAAAAATAATTATTGAATGAAACACAAAACATGACGATAGCCAGGGTCACTCGGGTTGATGTAAGGATTCCAACAATACCTCTTACCTACAGCCAAGTTCAGGCATTTAAAAGTTATGGTGGAATAAAGAAACTCACATACATACATGAACTTTGCAAACATCACACTCCACATTTTGGGCAGTTGTGCAAAAAGCAAAATTTACAATTCGGCCATCATCTTTAAAGTATTATAAGCGTAGACTGTACTAAGCACATAACTTTTTCTACCAGATTTTTTTGCCGATATCAGAATTGTGGCCATAGTAAATCAGTAAAATGAACCCCTTTAATGTGTTCCTTTTTAGTACATCCAAAGCTTATAGCCCTACATTCTGTGAACATTCGCTTGCCTTATCACCCTGCGAGGCTAGGGTGAACGTGCTAAATTATTACCTCTTATTGATCCGGAAAACAGACTATACTACGCGTAGGTAAAAAATTAACAACAGAATGTAAAACACAGTTTAATTTGTGTGACAGTTGTCATTTATCTTTTGAGTATTTAGTATATTTACCCACTAAATATTGAGTATATTTATTCACTAAATATACTCAAGACGTACCTACTCAAAACTTTAATGCAATATATATAATTATATACGTATGTGCTTGTAGAATTTACATATAGCATGTTATTTTGTTAGGTCGTATAGGTACATAAAAAAATTAGCAAAATGCATAACGTCCTATTTCATACTAGCTGTGCCCCGCGGTTTCACCCGCGCTAGATGCCTACGTCATAGTAGCTTTATGCATGCAAAGTCTCAGCCCGATCGGTTTAAAATTGACAAAGTTTCATACAAACTTTCATCCCCTATTTTATCCCCTTGGGGGTAGAATTAATTAAAATTCTTTCTTAGCGGATGCTTCAGTTATAACATCTACCTGCATGCCAAATTTCAGCCCGATCCGTCCAGTGGTTTCCAATAGGCTTGCGTTTAACCGCCGCGCCGTCTCGCCTGATGTTAATTGAAGATGAAGCACGCATTAAAGAAACCGATTAACTCGCGACTTGAAGGCACCTAGATTGTATCTATCAGGGAATACCCATTCGAGCAGCAAATACCTTTCAATTCAGTGGTTCGTATAATGAAGACGGAATCGAACAGTGTACTTCGAGTTTTTAGAATATCAACCAAGAAGCGGTGTCACTTTTTAAAGCTCCTAGTTGCTCGATAGTAGATTAGGCACGGTGGAATTAGGTCATGCAGATCCGAAGTGTATCCAGTAGAAAACAGACAAAGAAGCAACTTTGCGTCGATGTTTTGCTTTGGAACCTTTTCCGAACAAGTGAGCCATTGCTAATATTATCATTAAAAATTAAATAAACATGGAAAATCAACGTTTTTTTTTTTTTTTTTTTTTTATATATGGACGAACGCGTCGCTCTCATGATGGTAAGAGATAACGCCTGTCCATGACCATTGCAGCGATATACAGAACTTTGAATAACAAAACAAAGTTTAGGACATCGTTGCTTTGCGCTCATTACTTTGAGACATATTTTTTTTAAAAATAATACTGATAAGTCCGCGTTTGACCAGCAACTCGCCTGGTGGTAAGCGATGATGTGGTCGAAGACAAAAACACGCAGACTTAGAAGATACCTATTCACTCTGGCCTTGAAAAGATCTAGATTATATCTCTCGGGAAACAAGGAAGCCGGCAGCTTGTTCCATTCTTTGGCCGTACGGATGAGAAACGTAGAGTCAAAACGATTGGTGCGTACCCAAGGAAATACCACTATGTATGGGTGGTAGTGGGCCGTCTTTTTACTTGTCCTGTAGTAAAAAGGGGATGGAAGTACAAGGTCGTACAGCTCAATTGCACATTCTCCGAAATGAGTCCTGTAGAAAAGTCTAAAAATTTGTCAAAATTTGTCAAAATTAGTCTCAACAGCCCTGTAATGTCGTTAGCTCCAGTATCCTTCAAACCGGAACACAGTAATGTTTACACACTACTGCTTGGCGGCAGAATATCTGGTACTGAGGTGGTACCTACCTACACGACATGTACCTCTACCACCAAGTAATAAGGTAATTTAAAAAATAAACTCATGTACAAATAGCAAGCTTTATTTGTCATACACTTCGTGTTTTCGCGCTTGAACATGCTATCGATATTTGCGTTGACTTAAATCTAACTTAAATTATACAACTTGAAAATCATCATTCATACTTTTGCGCAAATCATAGGTACTTACTAAACAGATAAGTTACAAAAGCAAGTTTATTTAAATACAATTATATCAAAGTATAGACATAAACATTTGTTTTTTATTATTTTTATCGAATTTATTCCCATAATAATTTATCAATATTTAATATAAACTTTGGTAGTTAATAACAGTTAAATAATAATAAATAAAGTAGGACATTACATACAGCGCCATCTGACCCTAAAACAAGCAAAGCTTGTACTATGGAAGTCAAGTAACCGATAGAATACATAGATACTTTTTTTTTTGTTGTAAATACATACTTATATTACATACAGAACACCCAGACACAGGACAAACATTTGTTTATACCACAAAATGTTTGTCCTAGGTGGGAATCGAACCCACACCCTACAGCTTTTAAAGCAGATATACTACCAGTGAGCCAACAGGATTGTCAGTTGATTTATTGTAATAGATTATTTATTCAAAACTGGCGTGATTTCATTTGCCAGTTGAAACTACCCCCGCTACCTTCACGTGGGAGGCACGCAGTAGCTCGTAGTGCAGAGCAAGACGGGGCTGCACGCGCCTTGCACTCTTCTTGACTTCTTGAAGAAGGCCACCGTATGTGGCCGAAACTATAGTCGGAATATCCGACAACTTATGCAGGATGCATAAGTTCAACCAAAACAGTGTCAAAATCACGTCAGTTTCCATAGCAATACATATATTTCACTTAAATCTTTAGTATCACATAAAGCATAACAAATTTACATAAACCTTGACAATCTGGCTAAAAAACGTCATGATCATCATCATGATCATCATCATCATCATCATCATCATCATCATCATCATCATCATCATCTCAGCCGTAGGACATCCATTGCTGGATATAGGCCTCCCTCATTGACTTCCATAAAGACCGGTTGGAAGCGGTTCGCATCCAGCGCGTTCCTGCGGTCTTTTTTAGGTCGTTTGTCCACCTTGTGGGTGGACGTCCTACGCTGCGCTTGCCGGTCCGTGGTTTCCACTCCAGAACTTTGCAGCCCCATCGGCCATCAGTTCTGTGTGCTATGTGCCCTGCCCACTGCCACTTCAGCTTGCTAATCCGCTGGGCTATGTCGGCTACTTTAGTTCGTCTACGGATCTCCTCATTTCTGATTCGATCTCGTAGGGAAACTCCGAGCATAGCCCTCTCCATAGCTCGTTGTGCGACTTAGAGCTTATCAAGAAGGCACATAGTCAGAGACCATGTTTCAGCACCATAAGTCATCACTGGTAACACACACTGGTAAAAAACGTCATTACTGCGTAATACAAAAGTAAAATGTATAGTAGTCAATACAGGCAGGGTGTGGTCAAACGCAAACCTACGAGTACATAGTAAAAAAAAACTCCCTTACGTCATTTGAGTTTACCTAAGCCCAGTTTTTAAGATTACTGTTTTTACTATGGAAAAACTTTGTTTTTTATTTTGGTCCGATACAATTAAGCTTAAATCTCGCTTAAGTAAAATAAAAATGGCAGTTTTTCACAGTCATTTAAAATACAAATTTTGTTTACATAAATGGTGTTTTACATGTGACTAACTAATTAACTGTCATCAATAGGTTATAAAACAAAGTCATCCGCCGCGTCTGTCTGTCTGTTCGCGATAAACTTAAAAACTACTGAACGGATTATCAAGCGAGTTTCACGAATAGGTAGAGTGATTAACGAGGAAGGTTTAGGTATATAATTTGTCAAGGTTTTGTGTAAATTGGTTGATAAGTGTTGGAAAAGTCAAGCCACCGAACGAGCTTTCATCGAAAACACTACCTAATCCCTTTGAGATAGATCAAAAGCCCCGTGTTAACCCATTGCGCAACCGGGGCGGGTCGCTAGTAAAATATAAAGAAAAGTTTGAAATATTTTTTTTTCAAGAAAGATTTGTTTTATTTGGAGCACTCCAATTTTAATTGCTGTCCTAAAGGAATAAATGATATTTTATTTCATTTAAAAAACTATCCGTGTGCTTATTCGTGGTTAGGCTATAAATCTAACCCTTTCCTTCCGTACTTGTTCAGCTAACACAGAAACGAACAAAAATACATCTTAACGTATACCTAACATTACTAATGTGATTTTTTATGTATGTATGTGGGATTTTCTGTTGAGTGAACAGATACTAGCAAACTAAATCGATTCACCTTAGCTCCTTACTCTATCACACATAAAATATTTACATAAGAACATTTAAAACAAATTCTTACATTTTCAAAATATATCATATTTAAATAAGATTAATGTAATGTTTTACATATAATTTGGCTTATATTTAAAATACAGGCAAACTGTTAACAATAATAGCATTTTTAATATATTATTTAAATATGAACACTGTTTTTTTTTACAGCAATGATTATTTAATTGTGATATTATTATTTTACAATTATTTACCCTTATCCTAAAAAATTAATATATTCACGCGTTTCCGGAAGCAAAAATAGATATAATTATAATTAATAATCCGGCATAGCTCAGTTAATAAAGAGACGCTGTTTTTTTTTATAAATTTTTCACAAATTTTTCATAAAATTTTCAAGCAAGATCCCTACTGCCCGCCGATAGTTGTATAATTTTAATACTGATCGAATAGCACCTCCCCTTATTTTTATTCTTAATTTTTATAATAGTTAATGTAATTGCACTTGTTCTGAGAATGTTAAGAAAAAAATCTGCTGAAATGGCTAAATTTATTATTCTGAATTTAAAAAAATCTATACTTCTTTTGTTTTATTAATAGTAGATTGTGCTTAAATTATTATTTTTCGTATATGTATGTGAGTCGATAATAAAAGATTCCAAAAATCAGGCAGTTAAATTTTATGGCAATACTGTTAAAATTTTCGGGGAATATCTATTATTTTATAGGCATGTCTTTTTATGGCAATAGTTTTAAAACAAAGAAGTATAAAAATTTTCAAACGTCATAGAAGATTCAAAATTTTTATTATTTTTCAAATGTCAAGAGTCAAGTTAAATTTTAATGCGTAAAATACAGTATCAATGTAATTTCTACGTATGGAACAATTAAATTATTATATTCGGTACAATTGCTACTAATATTACTTTAGCATTGCTAATTTAGTCTTTGTTAATTGTGTTTGAGTCGTTTCTATGTAATGACATTAAGGGCTACTTTGAGAAAAGCGTTAAAAACTAGCGCGTGTATCAAAAATTAAATACAAAATCAATAACAATTCTGTGTGTAGTAATACTAGAAATTGTCTAATTTTTTGACCAATTATTTATTGGAGTTACAAGATAATTAAAAAAATACGCGTTTGCAACATTCTTTTGGTAATAATAATGAAACGAATAAAACTCTATCCCGATAATAAGAGATAACGCCTGCCCATCACTAAAAAACATTAAAAAAGCTTCAAGAGCACTTGATCATAGAATCAAAATAATATATTCAAATGCTTAAATGAAATAAATAAAAAAAGTAACTGTTTTGCCTTATAAGCGTTCAATGCAACACTGACGCAGTAAATGGTACCAATGTCTGAGTAGTAATTATTAAGGATATGCAACTTCGTTGAAGCTACAGCATATTCACCTCTCGGTATTTTGAAATTCTCAAATCATAATCACGGTACACAAAAAGTAACTGTGATTTACAAAACAGTTACGCTTAGTTTATGTGCAAGTAGCAACAGTAATGAGTCAGTTTCCATACTTACAATGTGGCTGCATACAAAACGTAGCAATTGTATTGTATTACGTAGCAGTTGCTTTAAGTAAATATAGCAATTGTATCGAATTCCCGTAGCAGCTGCTTTAAGTGAACGTAGCAATTGTATTGATTTTACGTAGTAGTTTCGTTAAGTAAACGTAGCAATCACAATGGTTTGACGCAGCAATTGTTTAGAGCTGCGTGTAACCATCAGAACGAGGGGAAGCGCGGCGGCGGGCGGCTGAAGCGCGGCGTCAGAACACATCGTCACTTGGGTCTTCATCCAGCTCGCACAGTAGTTTGCTGCTGCAAAGAGACAAAAAGTATCGTGAGTATTTAAAGAACTTATGGTTGATGCCAGTACTCCCAAGTCCACTAGATGACGCTATTGATCAGATTTAAAGAAACAAAAGAAGATTCTGATACAGAATGCTACCAAGTGAAGTTAAAGATCATTGGGACTTTTTTGAAGAAGTGCCCTTAAGAAATGTGTTGTAAATTTTTGGGGAATTATGTGACTTGAAAGTGTTTTAGTATTTTATGATATAGTAGGTAATCATGTCGTAAATGAGTTTGCATTAACTGAGTTCACTGATTTAGGTTCATGACAAAAAATTGTGATAGATACTAATTTTAGTAAGTATTTTCTCAAATTTCTACAGAGCCAATCTTTCTATATCTACACTAAATACGATACAAGTTCTAAATACATTCTAATTTGCAAAAATACACTCGTTACTGTGCTTATATCTGACAAGAGGACGTACTTGTAAAAGACTAACTATGACGTTTCTTCGCCAAACTGGAAAGCGAGCCTGAAATTCCAGTTAGACAATGAAACAAAAATTTAAACCAACTACAAAATAACAAAACCATTAATGAACAAATTTCGAGGGATTCCATGCAAAAATGTGTTTTAAAGTTAAGAAATAAAACTTACTCCTCTTTGCTAGCGTAAGATTCTGCGTGTACTCGTCTGTTGCAAGCCCTGTCGCAGCATCGACAGTGCCAATACGCGAGTACACTTAGACTGAAGACAAAGACCGTTGTTGGCAACACCAATGCAAGTACCAATCCCCTAATGGTCGTGTCCCAGGAGTACCTCGCCACGACCAAATCTGGTCTCGTCATACTATAGTAACAAGGGAATATCTTCGGAGCATCAGGTCCTGCGTAATCCTTTGCAAATACTGAACAATTTACTCTAGGCGGGTAACCACAACCTTCAGGATTGATTAGAAAACGCAAATCTGTTTCATCCCAGTCTTTGGGAACTGGAACATTTTCTATGAAAGGTCTCCGTGCTAGGTTTACTCGTATTTTGTGACATTTAGTATGGGCTGTTGTGCAACCTTCTCTGCACGATGCCCATGTGCAATTTGTCAATGTTTCTGCATGGACGTGTTCAGAAACGGCACATATTCCAGCTTCTGGTACAAATTCAGCTAGTATTGTCTGAATGGCGGGCTCCACTACAAACGGTATAAGAAAGAGGAATGCAAACACGGCGAGTATAGCGGCTGTGCCAAGGCATATTGATGTGTATAGTTTGAACTTCTCGAAAAATTCTTGTAATAGCTGTTCCCTCGTCGGTTCCAAAGGTAAAAATTCTGGACTTCCTGGTTCGGCTGATGCTCCCATGGGGAGAGTGGACCTCTCTGAGGCAGCCGGTGACAGGCTGGTGCGAGATCTGCTCATAGAAGACATTGATCCGACGAAGGTTCAGCCAGTAGAAAGCATAGCAAGCGCTTAATCGTCTCTTAATGAACTAGCCGGAGCCTCGCAAAGGAGGGGAACGCCTGAAAAGAACAAAAATACTTTAAGCTTAGCAATAAATTACTCGGATAGAAAATTTATGGGTTAATGTTGTTAAAGTTTTATGAGAGGCCCTCGAAGGCCCTTAATATGAAATTCTGTGTGAAATTGGAAATAAGTGTACGTAATTTTCGTGCCGACGGTTGAAAGCTTGGAAATAAAATATTCATTAGGCTCGAGCACGATACAGTCACGGCACAAACGTATCAAGGTCGTTTTCAAGTGACGTTTGCTATTTATAATTGTAATTAAAATGATGTTAATATTGGGGTTATTTTTTCACAAATTGATCTTACGTGACGGATCTCAGAGTGGAGAAACAGGATCATTTGGACTCAATTGTAAATCAGCTTGGCCTCCAGCACATCCTTTGAATCTCATCTTCGCATCATCACCAACTTCAATTGTTCTTTGACATAGCATCAAAGTTATACATGATACCACCACGAGAACTGTAGGGAAAACTAAAGCCACAACAAATTGCCGATAGGTAGATTCTAAATCAAACCGAGCCACTACTGTATCAGGACTGTTTTCCATATAGAAACAGGGGAATCTAGCTTTAGCGTTATGATCAGCTCCGTCACGACCAAAGTCTTTGAGGAAATCTTTGCATTCATCTGCCAGTGTGTTAACACATCCTTCTAGATTGATCATCAAACGACTATCATTGGCCAAGGTCAGCTCTACTTCGGACGGCGCAATATACCTATTCGGAGCAGCTCTGGTTTGATATAAATATTGAAGATATGTGAAATTAGTCAGATCTGCTATTTCAGGACGTGGTAAGAGAGCCGCATTAATACAATCAACGGCAACAACTCCTGTAGTACCATTGTGAACAGCATGACAAGATAGCATGAGAACTTCTTCACCATTATCAGTCCATAGCACTGTTGAATTTTCTTCAGAACCCACTTTATTACATCTGGCTAAAAATACTCTATCACCACTCAATACTATAACATTTTTGTTTCGGGTCGGGATGTCAACGCACCGCCGGTCACAGTTATAAGGCGTTCTAATCTTTCTACAAGTTCCTCTGTTACACGAATATAACCCGTGGACGTCTATACAGGTTATTTTTCCTCTTCTTCCAGAACATTTTAACGGTGGATCTGTTTCACGGAAGGCACATTCAAAGGCGTCGGTGATGTTGATGCATTTTCCTTCAGTACAATTGAAAGTTCCGGTCAAATTACGACATTCGTCTCTGATACAGTGGTACTTTCTAGCGTTTTCCTGATCGATGCCGAAGCAAGTTTTATTGGCAGCACTTCCACATTCAGACAAGAGCAAGGAAGATCCATTCTTTCTGACGTTGACATAGATTTGGATGCAGGCTCCTGAAGTTTTGCTGAGACACCATTCACCACAAGATCCCCAATCACAATTATCTTTGTTGACGGCTCTTGTTGTCGTACACATGATGGGTGTAGGGTCGATCCCCGAAGCGATCGCTCGCGTGTAAGGCATGTAGATGGCGACGGTGAGGTATACAATCGCGACGCAGCTCAGGACTGCTGTCATTTGGCAGACGCATATTGTTCCACATATTTTCTGGTCCTGCGGTGGTATTATTAAGTCCTCTTCTGGTGTCGGTTTCCCCATGTCGGACACTCGCGAAGGCCCGTTCCGTTTCGGCACTGACGTAAGGTTGTGTTGGGCGCATGCGCGGTGGAAGCGATCGATTGGGCTGCACTGCGGGCAACCCTGTGTGCTATTTTTTTAATAAATCATCGATGTCAACGGCCGCCCGGCCAGCAGTGGCGGTGGCACGCAAATGGCCTTGCTTATTGCTTAGCTTATACTATGTTTATCGTTGCTCATTGCTTATTAGGTGTATTAAGCTAGTGACATCACAGATGTAATCGCATTTGACATGGAAGTTACGTTATTTTAAGCAATTACATTTGCCTGTTGACTGCATAGTTATTTAGATGCCGGCGTGTATTAAACCATTGTACGACCGGAAGTTAAAAAAACATTATTAACGCTATGTTACGTAACATTCATTGAAATAATTTTTTACAGTTACCTTCACATTTTGTGTCAACATTTATAATTACGCTCAGACTATAATAAAGAGAAAAATATAACTTTTTTTTTAACTTTTTGCTTAGGAATGGTTTATATACAGAGTAAGAGAGCAACGAATAGAGATGATTTATCTTTCATTTCAGGATATTCTTTCAATTCTGTTGGGAAAGCCGCGTATATTATCCTTACATTAAATAACTTTTCACGGGACAAAGAATATTAACTGTCAAGTAATTCTGCCATTAAAACTAATAATTATGATAAACATAGATATATAATTAAACAACCTAGTATTGACAACACTGAATTAAAAATACGCAAGGAATTGCAACTTTGCAGCTTTTTGTTTTTGATAATAGGTCTATTGTTTTACGTTTATCATAATTATACAGATATTTTTACATAGGTTATTTATAATTACAACAAATTTGTTGTATACAGTCAGTAATTACTGTTTTCACATTTATTGTATAAATGAGCAATATATACGATATTTTATACCAAATATTTGAATTTAATATTGGTAAGAACACCAATAGTCTATCTTTTATTTCAACTTAGAATACAATTTGTTGTAAATATATTATGTGATTATCTTATTAGTTCTAACGATTTTAGATTCTTACGATACCCCATACATCCAAATTTGTTTAGGCATTTAAAAGTTATGGTGGAATAAGGAAACTCACATACATACATACAAATATAAATGTACTCTAAACAAATTAAACTCCTTTTATTATTTGTGTCGATATAATTTATCTTGAAAGTATTACAAACAGATATAAAGATAGCTACTTTTGCATTCTTAATGCTCTAGTGGGATTAGATACATAGATAGAAACTCTTTGTTGTGCACACCAAAAATAGAAAATAAGTACTGAAAACAAAAGAGATCTTATGAGCTAGTGCCACAAGCGGCGGCCTTATCGCTAAGAGCGATCTCTTCCAGGCAACCAAGAATGGAAAACACGTTACATATTAAGAACAGACGAGACATTTTATAACACTATTAAGTTAAAAAATAATTTAAACTAATAAAAATAATACATATAGTATGTAAAAATATATTTAAATAAAAATAAATATATACACTAATATTATTATATAAATATTATAAATGTGAAAGTTTGGATGGATGGATGTTTGTTAGTCAATCACGCCAGACGGCTGAACGGATCTGGATGAAATTCAACATGTAGATACTTTAGACCCTGGAATAAAACATAGGATACTTTTAATCATCATCATCATCCATCACCACGCGGGTAAAACCGCGGCGCGCAGCTAGTATTATAAATGTGAAAGTTTGGATGGATGGATGGATGTTCGTTACTCAATCACGCCAGAACGGCTGAATGGATCTGGATAAAATTTGGCACAGAGATAGATTATAGTCATGAATAGCACATAGGCTATTTTTATCCCGGTAAAATGTATGGTTCCCGTGGGATAGATTTATTTTAATTTTTTGCGGGTTACACCGCGGGGCGCAGCTAGTGTAAAAATATAAATAGGCTATAATATATATAAAAGTATATAAACATAAAACAAAAATAAAATAAAAACCAACACCAGTAGCGAGGCTTAAAAACATGTCTAATCCGACTAACAACAATATCAGGATTAATTAATTGTTAATTTTTAGAAATTTTGAATCAAATCCTTATTACTGTTTTAACCAAAATTTTAAAGCGAAAATACACTAAATATATACCTTACACACTAAATAACACTCCCTAATACCTACTTGTCATTTTTCATATCGTTTCACGAAATAAATTAACCTCAATATTTAGTCGTCTAAAATATCACAAGACTACATATTTCTGTCAGATATCAGCTTGATCGATTCGAAGGAATTGTCACAAAATTACATTAAAATTTTATACTAAATTAATAAACATAGAAATAAAGCAAGTAATATTACGAAAGTACAACTACCAAGTAAGTGTTTTTGAACATTAAAATGATACTGAGCATATTTTATTTTGTTTATTGTAAAACTATATATTATTGTTTATATTGTAAGTGAAGATAACTGCTATTGATTTTGCTTGGCAGATAAAAATATGTAATTAGAATGTTAATTACCACTTACCTCGCTTCAAGCAGTCTTTAGCACTTTTCTTGCTTCTATTTTGATATATGTGCGTAATATTAAATCTTCAATCGAAATATGTTAGTTGTATCACGATTATATTGTCAAAATCTGTAAAATTTCTTCGTAATTCTATTGTTTTTCTTGAGGTTTCCAATCGTTTGGTATGTTTTCGACTGGCATGAAGTTCGCGAATGTTGAGACTGCGCAATGCGGCCTTTTTGTACCAGAGTGAAGATGGTTTACTGCATCACAGATTAGTTTGAAGCTTTTAGGGAATTTAAATTTTAAATGACTAGCTTACGGCCGCGACTTTATCCCGAGAAACGAATCATGTGTAAGTAACAAAAGAGTTCATTTATCGTGAACTTACGCTACTTGATAGCGTAAGTCTTTAATCTTTAATTCCGGAAAAATGGCAAGTAGGTACGTCCAGTAGTTTTTTTATAATCCCACAGGAACCTAACATTCTCCCGGGATAAAAAAGTATCCTGCAATCATGTTAACCAAGTAATAAACTATATGTGTGCCAAATTTTATCCAAATCTGTTCTGCCGTTTTTACGTGATTGAGTAACAAACATCCAAACATACAAACTTTCACATTTATAATATTATCGCAGGCAATTTGTATGATTCCGCTTTTTACAAACGGCGTCAGTTTAAAAACACTCGCAGGTTTGAATTACTTTGTGTTTTGTAGCGATGACAGCTCAGTGGTTAGCGCGGTCGGTTCGCATGCCGAAGGGCGTGGGTTCATTATTTATTTTATTTATTTATTAGATTGATATTGTTTTAACCCGTTTTTTTTATCCGTGGTGGTGCCGGCGTAAGAATAGTTCCGTACCCTCTCTTCACGTGGTTGCCGTAAGAGTCGGCTAAGGGATGTAATCCGGAAGATGGGCAGCAGCGTCTTCCTTAAACAATCACACCTAACTGCGCTCGCCAACCCGCCTGCCAAGCGTGGCGAGTATTGTCAAAACCCCCCGAGGAGGAGGCCTATGTCCAGAAGTGGACGTCCTATGGCTGATGATGTGATGTGTGATGTTTTTAACCCCCGATGCAAAAAGAGGGGTGTTATAAGTTTGACGTCATGTCTGTCTGTCTGTGTGTGTGAGTGTGTGTCTGTCTGTGGCATAGTAGCTCTCAAATGGATGGATTTATATATTTATTCGATTACGATGCGCTTTTTTTCATTTTAAAGCCAGTTTCCTTGCGGTGGTTCTTAGCTATGTTTGGTTAATTGTGTAGGGGGTTTTTAAATTTTAGATTTAATTATTGATTTTATCATTTATATTATGGTTTTTAATTATTACTATTTAGATAAGTGTAAAGAGACTGCAAAGTTCTGGAGTGGAGACCACGGACCGGCAAGCGCAGCGTAGGACGTCCACCCACGAGGTGGACAGACGACCTAATAAAGACCGCAGGAACGCGCTGGATGCGAGCCGCTTCCAACCGGTCTTTATGGAAGTCAATGGGGGAGGCCTATGTCCAGCAGTGGACGTCCTACGGCTGAAATGATAATAATAATGAAATGATTTTGGTTGTTATTATTAGGTAACTAAAATGTCATATAATAAATTCAAAGATTTTATAAAGCAGAAGTTAATTGACAAAGCCTACTATAAGGTGGCTCATTACGTGGAAGACAGGAATATATGGTTGTAGTAGCTTCTTTCTGCACTTGCATCCCCCTGGCTAAGTGACAATTGTAGTAAGCATAATGTATGTATTAATATTTAGTACCTGGTTGACCGAGCATTGCTCGGCTGAAAACATGGATAAAACGACGTTTTCTAAAAATGAAACCTAGCTAGATCGATTTTTCGCCCTAAACCCCCTGGATACAAAATTTCATGAAAATCGTTGGAGCCGTTTCCGAGATTCAGAATATATATATATAGGTATACAAGAATTGCTCGTTTAAAGATATAGATAACTGTAAACTGTAACCTAATATGAAAAGAAAGATCCACAAAAAAATGCCTTGCTGAGTTTCTTGCCGGAGTCTTCTCAGTTGAAGTGTAATTACGAGCCGGTGGTAGATTCAAACATGTAACTTAACGTTCATAAGTGCATTACCAGGGCCCAAACTGAATAACTTACTTTTGATTTTGATTTTTGAGATAAAATAATTTAGTTTAATTTTAATTTAATGCCTGCGTCATAAGGTTCGCAGTCAATAAGACACTCAGGTACTGGGTCCGGAAAGTATCTCATTACTTTTACATTTAAAAACCGGGACGCGGCTGTGTTGTATACACACATACAGGCGTGTGTAGGTAAATACGTGTACATTTTTGAACACTAAGAAGTATGTTTTGCCAGCGTTATGCTTAGATGATTTGTTTTATTTTATGACTAGTTATTCTACTAAAATCCTGCGTTGAATTCATAAAGATTATGTGTTTGAACTATACGTACGTTCTCTCACAACTAATAAACGGCTAAACAAATTTTAATGAATGATAAGTCATTAGATTCGTCTTAATTGAGCGGGGGTATAATTTTTATGTAAACTTAAAGAGACAAACGAAACGTTTCCCTGATGTTTTTTTTTGCTAACAGGCTATTTGTTTGACCATAGCTCACCTGATGTTAACTGACGGTGTGGTCGAAGATGGTAAAGCACACCTAGCCTGGAATGGAACTGGCTCTCAAGTGAGGCTGCCGGAACACACCGTTAGATGCTTGGCGGCAGATTTTCCACTTGAGGGTGGTAGCTAGCCAGCCGAGTACTAGAAAGTACCCTACCACCACGCTATGATTTCCTCACGAAGTTTTCCTTCACCGGCAGCTCAAGCTCATTGTTGGGGTTTGAACCCACGCCCTTCGGCATGCGAACCAACCGCGCTAACCACTGTGCTATCATCGCTACAAAATCACCATCGCCATTTTCATCTCTTTAAATTAACCCTGGCAAAAAGTATTATGGTGGCATAATTTTATTTTTAAAAGTCTATACAAATACCAATTCACATCACTATAGCTTCAAAAATCAATAACTTTCCATAGAAAGTTTCATCCCCAATTTCACCAATTAAGACATCCCTTTAAAAAAAAAATTAAACGCATTATTTTTATCTTTGAAAAATTGAATATTTGAAAATTAGTATTTGGATAATCCAATCCAAATACTAATTTTCAAGTCTGTAAGTTTAAAAACAAAGGACTTTCATACAAACGCTTTCACCCATTTTTAACCCCTAAGGGGTTGAATTGAAAAAAAATCCTTTCTTAGGACACTCCTACGCATCAAGACAAATACACCCTCCAAATTTCAAGTATCAGCGACCATTTCTTGACTTTGATTCTTATATATTATTATGTTAGGATATTACACTGCACGAGAGCAGACGGTTCGAACAGTAACTGGTATGGCTTGCCACTAAAATCTGGCGCGATTCCGGTCCAAAGGACAATTTCACCGGTCTTCAGCCCTTCAAACCGGTACTTAACCTTGGGCCACATTGCACAGTAAGGTGGGTCTTTTTATGCGCACTTATTTTTTACTGGAACATTACTGGTTAGATGTGGGTAGGTTAGCTTAGTAGTAGGCTGCGCTCGTTTGCGGAATTGACGATCTTTACAATATATAATTGTGTTATGTACATATACCAAAATGGTGCATGTAAAATATATATACATATAACTAGGTCATACCTACTTAGTAGTTATATATTTCAGCATTTAAAAAAAATAGTATACTATATTTGAGTACCAAAAAACCATCTTGTTTTGTCTCGGTACAAAAAAAAAAAAACACTTTTTAGTTTTGAATCAAATAGAGCTATGTAAATAAATAAATATTGGAGGACATAATTGGTGGTTGGTCTCCTTAGCAGATACCAACGCAGTATTCTATCGCCAAGCAGTAGTGTGTAAATATTATTTGAAGGATACTATCTAGCGAAATAACAGGGCAGTTGAGACTAACCATCGAATGTTTCAAAGTAATGAGCGTCAAAGCAGCGACGCCCTGGACTTTGTTTTGCTACTCAAAGTTCTGTGTATCGCTGCAAAGGTCATGGACATCCGTTGTCTCTTACCATCAGAAGAGCGTCTTTTTCGTCTCATTACTTTTACATGAAAAAAAGGTCATTGCACAAAGCGCCATCTAGTCTTGTGATTGTAACGCAGTTCTTTGTATATTTCCAGTTTTGGGAACCTATTAACTAAAAGAAGTTGTAGCGAGTGGTTATGTTAGGTTACGGTCGGTTCACATGCCGAAGAGCGTGGGTTCAAACCCCAACAATGAGCTTGAGCTGCCGGTGAAGGAAAACATCGCGAGGAAACCATAGCATAGCATATTTTCTAGTATTCGGCTGGCTAACTACCAAGTTAAAAATCTGCCGCCACGCACTAACGGTGTGTTCCGACAGTCTCTCTTGAAAGCTAGTTCTATTCCAGGCTAGGTGAGCTTTACCAACTTCGACCACACCGTCACATATTATCAGGGGAGCGTTGCTCAAACACCTAACTAGTTGACCAATACAATTAATGACTAACTATTATAATATTGACATTACATTGACATTAAATTGAAATAGGCAATTAATTGAATTTATTTCTTAAATGTTGAATGCCATGGTGCTAGAGCATGACAATCGCATCTTATGACTTTTATTAATATGTAACCCATATATTTGCTAAATAAATGATTTGAATTTGAACCATAAAAAAATATTAACAACTATTACATCTTCATCATTATATCTTCTGGTTTTTTTTGCAGTGGAAAAGGGCTATGACAGCGACCTGTAGCGGTTGAAGAGTTGAGAGGAGCCCTAAGTATTTGACTGCATGCCAGTAAGCAGAGGACGCAAGGGTCAACGTACAATGAATCGACATCGACATCAGTTATTGCATTATGTCGTTGGTTTGATAGTTGAATCGCAATTTATCAGTTAGGACGCGGGATCGGAACATACGGGGGGATATATTAGACATAAAAACAAATCAATATAGATATAACAATATAGATTCTTTTTTTTACGAATTTAAAAAATATCTTAAATATAGCACGTCATGTTTTTGTACAACGCCATCTAGTTCCACTAGTCGTAGGTTGCCGTGTTGGCTCATTTAGTAGAATATTTTCTTGAAGAGCTGTAGCCGTGGGTTAAATTCCCACCCAGGACTAACATTTTGTGGCATAATCATATATGTTTGTCCTGTGTCTGGGTGTTCTGTATATATTATAAGTATGTATATACAAAAAAATAGTATTTAAGTTTCCCAGCTATCTGACTTCCATAGTACAAGCTTTGCTTAGTTTGGGGTCAGATGGCGCTTCGTGCAATGTTCTTCAATATTCGATTCGATATTTATGTGACGATAATTGTTTGTTCTGTGTCTGGGTGTTTTGTATGTATTATAAGTATGCATTAAAAAAAATATAAGTATTCTATTAATGATCTGGTTCCCATACTATAAGCTTTACTTACCTTGAGGTTAGATGGCGCTGTGTGAATTATTCTACGGTATATAATTATTATTTAGCCTCAAACTCATCAAAGCTTGGGAACTAGACAGCTGATAGAATATTTTTTTTTTTTTTTTTTGTATATGCTTAAGTACTTATAATATACATCCAGAACACCCAAGCACAGAACAAACATCTATGTTCATCACAAATGATTGCCCTCGATGGGAATCGAACCAACGACCTTCAGCTCTTGAAGCAGAGCTACTACCAACTGTGTTTAAAGACATATACCCAGTAGAGTACTATCCTACTAACCTACTATAATATTATAAATGTGAAAATTTGTGAGGATGGATGGATGTTTGTACCTCTTTCACGCAAAAACTACTGAATGGATTTGGATGAAATTTGGCACGCATATAGTTTATAGTCTGGTTTAACATACAGAATTCCTTTTATACTGCAAATTGAACAAACTTTTGGTTAAATTCCACTAGTAAATTATACAAAATAACAATTATATATTCATTATTATAAATTACTAGGGCTTCGTTTCACGTATTTCTGTCTCGTATTTTTAAGATAAAAAATAAAGTAGATTTTTATCTCTATCTTGACGTCAATAAAGGCATATTTTGTTGTCATTTAAAACCCGTTTTGACTTTACTGAGGTTTTATCAACGTTGTTAAAAAATATATGGCAAATTCTAGAACCTGTCTACCCTACACTTAGGATTTAAACTTTTCAAAAGTAGGTATACAAAAATGTATATATTTTAAGACATTTAACAGTATTAACTTTGTTAATTTGCATGTTAGCGAATTTGGTAATAAATTTGCTTTAAGAGTGTCTCTGTGTGAGTTCGATTCCCACCCAGAACAAACATTATGTGACGAAATATTTGTTCTGTGTCTGGGTGTTCTGTATTTATTATAAATATGTATTTACAAAAAAAAAGTACATAAGTATTCTATCAGTTATCTGGTTCCCATGTTATTCCTTTGGTTAATATCGGTCCAGCAGTGTAAGAGTATCAGAGCTCTTTTCCAAAATGATGTAATGGCGTAGGGGGTGTTTTTAATTTTTAATTTAATTAGTTATGTTACTCAAAGTTCTGTGTATCGCTGCAATGACAGGCGTTATCTTTTATCATCAAGAGAGCGTTATTTTTTTTTTAAAAGGAACAAAATCACGAACATTGAACAAAGCTGATAATTGTTTGTGCCGGTTTTAACATAATGTCAGCTTTAACGCTAAGAGCGATCACCATGCAAATAATAAATATAATAAAGATACACACACTCAATGATAAAATTACAAATAAATAATTTAAACATGCTTGATGATTATTATCGTACTTACCCCTTGGATAAAGAGTTTCGAAAAATACTTAAAATGGTCTACTATGTTTATTGTCTATACCCCAGACGATTCAGATAAAATATTTTTATTTTTATTTTGAATGTCACGAAATTTAGCTTTCCAAGTCATCGTGCAGGTGGCGGGTCCATCTCGTAGCAGGAACAAGAACCCGTAGGTACAGTGCTTAAGTCTTGCAACGTAGGTGTTGGTTTAAGGGACTCTTTAAATACGTTTTTGGCGGGACCGTGGAAAGAGTCGTGTCACCCCATTGTATTTTTTCCAAAACTAGTGCTTTTTCGAATGTTTATTGGTGTTTTATTCATAAAGTGCCGCATTACAAGCGCGAGTGTGGGAAAGTGATATAATGTCGCGAAAGATGACTTTTCGTGTTGCTTCCAAAACTCCATCGAAGCTTACAGTAAAGTCGCCACTACTTTACTAAAGCATGACTAGATTGGACTGGCACGGACTGGACTTGACCAACTTTTGACTTTGAGTATAAAGAAAAAGAAGCTGAAAACTGAAGACTGCATACAAAATACAGAAACATTGAACTTGACAGAAAGCACAAAGTTCGAAGCCAAAAAAGAGAAAAAAAAAAAGTTTTACTCTCACCTCGACCATATTCCTGTGTTCGTACTAATGATTTTTAACTGAAGTTTATGTTTAAAGTATCAGCGATAAAATATGACAAGGTCTAGTTTAATGAAACTCGTAGGAAGAGAGATGAAAATAATAAGCACACTGTGTGGTTAGAACCAGAGTCTGGGAAATTGGCCCGAACCTCGCCTGGATTGTTCCAGAGCGACCTACGCAACAACTTTGTCCACTAAGACAGGGCCGGCCAACATTTTAGGATAACTGGTCATGCGATTCACTGCAAGTGAAAGTTTAATTGAATATTACACAAAGAAAAAAAAAGAATTTTGTTGTGTGAAATTGATATTGTCTTTAGACCTAATTTTTATTTAGTTTGATAGTATTTGCTCTTATGTTGGTATTTCATATTTTTTTGTTCCTTTTGTTCTTTAATTACTTTGTCGATTATGAATATATGAATCGACATACTTTTAATGTCTTTATGGCCGTTGTAAAGTTTTCTAAATTTCGGAATACAAAACATTTTTATGTCTGTTCCCGATGTCTTTCTATAGATATGTTAAGTGTAAGTAATTTACGATTCAATAATCCAAAATATGTATAAGAGGGTATTTTTAAATGGTTAATAAATACTGTATCAATTACATATATCCATTTTTTTAATTTGAAAGTATTAAGACAAACAAGATGATCTCCTGATGGTAAGATAACGCAAGTCTATAACGATCGAAGAAGTACACAGAACTTTAAGTAGTAAAATAGGGTCTAAGGCATAGCTGTTTTGGCGCTCATTGAGACTTGCGATGGTTAGTCTCAACAGATATTGCAGGGGAAATTTCGCTAGCTACAGTACTAGCCCTTCAAACTGGAATACAAATTATATGCACATACCTATATTGTAAAATTAATCAATTTTTTTATTAATTTTAAATGAAATATAAAATTCATTACAATAATCGTTGTTACAATATAAATCAAAAACAAAGTTGGCCTCGTAGCCTATGCACATAATGTATAAGTAAAATCTTGACTTAAAGACGACTAAAATTAGACTTTCATTTTCTGAAAGAAAAAAACACTTCTACGTTTGTACTCGTATGATAATGATGCAAGCTCCACTGAGAAATTATTCAATAAAGTCCATTAACATTAAACAAAGACTTATTAAGTTAATGGGCAACATCCCGCTTACCACCAGTTTACGTTGTTATTGTTGGTGAATAAGAGATATACATACTTAGGAAAAGTGCGCCAATTCCAATAGCATGCATTCAGTTTGATTTTACTATGATATTATAAGGGTGTTTAGTTTTCTAAATTACTATAAGAAAGCCAATATAAATATCTAACTTTTTGTGCTCAGGACATTTCTACACGCAGTTAATAAATAACTATAAATTAACGTATCCAGAAAACTTGACATAAACAGACTGTGACACGAATGTTGATTTTTACGTCAAATCCCATATACTCTTACCTTGCTACGCTATCTTCATGCAAGTATTTTTGTTATTTACTAGCTTAGACCAGCGATGTCTCTGGCATTTTCCGGGATTAAAATAATCTAGGGTATATGTTATTTTCGATTCAAATTTGATCCAAATCTATCTAATCGTTTCAACGTAAAGAAACAACAAACGTTTCTTATCTAATAATACTGTAATTATTCCACTTATGTATATAAGTCTGTGCTTGGTCTCTATCACTTATTTTATCTTGATTGTCCTGTTAGATCATTTTGAAGATTCTGCTTTCTGAAATGTTAGGTGTAGGCTTGATTCTCGCCCGGATTCTCACTTATTTGTTTATATGTGCCGAACAAAGATTTAGTCCATATCTGAGTGTTCCAAATACAAGCATTATAATTACACAAAACCTTGACAAATTATATACTTAAACCTTCCTCATGAATCACTCTATCTATTGGTGAAACTCGCATCATAATCCGCTCAGTAGTTTTTAAGTTTATTGCGAACAGACAGAGGCGGCGGATGACTTTGTTTTATAATATGTACTGAAGAGTAAAAAGAAACAAATGACAGATATCCATCTGTCATTTGTTTCTTATAATACTAGCTTTGTTTAGTTTGAAGCTAGATGGCGCAGAGTGAAAAATATCAACCAATATTCGGTTATTAAAGCCAGTAAAAAATAATAGTTATAGAAAATGTTGCCAACCCCTGTGGTCCAGTGTGTAGTCATGAGATGGTCCCAGGCCAGCGACCGCTATATAAGCCAGTGCCCGAAGGACTTCGCTGTATTGTCCTATTTACAACCAACATGAAGACTTTGGTGGTTCTCGCTATCTGCTTTGTCGTGGCTCAGGTGAGACAATTACAAAATAGCACTTGTTTCTTATAGTGACTTTGATGAAAAATCTTTTCGAATTACTTTCCTATCTAAACGCTGTGGCATAAATGATTTTTATCCTTATCCGGTATACACGTAAAATTACCACACAATAAAAGGTATCTATTAGTTTTGATTTGCCTATGTAGGTCAAAAGTCTTCTTGTTTTTAACCAACTTCAAAAAAGGAGGAGGTTCTCAATTCAACTGTTTTTTATGTTTGTTACCTCAGATCTTTCGACTGGGTTAACTGATTTTGAACGATGAGCTGTATGAACAAAAATACTTTTTTCTGAAAATAACTTCAGACAGTTTTTCTATAATAATTTTTAGCTAACCGCTTGAACCTTTAAAGGAAATTCTTTAGTCATTCGGAATGATTAAAGAGGCGTATAATGGAAAAGTCTAATTATCTTTTCCTTCGTTAAAACTCATGAATTTAAATAACACAAGTTTTCTGAAAAGGTCACTGAAATGAACAGTATAAATTAATGTTTTAATTATAAGGTACCAACGTCAAAGCTGAAAAGGTCAAACTAATTCATATAAAACTACCTCAAGCTTATTTTTTTAACCGACTTCAAAAAAGGAGGAGGTACTAAATTCGACTGAACCGAACCTCAGAAACTCAGAACTTTCGACTCGGTAAACCGATTTTGATGATTCTTTTTTTATTTGAAAGCTGGTGCTTCCCGTGTAGTAGCATTTCAATTTGGTCCAGTTCTGACAATATCATCCATGAGAAAACCAAATGAAGTCGGTTTTAGTTTTGTTATAATTTTATTTAGAATTAATTACTGTAAACAGATCAGGTAGGTAGGGTAGGTTTCACATATTATTATCTTATGTTAGCTTTTTCAAGAATTTACTTACTAAAACTATTTAAAAAGAGAAAAAAAAAGCTAAAAAAGCTTCGAATCGAAAGGACCAGAAGCTCATCTTGCTTTCAAAAATTTATTTAAACGTCTGGCCGCGATGCTTTTCTAAAATGCTGACGCTTATTTGACTTGTCAAATTACTATTGTCGTTCAACGTCGCAATGACGCCAGCATGCTTGGCAAGCGCCGACTGAGAATGAGCTTGAGCATTTCGATTGTCTATAGACTTTCATCGGTCTATATAGAATTCATTGCTTTTAATGTTGTAGGTTAGTTAATTTAAATAGTTCGTATGTATTTCGTTATATGGAGTTGATAAAAATATGTATAAGAGACCTATAAAGTAAAGAGGCAAACCAAATGCTCAGACTTATAGCCGATAATAGTATAAATGAACTATTTACGAGATAACGTGATTTAAAGTTATTTTGTTAAACTTAACCACAAAGCAGTGTATACACTTTGGTTCAGTACTCCACTAAAATCATTAATGAAGGGAAAAATTAAGAATATCGCAACATGACAACAGGAAATTGATTTGAACAAATATTTTTAGAAACTTTTTTTGTTAGAAAAAACTATTTTTTTATGGTTTACCGGCTAAATTTTGATCACAGCTCACGTGATTCCAGAGCCTTGTTAAGTGATGTGGTCGTAGATAATAAGCCCACTGTCTGGAATGGAACTGACTCTCAAGTGAGGCTGCTGGAACACATCGCATTGCATGCTTAAGTTTTCTTCTAGATACATAGAACCCGTTGAGTCTGTGTTTAATTTTTATTTATTTCATTTTACCAATTTAGCCAAAGAAATAGACCAAAAATAAAGAGTAAAAACAATTTTGAACGATCTTTGGATTGCAGGCCCTGAGCAACGAGCAAAAGGAGAAGTTAAAGAAACACAAGACCGAATGCCTCACGGAGACCAAACCTGACGAGCAACTTGTCAACAAGCTTAAAACTGGTGATTTCAAGGTAAGCTATTTCTGAATCTAGATAGACTTGTACGCGATGAAGCTTCCTATCATTCAATGTTAAAACCGTGCGGGTGTTGGGTAGGTCACGTTGCAAGGTCGGTATCCAATATAGTGCCTAGGTCTTGCGACCTAGGTGAAAGTTTAAAGAACCCCTTTTTATATTTTATGCGATAACGCTCTCCTTCAATGTCCTTCCCTGCCAAACCAAATTGTTAATAAAATCCTAGCACATCAGTTTTTTTTGTTAGTGGTTCAAGCTTCCTATCATTCAATGTTAAAACCGTGCCGGTGTTGGGTAGGTCACGTTGCAAGGTCGGTATCCAATATAGTGCCTAGGTCTTGCGACACAGGTGAAATTTTAAAGAACCCCTTTTTATATTTTATGCGATAACGCTCTCCTTCAATGTCCTTCCCTGCCAAACCAAATTGTTAATAAAATCCTAGCACATCAGTTTTTTTTGTTAGTGGTTCAAGCTTCCTATCATTCAATGTTAAAACCGTGCGGGTGTTGGGTAGGTCACGTTGCAAGGTCGGTATCCAATATAGTGCCTAGGTCTTGCGACACAGGTGAAAGTTTAAAGAACCCCTTTTTATATTTTATGCGATAACGCTCTCTTTCAATGTCCTTCCCTGCCAAACCAAATTGTAAATAAAATCCTACCACATCAGTTTATTTTATATTCGACATGCTAGAATTTTAGTGACGGTGTGTGTGGTATAACATGGTAAAATATGTTCCAAAATTCAAACGAAACGATTTGATTCCAATTTCAATGTGCGGTTCGCTAAACAGTGGATTGCATTGCCGGAGTAGGTGTTCCCCGATGGATACAATCTTAGTGTCTTCAAGCTGATAGTGAATTGGTGCCTTCTAGGCAAGCGTGTTCAATTTTAGACAAAGAACATCAAAGAATCAACTAACAAAAGAAAAATAAACAAAAAATTAAATCAGAAAGAAAAAGACTTAGCCCATGAATAAATAATCAATTGTTCGCCTATTTCTTATTATTAATTCAGTAGATATGTTAGAGATTAATATCGTTTATTCAGCGGTCACGGAAATTAGTAAGTCTAAAAGTTGTATGAGAATAACCATAACTGATTTCACACTTATATCTTTATTCACGACCTTTTAGTAACTGAGTAATTTGTGTAATTTCAATTCACATAAGATGATATAACATCGTTACTAGCAGCTCATTGAGCTCACTGCAAAACATTGTCTATTTATCTCTAATCATCCTATTTACAGCCAATCTGCTTGTCATTCTGGCATATTGAACTTCCTTTCTGGAGTACGTAACTTGTAGTAATAGTATTTATTATTTTCAGACTGAGAATGAGCCGCTGAAGAAGTACGCGTTGTGCATGCTCATAAAATCAGAATTGATGACAAAAGATGGCAAGTTCAAGAAGGACGTTGCTCTCGCTAAGGTGCTTAATGCTGGTGAGTTTCTATCTAATGGTATTTTTGAAACTGATGACTATCGTTTTTATTAGAGTTATATTACTAGGTTTACTATGTATATTTGTCTATATGTCTTACTTTTGATGGCTTCTTGAATTGTGAAACAATTGTCTTTTTTCAATCAATAGCTTGTATTGATTCTATTTTACATAAAGTAAATGAAACTATTTTGTTTGTTCCTAGCTGACAAACCTGCAGTAGAGAAGATCATTGACACCTGTTTAGCAAACAAGGGAAACACTCCTCAGCAGACTGCCTGGAACTATGTCAAGTGCTACCACGAGAAGGACCCCAAGCATTCCATCTTCGTATAAGGACTCCCATTGGATACAGTTGACGCATTCCTACAGATACCTATGACTAAAAACTTACATTCCATTGTGTGATTTTAAATACTAATTGAATTGAAACAAAATTGATCGTATGTGGAGATAAAAATAAGATTAATGTATATGTTAACGTTAATTCAATTGAGACAGCACTAAACAAAATGTACTGTTATACAAAAATAAGTCGTTAATTACGATGATTTGTTTCTGCGCTTTGTTTTCAAAAGACCGAAAGCATTTTTACATATTTTCAAATGTAAAAAAAATTGAAGCGTGATTATTCACTATAGTATAAACTGCTAGTAAATTTTTGTGCTGTTTTAATTCGTAATCGTATGTGTCTTAAAATTGGAGGACTACACTTGTTTATGAATTAAAATGTTGTAAACAACGTCCATACTACAGGGTGTTTTAAGATTTAGTTAAAAATTTAATGTGACTGTTACTGCCTCAACGAATTTAATTTTTGAATCAACAATAAAATTTAAACATTTTTTAATTGTATCATTTAGTAAAAACTTCTTATCGTAACTATGAGAAAAGAAAAGTAAAAAGGAGGGACGAATAAAAAGTGTCTTGAGACATAAACTTTCCTTACATAACCTTATATACCTTACATACACATAACTTACTTTGTTACCTATTGAAAGGGAAGGGTTTCTATCTACTGAATATTGTATGTCTGTGGTCTATACGATGTGTATTGAACAACTTCTGAAAAATCTACGCTATACTCATTGATCAGAACTACAGTGGGAGTAATCAAAGTTGGATGTGAGAACAAGATGTATTACGATATTAATGTTTATCTGAAATGGCAAAATCTGATGCAAGCAACTGTAAAGAGTTTTAACGGAAAGGCGAAAAGAGTCGTGTTTCGTGTCATTGTACTTTTTTACAAAACTTGTATTTTTTCGAATGTTCATGTTTAACCCTAGACACCTAACCTTCGTCGAATCGACGAGTACACGACAAAAATATTGCGATTTCTTTTCGTCGCGTGTGCCTATCTTCGCGATTACGCTTGTCAACACAGTGTTCGCCGAGCTCTTTCGGGAGGCGATGGTATCCGGCGGGTAAGTACATCATTTTTAGATTTATTACAAAAATAGTCGTCGTTTCGACGAATGGTTAGGCTTTGTTGATATTTTGGTATTCATGGTTAGATATTTTTTACAACTAATGTTTCTACTTTTTGCAGTTTTTACCATGGTTTCTGAAAGATTAATGTCGATGACCAAATTAGGCGTATATTGATGGGCGAGGAAGATGATAATGTATTGAAGGTGGTATCAGATAGCGAAATAGAAGACGACTTGGAGGTGGATGATGCAGAAACCGACACTCAAGACGACCCCTCCGATGACCAAGATATTCAAGATCGTGCTCCACCTACTTCGCAAAACAATGTACGGGAGCCCCCAATACCCCTATTCCTTCAGCAGAATGCTTAGGTAGTAGTTTAGTACCTTCTCACAAACCAATATCCAAAGTCGGACCCGTCATGTTTGGGCTACGAGCAAAGGGTGTATTTCAAATAGAGTAGCTGCGATAAATATTGTGTATTACCAGAGAACCTACGCGTTCGTTAAGGAATATTTTAGAACCACTACTACTATTTTGACAATTCATGACTGATCAGGTACTCGAAGAAATTGTGAAATGGACAAACTCTGAGATTATGATAAAAAGGCTAAATTATGACCAAAGTACATCGACGCAGATTAACTCTAGCAAGTATTATTGTACTAGTGTTAGCTGCAGCTCCAAAAGATAGTCATCTGACCCTCGACGAATTCGTGCAACACAGAGTATTCTGGTCCGACAATGTCATATTGCTCGAAATGCGACACGGCAATTTGTGGTGAACACAAAGTTGATTTTTGCATGAAATGTGCATCAAAATAGAAGATTATAGTTTTTTTTCTTATTGATAAGACTGTTATCATTTATGTTCACTAAATAAAAAAAGGCTATTTTTTATTGTTTTTTTACTATATTTATTTATCTAAGTAGGTATCGCGAAAATCTAGTTTCCTATAATATAAGGTGTAAAATATATATTTTCGTATTAAAATATAAATTTATTATTTTATTTACTAAAATAATACTTGGTATATGTATTCAAGTAATAAAAATAACAAAAATTTAAGTAATTCAATAAAATTTTATGTCCTAAAAATTGCTCGTCGAATCGACGTATGGTTAGGTTTAAAGGACTGGATGTGAAGGTTAGGTGTCTAGGGTTAAAAATAGTGGTGTTTTATTAATTAAATGCCGAATTACAAGCGCGAGTGTGGGAAAGTGATATAATGATGAAACATGACTTTTCATGTTGCTTCCAAAACTCCATCGAAGCTTATAGTAAAGGCACCACTACTTATCTAAGCCATGACTGGTACTCGATCGGCACGGACTGGACTTTAACTGCAACTAAATATGTTAGACATTACCATTATAATTATTATTTTGACCTCTAGAGTCATACTGCTGAAACTCCTCCCTTTCCCTCTTACAGACGTATGAACATAAAATGGTAAAAACCGAAATTCATATAAAGATCATATAAAGACATCAAGGACTCCGTATCCAATTGCCAATAAATTTTAAAAAAGCAATTCCGTGCCTATTGCGTTAAGTGAACTTTTACATTGAAACGTTTTTTTTTGTTTTAACTTATGCGTGATAACTCTCGTTTAGTTGCGTCAGTTACTCCGATTATAGTTTTGGCTACATCTGGTGGCCTTCTTCAAAGTGAAAAAGTGGAGTACAACACGCGCGGTGCCTCGTCTTGGTAACATTTATTTTTTGCATGTTCCAATCACATAATGATTTGGCAAAGAACATGGTCCTCGTCTCGAATGATCTTAGAGCTAGCACATATTTTAACTAGAGGTTGAGCATGGCCATTCAACGGTGCAATTCGGAACTCTACGCTGTACGCTGACATTCTAAACGCTTTCTTTAGCTTGCTTTTTAAATATTTTTTGATAATACCATTTTATTGTAAAAGTCAAAGCTTAAAATTTTGACTTTTAAATATGTCAATACTATGGTTTTTTTTTTTTTTTAATATAGACGTAATTAGACGAACTAAACACTCTCCTGATGATATGATAAGGCATGTTCATGACCATAGCTACAATACACAGAACTTTTAGCGATAATTACTTTGAAACATTTAATTTTAATGGTTAGTCTCAACAACACTATAATTGTGCTAGTTGTAGAACCCTTTAAACCCGAACACTGTAGGTAATATTACACACTACTGCTTGGCTTGCTTTTCACGTAGTCGTAGTAAAAGTTGTTCATAGTAATTACCTCCTTTCAGTTAAAATAATAATTTTAGATAAAAATAAAATAAATAAAAATAGCCTTTATTTACTCTGACCATAAAAAACATAAATTCTTATCATTAAACTTATATTAATTATGTTATTCAAATGCCTAAAAACAACTAATATAAAACTAACTATCAGTTGCCAGGTCAGGCTGTCTTGGGACATAGGCTTCCTCTAGCTCTCTCCATTGATCGCAATTCAGTGCGACTCTTCTCGAACGTTAGGGCAGGATAATTATTTTCTGCCGTTTTCTTAGTGTAATACACCCGAAGCTTAGAATATGTTCTTCCTGTTAATAAATATTATAATGTTGACGTTCCATGTGTGTGTACCTTAACCTTAATGATGGTAATAGAACGATCGATCTCAATGACATGCAATGGAAATTATGTTCATTGATTAATAGAACAATGGCCATTTGAACCTTCTATAAGAATCGATGTTTTAATTTTCCACATTCATGCGAATCCCTTATGAATGAATGTGTTTGGATGATTATTCAAAATATCTATTATCTATTCAATATCGTGGAACATAAATGATCATACTTACCAGATCTGTGCTCTAGTCCACAGGTTCAAGTGAAGATTTCTGTAAAATAAAATTATAAAAATTAGTTTTTAAGAGTCGCGTTCAAAATCCAGAATTATGAGATAAACTGAAAAATGAAGAGGATTTTAGTATTAGCTCTTTGTGTGACCGTGTGTTTCCTAAAAGTGAGTTTAACAACAACGTGTTATATAAAAGTTCTTTATCATTTATTTTTATTATAAATAGGCTTGCATTTAACTTTCGCCTGATGTTAAGCAAAGATGCGATCTACAGTGAAGCACGCTCGTCTAGAAGAAACCGATTCACTCGCGACTTGAAGACTCCCAGATTGTACCAGGGAACGCCTAATCGGGCAGCAAATTCCATCGTTTAGCGGTTCGTACAATAAAATTAAATTCAAACCGTTTAGTCGAGTTTTTGGAACATCAACCTTGAAGCGGTGTCGCTTCTTGGAGCTCCTGGCTATCTGATAGTAGAATAGGCAGGGTGGAATTAGATCATGTAGGTCTGAAGCGCGCTCTACAAAGTGTATCCGGTAGAAAATCAACACACAAGCCACTTTGTGAGGATGTTAAACTTCAATTTCCTAACAAGCGGAATATTTTGACGTGAATAAGTCATTAATTTTACTTCCACAGTGGGAGGCAATACAGAAAACTGGTAAAAGCAAAATTGGGGGATACAGTTAAGTGTTGCATCATCTTCATCTAAAATTTAGTTACACCACTCTATAGCTAAATGATCAAATAACTTGTTATGTTGAGTGAGGACATTTTCATTATAAAGAACCTTTAGAAAATTTTACAGAATGGTCTGTTGTTATATTTTAAAATGTTTAACTATGTAATGTTTGTTTGTGCTAGTGTTTTACAATCTTCGACCAAACCGTCACTAAACATCATAAATGAGCCTAGCTTGTCAACCAAAAATTAAAATTTTTAATATTCGTATAACTGTATTAATAAAAAGTCTATCCTATAAGAATCAAGCAATTTCTAACTTTACAGACATGTCAACTAAGTAGCCTAAAGACAAAAGAAGAGATATACTTCTTCGCAGTAATTATTGTGCAAAGTTCAGCTTTGCCTGCATATTTTTATGAAATGATGGATGATGTAAGTTATAACCATTAATAAGTTAGCGCATTTTTATTATGATCTGATGACATGCTCGTTCTAGATACCAAGGTAAAAGAAATCCCTTTGTAGCGAATATAGCTTAGTAGTTAGCGCGATTGGTTCACATGCAGAAACCACGCCCGGTTTCCAACAATGAGCCTGCAGCTTGAGGAGAAGCAAAACTCGCGCGAAGGAAAAATCGTGAGGAAACCATAGCATAGTGGTAAGGTACTTTCTAGTACTCGGCTGGCTAGCTACCACCCTCAAATTGAAAATCTGTCGCCATGCACAGAACAAAATCGCTATCCGCTTATCAAGGGAAGAAAGACCATTTTGACCGGGGACAAAATTGTCTTTCTTCATGTGGGAACGAGACAGAGATATAATATAGATTCTCGAAAAATAGTCTGTCTAGTTTTCGTCATCGGAAAAACTTTTATCACAACCTGTACCAACCTATTTAATTCTAATCTCTAAATAGAGACTATTCCCACAAGGAAAGACCATTTTGACGGCATATGCTGGAAAAGCTTATAAGTGTTAGAGTTGATTTATTTTCAGTTGGATGAAATAAATGCAAAATACGACGTTTTGATGACAACACATATGTTTGAGGTATTTAAACCCACTACCACCACGACAGAAAAGCCGATAGAAGATGAATGGAAGCTCCGAGGAGAGTACAGAATAGCATGTGTTGACGAAATAGGAGTGGGCCCTAAGAAAGTGGTAAGGTTGATGTCTGCCACAGACTGGAATGTAAGTATCATAATTAATACAATTAAGACTGATTCTATCTAGGATTATGAAGGATTCCATTTAGTACAGCATTTATCGCTGGCTATCCAGCGTGGCAACGCCGCGAGTATTATAGGCATTTTTGGTCGTAGACATTTGGCATATAGGGTCTTTGCGTGGGGGCCTTTTTGACCAGGAATTTGTTGACTCTTTAGCGGATGAGACATCGATGAGCGTCAACAACCCCCTTATGATTTTAATGTAGTAATAAACGTATAACGTATTGTAACGAATGCATTAAATTAGAACTAAAAAGAACATTTTTTTAAATCACATTTTAAAACAAGATTAATTGAATCAGTTTCGTTTTACTTATCGGAATCATTCAGTGCGAAATAAGGCAAGGCCGTGCGTGAGTCGTACTCTTTGTTGGCTCCTTGAGAAAGGTCACCGCATGTGGCTGAAACTATACTCTCCGAACAAATCAAGTTAAACGAAAATGTGTCAAAACTAGATTAGGTTGAACAGGCCATGGACATGCGTTATCTCTTGCCATCAGGAGAACGTATCGTTTGTCTTATAAATTTAACATAAAAAAACCATATTGTACTTTTCGGGAAACACAGACTCCGGCAAAGACTTCCACATCCTCGCTGTGCGAAAGAATGTGGATTCGAAGCGCTTAATACGTACATGGGGAACGTCCACCATGTACGGGTGACGATTTGGTCGCGTTTGTCTGGCCGTCCGGTTCTCCTTACATTTCAACATTTTTTTAGAACTCTGACTTGGACTTGAAAAAGTGGGTGTTATGCGTCTTAAACAAAATGCACCTTATGTCAATGGAAGGTGTTTTCAGAATGGATGTGGCATTGACAAAAATTCAAAATAAGGGTAAGACTTATACATTTAATATTTCTATTTTCCCTATCGATAAATATTATCGGTAGAAATCTTCTTTTTTTTATGGCTTACAGTCTAGGTGTTTGACCACAGCTCACCTGATGTTAAGTGACGGTGTGGTCGAAGATGGTAAAGCACACCTAGCCTGGAATGGAACTGGCTCTCAAGTGAGGCTGCCGGAACACACCGTTAGATGCTTGGCGGCAGATTTTCAACTTGAGGGTGGTAGCTAGCCAGCCGAGTACTAGAAAGTACCCTTACTACTTAATAAAGTCACATTTAGTGAAGCAAAAATGTGATAGTTACCAAAGTCCGTACGGTTCCATCGTCCACTTTAAAGGTTTTTCTTTCATTAATTGAAAAAAATAATAACAATTATCTTTTGAAGTTTTTATAATTAAACTAAGAGTTATCTTTTGCAGTTATAATCTCTTAGTGGGTCTCAAATAACATACAAATGTTGGTTAAAAATTTTAATGTCGATCATTCTTAATTGCGTTTCTATTTTCTATATCAACTTATTTTCTAACACATCTTTTAGACAAAGAAGACGCCGAGTCTTTGATTAACCACTGCCTACCAAAGAAGCAAATGGAACCTCACGAAATCGCGTGGCGGTATGTAAGGTGCCACAGTTTAGCAAAAGGAAACTTTTCAGCCATAAGCGTGTTTTGAAATTTAAATCTAGCGCCATCTCTTGAGCTTTGTTAATACTAGCTAACCGATATAAATAAAGTAGAAAAGTTACTATAAAAATGCATCTAAATAAAAATATTTTATATTTCTCTGTTCAAATTATTGACAGAATTGAAATCCTTATTGTAATTTGATTATTAATGCGTGTATGATTTCTATATTTTGTAATTTTAATACGTTGTATGTCTGAGCCATCTAGTAGCGATATGTCTAACTAATTTGAGTAAAGTTTACTGATGCATGTTGTTGAATTGGTGTGATAGTTTTAGGTAATACAGTTATTGTACGTAATTCGTAAGTGTAAAGATAGATGGAATTAAAATATTTTTAATTAACAAGTACTATAATTTTTTACAATATCCATTTACAGAGTGTTTTCCTTGGATAATTGAAGCAAAAACGGCGTGATTACTAAAATAATTAACAGTTAGCAAATTCATTGAAATTTGTTTCAGATTTAAATTAAAACTAGAGGCAGGTGTTAATATAGAAGTAACATAGGTTATTACTTGTTTATATTGTATATACACTGCCCTAAAAAAGGAATTTATTAAAACTTATTAACTTCTATTGTAGGTCAAGATAAGTGTAATAATACTTTAAATAAATAAGTACGTACATTTCATACAGCACCATCTAGTTCCAACCTAAGAACCAGATAACTAATAGAATAATTATATATATACTTCCTTTTTTGTAAATATACTAGCGACCCGCCCCGGCTTCGCGCGGGTAGTAAGAATGATAAGCTATTCTCAAAAGGTAGATAGATACCCATATGCCACCGCAGACTTTTTTGTAGATCTAAAAAAGAGGAATATCCCACCATGTATTGTTTTGTTATATCTCAAAGGGATTATAGCAGGGGGCAGCGTTTTCGATGAAAGCTCCCAGGTGGCTTGACTTTTTCCGATTCTTCCAACAATTTTCATCATATTTCAACCAATTTACACAAAACCTTGGCATATTATATACCTAAACCTTTCTTATGAGTCACTCTATCTATTGGTTGAAATTGCATGATAATCCATTCAGTAGTTTTTAAATTTATCGCGAACAGAGTTACCGACAGACAGACGCGGCGGACGACTTTGTTTTATAATAATTATGTACATATAATATACAGAACACCCAGGCAAATTACAAACATTTATTCTCATAATACAAATGTTTGTCTGGAGTGAGAATCAAACTCACGCACTACAGCTCTTGAAGCATTATCAAATAAGCTAACAGGGCATTTAACTTTGTTTAATAATGGCATAGGAATATACAGGGCTATAAGCTTGGGGTGTATTAATATGAAAGGGTGTCATGGTAGTCATCATTATAATACATTTTCTTATAGGCATAACACTGAAATTGAGAAAAAAAAATACAGTTCTAAAGAAAAGGTACCTACGTATTTTTTTTAATGTAAAAGTAATGAGACGGACGAGGAGCTCTCCTGATGGTAAGAGTAGACGCATGTCATTGACCTTTGCAGAAATACATCGAACTTTGAGTAGGAAAACAAAGTCCAAGGCATCGCTGCTTTGGCGCTCATTACTGGAACTTTTGATGGTAAGTCTCAACAGCCCTGTAATTTCGCTAGCAGACGTTGGCCCTTGACTAAGTGTAGGCACTTGTTTTAGGCTTGTTTTAGGTTAGTATCCCAGTTTCATATAAACCCGTATACGCAAGCTTTTGACAAACAAGTCCGATCCAAACGCATTAACCAGTACAATATTTTCCGTGAGTTTTTGGCTTGGACACGGAACAAGCATGTCGCTTCAATGTACTATTTTTTTTAATACATTGTGTTTATGTTGAAAATAGAGGTGTTTCGATATAACAAAAATCGCGCGTCGAACCTGGACAAGACTGGCACAGGACCGGGACGAGTGGCGTACAAGAAGGCGATAACAGGCTGATGATGATGATGATGCCGACTGAGTGTGGGCCAACTAAGTCGACACACGAAAATGTGCAATGATACAATGTGGTTTCTAAAACTTCATAGAAACTTCTAGTAAAGTCTCAATTACTTTATTAAGACATGGTCTTGACTTGAATGTGACTTACTTTATTTGATTGCGAGTAAGAGCAATTTTACTTGATTTTACCGTGTGTCATTTGAAATTATGGAATAATTGATACTGGCAAAATGCATAAAGTGCGATGTCAAAAATAAAGCAAAAATATTTTTTCTGTACATACCACATTACCATTTACCATATAAATGCATATTCCAAACGAGGTCGCAGTAATTACCACAATCTAAACTACCATCTAACAATGGCGTCCTCTGTGTTGTATGGTTTTATTCTACACTACATATATATAAAAATACAATATTATCGGCATCACCAAGGAAAAAACGTAATAACTCAGTTTTGTCAATTTTTAATCCATCATTAGCCTTATATCAGCGGGGTTTTTAATGGTTGACAAGCTAGGTATTTGACCAGAGCTCACCTGATGTTAAGGGATGGTCGAAGGTCGAAGTCAAAGGTGGTAAAGCATACCTAGCCTGGAATGAAACTGGCTCTAAAATGAGGCTATTGGAACACGCCGTTACGTGCTTGGCGATAGATTTTCAAGTTGAGGGTGGTAGGTAGCCAGCCGAGTAATAGAAAGCACCAATACCATGCCATGGTTTCCTCAAAATGTTTTCCTTTACCGGCAGTTCAAATTTATTGCTGTAACTTGTACCCGCGTCTTTCGGCGTGTGAGCCGACCACGCTAACCACTGAGCTATCCTTGGTACAAAAGGTTTAGTCAGGGTAGCTTACTTTGAAATTTTTAATAGTTAGTCTCAACAGCCCTGTAATTTCGTTAGCTGCAGTACCCTTCAAACCGGAACACGTAAAAAAAGCGTTGGCGGCAGCACAAAAAAGGCCCTAGTTAAGTAGTGGTGTCTTTACTAAGAACTCACGCTAAGAAACAACGCAAAAATATGTTTTATCACATTATATCGCTTGTTTACACTCGTGCGTTTAAGTCGAAACTTTAGTATTAATAACACTATTTATAAATATAAACATTCGAAGAAATACAAGTTTTGAACAATAATTGATGCTAGATGATTTTGTCGCGTTCCCTGCAAAACGCTAAGAATTGAATTATCATGGTTGTTTATTGAATCAAAATAAAACGATGTTAAAATTTTCTTTAATCGAAGATAAATTGTCGCCTGAAAAGTAGCCATAAATGAGTTATGACATTTTTCGTTGTTAGTGTCATTATGTGTTCTTACATTCTAATATATGTACATGGTAAGGGTGGTACAATTATTGGAACAATAATGGATATGGACTTTATTTATACATTATGTGGCAGGAATTTGTGAGGATCTTTGGTGATTTGGAAAATGTCTACGAGTAAAGGTTTATCACAATAAACATACCTAGTTTATTTGGTTATTAGATACTAGCTGCATTTTGGGATTTTAACAGCATTTTTCTGGATATAAAGAGTAGCCTACGTTTTAATCCAGGGTGTAAGCTACATATCTATATTTCAAATTTCGTCTAAATCCGTCCAGCCATTTCAGTGTGACGAAGTAACAAGAATACATTCATACATTCATACATTGCATTTATAATATTAAAAACCATATTTTATTTCAGATACATGCCCATAGCAATGTCAATAATAAATATATGAAATGTCACATCACATTAATTATAAAATCACAATAAATTTTATTTATCTTACCATAGGTATATTTTGGTTAATATTACTTGTGATATATGTTTTTTGTATTACAATCAATTTAAATTAAATTCTATTTATAATTTTATCAACCCTTCTATTACATAATCTATCTTTAGTATGAAACTGATGAAATAAGTGATTAAAATAAGAACTCAATATAATTATGTACGTAGGTAAGTACTTACCTACTTAACACTGAGTTACAGATATTTTATTGATAGCACCAAATTTGCAGGTCGTTTTTCCATTCATATTTAAAAATTACATTAAAAATTACAAAATCATAACACATGTCAATAAATAAAATATATCAATATGATTAAATGTCAATAAAATGTAAAATTTATACTTAAGTACAGGTATCTATTACACGCTTCATATTGAAAGAAAAGTGGCCCATATTGGTCTCTAACTGGGTATTACATGAAATGGAAATAAATAGAATGTTTATATGTTGAACCGCAACACAAATTGCTTCTACGCTTAGTAAATAGCTAGATTCATTAAATCGATCAGATCTTTTATAACATAGAAAAGATATTATTATGTTTGTCTATGCCACATTAAAAGACAAGGACAGAGCTAATAAATATAGGCAAAGGAATTAATCAGATATAAAAAAAATATATAATTTATTAATTATTTAATTGTGCAGAAAATCTGTAACCGTTTCATAATTATGTTTCTGTTATCTTAGTTTGGTCCAAAATGATAAAGCACACCTAGCCTGGAATGGAACTGGCTCCTAAGTATGGCTGCCGGAACACACCGTTAAGTGCCCAGCGGCGGAATTCCAACTATAGTGATAGCTAGCCAGCCGAGTATTAGAAAATACTCTATCACCTCGCCATGGTTTCCTGATGATGTTCACCGGTAGTTCAAGCTCATTGTTGAGGTTTGAACCCAAGACCTACGGTGCGTGAACCGTCCACGCTAACCACTGAGTTTTTTTTAGTCAGAGCTATCATCGCTACTAAGGCAGCTCTGTGATTAACGCGGTCGGTTCACATGCCGAAGGGATGGGTTCAAATCCTAACTATGAGTACCTACTGGGCTGGCTCAAGTTGAAAATCTACCGCCAAGTAACTCACGGGCGTGTTCCAGCAGACTCACTTGAGAACCTACTCTGTACCAGGCAAGATGTGATTATCATCTTCGACCACAGCTGAGCTGTAATTAAACACCTAACCTGTAAACCGTAAAAAAATAGTGTCTAAGTAGGCAATTACTTTAATTACATACTCCAAACTTAAAATTGTATAAATTCTAAGAAATACTGTAAGTTGCTTATATAGAATAAGTACTCTACAAATTTATACAGGGCTATAAGCTTTAAGTGTACTTTGCCGAAAGAAGGTCATGGCCCTAATAATTATAAAGTAACTTTACATTAAAACCAACCATGAAGAAACGAAAAAAAAAATAATTAAACAATTTATTTATTAGGCTTGTTTTCACAGTAAAATAAATATATTAACGATTACAATGCGTACGTTACAATTTCAGCAAACTCATATACCTAATAGGTATACTTAAGTATATTTTTACAATTGAAAAAAACATCTATTTTACAAACAAGAAGAAGTGCGCAATTTTAGTTGATTTTTATTACCGGACGGCCAGAAAAACTCGACCAAAGCGTCACTTGTACATGGTGGACGTTCCCCATGTGTGCACTAACCGTTTCGAATCCACGTTCATTCGCACAGCGAGGATGTGGAACTCTTTGCCGGAGTCTATATGGGTGTCTTCAAATCAAGAGTGAACAGATTCCTTCTAGGTATGATGTGGTCGAACGCGAACCCATTAAGTATTATAAAAAAGTAATGTAATTTTAATGTAAGAGTAAAGAGATTGTTATCAAATTTTAAACAAAGGATATTAAAAAATCGAACTATTGCAAAAAAAAAATTATGCATATCTAACCTACATAGTTCAAATTCTATTCAAACTGTTTTGTAAGCATAAACCAATTTCAAACTTCGAATATTTATTTGAACTCAGAACTCATTTGCACCGCCCATCTGGGCCACCGGATTGGCTACTGGCAACATTGTATGCTCATAGCACGGAACTATATCCGTCCTTTTCACACATGAAGTAATCCATCGCGATAGGATTTCACCTCTTGCTCTAGCTTACTGATTATTACTGAACAAATTGCAGATGGCTCACAGTTTTTCTACGTGAATTTTCGTTAGAAATTTTAGGGCATTCTAATATTTTGTTCGACAATGGATTTTAGATTCTTAACCCCACAAAATAAGTCCCATTTTTATATGAATTTTGATGTAGAGTTACAGCATTGTGTTAAATGAATTGAACAATTTTTAACACAAAGTTTTTTTGCCAAACGCTTTAATGGTTATTGTAAGTTGCTATAATGGCGGCTTTTTTAATATTCTGGAAATGTTTCCTCGTCCAACGATGTTGCAATTACTTGCTTATCGTGATTATAGATAAGGATTTTGTTTCACATTATTATTGTCCTTCTGTTGAATTTGGAAACAATAAAATTGTAACATTCGCGTAAAGAAAAGAAAGAAATTGTGTGTTTATGGTGGTACTTTATTTCATTTATCTTTTACGACAAGAGCTACACAACGATATAAAGTTTCATTTAAATTTTAAATTTGGACCTTGAAACTCGGCTGCATTAACTGAGCCAGGGGTAGGCCACCTTTTATGACCGAAGAGCCAAAACGTTATGCAAAATTTAAAAGATTTTAAAGAGCCACTAAACATTTTATTTTCAATATAATACACACAAATGTTTTAAGCACAAAACGAACTAAAGTACGTGAAGAATAGCTACGGATTATCACACTCTCAAGAGTGCAAACGATTAAGAAGTAAAAAATATATAGTATTTTAGCTAACATAATAAAATAATTGGAAGTGGTTGAGGCATGGTACTCATTCATAGATCAATTGCCCGATTTTTTAAAGTAGAAATAAAAGATTTTTGCGTTTGGAATTGGAGAACCGTTGGACCGTTATTTTACCCCAAAGGAGCCGCAGGTTGCCGACCCCTGAACAAAGCTACGTATACTAGCTGCTGAAAAATGTTTCTGTTGGGAAATATCTTCACCCCGCTAGCATCTCACACCACATCTGTTCATAATCAAATGTATGTTTAAAATGTATGTCAAGGTAATTTTTTTATCTTCTAAATATATATAACTTAAAGTGACTGACTGACTGACTGACTGACTGACATAGTGATCTATCAACGCACAGCCCAAACCACTGGACGGATCGGGCTGAAATTTGGCATGCAGGTATATGTTATGACGTAGGCATCCGCTAAGAAAGGATTTTGATTAATTCTGCCCCCAAGGGGATAAAATAGGGGATGAAAGTTTGTATGAAACTTTGTCAATTTTAAACCGATCGGACTGAGGCTTTGCATGCATAAAGCTACTGTGACGTAGGCATCTAGCGCGGGTGAAACCACGGGGCACAGCTAGTGTTATTATAAAACCTATAAGGTTTAATTTTGTTTAAAATCAATATACATAATTCTAATTCTTTAGGAATTTCATCTTTTATAAGATTTTTTCTCTCGTTCAATTGCTCGTAGTGTAACACTTGCTGAGGATGCCTCGTGAAGAGGCGAAACACGTGTCGGCAACTGGTTACTGCAGCGAGAAGAGGATATAAACACTTGTGGTTATTTTAATGTAATAATAATGAGAGAAATGAGACGCTGTCTTAATGGTAAGAGACAACGCGTGACCATTGCAGCGATACACAGTACGTAATTTGATTGAAGCAGCAAATTAAAGCAGAGGTTAATTGACAAAGCCTACTATAAGGTGGCTCATTACGTGGAAGACAGGAATATATGGTTGTAGTAGTTTCTCTCTGCACTTGCATCCCCCTGGCTAAGTGACAATTGTAGTAAGCATAATGTATTAATATTTATAACTGTAAACTGTAACCTAATATGAAAAGAAAGATCCATGCACAAAAAAATGCCTTGCTGAGTTTCTTGCCGGAGTCTTCTCAGTTGAAGTGTAATTACGAGCCCGTGGTAGATTCAAACATGTAACTTAACGTTCATAAGTGCCTTACCAGGGCCTAAACTGAATAAATGACTTTGATTTTGATTTGATTTTGAAAACAAAGTCCAGGCCATCGCTGTTTCGGCGCTCATTGTTCGTCTCATCAGCTCTGAATAGAGAGATTTAAAGAAAACTGCAGCTAGCAAAATTACAGAGCTGTTGAGACTAACTATCGAATGTTATATTTATATACTACTGCTTGACGGTGAATATCTGGTACTGCGGTGGTATCAACCTAGGCGAATTCTTGCTCAGGAGATCTACCAAAAATTAAAAGGTTATTATTGAAATCTGTAATCAAAACAACAAAAGTCACGATAGCAACAATAAGTAAAATAAATTAGTTAATATAACTTATTTTGAATTATATTTTTATATAATGTTGACTCCCTGTGCGCTTTACAGTAAGTAACACAGTAAGCACAAGTAAGAGTATCTGGTGCATAAAATAAATATCTGGTGCAATAAAATAAACTAAAAAAACTTATCAATAGTTGGTATAAAAATTTTTTTACCTAAATGGAATTGTACTATCTGCTTTCATCGGATGTAGAAGCGTTTTTTTTTTTTTTTTTTGTATAAAAATACAATAATAATTTTTTACTTTTCCATTGCCCAAAAAAATCTGCCACACGTTGTCTTAATAATTACGAACGCAACAAAAAAGAAAACAACCAAATCGGTCGAGCCGTTCTCATGCGATAAGTACTGAATTATACATATTATGGTACTTGATTTTTATTTATACTAGATAGCAGCAGACGCATCGCTGCTGCAAAAAAAACTTCAAACCTATAACCTTCTGGTAAGTGTAATAAGTTGACCAAATATCATTGGAAGAACGGTGCGGCAGTGCATATAATACGAACAGACATTTTACATCCAAGGAAAAAGTTTTATTTAATCAAATTAACTGCTACAGAATAATAATGTTAGTAATAATTTTGAATACTAATTTTGTAGGGATGATAGCTCAGTGGATAGCGCGGTCGGTTCACACGCCGAAGGGTTTGTACCCACAAACCCCAACAATGAGCTTGAGCTGCCGGTGAAGGAAAACATCGTGAGGAAACCATAGCATGGTGGTAGGATATTTTCTAGTACACGGCTGGCTAGCTACCACCCTCAAGTTCAAGAACTGCCGCCACGCATTTACCGGTCTATTCCGGTAGCCTCACTTGAGACCCAGTTCCATTCTAGGCTTGGTGTGTTTACCATAAGTAAAATGTTCTTGCTACAAACATTTACATCTATCTAAGTATATACAGCGCATACCTACGCTTCAATACGATTAATAAAAATCAAATTAATGAAAATAATATTCATTGATTATTGATTGATTATTATTTATTGGTAGCATAACACTCAAAAACAAAACACGAACACAACATTATAATTAAGCAAATAAAATTAATTTCCATTTCGTTATAACCTTTGCAAACAAACCTGAGCGTCTTATTAGACGTTATTAATGTATCCAATAGATGAAAATGCAATTGCAAATTGCAATATGGCATGAGTTATTAACATTAACTTGTATAGCTGTTATGCTTGCTCACTCCTTAAACGGCTGCCTGATTAGAAAACGAGTATAATGTGTAAGTATTATCAGTTTTAGAGAAGGTTCAGTACGTATAAATTTACTGATACACTTTAAGATCAAATACTTATGATTATCTATCAAAATAGATCTTTTTTTTTATGGCTGACAGGCTGGGTGTTTGGCCACTGCTCACCTGATGTTAAGTGACGGTGTGGTCGAAGATGGTAAAGCACGCCTAGCCTGGAATGGAACTGGCTCTCAAGTGAGGCTGCCGGAACACACCGTTAGATGCTTGGCGGCAGATTTTCAACTTGAGGGTGGTAGCTAGCCATCCGAGTACTAGAAAGTACCCTACCACCACGCTTTAATTTCCTCACGATGTTTTCCTTCACCGGCAGCTCAAGCTCATTGTTGGGGTTTGAACCCACGCCCTTCGGCATGCGAACCTACCGCGCTAACCACTGAACCATCATCGCTAAAATCTCTATAACAAGTACTAAAAAATTAAAAACTCCCGACACAAAATCAAACATAGCTAAGAACACCCCCGACTAATTCAACTTTCAAACAAAAAACAGACAGACACACACAAAGACATATCAAACTTACAACACCCCGTTGTTTTTGCGTCGGGTGTTAAAAATAGGTCGTCTAGGCACTGTAGCACCAAAAGTCCTGTAAGCAGTAGTGTGAAAACATTACTATGTTTTGAAGGGTAATGCAATTAGGAAAATTACAGAGTTATTGAAGCTATCATTGATTGTCTCAAAGTAATGAGCGCCAAAGCATTGATGCCCTGGGTTTTTGTTTTGTTGCATAATTCTGGGTTTTGGTTGTAAACTGGTTAGCTCTTTTTTTAATGTTTGATGGGCTGGGTTTTTTGACAACAGGTTACTTGATGTTAAGTGACTTTATGGGCAAAGATGGTATTCACACTTAGCTTTAAACCGGTCCTCAAGTGAGGCTAACGGAATTCACTGCTAAGTGCTTGAAGGCAGATTTTAATTTAGAGGTGGTAGCTAGCCAGATGGATACTAGAAAGTATATACTCTAATTCTAAAGATTCTTTAAAATGTTTTCTATCACCGACGGCTCAAGCTCATTGTTAGGATCTGATCCCAAGCCCCTCAGCGTGTGATTAGAACGCGCTAACTACTGAGCCAACATCGCTAGAAATATATCTCTTACAATCAGAAGAGTATTTTATTCGTCTCATTTTTTTTTTTTAATGTTAAATTGTTGAGCCTTACGAGACGCTTTCCTGATGGTATGATGGCCTGTCCATGACCATTGCAGCGACACGCAGAACGTTGAGTAGTAAAACAAAGTCCAGGGCATCGCTGCTTTGGCGCTGATTACTTTGAGACTTTCGATGGTTAGTCTCAACAGCCTTGTAATTTCGCTAGCTGCAGTACCCTTCAAACCGGAACACAGCAATGTTTACACACTACTGCTTGACGGTAGAATACTTGGTACTGCACTGGTATCTAATTGTTGTGGTCGTTATATTTACTCAACGAATTCGTTTTTGTGGAAATTCATTTTTAATTATTCAAGGTATATTAAAATTAAGTTTCGTAAAATTCTCATCACTGTTGTAATCAAAACTTTTAAACGAAAATACTCTAAATTAGTTTTTCTATTCAATAATTACAATAATACATTTAAATACAAGCCGTCAGAAACTAGACAATTAATATTACTTGACATTGTGTATAATATTATGATATTACATTACATTAACTTGACTTTTTATATTTATATAAACATTTTGTATTTAATTTATTATTATATACCCAAAAAGGGGCAGCACGTTGATACGTTTTCCTCATAAATAAGACAGACACAATAAAATATTTTGAATTTGAATTTGAATAGATCCATTTCTCGGAGCCGTTCCTGCGGTAAACACAATAAAACATCTACCTATTAAAATAGTTTTGTTAATGCTTAATAATTATTTCTGGAGAGCAATTATATAAAAAAAATTCGTAGATGCGTTTTCTTATCGCTCCGCCGAACCCTATCATTAGCTATGTATGGCGTTACAAAGCATCCAAGATTTTCTCTTTATTCGTAAAAAGTTCACAATATTAGCACGCGTGTTTCTACTAAGAATGTTCATAATTATATTCTGTTATTTGCATATTAGATAATTATAATGCTATATTGGACGTATCGCGGTGCGATATCGGTATATTGCAGATGTTACAACTGATTAAGTTTGATGTTTTTTTTTATTGGGTTTGATTAAACATTAATAGAGATTCATGCTATGAAATGGAACAGATATTTGCTTACTTTGTATTTAGTTAACTACTTAATAGTTGTTATAATTGTAAATAAATAATTGTTAAAAGTAAATGAGTTATGTATTGATTTTATCTGCAATACATTATTATATAGTAAGTAAGTATTTAAATGTTTTGGATGTAGAAAAATCAATCGAAGTTTTAATAGATTTCAACTGTTACTGCGTTGGTTCCTACCTAGACGATATCCTGCTAAGGAAATCTACCACCAAGTAAAAAGTTTTGTAGCGATGATAGCTTAGTGGTTAGCGTGGTCGGTTCGCATTCCGAAGGGCGTGTGTTCGAACCCCAACAATGAGCTTGAGCTGCCGGTGAAGGAAAACATCGTGAGGAAACCATAGCGTGGTGGTAGGGTACTTTCTAGTACTCGGCTGGCTAGCTACCACTCTCAAGTTCAAAATCTGCCGCCAAGCATCTAACGGTGTGTTCCGGCATCCTCACTTGAGAGCCAGTTCCATTCCAGGCTAGGTGTGCTTTACCATCTTCGACCACACCGTCACTTAACATCAGGTGAGCTGTGGTCAAACACCTAGCCTGTGAGCCAAAAAATAATAATTGAATTTAATGTAAATTCTTAAATTTTAACAGACAATTATTTACAAAATATAATTATTTCACTTGGGATGTAATTCAAGCTTATATAAGATTTGACTTGGCTGGTTTTCACATACAGGCTAAATTATATTTATTTTTACATAAAATATGAATGTAGTTTTCGAGTTGTGAAGGGGTCAGAAGTAGCCCGAAATGGTTCGTGAAATGGTTCACACAGCTGCTGCGTCGCCAGTTCCTTTTTCTTTGAACTTGGCTGGACACGCTGCCGCGGGTCTAGATTCTAAGATATTTTTTAAAGTCTTTTATAATAAGTTTTTGCAAATAAACCGTTACTATAAAGAAATAAATTGTAGATATATTTCTGTCATGTCAATTCCATTACCTGTCAATAAGAATAATGAAGTAATTAAACATATTAAAACGATAAAATAAATGTATGCATCTTCGCAACGGTAATATTTAAATGGCATAAAATGTCTTTGCTAAAAGCTTTTCATGATTAAAGGACATGTGAAAAATGCTGACAATTACAGAAACTAACATAAAGTAATGAAAAATATAATGGATTATTTTCTTGTTAATGGTATGTAATTAATAAAATAAAGGCTACGACAGTTGCTTTTTTGCAAAAGTAAACACACATGAATTCTATATAGAGATAGCAATAAAAAAATAAATTTGGTTATATGTATGTTCTGACCACGCCTCTAGATTATACTCAATGACATATTAACCCTTTCAAGCCCAGAAGACTTTGAGAGCTACTATTTTCAACTTAGCTATTTAGAACGATTCTTTGGGTGTTAAAATATCTTATTTCAAAAATAAAATTTCAAGAAAAATATTATGTTTTTTTTTTTTTTTAATTCTTGGGATGCATTTATCCCAGTGGACGTCAAAGGGTTAAGGCATCTAACGATAATACCGATCGGTTTTCATGTAAAATGTATTTATAAACTTCATTTTAAAACAAATCAACTTTGGCGCTATCTGTCGCCAAGCACCTAAGAGTGTGTTATGGTAGCCTCACTTGAGAGCCAGTTCTATTCCAGGCTAAGTGTTTTACCATCTTCGACCACACCGTCACTTAATATCAGGTGAGCTGTGGTCAAAATTTTTGCCTGTCAAACATTAAAAAAAACTTGATGTCAGATTTCCTTATCAGGACGACGTCTAGCTACGTACCACCGCAGTACCGTATATTCTACCGCCAAGCAGTAGTGTGTAAACATTATTGTGTTCCGGTTTGAAGGGTACCTATTGCAGCTAGCCTAATTACAAGGCTGTTGAGACTAACCATCGAATGTCTTTAAAGTAATGAGCGCCAAAGCGGCGATGTCCCGGACTTATTGTTACTCAAATTTCTGGGTACCGCAATAGTAATGGACAGGCAATATCTCTTACCATCAGGAGAGCGTTACGTTTGTCTTATTATTTCTACATACAACAATAATAAACAACATAGATTAGCAAATTTAATGTCTGTTTTAATTTTTACGTTTTTTTGACAATAGACAACACTTTATTTGTTTATCAAGAGATATATTTATGTCACAAACCATGTGACATATTTATATTTATGTGTAATGTATACGTTATGCGAGCTTTTTTTTTAATGGTTGACAAGCTATGTGATTGACCACAACTCATCTGATGATAAGTGACGGTGGGGTCGAAGATAGTAAAGCACCCCTAGCCTGGAATAGCACTGGCTCTCAAAATGATGCTGCCGGAATACTCCGCTAAATACTTGGCGGTAGATATTCAACTTGAGGGTGGTAGATAGCCAGCTCAATTCTAGAAAATACCCTACTACCATGCTATCGTTTCTTAACGATGTTTTCCTTCACCGACAGCTTAAGGTCATTGTTAGGGTTTGAACCCACGCTCTTCGGCGTGTGAACCAACCGCGCCAACCACTAAGCTATCATCGCTACAGATGCTATCAAGTTCTACTTATGTGTATTGAAAATATTGTTTAGAAATTGTATTTTTCAATGTATTTCACTCCATCATAAACACCTAAGTCAAATACTAGTTCTTAATACTATTGTTATTAAAATCAATTAGTGTGCATTAAAAAAAAGCACAAAATGTCTTCTTATTCTGACAAAAAACATAATCAATCTACTATGTTAATATCGCCCACCATTCAAAAGCTAAAAACCAAGCTTAACAAAATTAAAAACGACCAAATAGCTTAGGTAAGTACGTAACTGTAATATTTTTTCAGTGGCCTATTTATCATTAAAAAAAAACAAGATATGGGTGGCATTGCAATAACGGCACTTACCATCAGGTGGTATGCCACTTCGGCACTTGCATAAAAACAAGCACTTGCTTCAATTATAAGATAATAGGTCGGTGTATCTTTGACTATTTGACACACCCGACATTGCGTCCACTGACCAAATTAAATAGACCTTCATACTTTTTTGTACTCTCAACAATGAGCGTAGGTACAAAAAAACAGTTTCCTACCATTGCTGGTAAGACACTCACACTAGAAATACACTATAGCGATACACAGAACTTTGAGTTACAAAATAAAGTTCAGGGCATCGCTGTTTTGGCGCTCATTACTTTGAGACTTTCGATGGTTAGTCTCACAGCTCTGTAATTTCGTTAAAATATTTAAGGGGATTCCTATACAACAGACGTGATTTTTTTTGCCGTTTTTATCGATAATGGTACGGAACACTTCGCGCGCGAGTGCGACTTGCACTTTGCCGGTTTTTGTTTAGATAGCTAAGATATCCCGTTTTAGTTTTATAAGTTTAAAGTGAAGTCTATCTATATATCAATTTTTATTTTTATTTATGATAGTAAATAAACTTTTTTTACTACCGTATTAGCTGTGTTATCTGTATCTGTGCTGTCCATTCAAAGTATGCCTGGAAGAAATCACTTTAGGCGATAAAGCTGCCGTTGTACTACCGTTAATTTATCATTACATTGAATGTTTATTTTCTTTTAAAAGTATGTATGACATGTAAGTATGCAGTAAAATTGTGTTTATTATAAAAGTCCTAGAAATTCTATCTTCAACGAAAATGCTCACATTTCTATTTTTAGATTTTCATTATTTATTATTTTTCAATGATTGATTGATTTCGATTTTATTAAAATATTGATACGAGTAGTATATTTCGGTGTACCTACAATAAAGTTATGTTGTATTCTATTATTCTAAATGGTCTTATCGATCAAGATATTATAGAGGCCTTATTGCTAAAAGCGGTTTCTTTGAAACATCAAAGATTTACGACACATTTCTAGATTTTTTAACTAACGACATTCTGAGCATTGCTGAAAACTAAATCGGTAATATTTATTTTTCAGGCAATTTAAATTAAAATAAAACTAATTTGGTTGTTTCAAGGAGTAAGTTTGTAGACATTAAAATTGATTTTTGTTTGATGTTATCCAATCAAATTATTCATTTAAAGTATGGAATCGCACAATATTGTCATATTGTTTCAAGTTACAATATAATGTTCGAGACAAAATTGCCAATGACAATAATATATCAATGAAATATGTATCGAATAACTATATTATAATTCGACAGTGGGAATAAAAACACAATGTACAATGTGTACACAATTTTTTGAATATATTGGTAACCGTTAAAAATGAAGCAATCAATGATATGGTTTTTAATCTTCTTACAGTTAGAATGAATTTAACTTGTAATGTATCTTGCAAGTAAAATTTGACCCACTTTCCGTTTTCCGATTGGACTCGATTGATTCGTCTTGAGGAGCACTTTATGCCTAGACGATATCCAGGGTCTGATGATGAAACTAGAAGGTGGCTACGGCATCTCTGTGATAAAACAACATAACCCCACAGAACCACCTTCATTCCATATATTTAATAGAATTTATTTTAAAATTTTTAGTTTATTGTCCCAGATAAAAGCTTGTTTTTAAACATTTTATTTTACTTTTATCTTGTTGTTTCATCGACCACATGGCCATTTACTATAACAAGAAGACTAAGCGTAGTAAAAAGACGCTATTTAACTATCATTCACCAGAATCCGAGAGCTCAAGTAAAGCTGGTCTTTTTAATGTAACTAAATGAGTGGGACGAATCGTTCAGTGCGGTCCTTTTGATATATGATGCGGTCAATACAAAGGGCTCTGTAATTGCCCGCAGTTTTTTTGGGTTCAGTATGCATTAATGAAAGGTTCTGTTACTTTTAATGTTAAAATTTTGCATGGTACAAATATTGCAATGCCTTTGGACATCTTTAAATAAAAACAAAGTATGTGGTAAGCAGTTAAATGTACTACGTTTTAAATATTTTATAGTTGACAGGGTAGGTGTTTGACAACAGCTCACCTGATGTTAAGTGAAGTGTGGTCGTAGATGGTAAAGCACACCTAGCCTGGAATGGAACTAGAATGATGTGATTCCGAACTTTAAAGATAAACATGATTTATTTGCTTTTTTTTATAGTTGACTTTGTAAAACTGCTAAAACATTTTTTTTAAATGTTGACAGGCTAGGTGTTTGTCCACAGCTCACCTGATAACCGACATACAACATAAAAGCATGTAAGCCTTCGTCTATAACAATCTGTCACTATAATATCTGGTGCATAATAAATGACGTGGTACTATTGACAAAAGAACTTACCTGCGATGTACACTGAATGGAAGATGGTAAACACACCTAGCCTGGATTGGAACTGGCTCTCAAGTGAAGCTCAAGATCTCGCTTTTAGATTCTTGGCGGCAGATTTTTTACTTGAACAACGATTTCCTCACGATGTTTTCCTTCACCGACAGCTTAAGTTCATTGTTGGGGGGTTTTTTTAGTTACTCCCACAGACACTGGTGTCCGTGACCTTGGTCAACTTTGAATTACATTTTTTTTACAGGAAGAGGAAAGTTAGTCTAATTAATCTTAATCTAGGGTTAAAGTTTAGGGTTCGTGTGTATACCACGAGCAGAAAAGCGACCCGCAAGCAGCACCCGATCACGAGTATGACGCATGTGCCAGCCATCGCCCTCCTCAACCATATCTGAGGGAAGAGAGCGACCCGACGCACGACGCCGCCGCAAGAAAGAGCCTTCGATGGTGAGCATGAATGCTCGAGGCATACACGATCCTTATTACTCTTTACATTGTTGGGGTTTGAACTCACACCTTTCGGTGCGTGAATCGACCGCGCTAATAGCTGAGCTATCATCGCGACAAAACGAAAATTGCTTTAAACACGAGTAAAATTGTAGGTATTAACATACAGGTGGATACATTACAGTTAGGTCTTGTGATCGTGTTTTGCCCGCAGGCGTACAAATATGATGAGCGATGGCATGCCATTAAATAACCAATTAAACTAAAATGCACATCCATATTAATAAACTTAAATTAAAATATAACAAAAAGTTGAAGTCAAACTAGGAATTAAAAAAAAAAAAAATGTATATACAATTATTGATAACACGAACGTTACAGGTCAATATTTCATTTACATTTAAAAATATCAAAATCATAACATATGTCATATAATGATAAAGTCAATATACTAATATGTCAAATATAAAATATGTCAATATGATTATATGTCAAATGTAGTGAGCCGAACTATATGCTCTCCTGATGGTAAGAGGTGGTAAGAGATATAATAGCGATGATAGCTCAGTGGTTAGCGCAGTCAGTTCGCATGCCGAAGGGTGTGGGTTCAAACCCCAACAATGAGCTTGAGCTGTCGGTGAAGAAAAACATTGTGAGGAAACCATAGCGTGATGGTAGAGTACTTTCTAGTACTCGGCTGGCTTGCTACCTAAGTTTCTTTCAAGTTGAAAATCTGCCGCCAAGCATCTAACGGTGTGTTCCGGCAGCCTCACTTGAGAGCCAGTTTCATTGTAGGCTAGGTGTGCTTTACCATCTTCAACCACACCTTAACATCAAGTGAGTTGTGGTCAAACACCAAGGCTGTCAACTATAAAAAATAAAAAAAGGGGTTGTCCATGGCCATTGCTGCAATACACAGAACTTTGAGAAGCAATACAAAGTCAGCGGCATCACTGCTTTGGCGTCCATTACTTTGAGACTTTCGATGGTTAGTCTCAACAGCCCTGTAATTTCAGTAGCTGCAGACCCTTCAAATCGGAACACAGTAATGTTTACACACTACTGCTTGGCGGCCGAATATTTGGTACTGCGGTGGTACGTACCTAGAAGACATGATAACGAGATTTACCACCATGTACATAAATAGATGGATTGAAATTTGGAAGGCAGATAGCTTATATACCTACACCATTATTATTATATTAAATATTTTTTGATCTACTCGTATAGTTACACATTTATTTGGTTTGAAGTTCTTTTGTAGATATATAGAACTAGCTGTTTCTTGCAACATTGTTCGTTTGTTGTTAGGTAGATGTTATGACGTAGGCATCCACTAAGAAAGGATTTTGATTAATTCTACCCCCAAGGGGATAAAATAGGTGATGAAAGTTTGTATAAAACTTTGTCAATTTTAAACCGATCGGGCTGAGACTTTGCATGCATAAAACTACTATGACGTAGGCATCTATCGCGGGTGGAACCGCGGAGCATAGCTGGTTTTCTATATACTACCTATCTAGTGGTAATATACAAAGAGGTAGATACTTTCCGTGTCAATGTTCAATGAAAACTAAAATAATAATGATCGAGCGCAAAAACAGTGTAACAGTATGTTTGTCAGTAATTTAGCGCGGTGTCAGCTTGTGGTCTGAAATGCGTGATCTCTAGATAAGCAAGCACCGGTTGTGTTATCAGAGATAATGGAAATTGTTGAGCATAATGTTTGCCAAATGGTATTTTTTTTACTTATTTTTATGGCAGCAGAATTAAATTATTTGTCGTAATGGCATAATTGATTTTTGTAAAGAAAACTATATGATTATATTCGACAGCCCTGTTGGCTCATTGGGAGAATGTCTGCCTGAGCTGTAGGGCGTGGGTTCGATTCCCGCCAAGGACAAATGTTTGTTTGGTATAAACAAATGTTTGTTCTGTGTCTGGGTGTTCTGTATGTATTATAAGTAAGTATTTACAAAAAAAAGTAGTATTTATGTATTCTATCAGTTATCTGACATGATCACACGAGCTCTGCTTAGTTTGGGGTCAGATGGCGCTGTGTGTAATGTGTCCTACAATATTTATTTATTTATTTTTATTATTATTATACTCGTTCTCACGTTTGATTAAGTCAGGTGATCCGAACAGAAAAGACGAAGAAATACAAATTAAAAAAAAACGGTTAAGTGGGAGTCGGACTCGCGCACCGAGGGTTCCGTACAAACCTGTAGGTATATAAGTAAAAGTTATGGTTTTTTTTAATGGTAATTTATGTGTTTCGCAATTTTTCCTTTATCTGTGCTATAAGACGTTGCTTTGTACCAAATTTCAAGATTCTGAGTTCAAGGGAAGGGAAGTACCCTGTAGGGTTTGATTCCCTTGCGAGTGTCGAAAATTTTCAACATAAACGGCTGTATCTTTTGATTGCGTTGGCTTAGAAGTTTGATTTTTGCACAGCTCCAAGGGACAGTAGACCTGAGTATTTTATATGAATTTCAGCTTGATACTTCCACTTTCCTGAGAAAAAGGGTCTTGACAGACAGACGGACAACAGAGTGATCAAATAAGGGTTCCGTTATTTCCTTTTGAGGTACGGAACCCTAAAACATGTAACCACATCAACTTCCATAGTAAACTCAATAGATTTTTCTCAATAGCGTGCGACCATGAGATTTTACGCAAGTCATTGATAAGTTTGTCCCTCATTTTATTTAGAATTAATCGAATTCTTGGTACTTCATCCTGCCCTGTTAGCTCATTTGGTGATGTATCTGCTTCAGGAGCTGTGAGCGTGGGTTCGGTTCCCACTCAAGACAAACGTTTGTGTGCCGAGTTTAAATGTATGTTCTGTGTCTAGCTATACTAGTCATGACCTTTTACCTGGCGACCTCGGACATGTAACGGATGTGTAATGAATTAATATGTCATAAGTCAGGAAAAAAAAGACAGAGTTATAAGTATGCTGTTGGGGGTTGAAATAACTTATACTTTATAAAGGGGTTTACGCACAACTCAAGCTAAGCCAAAAGAAGTAATTCTTATCATCGTAAATAACTTTCATTAATGTCAACCTTCAAACCATGAACAAAATATCAAGTGTGGAATTGATATGTGTTTCATTGATAATTATTTTTTTGGTTGACATGCTGGGTGTTTGACCACAGCTCAAGGGACGGTGTGGTCGAATATGGTAAATAAATCTAGCCTGGAATGGAACTGGCTCTCAAGTGAGTCTGCCGGAACACACTGTTAGAAAAAATCTCTACGACAGCAAAGAAAAAAAAATTCAGGGCAATGTAAAGGGTATGTATGTATAACTTAAAATTAAAATTAGCGATGATAGCTTCGTGGTTAACGCGGTCGGTGCACACATTGCAGGGTGTGGGTTCAAACCTCAACAATGAGCTTGACTTGCCGGTGAAAGAAAACATCGTGAGGAAACCATGGCGCAGTAAAAGGGTACTTTCTAAAACTCAGCTGGCTAGCTCCACTCTTAAGTTGAAAATCTGTCGCCAAGCATCTAACGTGTTCCGGCTGCAACACTTGAGAGCCAGTTCCATTTCAAGCTAGGTGTGTTTACCATCTTGATTACACCGCCACTTTACAACAGGCAAGCTGTGCTACCGTGTACAGCCAAAACACTGTATCTCAAGTTACAGTGTTTTAGAAACAAAGTGTTCGCAAGCCAAAAAGGCGAAAAGTCCACAAAATCCGGAACTGATATTAAAACAACATCTTAAAATGGACCCCATCTGACAACTCTGTCACTGTAAAAATCTTGTACTATTTCCATACGATATGGAAGTACTTCCACAAACAGTGTTTTGCCACAGCAATGGCAATATAACCAAGGAACATGGCAAGACAATGTTTTGATTTTATTTCATTTATTTTTCAAAATACTAAAATCAATACTACATGTCTAGATAGATATTAAAAATATCTCTAAAACGATAGCAAACAATAAACTCAAACAAAAACGAATAATCGAATAAACCCCAATAAAGTTTAAATTATCATTTTCTCAAAACGCATTTTTTCGACTTACAGTGTTTTGCCTTTACACGGCAGTGTGGTCAAATACCTAGCCTGAAAATCATATATAAAAAATTGCCAATTGGATACATAATTTTATTATCAAGAGTTTAAAATTTGAGCCTTTTACTTGTGACGTTTTAGCAGTTTTACGAAGCCATGCCGTTGATTGAGATTCATATCGTAACGACTGTCCGATATTACCCAGAAGTATTTAGTATATAGTATTCTTAATTCGATCGGATTATGTCAGAGTGAGACATTAAATATTAAAAAAATAGGTACGTAGCTTTTAGGAATCAATCCCACTAATATTATAAATGTGAAAGTTTGGATGGATGGATGTTTGTTACTCAATCACGCCAGAACGGCTGAACGGATCTGGTTGAAATTTTACATGTAGTTACTTTAGGCCCTGGATTAAAACATAGGATACTTTTCATGATCATCATCATCCATCACCACGCGGGTAAAACCGCGGGGTGCAGCTAGTTTACTTATAAATCTTTGGTCGGTGGTCAGTAACAGATATTCTGATATCAAGCAGTAGTGTGTCAACATTACTGTGTTCAGATTTGAAGGGTACTGCAGCTAGCGAAATTATAATGAACCAAACATATTATAACATACAAAAAAAAAACAAAAAAAAAAGATAAAGAATATAAAAAAAAAAACAAAATACAAGATAGAAATAACTAATAAATGGTGTGCAAAGGCGGCCTTATCACCTACAGCGATTTCTTCCAGACAACCTTTGCCTCCCGCGTCTCAGTGATATAAAAGTTATGTAGGTATGCAAAATTTTTGAAAAATTAAAGCTAAATTATGACATTTTCAATTTAATTACTATTAATGGAAGACTATAAATTACTGTTTAAAAAATTAAGTGACGCAGAAATACTACAGATATTGATATTTTATATCAATAATTATTTTTTTTCGATTGCTTAGCCACTTTTTTTCTGCGTTGTTCGATGACTCTCAACAATAACTGTTTGTTTTATTTTCTCTGACTGATTCGTTAGTAAATATTTCCATACATGTTTCATAATAATAAAACATACATTTTTAAATGGTTTATAGGCTAAGTGTTTGACTACAGCTCACCTGATGTGAAGTGACGCTGTGTTCTAAGAAGGTAAACACACCTAACCTGGAATGGAACTGGTTTCTTGGGCTTGACGATAGATTATCCACCTGATTTTCAATATAATAAATTGTCAAGGAAAATAATTACTAATTTAATAATACTTTAGTTAAAAAAAAACAAATTCGTAAAAACAAGGTTTGTAGGAGCCAAGATCTCAGCTTGGTTCTGAAGCACGCGGCGGAAGGTACATCTCGAATGAAGGCGGGTACGCGGTTGTAGACCGCGGGCCTTAGAAATTATACCTACCTCTATTGAATTGGGCTTGGGAACTCAACAATGCAAAAGGTTAAAGGAAACTAAAACTATCAACTCATTTGCCAGATCTCTACCCGATAGCTTATTCAAAACACGTCATTTTGCCGCAAAAGGCAATGTCGTAAAGATACATTTCTACTTTAACACAAATAACTTAAGGCCGATGATGATATCCGAACTAACACCATTTATTTATCGTCCATGAACACAATTTACAACTTTAAGGAAAATTTATTACAAATACAAAGGGTAAATTTGTAATTGAAATGTGGTTGGTTATTTATCGTATGTACCAACCGAAAGCACAGGAACTCGGTCCGGTTTGTGCGCAGGTTTGGTAAGTAATGGTAGCAGATAAAGTTAAAGAAATTATTTTTATGACAATGGTATGTTTTAAGTCACGTATGTAAATGTAAAAAGGAAACTAATAAATAATTACTATAAAACAAAGATATGCCGTGGTAGTGCCGGCGCAAGAATTGTACCCCACCCTCTCTACCCGTGGTTGCCGTAAGAGTCGGCTAAGGGATGTAACCCGGAATGGGCAGCAGCGTCTTCCTTGAACAATCACACTTAACTGCGCTCGCCAACCCGCCTGCTAAGCGTGGCAAGTATTGGCAAAACCCCCCGAGGAGGAGGCCTATGTCCAGCAGTGGACGTTCTATGGCTGATGATGATAAAATAATAGGATAAAAAATATAAGACATTTTGTCAGAGGCACAGTAAAGGACATTCATCATTCATTCAAAGACTAGTAAGACATATAGTATAACATATTTTCGGCTTTTCACTTCAGTACAGAGTAAATAATCATTTTTCAAATTAAAAATGACAGCGGAGTAAAATCATCTTTTTTGCTATCGTTACACATAATTTAAAAATGTAGTATCATATCACAAGTTCGCGGGCAAAAGCACTAATTCAGTGGTTAAAGTCGAACATCACTCAGATAGATAAGCTACCGGCCTTAATAACAGCCGCCAAAGGTACGTTTTGCACCTGTGACCCTTGAAAAACTAACTTACATTGCGCTAATATGGAAATGTGAAGGGAAATGTAAAAGATAGTATTTCTGCTAGTATTTTTTTTTAGTACGTAACAATTGAGTGGAAGCGTGTACCTACGGGTGTGATTTGCATAGAATAGAGGTTAATATCGCAAAGAAATTAATGCAATTTTTATTGTCTAAAACTGTAATTCATCATCATCATCATCATCATCTCAGCCGTAGAACGTACACTGCTGCACATAGGCCTCCCCCATTGACTTCCATAAAGACCGGTGGGAATCGGCTCGCATCCAGCGCGTTCCTGCGGTCTTTATGAGGTCGTCTGTCCACCTTGTGGATGGACGTCCTACGCTGCGCTTGCCGGTCCGTGGTCTCCATTCCAGAACTTTGCAGCCCCATCGGCCATCAGTTCTGCGTGCTATGTGCCCTGCCCACTGCCACTTCAACTTGCTAATCCGCTGGGCTATGTCGGCTACTTTAGTTCGTCTACAGATCTCCTCATTTCTGATTCGATCTCGTAGGGAAACTCCGAGCATAGCCCTCTCCATAGCTCGTTGTGCGACCTCTTTCTTGAAGTTGGACTTACCTAGTTGGACTGCTTGTCCTAGGTAAATGTATGAGTCAACGACTTCAAGAACCGAGCTCCCAACTGAAACTGTAATTACAAATATTTTATTATACGTTGTGTAGGACGCCCTAAGACTAGGTGGAGTAACGATATACGTAAGGCAGCTGGTAGTTAGTGGCTGGAGGTCGAAGGTCGGGCTAAGTAGCGTGTCTTGGGAAAGACTTATGTCCAGCAGTGAAGTTTAATAGGTTGATAAAGATGGTGAAGTTAGTTTCATGTTAAATTATAATATTTATACATTTATTCATTTGTTTAACTATTGTAAAAGATATTAGTCGTAAGTTTATTTCTGTTTTTTTTGTGGAACGCGGAAATGTTCTTGTGCCCTCCTATTGTATTATTTTCCAAAACTAGTGTTTTTTCAAGTTTTTATGTATAAAAATAGTGTTTTTTTTTAATTTATAAAGTGCCGAATTATAAGCGCGAGTGTGGGAAAGTGTAGAATGTGGTGAAACATTAATTTTCGTGTTGCTTCCAAAACTCGAATTTAATAGTAAAGTCGCCACTACGTTGTCTGAAAAACTATCATAAAAAATGTATGTACATAAAAAACGCATTCACTTTATCAATTATACAGTATTAGCATAGAATTCAAATGTTTCAAAGAAAATTATGCAAAGCGTTGTTTAATTTAAGGCCGGGAAAATTATGACAAATTAAAATTCATTTTTAAGTAGTATTAAAAATACCAAGAAGCCAATGCTTGCTTCTAATCTGCCATCGGAAAACTGTGAGCTTTAATTGCAAAACATTATATTTTTTGTTGCGCTTGGCTTCATTTAAATTTATAAATTTACAGTTTGAAGTACGACTATAATGGTGTATTACCATAATTACTTACAATTTCTTCAGGTACATTTTTAATTGACGAAACGATTGAAATTTTTAAATCATGAGTAACAACTTTATTATTGTCAATTTTCATTAATCAATTAAAATTTTAGCCGTGATGGTGCCGGCGTAAGAATTGTACCTATACCCGTGGTTGCCGTAATAGTCGGCTAAGGGTTGTAATACGGAAGGCTGGCAGCAGTGTCTTCCTTGAACAATCATAGCTAACTGCCCTCGCCTACCCGCCTGCCAAGCGTGGCGAGTATTGACAAAACCCTTCCCCAGGAGGAGGCCTATATCCAGCAGTGGACGTCCTATGGCTGATGATGTGTGATGTATTAGAATTCGAATTTCCCAAAAACAAAAATATTTATAAATGACTTTAGATAGATATTCTTTATAGTGCACATAATAAAATTTAAAAATAATAAAAGTACAGAAATATTATGAGCTAGTGCCACAAGTGGGACATTATCGCTAAAAGCAATCTCTTCCAGGTTATCAAAAATAAAAACACGTTACTGACTTAGACAGAAGAAGTAAACATATTTATAGTTATAAAAAATTTAACTTATAAAAATAAATTCAAATATTCTATCAGCTCTCTGGTTCTTACAGTTCAAGCTTTCCTTAGTTTGGGGCTAGATGGCGCTGTGCTAGGTGGCATGGAATATAAAAATATGGCACTCGAGGTTGACAGCCATTGAATTGAATTTGACCTACTTTCCGATGTCCGATTGGACTCAAATTTGGTGTACTTGTGTATCTTCGGTGATAATACAATGATATGGTATAGAGCTGGTCTGATGATGAAGACGTAGATGGCCATAGGATCTTCAAAACTAAATAAGATAAACCTATCGAGCTTGGGCTCGATTGATTCGTCTTAAGGAGCAATCGCTATAATACTTATCTACTAAAAAACCGGCCAACTGCGAGTCGGACTCGTGCACCGAGGGTTCCGTACAAACTTGTAGGTATATAAATAAAAGTTACGGTTTTTTTTAATGGTAATTTATGTTTTTCGCAATTTTTCCTTTATCTGTGCTATATGACGTTGCTTCGTACCAAATTTCAAGATTCTGAGTTCATGGAAAGTACCCTGTAGGTTTTGATTCCCTTGCGAGTGTCGAAAATTTGCAGCATAAACGGCTGTATCATTTGATTGCGTTGGCTTAGAAGTTTGATTTTTTCACAACTCCAAGGGACAGTAGATTTGAGTATTTGATCTGAATTTCAGCTTGATATCTCCACGTGTAATCCTGAGAAAAAGGGTCTTGACAGACAGACGGACAACAAAGTGATCCTATATGGGTTCCGTTTTTCTTTTTGAGGTACAGAACCCTAAAAATGGCATAAATAAATATATTTTGGATTTTAAGACGAGCTATCACGATTTTTAAAATATCAATTGAAAAAGTAGATTAATGTTGTCTGGATGATGTGATGAGGGCAATTTTATTTCTATTTTTATTCTATAAATACCTGATACTTAGCTGTCAGGTTAAAAAGCATTTTATTAAAGCCGGCAGGTGATCGCTCTATTTCGTTCAATTTAATATTATAATGCGACATTTCAGTGCCTATTACTGTGACGGGAACTAAATTACTTTCCGCGTAAATATCTGAATAATGTGAGAAAATTAAATTAGTTCAACATCAAATTTATATGAACTTATTAGATATACAATTTTTATTTTTTTAGGTGTTTTGACCACAGCTCGCCTGATGTTAAGTGCAGTGTCATCAAGGATGGTAAAGATACCTAGCCAGGAATGGAACTGGCTCTCAAGTGAGGTTGCCGGAACGCACCATTAAATGCTTGGCGTTAGATTTTCAACTACCCAGCCGAGTACTAGAAAGTACCCTACCACCATGATATGGTTTCCTCACGATGTTTTCCTGTACCGGCAGCCCAAGCTAATTGGGGTTTGAACCGACGCCCATCAGCGTGCGAACCTACCGCGGTAAGCATTGAGCTATTATCGCTACACTATCTCTATTGATATAAATATTAATATTAGACGACATTTCACAGTTATACTATGGGATCTTAGTATTAGAAGTTACCTTACAACCATAAGATGGTCTTTTCACGATGTTTTCCTTTAGCGACAGTTCAAGCTAGTTGTCAGTATTAGAATCTATGCTGCGTTGTGGGATCCTACCGCGGTAGCCACTGAGCTATAGCTGTTTTTTGTGTTGTTGGTAATTTGTTCTCAATATGTTTATGTGTATTTGTTGGACCTACTAGGGCTCACCGGAAGACCAGCGCTGGATATTCCACTTAGTATAGCATTATGCTGATGTGAGCCTCTATTTTGTAACTGTTTGTCTGTTGTATGTTTCGATTGTGTTACAAGTAAAAAAAAAAAACTTTCTTTCAAAATTAACAAAAATCTTATTTATCTGAAAGTTGTTTGGAAAAGATCCTCTGAGTGATAAAACCGCCCTTTGAGACAAGCTCCATGAACTTATACTGTCAATAAAGAGTTATTATATTGTATTGAGAGCAGTGGCGTAGCGTGCCTTAGAGGGTCCTGTATCAAAAATAGTTGGGGGCTCAAATGAAGGGCAGCGAAGTAGCTTGCCTTAGACGGGCCCTGTATCAAGATTTGTCGGAGGCCCTTCTACTCTCATTTCATAGCTCCACGGGGATTATGTTTATTATTCTTTCACAAACTTATTAACGAACATATAATCAAACGAAGTCTAACCCTGGGCATCTGTTGTTGCCGTGGCCTGAAGGCTTACGAATCTTTGTTTATACATAATGGGGCCCCTGTATCCCGGGGGCCCCGTATCATTGATACGGCTGATACAGCGGTATCTACGCCCCTGATTAAGAGGCAAGTTTTAGTTTAAAAAAAAATTGAAGCATGTTTAATTTTTAAATTCCGAGCGTGTATTTGCGCATCTGCGTGTGCGGCACTTGTCACTTTGACACTTCCATACAAACAGCTCGCGCGCATTCGGCCCTTGTCGGCGTTATTATTTTTTATTTTATTTTTTTAATCTTATCTCTAGCAAAGGTCATGTCGCGGTACTAGCTAATGCATCGCTACTGAATTTATTATATTGATAAAGTTTATCATTTATTTGAATTGGAATACTTCTTTTCGTAGTTAAGTTTATTAATTTTAATTACCGATAGTAACGTATTTATGATAAAAATTTGGAAAAGTACGAGTCAAACCCCCCCAGCTGGGGTTCCGTACAAACTAGTAGGTATGATAAATAGTTCGGGAATCGAGTGTTTGAAGTTTATGGTTATGACCAATTTTTTTGTGATTAAATAAAAAATGTAGTTTTCAGTTTTTTTTCCTTTCATCATCCGTAGGACGTCCACTGCTGGACATAGGCCTTCCCCATTGACTTCCATAAAGACCGGTTGGAAGCGGTTCGCATCCAGCGCGTTCCTGCGGTCTTTACAAGGTCGTCTGTCCACCTTGTGGGTGGACGTCCTACGCTGCGCTTGCCGGTCCGTAGTCTCCACTCCAGAACTTTGCAGCCCCATCGGCCATCAGTTCTGCGTGCTATGTGCCCTGCCCACTTTGCTAATCCGCTGGGCTCTGTCGACTACTTTAGTTCGTCTACGGATCTCCTCATTTCTGATTCGATCTCGTAGGGAAACTCCGAGCACAGCCCTCTCCATACCTAGCTGTGCGACTTTGAGTTTATCAAGAAGGCACATAGTCAGAGACCGAGTTTTAGCACCATAAGTTATCACTGGTAACACACACTGGTCGAAGACTTACGACTGAGGCACTGAGGTATATCAGACGATTTTTTTCCTTTATGTGTACTATAGGACAATGTTTTTTGCCAAATATCATAAATCTGGGTCAAAACAAAGTAGCTGTTGAATAAAGAAATTTATAAAGTAGTTCATAGGTGTCTTTGTAAACGTTTTGTTGCGGACTGCCTTTATAAATGTGTAAGTAAAGTTTAAGTTTTCTGCCGCTGGTGGCGTTTTTGTTCTCTTGCGAATGCAGACTAATGTCACTTGTGAGCAAATATATTTAATCGTATGTATAAAGAATTCTAACAAGAGTTTCATTGAAATACTGCTTAAAAACCAATTGTAACCTATAGGTTTTGATCCCTTTGTAAGTGTCAAAATATGCAGTTTTTGCGACATAAATGGCTGTAACTTTTTTACGATAACTAAAAAGTTTAGTTTTTCACAGCTGCAAGAGAATACAGATCTGTGTATATGGTTTTAATTTCAACTTGATACCTCCACGCGTTCCCGAGATAGAAGGTCTTAACAGACGGACATACGGACAACAAAGTGATCCTATACGGCTTCCGTTTTTTTCTTTTGAGGAACGGAACCCTAAAAATAATAAAATAACATATTTTTTTAAGACAACTTATACAATTTTACGGCATAAGTACGATGTGTTATAGAGTTTTATGATCGTTTGTCGCAATAATTATAATTTACTAGCTGTGATGTTAATATTATATATGCTATATATTAAATGTATATCTACGAGTACATAAAAACCTACAAATTACACTTAAAAAAAAAGAATGAAGAACATGGTATGTCAAATATGTATCTCATGTATAATAAATGTCAAAGATCGCCAAAAAACTTTGTCAAGACTAATTGATCTGTTCCGCTCTTTAAGCCTATCCCATTGATTGGTCATGTTATTTTTTTTTATACGTATGAGTTCGTTTTTGTCCACCAACTCGCCTGATGGTAAGCGATGATGTGGTCGAAGATAAAGCACGCAGACTTAGAAGATACCTATTCACTCTGGCCTTGAAAATATCTAGATTATATCCCTCAGGAAACAAGGAAGCCGGCAGCTTGTTCCATTCCTTGGCCGTACGGATGAGAAACGTAGAGTCTAAACGTTTGGTACGTACCCAAGGAAATACCACTATGTATGGGTGGTTGTGGGCCGTCTTTTTACTTGTCCTGTAGTAAAGGGGAGATGGAAGTACAAGGTCGTACAGCTCAGTAGCACATTCTCCGAAATGAATCCTGTAGAAAATTTACAGACGTGCTACCTTCGGCGGTGTTCAAGGCTTAAAAGTTTTTTTTTCTATCAAATTTTCATCACCAATAAGTCGAACAGCTCGCCGCTCTAACGAATCAAGAGCTTGAAGTTGGTACTTGGCCGAACCGTCCCAGAGCTGGCAGCAATATTCCACACACGATTGGACTTGTGCTTGATACAATGCAAGCAACTGCTCTTGTGTGATAATATATCGCCTAACCTTACGCAAGACGCCTAGTTTTTTCCCAGCTAATTTAGCTCTTGACTCCAGGTAGGTCCCAAAGTTAAGTGTTGGGGTAAGGGTTAACCCAAGAAGTTCAAGGTAGTATAATACCATACTACACTACACTTAACACTATACTTATTGTATACCGTATTATGTACCTATATACCGTAGATCGACTAGTTTAAAAAAAAAAAATGGCTTACTGGCTTTGCGTTTGACCGCAACTCACCTGATGTTAAGTGACGGTGTGGTCGAAGATGGTAAAGCATACCTAGCCTGGAATGGAACTGGCTCTCAAGTGAGGCTGCCGGAACACACCGATGCTTGGCGGCAGATTTTCAGCTTGATGGTGGTAGCTAGCCAGCCGAGTACTAGAAAGTACCCTACCACCACGCTATGTCCTCACGATGTTTTCCTTCACCGGCAGCTCAAGCTCATTGTTGGGGTTTGAACCCACGCCGTTCGGCATGCGGACCGATCGCGGTAACCACTAAGCCATCGTCGCCACGAAATTCCACACTAGATTCTTGACCACAGGTTGTACGACGTTAAAATGCATTATCAACTTCTTGCTGACATAAAAAGTCACATCTGAAAACGAGACAAGCGATTTAATAAATTAACGTTTATAAGTAAAGTCCGAGTTTAAACTTACTAAAAAAGTTGTGTTAATTTATTTCCTCATAATATTATCATATCATAACTTAAACAAACATCGCAAGCAGACTTAAAACCTTCATAAGTATTTCTTTGCATTTTTAAGCCGTTCTTGCAAATTATTCATTAAAAATTCTCGCGTTAAAAACACCTGCTAAGAACAAGTTAGTGCAATTTTACCACACCTTAACTCACAATCAATGTGCTTATAATTATAATGGTTCCACTGTTTTACACCTTACCAAAAGAAATAAACATTACACCAATAAATCATCAATGTACTGTTTTGACAATAAATAAAAGGATGTAATGAATATAATAAGAAGCCAATTTTTTTCTTGTGAGTTCGTTTTTAGGGTTCCGTACCCAAAGGGTAAAACGGGACCCTATTACTAAGACTTCGCTGTTTGTCTGTCTGTCTGTCCGTCTGTCTGTCTGTCCGTCTGTCTGCCCGTCTGTCACCAGGCTGTATCTCACGAACCGTGATAGTTAGACAGTTGAAATTTTCACAGATGATGTATTTCTGTTGCCGCTATAACAACAAATACTAAAAAACAGAATAGAATAAATATTTAAGGGGGCTCCCATACAACAGACATCTTTTTTTTGCCGTTTTTATGGATAATGGTATGGAACCCATCGTGTGCGAGTCCAACTCGCAATTGACCGGCTTTTTCATTACATACGTTTGGGCTATTTTTTGATTACTTTCTTGAAAGGTTAGGTGTTTGACCAAAGCTCACCTGATGCTACTTGATGGTGTAGTCGAAGATGGTAAACCACGTAGCCTGGAATAGAACTGGCTATTTAATGAAAAAGATATAAAATATATCGTAGGACATTAGACACAGTGCCACAGATAGAATACTTAGAAACTTTTTTTTTGTAAATACTTACTTATAATACATACTGAACACCCAGACACAGAACAAACATTCAGTTGATACCACAAAATGCATGTGTTGAGTTGGAACCGAACCTACCGCTCTTGAAGCAGACGTACTACCAATATGTCAACAGGGCAGTCAAGTAAGTCAAGTACAGTCGCAACAACGTTTTACTTAGCAGTAGATTTCCTAAGCAAGAGGTCGTCTAGGTAGGAACTACCGCGGTACCAGATATTCAACTGCCAAGCAGTAGTGTGTAAACATTACTATGTTCCGGTTCGAAAGGCAGTAAGCGAAATTATAGGGCTGTAGGGACTATCCATCGAAAGTCTCAAAGTAATGAGCGCCAAAGCAGCGATGCCCTTGACTATGTTTTGCTACTCAAAGTTCGTGTATTGCTACAACGGTCAAGGCATGTGTAATCTCGTACCATCAGGAGAGCAAATCGTTCATCTAATTGCTTTTACATTAAAAAAGTTCTAGGTGGCAGATTTTCAACTCGAGTGTGATAGCTAACCAGCCGAATACTAGATAGCACCTAACCACGATGCTATGGTTTTCTCACGATGTTTGCCTTCACCGGCAGCTTAAGCTAATTGTTGGGGCTTAAACCCACGCTTGATTATTATCGTTTCAATCTTGTTAAATCTCTGATTTAAGTAAACATTGTTAACAATTAGACTCAAGATAGTTCTACAAATACCTACTTATAAGACACCAGCGACCCGCCACTTCTTCGCAAGAGTGCAATGTAGATACTAAAGTAGTGCATATGCATGCCGTGGTGGTGCCAGCGTAAGAATAGTACCCCACCCTCTCTACCCGTGGTTGCCGTAAGAGTCGGCTAAGGGATATAATCCGGAAGATGGGCAGCAGCGTCTTCCTTGAACAATCACACCTAACTGCGCTCGCCAACCCGCCTGCCAAGCGTGGCGAGTATTAGCAAACCAAGGAGGAGGCCTATGTCCAGCAGTGGACGTCCTATGGCTGATGATGTGTGTGATGTGATGTATTTTACATATAAACCTTCCTCTTGAATCACTCTGTCTATTGATGGAAACCGCATTAAAATCCATTGCGTAGCTTAAAAGATCTAAGCGTACAGACGGCGGGAAGCGAGTTTGTTTTATACTACGTAGAGATGATCAATGTTCATATTGGTATAATACGTAGGTACGCAAATAAAATGACTTGCGCGTGCGCTTCTTTGTATTCGATTTATGTAGTTGCCGTCGCATGTTCAATAAATCAACAGTAGTCTGTGTAACAGTCGTTGGAGATCGGTGTATGGAATTATTAATTACTGCACTTATTTTCATTTTATTATGTTGCTGGGAGGTTAGGAAATTGGGATTAAAGAATTATGAGCGACTTCACCGATAAGTTCACTGACAATGTCCTGGGTATTTTAGGTTTGGCAGAGGTGACCATTTACCATCAGGTGGCCCGCCGCTTGTTTGCCATTTTTATGGCTGACAGGCTAGGTGTTTGACCACAACTCACCTGATGTTAAGTGACGGTGTGGTCGAAGATGGTAAAGCACACTTAGCCTGGAATGGAACTGGCTCTCAAGTGAGGCTGCCGGAACACACCGTTAGATGCTTAGCGGGAGATTTTCAACCTGAGGGTAGCTAGCTAGCCGAGCACTAGAAAGTACCCTACCACCACGCTAAAACTTACCCAAACTAACTAACTTTCCTTTTACCCAAAACTGTGACTCATTTTGCACTTTACCAGCAACAAATTCACACAATAACTACACACTGCTATATCCAACTTTCATTAAACACAATAAAATGTTGGCTATTTGGAATTAAACGCGCCAATGATCTGTAATTGTCAAGTCGGTACTTTGATCATGAAATACTTTTATGATCAATTTCAACTTTAATTGAATTTTTAATTCAGCTTGAAATTATAGAGACTAGGTAATATTTGATCTAAAACACTGTTGATTAAAAAATTAAAGATTTAATGGCTGTGACTTTTGCGTGTAGGTAAATAACAATAACTATTGTCTTGTCTTAACTCTTCATTTGTAAATCAAAGTTGATAATTCCTAACGAACTAGTTCGCCTAAGCTATGATTAAAAAAACATAACTAATCCTTTTTTCTTTATTAGGATTATGGCGTAGTAAATTGCACGTTTGCCATGACTATTGCTTTATGTTTGTCCGGAAAAATTTAAATTCATTTGAAATTAATAGTAGCCGCCATAACTTAAATACAAGAAATAAAGATAAAATTGTGACACCTAGATTCAGGTTATCTAAAACTAATAAGTCTTTTCTCGGGAATTACGTTAGATTCTATAATAAAATCCCACTTGAGGTAACTAAAATGTCCTATAATAAATTCAAAGATTTTATAAAGAAGAGGTTATTTGACAAAGCCTACTATATATAAGGTGGCTCATTACGTGGAAGACAGGAATATATGGTTGTAGTAGCTTCTCTCTGCACTTGCATCCCCCTGGCTAAGTGACAATTGTAGTAAGCATAATGTATGTATTAATATTTATAACTGTAAATTGTAACCTAATATGAAAAGAAAGATCCACAAAAAAATGCCTTGCTGAGTTTCTTGCCGGAGTCTTCTCAGTTGAAGTGTAGGTAATTACGAGCCTGTGGTAGATTCAAACATGTAACTTAACGTTCATAAGTGCCTTACCAGGGCCTAAACTGAATAAATGACTTTAAAGATCAACTATCATTGTATAAATTACTAAACAATGCTAGAAATTAAGCGGATGAGTGCTCGATGGAGTGATGATATACAGCTGACGGTGGATAGATGCGAAAAGTCGAAGATCGGGTAGAGTGAGTCCAGCAGTGGACTTTGATAAGCTCATGATGTTGATGATACCGATGAAGCTTATTTTTTTATGGCACAGGTGACAATCAAGCAGACGGGTTGCTTGATGGTAAGCTCTCACCGTGGGTTATGGATGTCTGCAATACCAGGGCACTACAAATAAGTTATCGACCTTTTAAGATTCTATTAACACGCCTTTTGTATGACCCAAAGCGTGCAATGAAAAGAAAGAAAGAAATAAAAGCGTTTAATTTTATCGCTGTTTCTTTTCAAAGATGGGAATCTTGTACTATGCCTTAGGCCTTGAGACTCAAGTTTCAGATTCAGGTCTTTGCATTTTTTTAATTCTAAGTAGGTTCGCGTTAAATCACACCCTGATTTTTAGCAGTAGTGCGGTCTAAGATGGAGGACTCTTACCTAGAAGAAACTCTTCTCTCCTGTACTCACACACAACCCATTTTTTTTCTTCCTCTAATCCTTTCCATTCTAAGGTTGCCTGGAAGAGATCGCTTTTAGCGATAAGGTCGCCAGTTACACCTATTAACTAGTTTATTTCTTCTGTATTATGTAATTTTAAGTGTGTACAATAAAGAGTTATTCATTCATTCATTCATACTCTTCTCTTGATATTAGGCAAGATGGTGTTCAATTTTAACCTTTGTGTCTATAAATTATTTTATAGATTCGCTTGTAACCTTTGAAGTCAGTTGGGAAAATAGCTAAATATGTCAAAGCTAATTTCTATGTTAATAAATGCATTTTACGTTGACATGTACACAAAGTATTTATTACGCGACACACGTTTTAATTTATTGGCTATTTAAGTAATAAAGCAATAAATTGCAGTATTAAGTTGCAAGATGGCATCTGAGTGAGCATTAATGTAATTTACTTTACCGTTGGTGTTATTCCTAAATGAAGAGACAGTTTTGGCTAAATGTTTAACCACAGCTCATCTGGTTTTATGAGACGATGTAAGCAAATATGTTATACTCAACTATTCTGGAATGCTACCGGAATACACCGTTACGCGACAGATTTTTAACTTGAGGGTAGCTAGCTACCTGAGTAGGTACCTTTCTTTTAATGGTTGACAGGCTAGGTGTTTAACCACAGCTCACCTGATGTTAAGTGACGATGTGTTCGAAGATGGTAAAGCACACCCAGCCCGGAATGGTACTGGCTCTCAAGTGACTCTGCCGGAACACACTGTTAGTTGGCGGCTGATTTTCAACTTGGTGGTAGCTAGCCAGCCGAGTACTAGAAAGTACATTACCACCATGCTATGGTTTCCTTACGATGTTTTCCTTCACCGACTGCTCAAGCTCATTGTTGGAGTTTGAACCCACGCCCTTCGACATGTAAACCTACAGCGCCAACCACTGAGCTATCATCGACACAAACGCTACCTACTGATATCCTACCACCACGCTATGGTATTCTGATGATGTTTTTTTTATATTTGACAGGCTAGGTATTTGGCGGTAGCTGGTCTGTTGAGTAGAGAGTACCTCACCACTATGTTATGGTTTCCTTACGATGTTTTCCTTCACTGGCAGCTCAAGCTTATTGTTGGGATATAAGCCCACCCTTTAGCGAATGAACCGATCGCGCTAACCACTGAGTTATCACTACAGTTTTTTATTTAGGACAAATTTCAGGACTTACACTAAAGTCTTGGAATGATTATTAATTCATGTTTTAAATATAATTGTGTTTTCAATTCCAAAAAATTATCTAACAGTCGAAAAAACGGAATTAAATCAAAAAAATCAAAATCAAAAGTCATTTATTCAGTTTAGGCCCTGGTAAGGCACTTATGAACGTTAAGTTACATGTTTGAATCTACCACCGGCTCGTAATTACACTTCAACTGAGAAGACTCCGGCAAGAAACTCAGCAAGGCATTTTTTTGTGGATCTTTCTTTTCATATTTGGTTACAGTTTACAGTTATAAATATTAATACATACATTATGCTTACTACAATTGTCGCTTAGCCAGGGGGAATTAGAATTGGATATACTAAGTTCGTGTTATATTTGGTTCGCACACAAAACACTAACGTATTGCCAAGGGATGACTCCTATACATAACCATCGCAATGCAACCCAGACAGCCTTGTTGGCTCATTGGTAAAATGTCTGCCTTAAGAGCCGTAGGGCGTGGGTTCGATTCCCGCCCAGGACAAACGTTTTATGATATAAAGAAATGTTTTTTCTGTATCTGGGTGTTCTGTATGTATTTACAACAAAAAAAAGAAGAAAAAAGTATTTATGTATTCTATCAGTTATCTGACTTCCATCACACAAGCTCTGCTTAGTTTGGGGTCAGATGGCGCTGTGTGTAATGGTTCTACGATATTTTATATTTTAATTTATATATATATATATATATATATATATATATATATATCTTTGAGTAATAAAACAAAGTCTAGGACATGACTGCACAGGCGCTCATTACTTTGAGACTTTTGATGGTTAGTCTCAACAGTCCTGTAATTTCGCTAGCTGCCCCTGTAATTTCCCTTCAAACCGGAACACAGTAATGTTTGCTTGGCGGAAGAATATCTGACATTGTGGTGGTGGCAATCTAGACTAGCTCCTGCTAAGGAAATCTACCACCAAGTAAACAACACTACAGAACTTTATCTATATAAATCAATTGCCAAATTTATGATGAAGCATCACTCGAGAACGGCTCTACCGATTTGGCTGATTCCTTTGAAATTGAAATTTAGAAGGTATTTTTATTTGAAAAAAGAAAACACTTGTGTATCCACGGGGTGCTGCTTGATCCTCTTCATCCGAATCACAGTAGTGTTTACACTTTGCTATGCTTGGCGGCAGAATATCTATGTGGTGGTTACCTATATACGAACGAGTGCGGTGATACCTTTTTTTTAGAAATTGTCTTACGTTTGACCGCCATCTCACCTGATGTTAAGTGATGATGCGGTCTAGGATGAAGCACGCTTGCCTAGAAGATACCGATTCACTCTCGACTTGAAGACACCCAGATTACATCCAACGGGGAACACCCACTCAGGAAGCGCATTCCACTGTCTAGCAGTCCGCACAATGAACGTGGAATCTAATCGTTTCGTTTGAGTTTTTGGAACATCTACTACCAAGTATTCTTAATCAGCCCTGTTTTTTTATAAACTGTCCCACTGCTGGGCGTGGACCTCTTCTCGTTGTAAGAAGGGTAAGGCCGTAGTCCACCACGCAGGCCAAGTGCGAGTTGTCAGACTTCACACATTTTTGAGAACTAGTTTTTTTTTTTCGGACATGTTGGTTTCCTCGCGATGTGTTAAAACTCATCATCAACATTATAAAGTATTATGGAAACTGACGTGGTTTTGACACATGTTTTGTTTTACATACGCGGGATTACACGCGTTTAACGTGAGTAATCCCGCATAAGTAATTTTTTTATTTTTATAAAGTATAGTTAAATTATTATGTAACAGTATATAACAGTTCAGATTACAGTTTGAAGTGAAGGAAGGTCGAGGTGTTATTAGAGTTCTATCCAAAAGTATTTTGTGTACGCCGCCTCATCCGAAACTTAGGAGCAATCAAGCCTCTATCGCGTGACGGACGGACGGACGGACGAGACGTCAATTTACTTATTTAGCCTGATTAGTTTCACGGAACCAAATCCGTCCGGTGGCTGGACGAAAGAACAACGCGTGTGTGAAGTCGAATAAATGTTTTTTCTTCTTCTGATATTGTGTTTCAGAACTACATGGTCAAATTACCCCATGCCCATTCTTTGATCGGACAGCCAGAAGCTCAAAAAGCGACATTGTTTTATAGTCAACGTTCCAAAAACTCGGACGGAAAGATTACCGCGTTCATTGTGCGGACCGCTAGACAGTGGAATGCGCTGCCTGAGTGGGTGTTCCCCGTTGGATATAATCTGGGTGTCTTCAAGTCGAGAGTGAATAGATATTTTGTAAGGAAGCGTTCTATAACTTAGACCGCATCATCACTTAACATCAGGTGAGATGGTCAAAATGAAAAAAAGCGCCTATATTTATACTGTATTTATTGCAACATATTTAACTATATTTTTGAGTGAGTTAGAAATATACGATAAGTATAAGTATATAGACAGTCATAGGATAAGTGAGTGGATAGATAGTCATGGGACTGCAGACATAATAGAAAACTCAACACGTCACACTAGCATGCCATAAGTTTTGCCCCTACAAAAAACGCAAAAAGAAGATTTCACAACAATAATACTTATGTGTCGAAAACCTTAAATACATATTATTATCTGTCCAATTAGCTCATTTGGTAGAATATCTGCGTCAAGAGCTGTAGGACGTGGATTCGATTCCGGCCAGAACAAATATTTATATGACGATAAATATAGCGCTACGTGAAATTTCCTACGATATTTATTTATTATTAAATTATACATTTAAAAAAATATTTATTTTAAACAATCTCCATGCCTTTTAAGTAATGCGCCGCCCAGTACAATATTTTCCTCTCATTACGATGTCAATATAAGATTAGGGATAAGACCAATTTTTATAAAAAGAACGCGCCGATACAAGACTTTTTATCCATAGGATCGATTACAAAACGTAGCCGCAAGACTCAATTAGCTATTGTAAAAAAGAAAATAACATTCCGAATTCAAAAACGTATTTCTTTTTAAACAATACCCGAATATTATGCGCCAGTTTGATTGACAGTTTGTTCGGACGGACGAAAAAATTTGGACAATTTCGATTTAAATCGATTCGAACGAATTAGTGCCGATTATCGATGAATTTAACGTGGCATATGTTTGAAATTAAGTTTGCGGTAAGAACTCAAATTGTCGGTTCGAGGAACGAAGGAATATATTTTTTTGTTTATAATTTTAAAATCCTTGCTACTCAAGACGTTTTCATAATAGAATTACTGCCTAAGTTTATTTAAGCAAGTACAAACTAACTTATTACTCAGCTTACAAAAATTTAATACCATTTATCTTTCCAAGAAGGCAGAATGTATTGATTTTTCAAGCTTGACTTTCGCTTCGGCGAACTTGAAACCAAGTTATAGCCATTTAAGTTGGGTTCGTAGTGTTCCGTTTTGCAGCTAGATGGCGTTAGTAGTTACACTTTATCCATAGATGATATGCGATATGCCGTGGTAGTGCCGGCGTAAGAATTGTACCCCACCTTCTCTACCCGTGGTTGCCGTAAGAGTCGGCTAAGGGATGTAATCCGGAAGATGGGTAGCAGCGTCTTCCTTGAACAATCACACCTAACTGCGCTCGCCAAACCGCCTGCCAAGCGTGGCGAATATTGGCAAAACCCCCCCAAGATGAGGCCTATGTCCAGCAGTGGACGTCCTATGGCTGATGATGTGTGATCTGAACCATACTTATTAAGTAAGGTATCTAAATAAAGGCAATTAAAAGAAGATTACAAAAATATAAGTTATGTTTAAATTGAATTAGGAATAATAAATGTATTAAAAAGTTTTTTCTCTTTAATTATAGCTATTTTAATCGCAGTCGGATAATAGATTTTTTTTATATTCTTCAGCTTGTTTTTATTTATATATCTATTATAACTTCGTGCATCGTTTTTGTGACAAAAAATAATTTGAATTTGAATCCCAGCAATGACAAGCTTTTCAAGGCTACCATCCCCTCTTCGCATGTTATTTATTAGATTTACAAATTTCCTAGTTTTAGCAATAAGATTCCCTATCAACAACCTCTCTCTTGTTTCAGTTAATTAATTACCTTTTTCGTCCAAACAAACGAAGCCGAAGCTGTATAAATATGAAAAGGTTTGATTTACGCGGCGTCCCCGCGCCTCTATGACACTGGACTGTAGTAAATCAAGGGAATATTGCCCCGAATCACGCTTTTTGAATGTCTGTGTCGATTTAGGAATACGGGACAAGTGAAAAGAGAATGGCTGAATATCGCAGTCATATTGTAAATATGTTTTTTTTTTCTGTTTGTATGTATCTATGTCTCTTATTTATTCATTATGTAATTGCTTTTTCATGGTTCACAGGATAGGTGTTTGACTACATCTCACCTGATGTTAAGTGACGGTATGGTCGATGATGGTACACACCTAGCCTGGAATGGAACTGGCTCTCGAGTGAGGCTGTCGGGATAAAGTGTTAGGTACTTGGCGGTAGCTTGGTAGCTAGCCTGCTGAGTACTAGAGAATACCCTACAACCATGCTATACTTTTCACAGTGATATTTTCCTTAGTTTTCTAATTCCTAATTTCCTTGGCAGTAAAACAGATTTGTGTGCCGTGACGGCATACAGCATGACGCTCTCTTATGTCGTCATGTCCCTTTTACGCCACTCCTTTCGATTCCTTTGTGACTCTGTCGTCTTTTATACGTCAAATCTCTTGCCGTCGCCACGCTCTATTTAAAATAGCTTGAAGCTAGTCACTTGTACCAAACCATAGTAGTAAATTTTTAGGCACAAGTGAGGCAATAAAACGCGTTATAATTTTTTTATGATTTCAATGTTGTATAAAAGTATTAAATTTTTGGCCAAGTGATGTCATCTTTAGCAATTAAAATGTGAGTAAGTACTTATTCGGAGCACCGACCTACCTTTATAAATGTTTGATAAAAGCTAGATATACCTATATGTAAGCCAGGTGAGACATATTGAGAAAAAAAAATGTGTGCTGTATTTTTAGCTTGAAATTAAGTTACACGTTTCTCTTACCATCAGGAGAGCGTCTCCTACGTCTCATTACAAAAACAAAACTTTGTTATAACTGCCTTCAATATTGTATGAGTATCGTAGGACATTATACACACCGCCATCTGACCCCGAACTAAGCAAATCATATGTGATGGAAGTCAGATAACTGATAGAATACTTACTATATATTGTTTAAATCCATATTTATAATACATACAGAACACCCAAGCACAGAATAAATATAATTGTTTATACCACGAAATTGTTTTCCTGAATGGGAATCGAACCCACCCTCTACGGCTCTTAAAGCAGACATACTAACAATTATAATAATTTGTTTAGCTGTAAGTTTTAAAAGGTACTCCTAGCCTACAGAAGAACGTACTTTACTAAGATAAATTGTAAGTTATACGCTTATCACTAACGTTGAGTTTTACAAATAACGTATAGCCACGGGATGGAACAAGCTGTCGGTTTCCTTGTTTCCTGAGATGTAATATAATTATAATCTATCTTTTCAAGGTCAGAGTGAATAGGTATCTCCTAATTCTGCATGTTTCATTTTCGATTTCGTGCTTACCATTAAGCGAGTTGGAGATCAATCGCAGACTTAAAAAACTTGGTATTAAAAAAAACTTTGTCTGATAATAAAGAAATTTAAAAATGATATCACTTTTATGGAGATCTATAGATATACCTAATAGATTGAAACTCAAATCGTAACGTAGCTTGTCTGTCGGTTTTCTATATACACTTACGCTTACACTTTGGAGAGTACGCTTCAGATCTATATACATGACCTAATTCCATCTTGCCCATTCTACTATCGGACATCTAGGAGCTCTAAGAAGTGACACCGCTTCATGGTCGATATTTCAAAAACTCGAACTAAACTGTTTAAATCTGCCTTCATTGTGCGAACCGCTAGACAGTGGAATTTGCTACCCCAGTCTGGGTGCGAGCGTGCTCCACCGTAGACCGCATCTTCGCTTAACATCAAACGAGTTGGCGGTCAAACACAAGCGTAACATTAATAATTTAAAAAAAAACGCGCGAATTAGTGATTATAGCGAATTAATTTTGTATTAAAATGCCTTTTGATGTTAATGACATTTATCGTCCGAAAAGAATTTTTGCTTATAAATTCTTGGGGGAAAAGTAATAATTTATACTGCAGGCGTGCAAGTGAATAACGCCTCCTACTACAAGCATTAAAAGTATTCTTTGCACAAATTACTCAGCTGATGAGAATAATCAACGTACCATACTTACATCTACAACAAATTGACTACGGGTTAACCTTTAAAGAAAATTATTATCAACCACGTACATTGTAATAAGAATTAATGCTTTGATTGGTTTTAATTAATAACTTGGCATTGCGGCCCGCTTTTTGGGCACCGTTGCGCCGTATATAACTCGGTGTGAGCTATTTGGATAAGTGTCGACATTATTTTTGACTGTATATTTTACACGACTGCCAAAAAAAAGAGTGTAATGTTTTCAGGGTCTATGTATATTTCTATGAATGTATGTTTCTTTATTCCACCCTAACTTTTAAATGCCTAAGCATATTTGGATGGAATCGTTAGAATTCATTAGGTATATTATCCCGGGTGATCCTAGCTATTTTATTAAACGCAGTTGTGTTTTTGCTTTATTTAATACATTTTTACCCGACTGCAAAGAAAGGGTTATGTTTTTCGCGCGTATCTTGTATGTACGTATGTAAATCTCTTTATTACCTCGTATCTTCCAAACGGCAGGATGGTTGTACCGTTCCAGGCTAGGTGTGATTTAACATTTTCGAATTTTTGTCGAAGATGGTAAACCACACCTAGCCTGGAATGGAACTGGCTCTCAAGTGAGGCTGACGGAACACACCGTTAGATGCTTGGCGGTAGATTTTCAACTTGAGGGTAGCTAGCTACCCAGCCGAGTACTATTAGAAAGTACCCTACCACGCTATGATTTCCTCTCGATGTTTTCCTTCACCGACAGCTCAAGCTCATTGTTAGGGTTTGAACCCACGCCCTTCGGCATGCGAACCAACCGCGCTAACCACTGAGCTATCATCGCTATAAAAGCCACTGCCATTGCAAGCTATTTTACGTCTCATTACTTTTACATAGAAAAAAAAATATTTGACAGATATCTCAACTTAATGAGTACCCATTTTCCTCAGATCAAACACTACCCATTTTCGTAGAGTAAGTATCTGTCAAAACATTTTTTAATTTTTTCCTGACGGAAACTTTTCATAAATCTAAACTTTATTTGTCACATTTCACGACACAGTTTTTACGTTTTGTTTTTATTACATTTCTTATCACAGCCATATTGAATAATAATAAGAGCTGTATACCTATCAAACTACCCCCAAAATATATAATTCTACCCTTAGTAATAAAAACAAAGTCTCCGATTTAATACTAAACCATAACGTTTAATGTTGGCTATAATTTTTATTGTTCGTTATAACGTTCAACTGTTTTGCTACAACAGCTATTTTATAACATCTAAGTATATTGTTGTTAAAACTGTTATAGGCTTTGCTTAAGTAGCTCTATGAGATATTTTGCTGCCAAGCAGTAGTGTGTAAGCATTACTGGGTTTGTGGTTGGAAGGGTACTGCAGCTAGAGAAATTACAGGGCTATTGCAACTATCAAATGTTTCAAAGTAATGAGCGCAAAAGCAGCGATGCCCTGGACTTTGTTTTGCTACTCAAAGATCTGTGTATCGCCGCAATGGTCATGAACATGTGTTATCTTTTACCATCAGGAGAGCGTTCGTCTCATTACTTTTCCATAATAAATTCATGGGTGAGTTCGAATCCTGCAGAAGAAAAATGTCACGAACATAGACGTTTGTGTTGTGACCGGGTATTTAAGTAGGTATTATTATATAAGTGGGTATGTATTTATAATTGCCGTGGTGGTGCCAGCGTAAGAATAGTACCCCACCCTCTCTACCCGCGGTTGCCGTAAGAGTCGGCTAAGGGATGTAATCCGGAGATGGGCAGCAGCGTCTTCCTTGAACAATCACACCTAACTGCGCTCACCAACCCGCCTGCCAAGCGTGGCGAGTATTGGCAAACCCCCCCAGGAGGAGGCCTATGTCCAGCAGTGGACGTCCTATAGCTGATGATGTGATGTATTTATAAAAAAACAAAAGCATTTAGGATTTTTTTCAGTTGCCTAGTTCCCTTACATATTAATAATGCAAGCTTTGATTAAGACAAAACATTTATGATATCTGAGACCAATACTATTTTTGGGTTACTACGTTAACATTACTTTTTTTTGTATTACTGACAATAAATATCTTAGTAGATGGCCTTAACTAAACCAAATCCCATCAATGAGTTTGAGCTGCCAGTAAAGGAAAACATCGTGAGGAAACCATAGTTGAAATCGTGAAAAAACTCAATAGGCAGGCAAGTATTACATATTTACATGGATAAAAATGGAGAATAAAATTATGTAGGTATGTTATTTTTGATGGTAGGTATGACTCTCTTCGACTAATGTACTAACTATCCGGATAGAGTTTACAGTAGTAAGCATGAATTTTGGATTATCTCTAAGATAGGATTATTCGGCATAAATTAATTGTATTGTTCTTCCTTTTTCTTAGTATTTCGAATAAATATTGTATCTTTCTTTCCAACATTTGTATTCGCTTAAAAACCTTATAAGCACAGCAATTTTGACTTAACTTGTACCTATCAAAACAAAGCATAAACTAAATAATTGAAACAAAGTCAGTCAAGTCCGACCTCATGGCCGGACGAGGGGAAAATGCGAAAACTCGCCCTTGTGGCGGCCATGTTGTGACGTCACTGATAACGACGAGGGACGGATTTAGGCTCAAGTTTCGTAAAAAAAATCAAACTGATTAAAATTTCAAAATTTTTGGGTTGGTAGAAACATATTGTTAAAACAAAAAAAGTAGAAGTCGATAATGTATATTTTAGAATTCTCAAATTTGGAATTTTCTCATTTAAAATGAAATCGTTTCTTGGTTGATTGGTCGATTTACTAGTGGCGGATAGAAAAATGTTAGTTATTACACTAAAATAATTTTATAACATTTGTTCAATAAACATATAGCTTTTTTAAATAAATGAATATAGTAAAATCACATAATCACGAAGAGGACGTTGCTGTCAACGATACACTTGTCAATTGAGTTTGAAGATTTCTATCTTTATATCCTTGCTAGATTTACTATTTCATTTTTTCTTGGATATTTACAAGTACTAATTAGTTTTTTTTACCGTTTAATTTTAGGTACAAGATATAGCTATTTTGTTTCTAAGTTAACAGCATTAAAAATTAAGAAAAAAACAATAAACTTCAAGTTACTTTTTTAAAACCAATGCTTTTCTTTAAGTGAACCCACGAAATAAGTTAGAAACAAAACTTCCTGCAGACACATCCAACTTGGCTCATTCCGTAAATTGAAAAAAGAAACGTACAACTATGCCAAAATAATGCACTTATAAAATGCCAACTATCCTGCATAACGTCAACATCGTAACTGACAACCTACAAACTTCGCGTAATTTAAAAATAGAATCGGGATTCAGAAAAAAATAAAAATTAACTCAGTACGGCCCCGTGCGGCCTTCAATGCCGCCGCGGAGTTATGATTGGTTCGTTTAAAACGAGAGGCGTGGTAGATTTAGGCCCCGCCCACATCAGTTAGGGTTCTCCAAGATAGAGAGACCAAACGTATCCCGGCGCTCGCCGCTCGCGCCACGCGTACTCACCCCATTTACAACTAAAACACGTGCTTAAAAAAACATGAGCGGATTAAACAACCGCAACATTTAACAGACGGTTAAATAAAATGAAGGTGAGGCTCGGTTTCCTGAAATAAATAGTGGTTAAGTGATTACAGTGAGTGTTACAAAACCATGCCACAGTGAAAATTATGAAAACTAATACTTCCAGATAGGATTTCCCATTTAATTGTAAAGCTCAAGTGAATTCTTCCAAATAATCTTCGATTAATTAAGTCTTAGTTTTGAATTAGTGTCGTCAACGAGGCCAGTGTTTATGTGCAATATTACAGCAGAGAATTTTAAATTGTATTTTTTGAAGAATACTTGTAAATATATCATCATAACATAAAGAAATAGAGACTATAAAAAAAAAAAACTAGAGTCTTCATACATATAGTATTATTTTTTTAATTATCACCAGGCGGCGGATAAGTTAATTGGCGTTCAACGTTAATCAAAGGAAGATATCTAACGAAGGCCAGTTCAATCGAAATCAAGAATTTTAATCATTTATTTGAGAAACTTAGATTTGTTTCGCTAAACCGGGCGTTGGAGCGACGCGTTGATATCTAATCGATTGAAAAATGATATCAAAGGAATGGATTCAAAATCGATACTGGATATAAAATATGTTTAGGACTTCATGAAGTGATTAATTTTTTATATTGAATATTAATTAAAGATTTCAAAACATTCGATTATATCCTATTTAATTTAGTGAATAAATCAATTTACCACATGCTGATAAAACTAGTAACGCAAAACCTCAACAAATTTTGGCACCGACCAAGCAGATCTAGACATGAAATATTGTGAATTTTTGTGAAGAAAGAATTAGCAGTGCGTCAAAGTGTTAAAGTTGTACTTATCGTGGACCAAAACAATCTAGACATGGCATCGGTGTAGTGTGAATCTGTGGCGGATTTTGGCGCCTCAGTTTTTGACGCATAGTGCCGCAAGCCGTCAAAATAGCCACAGAGTCGAAGCTGCAGTTGTGCGGCTGGGGCGGGCAGGGCTACGCTATCGAGGGATGCGTGGACGCGGGCCTGCTTCGGCCGCCGCCGCAGCCGCACTCAAGCCAGCTCGGTACTGTCTATGCTACGAAGAGAAGAAGGAGGAATGGCAAAAGGTATGCGCACTTTATACTTGTCGACGATCACTTGCATCCACGCCATCTCCTCGATTTTGGCAGTTTGAACTTTAAAATTATTGCTTATTGAAAATAATTGTTTTTTAATATTTTATACTTTCACTTATTTTACGAAAGAATTTGTAAAGTGGGTTATAAAAATCATTTTGATTATGAGAGGTTATTTATTAATTTGCAATATTTTACAAAAAAAATTTTTTTTTTTCGTTCAAATGAAAATTTCACGTAAGCACGATATAGTTTAATATTTAAACATGCTTATAACATATCAATAAATTACTTCAAGAAAAAGACAACGTCACGTGGAGTCCCATGACAACACTTTTGTGTAAAGTTGCTAATTTTGTTCAATAGTACAAAATATTAGCTTACTGAGATTGCTAAGTAGCATAGCGCTAGCAATTCTCAAACTTAGATATAGCTATCGTGGGCAGTGTCCGTGACACAAAACAATTTTTTATAATGCCTTGTATTAAAATTTTCATGGCATAACATTACCTATGACATGACATACACACTGTTCACATTACAAATTTACATTTCACTAAAATATAATCTTCTTTTTTGCGGTTTAGGTATTATATTTAGTAATCTTCAAGACCACTAACATTGGTTATTGACATTTAAACTTACTAAAATATTTTTGACTTTTTCGTTGTAATTCATTGGACCAGGGCAGATTTTTTTTAATAAGTTTAAATATATCAGCTTTAGCCTTTAAAATTGGTATTTATTGGTATAATAAAAGTTTATATTAAGAGTTTTAAAATACCAAACATTAACGAGTTTTAATAGAAAATTAAAATCACGTCCGTCCGACGGATATTCACGCCAAATATACGAACCGTTTTTCCGTCGGTATGTCACGGACGAATTATTTAAATAATTAACTGCTACTTAAGAAAACATTGAAATAATACTACCTACAAATGTGATTACGATACTCAATTGTCGAATCAGCCCTGTTTTTATACGCTGTCCCACTGCTGGGCGTGGACCTGAAAATCCTCACGATATTTTTCTTCCCTGACTGAAGTCAGTGGTAATATGTACATAACTTAGAAAGTCAAAAAGCGTGCCGTAAGATTAGAACCCCAGACCTGCAGATTGGAAACCAGACCGGGAAAGTCTGTTTTTTTATGGTGTTTGACTACAGCTCACCTGATGTTAAGTGACAGTGTGATCAAAGATGGTAAACACACTTAGCCTAGAATGGAACTGGCTCTTAAGTGAGGCTACTGAAACACAGCGACCATTCTTGGCGGCAGATTTTCAACTTGAAGGTGGTAGTTACCCAGTCGAGTAGGTACCAGAAACCCTACCACCATGCTATGGTTTCCTCACGATGTTTTCCTTCACCGGCAGCTCAAGCTCATCATCCCCAACAATGAACCACCGCGGCAACCACTGAGCTATTATTGCTACTAACATATATCTTGACTGAAAGATTTCACTTGTAAATTTTTAGCAATACAGAATTTATATGAAAATTACAACGACGATATTAATTATTCTCATAAAAGTCTTTCATAACACAAATCTACACAATAGGAAAAATGTTTATAACCGGATATACGAATTGTAACAAAAAATCGAAGAATCGTATCAAATTGATTATAAACAATTAATGATTTTGTTACATCGAACACTAACGCGAACATCCGTTACTTTATTATTGAAATTTCAATATTTTTTTCTAATTTTATTCTATTTTCCTTATTTTTGGGTTGTCTTACTGTAATCCTGTTTTATACATAGACTTCATAAGTGAATATAGTATTTATAAAAAAAAAATAAAAAAAATCACAAAAAAAAAAATAGTTTTATTAAAATTATGATTAGTATAATTATATGAAACAAGCGACCCGCCGCGGATTCGCACGGGTATAGTAAGCTATCCTTAAAAAATAGATATATGCCACTGGGGACTTTTTGAAGATTTATAAAAGAGGAATATCCCACCATGCATTGTTTTGATATATCTCAAAGGGATTAGTCAGCGTTTTCGATGAAAGCTCCTAGGTGGCTTGACTTTTTCCGATACTTTCGACAATTATCATCATATTTCTTTTAATTTACACAAAATCATGACAAATTATATACCTAAATCTTCCTCATGAATCACTCTATCTATTGGTGAATGATAATCAGTTCATCACTTTTTTTGTTTATCGCGACACAGACTGACGCGGAGGACGACTTTGTTTTATGAAATGTAGTGATGATTACAAATGACTTCTGTCAGTTATACAAATGCGTTGATCAAAAGATAACATTAGGAGTGAACAAGTGTCCATGGCTTTGCCATGGTGGTGCCGGCGTAAGAATAGTACCCCACCCTCTCTACCCGTGGTTGCCGTAAGAGTCGGCTAAGGGTTGTAATCGGGAAGATGGGCAGCAGCGTCTTCCTTGAACAATCACACCTAACTGCGCTCGCTAACCCGCCTGCCAAGCGTGGCGAGTATTGGCAAAACCCCTCAGGAGGAGGCCTATGTCCAGCAGTGGACGTCCTATGGCTGATGATGTGTGATGTGATATTTTAATTTTTTTTTTTAATTACTTTGCGTTTGATCACCCCCTGAATCCCCTTAATTCAGGATGAAGCTTTTATGGTTAGTCTTTATTGGTCGAAAATGTTGTGATTGAATGTAGGCGACGTCACAACTTTTGTAATAAATGGTTATGGACCAGCGTTGTATCTTACCATCAGGTGTCTTGTTAATTCTCATTAATTCTTAACATAAAAAAGATTAAACAATAATTATTAACAAAATTTCTTATAGTCGTTCGATTGCAGTTATTATTATTTTATTACTAAAAATACCTACTATCATTTAATAATGACATAATTTTCACGTCAAAAACTAAACAATAAATCAAAAGACGACATAGGAACAGATAAAATGTAACACAAGGTAGTTTTAGTGCTCTTTCAGAGTATTCTGATTATGAAATAAAAAAGGCAATAAACCCAAACCACCCATCGACACCTGTGCCAGCGAAATTAAAAAAAATATCTCTAAAACCTGAGAGCGTTCCTAACAGTCCGTTCAAAAATTATTCACGGCCTATTCCGCTGATTCGATTAATTTACGAGGTGAATAATGACTCGATCGCCACGACCGTGAGATGATTGATAAATCGAATAACGGAAACGCCGATATCGATACAGAAAATCGATATTAGAAATACGACCGATTTCAAGATTTGCGTCGACGCTCCATAATTTTAGAATGCAGTATTTCACGTCTTGTTTTATGTCGTCGGTGTCGCTTTAGGCTGTGCAATACAAATTGTTGTTTCAGCACGTTACTAGAGAAGATAATAATAATAAGATTTATGATTATAAAAAAAATGACACATCTATTTACATAAAAATGTGTCATTATCTATAATATATATCTATCTATTTACAAAAAAAAAACACACCGGTGTTTTGGTCGCACTTCTCCGAAACGGCTCGACCGGTTTATATGATATTTTTAATGTATATTTGGTATGTTAGAGAAAAGATCGTAAAATATTTTTCATCACATCATCAGCCATAGGACGTCCACAATAGTCGCCACGCTTGGCAGGCGGGTTGGCGAGCGCAGTTAGGTGTGATTGTTCAAGGAAGACGCTGCTGCCCATCTTCCGGATTACATCCCTTAGCTGACTCTTACGGCAACCACGGGTAGAGAGGGTGGGGCACTATTCTTACGCCGGCACCACCACGGCTCAATATTTTTTATACCTCTAGGTAATTAGCTACTTTTTATCCCGAAAAAATGTAGCGATTAACACCGCGAGGTTAAATTTTATAATATTTTTTTTTTATTCCTAGTTTAGCACGTAACACAATTTTAGGACTGACGTACCTATCGCCAAATAAATATTGGATGTTTCACAAACTGCCATATAGCCCCAAACTAAACAAAGGAAGCTTCGACAGCCTAGTTAGGACACCGTCTGGTTTTCAATCTGGAGTTAATGGGTTCGAATCCCACGGCACGCACCTATCTATTTTCTTAGTTATGTGTGTATTGCCAGTTTGCCACTTGACACTGGCAAATGCACAAAGTTAGACGCCAAACAAATAAGAAAAAGTAAAAGATTAAAAACGCAGAACTACAATTTATTAAGTAGCTGACATTTTATATATGACAAGTTTGACAGCCCTTTTGACTCATTGGTAGTATATCTGCTTTAAGAGCGTGAGTTCGATTCCCACCCAGGATAAAAAAAGTGTGGTATAAACAAACGTTGTCGCCTAACTGTGACGAGTGTGGCAGGGTCGAAGACGTCCAGCACATTCTAACCGGCTGTGCGGCAGAACTGTCAGTTGTTTGACAATAATATGGGTGTGTGTAATAGTCTACTGGCTACGCCGACATCAGAAGAAGCCTGGAGTCTAATAAAACTGTACCTTTATGTTTCTGGATAGTGATAGATGTTGTGCGAAGTGAGGTGTACATGTAGTATGTTATTATGGGAGTGGCATCAACAAAACTCCAAAAAAAAAACAACATTTGTTTGTGATATACCTACCTACATACAGAACACCCGTTCTGTATGTATTTACAAAAAATGTGTACAAATATTTTATCAGTTATCTGACTTCCATTGTACAAGTTTTGCTTAGTTTGAGGTCAGAAGGCGAAGTGTCATAACATAAAAATTTTAAAAAAATTAAAGAAAAAAGACTTTAAGGTACGCAGTCACGGACAAAAATCATCAAAAACTGTAATTTTATACAATGTGTAGTGTAAATACCTTGACAAGCACACTAAGCAGCAATTTTACTGCCCAGTAACCATAAGACAGTTTAATTCGTGGTTTTAAAACAAATAGCTATCACTTAAGGTAGAAATATGAAGACTTCATATGAATAGGGAATAATTAATGGCATGTTAAAATTAATTAACTACCATCAATACGTCATCAATTATTATTTGTCGTGTTTGACGACCAAAATTGTATTGACATACATGTCTTTTTTTGTTCAACCACGCATGTTAAGTGACGGTGTGGTCGAAGATGGTAAAGCACGCCTGGAATGGAACTGGCTCTCAAGTGAGGCAGATTTTTTTATTCGAGTGTGGTCGCTAGCCAGCCGAGTACTAGAAAGTACCCTACCACCACGTTATGGTTTCCTCACGATGTTTTTTCTTCACCGGCAGCTCAAGCTCATTGTTGGGGTTTGAACCCACGCCCTTCGGCATGCGAACCGACCGCGCTAAACACTGAGCTACCATCGCTAAAAAAAATTAAAAAAAATAGTTTAGTAATAAGCCAATAAACAAATAACAATCAATTTTTCTTAAAATTAAATGTTCTATCAAAAATGGAATTTCGAGATCGAGATGATGTATAAGGATTCTAATAATGCCCATTTTCTCAAATCTGTTTAGACGTTTAAAAGTTACTAGCGACCCGCCCCGGCTTCGCACGGGTGCAATGTATTATATATATAAACCTTCCTCTTGAATCACTCTGTCTATTGATGGAAACCGCATTCAAATCCGTTGCATAGCTTAAAAGATCTAACCGTAGAGACGGCGGGAAGCGACTTTGTTTTATGCTATGTAGAGATGATGGCATAAAGAAACTCACATAAATACATGAACCATGAAAACATTACATTTCTTTTTTTGGGCAGTCATGTAAAAACTTTAAACTTCCGTAAACTAGCGCTTGATTCCATCGCTAATGTAGTTTTTCCTTTCTTGCAAATCATTCTTCTTGTCAATTAAGAAAACATAACATTCTTCCACTATAATGAAGAAATTTAATAACTTATACATTAAACATGGCCCGATTTCTAAAATGAATAACAACTTTTTATTCGGATCCTCTTGCATAAAGATCAGGGAGGAAAAACTACTGACTGAACATTATTGCAAATTAATTTATTCTACAACTTTGTCTCAATTAAGAATCAGAACCAGTGCACTGATTTGTATCTTGGAGAATTTTAATTATTAATAATATTTTGTCTTGATTATTATTTATATTACATTGCCATTATTATTTTATATTGTTACTATCATTTTGATTTAGATAGACAAATATGGAATATGTAAAAGTTCCATATTCAATATTAATATGGAACTTTTTATGTAGAACTATTTAGCTACTTTACAGTGAAACAATTTTACTATAAACAGTGACTATACATCGATAGACAAATAGAATCTATTTATAATATTGTTCACACCTAAATTAGAAAAACAAGAATCTTATGGTCATTATTATCTTATGATTTAATACTGTGTGTTTAACTTATTTTACCCGACAGCCAAAAAAGGAGTGTAATGTTTATGGGGTATCGTTAGAATCCTTTCATCAACCCGAGTTTTTTTTTTTATATGACTGAAAAAAGATCAGTTAGCGTTTTTTTTTAATTTTATTAATTAAGCTTGTCTTAAAGTTGAATTTAATTAGATATAGATATTTGATTGATTAAATTAAGTCAAATTGAATTACAGTCATCATCATCATCATCATCAGCCATAGGACGTCCACTGCTGGACATAGGCTTCCTCCTGGGGGGGCTTTGCCAATACTCGCTACGCTTGGCAGGCGGGTTGGCGAGCGCAGTTAAGTGTGATTGTTCAAGGAAGACGCTGCTGCCCATCTTCCGGATTACATCCCTTAGCCGACTCTTACGGCAACCACGGGTAGAGTGGGTGGGGTACAATTCTTACGCCGGCACCACCACGGCATACTGTACTACGTTAGAAAGAGATTTATTTAACAGTTTTTTTATGATTGACTGGCTAAGTTTTCGACGACAGCTTATATGATGTTAAGTGACAGTGTGGTTGAGGATGGTATACATGCCTAGCCTAAAATTAAACTGGCTCACAAGTGAGGATGCCGGAACACACCGTTAGGTACTTAGCGGCAGATTTTCAACTTCAGGGTGGTAGCTAACCAGCCGAGTACTAGAAAGTACCCTACCACCACGCTATGGTTTCCTCACGATGTGTTTCCTTTACCAGAAGCTTGAGATTTGAAACCACGTCTTTCAGAGTGTGAACCGTCCGCGCTCATATATACATATATCATAAGTATGTCTGTACATATGTTCTGTTGACTTGAATATAATATCGTCACAGTAAATCCAAAATGAACATTTTATAACATAAAACAGCACCTAAACGTTAACAATCAGTAACGTGTTTTCCCATTCTTGGTTGCCTGGAAGAGATCGCTTTTAGCGATAAGGCCGCCTTGTAGCACTAGCTCATAAGATACTTTTGTTAGGTATATATAGATTTTTCTATTTCTGGTGTGCACAATAGTTTTTTTTTTTTATACGTGATATGTTCGCATTTGACCACATCCTGTCTGATGTAAGCAACGATGTGGTCTAGGATGGAACGCGCTTACCTAGAAGTTTATATCTTAAAATTGAGGTTTTTTGGCGGGAACGCGGTGAGCGTCGTGTCGCCCCCATTGTATTTTTTTCTAAAACTAGTGTTTTTTCGAGTTTTTATGCATAAAAATAGTGGTGTTTTATTTATAAAGTGCCGAATTACAAGCGCGAGTGTGGGAGAATGATATAATGTGGTTAAACATGACTTTTCGTGTTGCTTCCAAAACTCCATCCAGAAGCTTATAGTAAAGTCGCCACTACTTTACTAAGGCATGACTTGATTTGACTAGGACCGACTGGACTTGATCAAGACTAGACTTTGACTGTAACTATAGATGATAAAGAAGCTGAAAAATTAATACTACTCACAAAATATAGAAACATTGAAACTGGCAGAATGCACAGAGTGCGATGCCAAGAAGAAAGAGAAAAAAAAATAATCTAAAAATGTTTGAGGTGAACATGCTGTTTGGTTTCAAATTAAAGGAATTAATTAGCATATTTTAAATATGTATAATTTTGAGTACGGAATGTATAGCGCTTGTATTTATGCCAAAGATAGTCGTAAGCGCAAGCGCGTCACCTGCCTTCCTGGTGCAATTTTTGGCTTTACAACTGTCTCCATACTCTTGTGAATGGCTATTAATAGCAATTATAACCAGGTGATCGAGCTTAAACCACGATTTATCAACTTAAATGTGCCATCAATTATAATTAGTTAGTTATAAAGATGGAATGGATAAGGACGAATTTTGGCCGAAAGATCTTATAAAACAAATGTGTTCTATTTTTTTAACTAATAGGCTTGCGTTCGACCTCCAACGTAAAGCTAGGACATTGCTGCTTTGTCTCAACAGCCCTGTAATTTCGCTAGCTGCATTACCCTTCAAACCGGAACACAGTAATGCTTACACACTACTGCTTGGCGGCAGAATATCTGATACTGCGGTGGATAGTATGCCCTATTTGGTTACTGTTATTTGTCTCTGATTGTTCGTTTTTTGTATTTTATGGTACAGAATTAAAAAAATATCTTTCTTTAAATCATACGTTATACATTTTACTATTAATTAATGTATAGGATATTTCATACAGCACTATTTAGTCCCAAACTAAGCAAAGCTTGTATGGGATCGAGATAACTGATAGAATACTTATACGGGTTGACAGTTTGAACATTAGCAATATTCAAAGACATGTTAGTTAGTCGCAATCTATAGGTTTTTTTAAACGTTTCATGTTGAGAACAAATTATAGAATGTTTTCTCAATTTATTGTTCCGAGTCCGGAAGTTTCATGTACCTAATTTACCGGCGTAATCGGCACTATACAGCTCTAGCTGCAGAAATCGTGTACATATACAAATTTCGCATGCCACAGAGTTCAAATGGCGAAACTTCCTCACCTGCAAGTAACTTCTTTATCACACAATTTCAATTCTTAACAAAACATAATAAGTATTGGAATTGTTTGCAATTTTTTGTCGGCTCTGTCATCTGCAAAGGCAGGTGGCTATGCGCCAGCAATTTTGTAGTATTCCTTTATTTTATAGTTTCTACGGTTGTTGTTAAAAATTATGATTGTGTATTTAGACCTCCTTGGAGGGTGAACTTTAACTTTTAATTGTAAGGAGTGTAACGATCTTTGAAGGCGATTGATGACCAAAGCAGTATTTTATTTTAACTATAGATATATTTTTATTTTTTCTAGCGAGCCACCCTGGCTTCGCATAGATGCAATGTAGATATTATCATGGTGCATATGCATGTCTATTCATGGAAACCGCATTAAAATCCTTTGTGTAGTTTAAGAGATCTGAGCGTAAAGACGGCGGTAATCGACTTTGTTTTATACTACATATATAGTTATAATTTTTATTATATACTTTAAAAATTATTAGACTATACAATTGCCAATTCAGTGGCAACTATAAAGGCTTCGTCAAATAACAAGCGTATTTACCGACGACAAGTGTATTTAATAACCGACTTTAAGAAAAGAGGCGAATAACAATTCGCTTTAAAAAAAAAAATGATTTTTTACCTCGCAACTCCGTCATTTAGGACATGATTAGATTTTTTTCAATTTAAAAATTGCTATTGCTTACCAGCACGATAATTATGGGCATTTATTTACCAGGTACAGTCAGAAGCGGGTTTTTACTGACCCGTTGGTGACTTGTTGTTAGTACCTACTAGTATATAAATATTTTTGATATACCTAAATGTATTTTAAAAATTCTTACATGTTATCAAATAAATAATTGTTAATGACTTTCATAATTTTATTTAAAAGGATTTACTTTCAAATTGGTCCCATAGAGATTACATGAAAATCTGTTCAGTAGTTTAGTTTTTAAACTAGAATATCTAAAACCTAGCTACCTAGCTTAAGCTTTAAGCTTAAGCTTTGAGCTTAAGGGTCGGGTTTGTCAAATTGATAATCTATACTTGTGTTGTAACGGTGTCAAGTCTTACGTCATGATTGATATTCGATTAACTTGATAGAAACGGTTTGATTTTACTGTTTTTCCTGTGAACCATTAAACATTGAAAAATGTTGCCCAAGTGGACATTTCCCAATATATACAATGTCGGTGTTTTGAAGTTGTAAATGTAAATATTTTTCCTAGGTAAGTACGCTCTACCGTAGACCGCATTAAGCTGTTTTTATTAAACGACTTCTTATTTAACATTATATTTGAAATCAAAATATAACGTCGTGTTCTGACTTTCAGAGCGTCAACATACTTTTGTTTGAATAGTGCCAGACAAAACAATACTATAGTGGTGTAATAACATTTTTAGCTAGGTGCGCGTTCTGTTTGGCGAAACCTTTAAAACTATTACCTATGCTCAACAGTTCTATTATGTTCTTTACGACTTTTAAGATTTATATTTTTAGTAGTCTTGCAAATTCAGTCAAATGAATTTGTTCAAAGAATTAATTATTATGCTCGAACTTCACGCAAAGGTAAGTTCGTTTGATTACTAATAATCGCCCACAACAATTTCAATATTTAAAAAAACCAAATTGACTTTTATTTCAAGCTGAAAATAAATAATAACAAGAAGTAAGAGCACTTGGGCTCTTTACAATGCGCTGTGAAATGAATGTTGTGTCAAGTTTCATCAGTTATTACCGTCATCTCAGACGCAGGACGTCCACTGCTGGACATAGACCTCCCCCATTAATATTGTAATATTGTAGGACACATTACACACAGCGCCATCTGACCCCAAACTAAGCAGAGCTTGTGTGATGGAAGTCAGATAACTGATAGAATACATAAATACTATTTTTTTTGTAAATACATACTTATAATATATACATTGACTTCCATAAAGACCGGTAAAGCGGCCTGCATCCAGCGCGTTCCTTGTGGTCTTTATTAGGTCGTCTGTCCACCTTCGTTTGTCTGTTACATTAGTAGGAAGGCGAAAATTAACACCAAGTAATATTTTTTTTTTAATTTTGGATTGAAGAGTTTAAGTTTCTGATAAAATCAAACCAACTGACTTTAAATCGATACAAATCACATAATCGACCGTCAATCAATTAAGGGCACACGTCCGCAAATCATCGTGTACGATACAATTACGATGCGATCGGATAACAGAACATCAGCAGTCACTGGAAAGGCCTCGGAATAAAATTCATGTAGAATTTGTCGTCTTAATTTTTCCAGTTTGCTGTAAATGTCTTAGGCATATTAAAATAAAAAGTTACTGCACTCAGCATTATAAACAACTTCCACTATGTGCACACAGCTCCAAAATAACGAACGAATCGACTATTTTATGACCCACTTGACCAGTTAAATATTTTTTCACGGTTTTGGAGTTGTACGTATAATACAAGTTGTTTATAATGCTGAGAGCACTGATCCCAATTCAAGTACACCCAAAACGTATAAACCAGTAATTACATCAGCTGTGAAACTTGGTATATCTTTTGATATACCAAGTACCAAGTATACTCTATCTTTTGATATGTTTCTCTCTGCTGTAAATAAGAAAAATCCCTTTGAATAGAAACTAAGCAAATATTTTTAAACTGATCTTTTTATCTTGGTGTTTTATTAAATCACTCGTTTAATAATATAAAATTATATATCTAAAACCAAACATACACATTAACAATGCTTATTCCAGAGTTGTTGTTCCACAAATACAAATATCTAATAACTTTAAACGAGCAATTTTTGTATAACTCGCTAAATAAAATATCTCCAACGATTTTCATGAAATTTAGTATGCAGGGGGTTTCGGGGGTGATATATAGATCTAGCTAGTTTTCATTTTAGAAAACGTCGTTTTATCCGTGTTTTCAGGCAATGAAAAACTGAGCAAAGCTCGGTCATCCAGGTACTTTTATTGATAACACCAAAGTTATAAGTAATTTTTCATTCATACTTATATTTAAAAATAACATTAAAAATGTCAAAAATAAGTATTTCAGTTAAAATTACTTTGGAAAATTTGCTCATACTTGTGGTGACACCAGAAAAATACTATGACTGTTCTAACAACCAAAATGTTGTGATGAGTGGTATAATAATTATTGATTCGATTATGGCGCTTCGCCAGAGGGTATCGATCGAGCACGACTATCGAGTGATAATCGACGTTTGCAGCTCATTTACATTCGATTCATCATATTTCATGTGTTTAAGCGCCCGAGGTATTTACGTCTAAAGATGTTCAAATCGTTACATTTTATTGTTTAAATGAAAAAAATAATTTAATTACGTTTACGTGAAATTAATAATTTATTTAATAAAGATAACGCACCAGCACTTTAATAAAAATATGTTCACAGATTCATTTTTGAATGAGATATCGATTACAGTATAAGGCAAGATGGTATTGATGGATTTGCGTGATGGTAGGGTACTTTCTAGTACTCGGCTGGCTAGCTACCACCTTCAAGTTAAAAATCTACGAGAGCAATAGTAGTAGAAACAAAAAAATAAGTAGAAAAACAATATATTAGACTTTTTAGTTTTCATTTGATAGTAGATGTCCTTAGAGGTCGTCTAAGTAGGTAACACTGCAGTATCAGATATTCTGCTGACAAGCAGTAGTGTGTAAACATTACTGTGTTCCGATTTGAAAAGTAGCGAAATTATAGGGCTGTTAAGACTAACCATCGAAAGTCTTAAAGTAATGAGCACCAAAACAGTAATGTTCTGGACTTGGCTTTGCTACTGCAATGGTCATGGGCATGCCTTATCTCTTACTATTAGGAGAGCGTCTCGTTCATATTATTAATTTTATATTAAAAAAAGTTTACATTTAAGTTACTTTAAAATCATGATTTGCTATAAAAATTAAACCCCATTGGAATACAGTTTTTACAACAAAATATTTAAAGGGAACTAATTACTTTCAAATGTATTGTCAAATAAAATCGAAATATGCCTTGTAATCATTGATAAATTATAACTATATATGACTGAACCAATTTTATTTTATCAACTCCGTCGGCACGTACTATAATAGCATATTACTTGGTATTAATAAGTATTAAAAAGAAATTAATAAGCTAAAATAATAATACGAGATATCGTTACACAGTTTATCAAATATAATAATTAAACTTCGGATCCTTTGGAATATTTTTAAAGATTTTTCAAGTATTTTGCACTGGAATCGCTTTTAATTCGAGGCAGATGTGTTTGATGCCGCGTTTGAACAGGCAAGTGTACTTTTATGTCCAAGTGTACTTTTATGTATCGGAACACGACTCTTTGCAATGTGTTTGTAAATTTTGCAATATGTGTGCTGTTGGCGTACCTTAATAAATAAACAAGTGTACACTTGTTTAAAAAACTATTGTACTATGAGATCCAAATAACTGATAGAATACTTACATGTTTTTTGTGAATACATACTTACATATTATATAAATAAATAATAGGTACATATACACCTAGACACAGAACAAACATACTTATCACACAAATGTTTCCCTAAGTGGTCCACGCTGTAGAGCTCTTGAAGTAGATGTACAATCAAATGAGCTGACAGGTCAAAAGTAAAGTAAAAGTAGTAACTTGACGTGCTTTCCAGTGCAGCATTTTTGAATCAGTTTAGGTAATTTATAATAAATAAATAAATAAAATAAAAACAACGTTTCAAACAGCGCCATCTAGCCCCAAACTAAATAAAACTTGTACAATAAAGTATTTAGATACTTTTTTTTTTAAACACATATATATAATACACTAGCTACGCCTCATGGATTCACCGTTTTCCGTGATAAAAAGTTATGTATTCAAATCATGATCACAATTTTTTTTAATTGACCCCGTTGTTTTTTGAAAAATATTCTTGTTTTCCAGTCTTGATTGCGAAAGACATCACTTTAGTGATAAAACCATTTGTGACACTAGCTCATAAGATGCTTTTGTTTCTTGTACATTTTTCTATTTCTGGCATGTACAAAAACGTGTAAGAAAAATGAACTCTTCCTTGTAAAGAGTTTCTCAAAATGTTCTAAGATGATCTAAAAATACAAAAAAAAAAACTGCCAAATCCGCAGAGCCGTTCTCAAGCTATCCTACATCATAAATGTGGTAATTTTTATTAAATTTAGATACAATTAGAACAGTTTTTTAAAATAACGGTTCTGTCTAGCAAGACTATGTTCCCGTCAATGGTCTCTTACAAACTTATGTGTATAATTTATCTTACATCCTACGTTTAAAGTATGTATTGGTGATGCGGAACAGTATTTTGGCTTCTTACGATTTGGGATTATCCAGTACACTCGCACCACCTTACATCCCTCAAGTTTAAATAAATATCATATATATCTTATTTGTTTTTATTAGATTTATGATTTACTGCTATATTCAACGTGTACGGATCGTCAGAATATTTAGCCTTAAGTTTGTAACCGTGCCACTGGAATGTTCCAGTTGTGTCACTGGACTGTTCCAACGAAGCTCTGCAGTTTTTGCATGGCCAGCGCAAGCGCTCGGGACCGCCGTTTTAATTGTCCTAATTAGATCAAAGGTGATACCGAGGACTTAAACTAAAACAGTGCATTAGCTTTGTAGTTCCTATTATTAAATAATGTTAAAATATAATATGAAAAATAAAATAAAAGACAAATAAAACGCTCTTCTTAAATTAATTTGTACTTAGCTTGCTGATTTTTTGTTGCCGACTTGTTGTTAGGATTTTTGTTTAATATATATTTATAATATATTTCAATTATATGATATGAATATATTTTTGTTTTCCTTATACGGGATTGCTCACGTTTAATTATATGGATAAGTATGGTTTCGACCACATCCGGTGGCCTTTTTCACGGAGACAAAGCTGTGAACAACGCGCGCGTGGCCTCGTCTTGATTCGCACTGCGGCCCGCTGCGCGCCTCTTTTCAATTCTCTTTGCAATTAGTAAATTGTGAAAAAAATCTTTTTTTAATGGTTTACAGGCTTATGACTACCGCTCACTGTTAAGTGACGGTGTGGTCGAAGATGGTAAACACACACGCACACCTAGCCTGGAATAGAACTGGCTCTCAAATGAGGCTACCGGAACACACAGATGCTTGGGAGTAATTTTCGACTCGAGGGTGGTAGCTAGACGAGTGCTAAAAAATAATAAAGTACCCTACTACTATGCTATGGTATCCTCACGATGTTTACTATCACCGGCAGCTCAAGCTCATGGGGTTTGAACCCACGACCTTTCGGGGTGCGAAACGACCGCGCTAACCACTAAGCTTTCATCGCTACAAAATCCTACTCAATTACGTATTAATACTATTCTTACGCATATTATGGAGGAGGCCTATGTCCAGCAGTGGACGTCATACGGCTGATGATGATGATGACTGTTCTTACGCTGGCACCACCACGGCAAACCGCGTGTACCCCACCCTCTCTACCCGTGGTTGCCGTAAGAGTCGGCTAAGGGATGTAATCCGGTAGATGGGCAGCAGCGTCTTCCTTGAACAATCACACCTAACTGCGCTCGCCAACCCGCCTGCCAAGCGTGGCGAGTATTGGCAAAACACCCCAGGAGGAGGCCTATGTCCAGCAGTGGACGATCTATGGCTGATGATGTGATGTGATGATGTGACGTATTAATAGTGCATCTCTAATACTGTCTCTAAATCTATATTATATTAATGACGCCAACAAGTACGGAACCGTTAAATGATATGTTGCACTTGCACTTGGCAGTTTATGATGTGAGTAGTATGTTGACACCATTGGCGAGTTAATTGAATAATCGTAAATACGTGAATAATAACAGCAAATTATTATAGAAAAGTTTTTGTAACGACCGAAGCTAGTTTATGAGGTGGTTTATTAAATCTTTTTACAAGTCGTCTTGGGACCACCGTTGTATTAAATATTCTGCAGCTAAGCAGTAGTGTGTAAGCCTTTTCCACTCACAGCGTTTAGGCAGCTAGTGAAATTACAGGGCTGTTGCTACCATAGAATGTCTCAAAGTAATAAGCGCTAAAGCAGCGATGCACTTTGTTTTAATATTCAAAGTTCTGCATATCGCTGCGTTCGTTTTCTCTTACCACAAGGAGAGCGTTCCGTTACTCTTATATTTTCATATTTTTTTTAATACATTTATTCCCTTAATCACAGGACAAGTAGGTACACATCTTTACATTTACGAGCTAAATTAAATAAATAAACATCGTAGGATATTACACAGCGACCCCAAAACTAAGCAAAACTTTGTACTATGGATTAGTCAGATAACTGAAAGAATATTTTTATGCCACAAAAATGTTATTTTTAAATATAAATGAATCAAATCAAAATCAAAAAGTCATTTATTCAGTTTAGGCCCTGGTAAGGCAATTATGAACGTTAAGTTACATGTTTGAATCTACCACCGGCTCGTAATTACACTTCAACTGAGAAGACTCCGGCAAGAAACTTAGCAAGGCATTTTTTTGTGGATCTTTCTTTTCATATTAGGTTACAATTTACAGTTATAAATATAAATACATACATTATGCTTACTACAATTGTCACTTAGCCAGGGGGATGCAAGTGCAGAGAGAAGCTACAACAACCATATTATATTCCTGTCTTCCACGTAATGAGCCACCTTATAGTAGGCTTTGTCAATAATGGAAAAATTACCTGTAACTTCTCATCATCAGCCATAGGTTGTCCACTGCTGGACTTAGGCCTCCTCTTGTGGGGGGTTTTGCCAATACTCGCCACGCTTGGCAGGCGGGTTGGCGAGCGCAGTAAGGTGTGATTGTTCAAGGAAGACGCTGCTGCCCATCTTCCGGATTACATCCCTTAGCCGACTCTTACGGCAACCACGGGTAGAGAGGGTGGGGTACTATTCTTACGCCGGCACCACTACTGCTAACTGTAACTTAGGTGTTATTAATAAAATATTTGTAAGAATTTGTTATTAGTCCTATTTGATTCAGTATAGCAGTTTTGTTGAACCCTGTATAGTAACTGGTAGCTATCGTATGTTCATGATTACATCCTCAATGCAGATAATCGCTTTTGTTGATTAACCATTGTACGGGAAAATAGTGATTCTATTATCGTAGTGGGTAGATTATATATTTTTCACACACATATTGAAAATTGTCTGTGAAAGACTTCACATTAGAGTTGATCAATAAGAGCAAGAAATAAATATATTCTATCCTTTTCTGTCCCATTGGTAGCGTAAACCAAATTTATGGGTCTGTTAGTCGTATATTGATGAATTTATTTTTAGGGTTTCGTAAGATACCATACATTTTGCTTCTTTACATTCTATATATTAAAATCATGATCGTCATAATCAGTCTATAGTAGTCAATGGTGAACATAGATATCTCCCAAGACATGCCATTCTCCCCGATCTACGGATTTTCGCTTTTTTTTAATGACTGACAGGCTAGGTGTTTGGCCACAGCTCACCTGTTGTTAAGTGACGGTGTGGTCGAGGATGGTAAAGCACACCTAGCTTGGAATGGAACTGGCTCTCAAGTGAGGCTGCCGGAACACACTGTTAGATGTTCGGCGGCAGATTTTCAACTTGAGGGTGATAGCTAGCCAGCCGAGTACTAGAAAGTACCCTACCACCACGCTATGGTTTCCTCACGATGTTTTTCTTCACCGGCAGGTCATTGTTGGGGTTTGAACCCACGCCCTTAGGCATGCGAATCTACCGCGCTAACTACTGAACCATCATCGCTAAGTATACCAGAAAATAGTTTTGGTTCCTAGTTTGTCCTTCTTGATCTTTACATTCAATGATATAAAAACGAAAGTTTATTTAAAATCTTTATAATATTTATTAATGATAAACGCAAAGTAAATCTAAACTATCCACGAAAATATATACCAATGTGTGAGTGAAATAGCTGTGAAGTTTCGGCAGCCCAGTTGGGAGACCGTCTGACTTCCAATCTGGAGATCCTGGATTCGAATCCCACGGCACGCACCTCCGTGTTTTCTAGGTTATATGTGCATTAATACCGGTAACTTCAAACGGTGAAGGAAAATTACATGGAAGAGCGTTCTTAAAAAAAAAAGTTCTCGGAGATGTCTACCAACCTGCACTTGGACGGCGTGGTGCCTATAGAACTGCGCCCAAAAGTGGGCCAGTTCGTAAAAAATATGACTGACTTGGAAATGAAATAGTTGCGGCGCGTCGGTTTATAATACAATGAGTGTGCGCGATGCTATGGGTAGTACAGAGATGTCAAATAACTCTTCTCACTCAGATCACACAAAACGTGACAAAAACCGCATTTCCCGAACACCTATCGATACCTCAGACACCCGTCAGACTCATGCAGTGTTGCCATTAAACAACCTATCACGTGGAAAAATATTTATAATTGCCATGGGAGCAGAATACAAAAGCGGTTAATGATGTTTATTAGCTATTACAGGCGCTATACCTTCATAAAGCGTTTTGAGTTACGTGATTTTTTAGGGTTCAGTGGTTGGAAAACGTTTCATGCGCCAATAACTAGCTCAATTACAAAAAAAAACATAGATTTGGTCAAAATGATTGAATTTAGAAAAAATTAAGTTTCAATATGATTTGAAACGCATACAATTGGTTTACAACACAAGTGATTAAATTTTTTTGCTAGGTTTTTAATAATTAATTTTTTTAGAGCTCTTCTTATAATTTATATTTATTATTATAGATAATAATAGATCCACGTTTGGCCACCAACTCGCCTGATGGAAAGCGATGGTGCAGCCGAGGATGGAGCACGCCGATCTAGAATAAATCTATTCACTCTAGCCTTAAAAACGTCCAAATTATAGTTTAAAGGAAACAGATCAGCTGGCAATGAGTTCCATTCATGGGCTGTACGTGTCAAGAAAGTAGAGCGGTCTTTTTATGTATTACTTTTTTACAGACTGATATACATATATATGTATTGTTTGTTGTTTTATGTAAAAGTATGGAAAGAAACAAGACTTACTCTTGATGGTAAGGGACGTCATGTTCACAACCAGTAACAGCAGTACACAAAATTTCAGCAGGAAAACAAAGTTCAGGGTATCGCTGCTTTGGTGCTCATGTGTCTGATACATTCGACGGTTAGTCTCAACAGCTCTATATTTTTGTAAGCTTCAGTATCTTCAAACCGGAACACAGTAATGTTTACACACTACTGCTTGGCGGCAAAATATCTGGTAATACGATGGTACCTACCTAGACGACCTCTTGCTATGGAGATCTACTATCAAGTTTGTCCATATATGTTTATAAAGCATTGATATATTAGTATTCAATTATAATATTAAGCCCTTGTTAAAATAAACCATTTAAATCGATTTAATAAGCAAAATCCGCGATCAAGTAAAAAAAAACAATTTTGTACGGAACCATATTTGGACAAACCATTTTTCGCCCACACCACGTGTTACTAACAAGTCAAAATTACCATATCTAGACTTCACCATTGTCTTTTGCAATAAAATAGAATAATATCACTAGTGAATCGAAATGATTTGCGTTTAACAACTGTAGAGACCGTTAAGCTGGAAAAGGCATTTAAAAGCGCAGTTATGCTTTTTTACGCTGTGCTAAATGAAGGAGATGCTGTTCGGTCGTGCTGTACGATTTTCAGAGGGTTTTTATTGCTTTAATACATTCATCGATTCCAAGGTTTACGTGAAGAGTAAGCTAAAAAAAATATGGTTGTAAATATGAAGATATTTCAAGTTGCATATGAAAAATTTAATTTTGTTTATTTTTTATGGTGGACAGACTAGGCGTTTAACCACAGCTTATCTGATTTTAAATGATAATGTGTTCGAAGATGATAAACACACCTAGCCTGGAATGGAAGTGGTTCTCAAGTAAGGCTGCCGGAACTAATAGTGAAATCGTTTTTTTTTTTTAATTAATATTATAAATTAGTTAAAGTTCTTTGTAGTTTTTTCGCTAACTCAAATACATTTCTTTTCGAGTTCAATTATTTAAAAATATTTTTGAAGAAGTTTGTTCAAAAAAATCTGAATCAGGTACTTTTATTTCAGGTTATTGAATAATAACAAGCATAGGTCGTTATCACAGTTAGCCCTTAAACTAAGCAAAGCTTGTTCTATTGAGAGCAGAAAGCTCATAAACTATTTTCAGAGAACACAGATAAACTATAAAAAAAAAAAAAATACAGAACATACTTCTACAATTTTTATTTTACTTATGCGGGATTATTCACTTTGAATTATATCAGATAAAAGACTGTAGTTTCGGCCACATACGGTGACCTTCTTCATGGAGACAAAGTTGAGTACGACGCACGCGCGGCCTCGTCTTGCTTCGCACTGCAGGCCGCTGCGCGCCACGTACCTGAAGACAGCGGTTAGCGTAATCTTTGTTACGTATAATCCATAGTAAAACATCTATGATTTTGTCCTGCATGAGAATTGTACCCACATAGCTCATTAAACAGAGCTACTACCAAATGTCATTTATATTATTCCTAACAACCTTCTCCCCTTTTCTTTTCTTAGTTCCTAATTCCTTTCTACCTTCCTTCTTTCTATACGTATATTTCACACTATGATCTTTGATTGAATTCAATAATTTATGTTGTTATTCTTCAATCTAACATCCCACTTGCATCCCACGATGCTAACCTTTATCTTCGTGAGAGCTTTTTGTACTCCTTAACACGATGACGAGAATAGCAAGTATCGCTTCTGTATTGTGATATGTGAACCATGATTGTGTTATTAATCTTAAAAATATTTTTATAAAATTTATTGTAGTTAGTAGTTTCGTGATTTAGAAGACGTAAGACTTCCCTGTATTCCACCTTGCCCTTTCTTCTATCGGACAGAAAGCTTTAAAAAAGTGGCACCGCTTCATGGTATATATTCCAAAAACTTGAACTAAATGGTTCGATTCCACCTTCATCGTAATACCGCTAAGCAATGGAATTAGCCCGAGTGGGTATTTTCTGATGGATACGAATCTGGGTGCCTTCAAGTCGCGAGTGAATCAGTTTCTTCTAGGCGAGCGTGTTCCACCGTAGACCGCGTCTTTGCTTAACTTCAGGTAAGATGGCGATTAAGCATAAGCCAATCTTCAATTAAAAAAAAAGAAAGGACAGACATGGACTTAGACTTTGTTTTATACTACTTAGAGATAAGCTCCGACTAAAGAGCCATTCGTTCATGGTGGACATTCCCCAAGTACGTACTAAACGCTTCCATCCCACATTTTTAATACGTACAGTGTGAATGTGGAACTTACGACCGTATTTCCGTCGAAGTACAAGTCGTCGGGTGTCTTCAAATCCAGAGTTCTAGGTAAGCGTGCTTCATCTTAGACCGTATCCTGCTTTACAGGTAGGATGTCATCGCAACACAGGGAATCCTACGGCGATGACTAGTGACTTAAATTTTGTTACATTGAATTTAAATCTGTTTTATTGTCTTGTTTTGGTGTTAATTTTTAAATATTTGCGTCCCTTATGCTATTAATATATCAAATCCTACAAAATCAATTAAACTATTATTATTTTTATTATTATTATTAGCTATAATGTAACTTGTCCAATGTATTGTTTTTAAATTAATTATATTTTTTTGTGTATAATATCTATGCGTATAGCGTGAACTTGTTGAATTTGATGTAAACTTCTTTTTTGAATTAAATAAATAAATTTATTATTATTATAATGTAGTCAACAAACCTATAAAAAAGGATAAGCATTATTTTGTTTGAAATAAAGTCGAATTTGAACCAGTACCCTGTGACTTATCGCCTCTCTTTTTTTACTTTTGACAGGTTAGGTGTTTGACCATAGCTCACCTGATGGTAAGTGACGCTGTGGTCGAAAATAGTAAAGCAAACCTAGCCTGGAATGGAACTGGCTCCCAAGCGAGGCTGTCGGAACACACCGTTAGACCCACGCCTTCGGCGAAACAACCGACCGCGCTAACCACTGAGCTATTATAGATATAAAATCGCCTTGCTACACATTACTTTGTTGAATCCTCAAGACATCGTACAACAGCTGAATATATACTTATCTCCTTATTTGGAGTTCCATTTAAGGTATTTTACTAATTTTAGCCCAATCAATTGATATAAGACTCGCACTGTATCCTTCCCATAAGAAGGTGCTATGTATAATTCATGTCATTATCACTTACAAAAATTAAAAACACTGTTTTTTTTTGTCATTTCAAAGTGAGTGACGGCTGAACTGTCAATTAGTTACGATATGAAGAAAAAAAACTTTTTAATTGGCATGTAGTTGTAGCTCTGTTTTTACCTAAGTACCTTTTATTAAAAATAATCGAGAAACTAAAACTCAAATAATTACTTATCTTCAAATTATCAATTATATTTACTTATCTAACACCTGTAAATTAAATAATACATCTAAAAATCAACGCCTTTTGTCTGTGATAAATAAATAATCAGCAGCCATGCTGAGATGGGTCCATTTTTTTTTCATTGTGTGTCTGAATTCGAATAAATGTTTTTTTTTTGTTTTTAATAAATTGACAACACGCGTTGTGGCAGGAACGTGGAACAATCATGTCGCTGTAGTTTATTTTGCGACACTTCTTTCGAGTTCAAATATTTAAAAGTAGGATTTAAGCATAACATACTAATCATAAAGTAACGAATTATGTATATACGCAAGAGTATGGCTAAGCTATATAATTTGTTGGAACATGTCTTTGCCTGTTGTTTCTATAACTTTACTAGGGCATGGGCTGAGCTTGACTGTGACTAAAATTTAATTACTTGTTTTAATCTTGAGGGACTTAATATATGTGATATAAAAATCAACATACAGAATACTTTTTACGTTAGAATGTATTTATTTTATTTAAAAGCTTATTTCTTTATTCATTAAAAGGATTTTGTCAATCACAACGCACTGTACTGCGTCCTACTATATCCTACTTCCTACTCATATTATAAATGTGAAAGTTTGGATGTTTCATCTGGTAGTGGGTAGTACACACCTTTTACATCGGGATAATGTTTAATATGACACATCAATACTAAATTTCAAGTGTTTACGTTTTGTAACGCAAGAAATAAATATTAAACTGAATAAATGACTTTTTGATTTTGATTTCGTAGTTTGTTTTTGATAATCCCACAGGAATATGTCTTTTTTCGGGTAAAAAAGTATCCTGTATCTATATTCTTCTCATACATGTTTCATTTCTCTCCAAACTCAATTTTCATTCAAGTCATCGCGAGCGATGCCGCGGGCGTATGCGAGTGTAATATAAAATATGAACTTTTTCCACTTAGCAAAATAAACAAAGTCCGACGCTAAAAATAAAAAAAAAATAAGAAATTATCGGCCATATTGGATTTACTGGAACGTCATAATAATATTTGTTTAAAGACGCAGAAAGAGTTTTGGCGGGAACGCGGAAAGAGTCGTGTCGTATTGTATTATATTTTTTTCCATAACTAGTGATTTTTCGAATGTATAAAAATAGTGGTGTTTAATTCATAAAGTGCCGAACTACAAGCGCGAGTGTGGGAAAGTGATATAATGTGAAAATGTAACTTTTCGTGTTGCTTCACAAACTCCGTCGAAGCTTATAGTAAAGTCGCCACTACTTTACTAAGGCATGACTGGATTTGACTATAACTATATACCTATGTTACACATGAATTGCAAAAACCGAAGACGAGGGTGAATGGTTTGGTAGCTACAACAGGCTGCTGTCCGAACCCTGTTCTGAAGCAGCCAGGGAGCTTTTCATTTATGTGAGTCGCCTCAAGTGACCTACCTTGATTTTTTTGTGTGTATGCAGAGGAGTGAATATGTGTATGAGAGAGTGTGTATAAGTATGTGTTGTGTGTAGGTATTATTTTATTAATTTTTCCTTATAAAAAAAAACTTTAGAAAATACGATGGGACTGCCATGTGTATGTCACAAAAGTCCCTTAAATAAATAGGAATAAAAAAAAAGATGTAGAATGGTTTAGCATGCCCGATGGGATAAATTAATTTAAAAAAAAAAACAAAAATAAATAGAAAAAATTAAAGAAAACAGATATCATTGTTTTCTTCTTTTGCGTAGAAAAAGCGTAAATATAAAACAATAAACAAATAAGTAGTCAGTCAACATTGTCACTCAACAAAAATTATTGAGATTTCCGTACAAGTAACTAGAAGGAAATCGTAGAAAAAACGGGCAACTTTCTTAATGTTTCACGGTACATGGAAAACCTACATAATTATGTTTTATGGTAATATGCTCAGCTAACTATGTACGGAAGTTAGTAACGCATTGTGATTTGTCTGTTTGACGTGTGGCGATATATATATTGCTCTTAGAGCTTGGAATTAATTTGATATTGATGATGGCGCCACTATCGTGAAACTGTCTTTGTATTTTTTGGGCAATATAATAATTTTGCTGTACGTATGTCATGTCACTTCTAAATTATAATAAAAAAATTGTCTGTATTTGGTAGATTTTGTAGCGATGATAGCTCAATAGTTAGTGCGGTTGGTTCAAACCCCTACAATGAGCTTGAGCTGCCGGTAAAAGGAAAACATTGTGAGGAAACCATAGTCATGGTTTTAGGGTACTTTCTGGTACTCGGCTGGCTAGCTACCCTCAAGTTGAAAATGTCACCAAGTACCTAACAGTGTGTTCCGACAGCTTCACTTAGAGCCAGTTCCATTTCAGGCTAGGACTATTTACCATATTCGACCACACCATCACTTATCATCAGATGAGCTGTGGTCAAACCTAGGCTAGGCAGGTCATCCAATTAAAAAAAAGAATCACTAGACAGACATTATTTGAGAACGCATGAAGAAATTTACAATGGATTAGGTATATTGGCTTTAGTAAAACTTATTATAAAAAAAAAAAACAAACAAATTTCTGCTCATAAACACACATCACACACAAACATCATCAGCCTTAGGACGTCCACTGCTGGACATAGGCCTCCTCCTGGGGGGATTATGCCAATACTCGCCACGCTTGGCAGGAGGGTTGGCGAGCGCAGTTAGTTGTGATTGTTCAAGGAAGACGCTGCTGCCCATCTTCCGGATTACATCGCTTAGCCGACTCTTACGGCAACCACGGGTAGAGAGGGTGAGGTACTATTCTTACGCCGGTACCAAATCAGCCATCGTCCCCTTAAACCACTTTAACAGCCCCTAATTTCCTCTAGGCCTCTAGTGCCCACAAAGGGGCGTTATCGCCAACTTTGAGAAAGACTGCATTAGATTATAATGAATTCAGAGTCCACCAAAACTCCGGATACAAAACTTAGAAGTAGCCGATCCGAAACTAAACGACAAAAAACAGCTTATTACGTACAGTACCTACGTGGGAGACGCAATTATTTTCCAATTTTAATCAAAAATATCGTATTCTCAGCCTTTCACTTCCACTTAAGCATTTAAATGTCAATCTTTGGCGTTAGTACCCTACGCTTCTAATTTTAATCCAACATTCTTGAACTTTGAACTTTAGCTATAGTAACGTAGAGTTTATTTTTGCGCGAAATACGAAAATAGATCTAAAACAATTCGGATTCGTATGATTAATGTTTGTTGCACTTATTGTGTACTTAAATTGCTGTAACTTTGCTCGGCATATTATTCAATTTTCAACTAAAACTGTGATACAATAGAGTCGATTTTAGTTTGGAAGTGTTGGACACCAGAAATACTTCAAGGTAGAGAGGCCAAAAAAAGATATGAAAAACATTAGATTGCAATAATGATGCAAGTAATTTAAGTTGCAATATTATTAATAATCTATTGAGTCTACATAACGTTCTTATGGGAGTAACAAAATCATAAATCATTGTTGTAGCTAATACAATAAGTTCTTACACATAAAAAAGGTAGCTGTCTAAATTTGAAAAATGAATTTTGATATCTAGTAAACCTCAAAAATGAGTTTCTACTATTTTGCGATTACAAAAACCAATTAAAACTTACTGTGTAAAAACGGCCAGGTCGTTTGTATGACGTCACGCCGTGGAAAACTATCTGAACTATATGGCAATTGTTCTACGAAAATGTCAACAACAGTAGTGGCGTTACGCACGGCGTGACATAACACTCTGTCTTTTTATTGTGTAAACGTGATGAGACAAAAGCAACGCTGTCCTGGTTGTAAGAGATAACTCCTGATCATGACCATTGCAGCGGTACCTTATGCTTTAGGTAACAAAAAGTCCGAGGCATCGCTGCTTTGTTACTCATTACTTTGAGACATTCAATAGTTGGTTTTAATAATTGGCCTTGTAATATCGTTAGCTGCAGTACTTTTCAAACTGTAACACAGTAATGTTTACACACTGCTGCTTGGCGGTAGAATATCTAAATAATAAAACAAATAATTCATTGAATTCATAGCCTATAAAAATCTACATTAATTCGAATATCCTATGCAATAAGGACTATTTTGTCTTAACTCGCTATATCATAAATTATAAGCTTTCCACCGTGTTGCAAATAACATACCCACTCTATGCTGTATCAATTAGTACCGTATCTATAAGCAGACATAATTACCATCACGGGATAGGCAATACTTACAACCTGTAACTGTATATTAAAAAATAACTGTATTGCACTATTTTGCCGGTATCTGTTTACTTTCCTCTGATATAAGATCTTCCTAAATCAGACCCTAAATTGAATCCGTTTTGTTTTCCATAAAACTATTTTAAGTATGTATTTAAGACAAACTTGTCTTGCGTATATAACATTATAAAACAACAAAGTTACAAATGTATCCCATTCATTCATTTTTATCATCATCATCTCAGCCGTAGGACGTCTACTGCTGGACATAAGCCTCCCCCAATAATTTCCATGAAGGCAGGTTGGAAGCGGCTCGCATCCAGTGCGTTCTTGCGGTCTTTATGAGGTCGTCTGTTCACGTTCTGGGCGGACGTCCTTCGCTGCGTTTGCCGGTCCGTGGTCTCCACTCTAGAACTTTGCAGTCCCATCGGCCATCAGTTCTGCGTGCTATGTGTCCTGCCCACTGCCATTTCAACTTACTAATCCTTCCTCAAAAATGTACTTTTTAGGAAACAGATTCCGGCAAAGAGTTTCTCGTCCTTGCTGTGCCATTACTTTTATTTTTAGATATCTTTAAGTAGGTCAACTTTATTCATTGCTTCTGTAGTCTTAATTGTCTAAACAGACAGGAGCTTGAGTAGGAGCACCTAGGAGCTTTAACAAGTGCACCGCTTCATGGTTGATATTCCAAATACTCAAACCAAACGGTTGTATTCTACTTTTATTGTACGAACCAGTAAACAATGGAATTTGGTTGCGAGTGTTGCCTGGTACAATCCGAGTGCTTCCGAGAAGTTTTTTTTATGGTTGGCAGGCTACGTGTTTGACCACAACTCACCTGAGAGTGTGGTCGAAAATGGTAAAGCACACCTTGCTTGGAATGGAACCGGCTGTCAAGTGAGGTTGCCGGAACGCACCTTTAAGAGTGGTAGCCAATCGAGTACGATACTTTACCACCATACTATGTGTTGAGGACGCCGAGCCATTAGTTTAAGTTTAAGAATAAAATGTATATATAGATTAAGTTGATTGTAAATATACGGATTAGGGAGGGAAAATAAATAGATAACGGGCAGGTGCTCTCTATCCGGTAAAGCTCCATGCAACGGAGGTCGTGAGCGAGACGACGATAGGTGCGAGCGAGATAGCGCGGCTCGCCACCGGATTGGGTAGTAAAGGTCGTGCGTAATTGGTCGACCAATGAGAGCGCCTGTCCGTCTCCCGCAAAATTCATATATAAGGGGCCGCGATCCGGCCATAGGCGTGCAGTGAATACAGTGAATCCAGTGAATCCAGTACTCAGGAATAAACGGAAGAACCAAACAAGGAAGTTTCAATATACAGTCCACTATCCCCAACAGTGTTGTTTGGACCTTCGAGCGCCGGATTGAGAAGAACCACGACCAAGAAAGAAGTATGGTCGTGACGAGAAGCCAAGCGGACGTCGCGGAACAAGACCGTCGCGTCATGGAAAGCGAATTGGACCGCGACGTAGCCGAACGCAACCGTTTGGCCATCGATCGGGAACGCCTGAGGAGGGTTTCGCTGGACCCACCTGCGTCGCCTGACACGCGACAGGCAGGCAGCGAGGCTATTGAGGGATTGACCGAGGCGCCCTGCGCCGATCCCTCTATCGATCTAGCCGTCGAGCGGGAACGCTCGAGGAGGGTCTCGCTGGATCTACCTGCGTCGCATAGTCGGCGACAGGCGGGTGGAGAGACTATGGGGAGGTTGACCGAGGCGCCCCGCGCCGGTCCCTCCACGGAACTAGCCCTCGAGCGGGAACGCTCGAGGAGGGCCTCTATGGATCCGTCTGCGTCGCGTACGCGACAGGCAGACAGAGAGGCTATACGGAGGTCGATCGAGGCGCCCCGCGCCGGTCCCTCCACGGCGTTGAACCCCGAGGACCGACCTCGCACTAGGTCCCCGGCCCGTTCAGTACGCTCGCAGCGCTCGACCGCTAGCGCTGCCGCTCGGGCCAGAATATTAGAGCTCGAGGCGGAGAAGCAGCTCGCTGCTCTGAAGAAGAGGGAACTGCAGATCGAAGCCGAACTTATCAGAAAGAAGCTGGCTGCCGATCTATCAGCCATAGAGGATGACCAGGAAAGCCTTCATGAAGAAACTACAGCTGACCACCTTCAAAGGGTTGACGCCTGGCTCCAAACGAATACCCTCGGTGTACGGGGGGAGGATCACGGACCCTCGAAGAGCGGAACCAAGGACGAACGACATCTACGGTTCGATACTCGAGGAAGATCGCCCGCCCGACTAAGAAACATCGAGGCGTTAACTGAAGCCATGGAGAAGCTTGCGAGACCTAGAACGAGGTGTCCCGACCTACAAGCGTTCTCCGGCACACCGAACGAATGGTTGGCATTTAAGGCTGCCTACCAAGATTCAACGAAGATCTATCAGTTGACACCGGCAGAGAACCTGCAACGATTAAGAAGCTGTCTTAAGGGCGAAGCACGAGACCTTGTATCGGCCCTACTATATACAGCTAGCCATCCTGAAGTAATCATAAAAACACTAGAACAGTGTTTCGGGAGGCCTGAAGTTATTATTGATCGAGCCTTTGAAGACCTCAAGAAACTTCCGAAGCCCGGCACATCGGCAGTAGAATTGAACAACTTCGCCGTGAAAGTGCAAAATATTGTCTGCGTATTTAGAAGCCTGGATCGAAATGGGTACCTCTACAACCCCATGCTAGCCAGAGAGGTCCTAGAGAAGCTTAGCCCACACATCAGAGCGCGATGGTGTGACTACGCGAGCGAACAAGAGACAACGGACCCGGAAATAGTTGTACTGTCTCGCTTCCTTATGCGAGAGGCAGACCGCGCCCTACAGTATAGCTACGCACCGAACACTGCATCAACCAGCGCGGCGAAGAAAGAGTTCCGGTCTACGAACACTACGGGCAATAAGAAGAAGGCTAAAATATTCAATGTCACCGAAGAAGAACAGTTGGACGACAAATGCCCGAGCTGCCAGAAAACGCACAAACTCCCGGAGTGCCCACGGTATAAAGCACTCTCGCTAGACCAGCGATGGGAACTAGTGCGGGATAAGAAACTTTGCTTCAAATGCATAACAAAGAAGCATCGGCGAAGTTTCTGCAAGGGTAAACCATGCGGCGTGAACAAGTGTCAGCGGTCTCATCACTCGACTTTGCACCAGCCTGAGAAGCCAGAGGAACGCTCCGACGCCCCGAAGACACGAGAAGCGACCAACGACGCAGAGTCCGTCCTATCAGTGGCTACGCCCACTGCCACCGGTCCTAAGGCGGTACTCCTGAAGATGTGCCCAGTCACCGTCGTCGGCCCACGGGGGGAGATCCGCACATGCGCACTCCTGGACGAGGGAGCGACCGTCACCCTCATTGACGAGAAGCTGGCGAAGAGCGTCGGCGCGAAGGGACCACCGCTACCACTTTGCATAAAAGGGATCGGCATGTCTAAAGAGGAAGATAACAGCCGATTAGTCACCGTCCAACTGAGAAGCGGAGACAATGTACTGCACAAACTTCGAGCACGAACCATGAAAGACATGAAGTTGCTCCAGCAATCAATCCCGAGCGCATTACTGGAGCAAGAGCACCTCCGAGATCTGCCGAAGGATGAAGTGTGTTACAACGCAACACGACCTGGGATCTTGGTTGGAGCCGATCACTGGGAATATATAGTGTCCCGAGAACTGAGGACCGGCAAACCGAACCAACCGGCCGCCTCAAGAACACAACTGGGTTGGGTAATACACGGAACGTTACCTCGCAGCGTGATCAAAACCCAGGACAGCGTGTTGCACATATATGCTCCTGATGCAACTGAACAACAGAACGAGCGCCTCCACGACCTAGTCGAGCATCATTTCGGCATAGAGGCCCTAGGAGTCGCACACAAGCCACGAATAAGCGAGGATAACCAGCGGGCTATAAGAATGGTCGAATCAACCACGAGAAAGATAGCCAAAGGTTATGAAGTCGGGCTGCCCTGGAAGAGCGACGAGCCGAACCTACCTCCGAGCTACGACGCAGCACTTCGCCGGCTTCAACAAATCGAGCGAAAGATGGACGGCGACCCGGACTTCGCGAAGGAGTACACGAAGCAAGTTGACAATTTGCTCAAGAAGGGGTACGCTGAATCATGCGATGGTACCGAGAAGACGAGCCGAGTAGAATGGTTTCTACCACACTTCGCGGTACAGAACCCGAACAAACCGGGAAAACAGCGACTGGTTTTCGACGCAGCAGCGAACAGCCGAGGAGTCAGCCTGAATGATCACCTCCTAGAGGGACCGGATCTACTGAGGCCACTGCAAGGAATCTTGTTCAGATTCAGAGAAAAACGAATTGCAGTGACGGCCGATATCCAAGAAATGTTCCTGAGGATAAAAATACGTCCGGAAGACCAGCCAGCACAACAATTTTTGTGGAGAGGTGCAGAGAGAACGAAACCGCCACAAAAATACAAGATGACGAGCATGATCTTCGGTGCCGCCAGCTCTCCATTTATGGCCCATCACGTTAGAGACCACAACGCGAGAGTTCATGCGAAGAGTCACCCTCTCGCATACGAAGCAATCACACGAGACCACTACATGGATGACTTAGTGGCCAGTTACGGAAGTGAAGAAGAAGCTCGCCGAACTATTGAGGAAGTACGAACAGTACACTCGGCTGCAGACTTCACACTCCGAGGTTGGAACTCAAACAACAGCAGCGTGCTCAGCGATGTGCCAGAGGAACTACGAACGACAGCTCCGACCGAGCTCGGAGACAGCAGCACCGAGAACAAGATACTAGGGCTATTTTGGAACTCGGAACGAGATGAACTCGGATTCAATACCTCAATGAACCGAGTTCCCGCCGAGGTACGCGCCCGAGCCCGCGCGCCTACCAAGAGAGAAGCCCTCAGCGCGGTCATGTCGATATACGACCCGCTAGGACTATTAAGTCACTACACGATTCGATCGAAGATAATACTGCAAAGTCTATGGAGGCTGAAAATGACATGGGACGAGCCAATTCCCGACGAAGAGAACGAATTGTTCGCGACCTGGCTCGAGCAGCTCTCCGGTCTCTCCTGCTTGCGATTGGAACGACGGTACCAGCAGGAAGAACAAGAAGACTTAGAATTGCACGTATTATGCGATGCCAGCGAACAAGCCTACGCAGCAGTGGCCTACTGGCGCTTCATTCGTCCTGACGGAAGCGTGAAGCTGAGCCTTGTGGCCGCCAAGGCAAAAGTGGCTCCACGACGCACGCAAACGATCCCGCGCCTAGAACTGCAAGCAGCGGTCATCGGGGCAAGACTGGCGGACGCCATTAAGAAGAAGCACCGGTTACAAGCCAAAAGGACCACATACTGGACCGATTCAATGACGGTGATACAATGGATACGACGCGACGCTCGAAAGTATACTCCATTCGTCGCACATCGCCTGGGAGAGATTGCGGAACTCACTCACAAGAACGAGTGGAGATGGGTTCCGACCAGCGAGAACGTAGCTGACGATGCGACGCGCTTCTCGAGCTCGCAAATATCTGCGGAAGATCGTTGGTTCCAAGGACCAGGGTTTCTACTCGGCCCAGAGAACCAGTGGCCAGTGGAAGGGACCAACGATGACGACGAAGAAGAAGTACTTCTGCACATCAGAGAGGAAGAGAAACAGAACGGCGGGTGGTTGCCTGATCCCGCACGTTTCTCAAAATACGACACACTAGTCAGAGCGACGGCACGTGTGTTCGCGTTCATCGACATATGCCGACGTCGAGCGAACCGTTTAGAAAATCGGCATATCGAAGAAGCCGAGCGCGCACTGATTCGTCGTGCGCAGGAAGAGAGCTTCGCAGACGAGTTACGTCGGATAAGGAAGGCCCTGCCGATTACAAAGAGCAGCCGACTGTACCGGCTGGACCCAATGATCGAAGACGGACTTCTGCGCGTACGGGGACGCATCGGAGCAGCCGCCGCACCGGTGGAGACTAAGCGACCGGTTATACTTGATGGTCGCCACCGAATTGCCAAGCTGATCACGCTTCGGGAGCACTGCGCAGCGGGTCACGCCAACAGAGAGCGTGTGACGAACGATCTTCGACAGAAGTATTGGATCATTCATCTACGACCGACCGTGCGCGCTATCGAGAAGGATTGCGCCCTCTGTAAGGTACGCAAGGCAAGACCGCAGCCTCCAGCAACGGGAGATCTACCACGCGCACGTCTCGAGCCCTTTCATCGGCCGTTTTCGCACTGCGGGACGGATTACTTCGGGCCGATGATAGTGAAAATTGGTCGCCGCCGGGAGAAGAGATGGGGAGCCCTATACACGTGCCTAACGACCCGGGCCGTGCACATAGAGCTTGTGCCCTCACTCTCGGCGAGTTCAGCGATAATGGCTCTACGACGAATGGCAGCGCGACGTGGGTGGCCTCGAACTATGTACTCCGACAACGCCACTAACTTCCGCGGAGCAGACAAGGAACTACGGGACGCCTACACGAATTGGGTACCAGCGCTGCGCGACGAGGGACTACTCCACAAGATGGAATGGCGATTCATCCCTCCGGGAGCTCCACATCAAGGAGGAGCATGGGAACGACTAGTACGGTCCATCAAAACCGCACTGATGTCGACCCTCAAAGAGAGAGAACCAACGGAAGAGGTTCTAGCGACTTTGCTGACGGAAGCAGAGTTCAGCGTCAACGCCCGACCACTGACTCACGTTAGTGTGAGTCCGCACGATCCAGAGGCCCTGACTCCGAACCATTTCCTGTTGGGGTCGTCCTCCGGTCTGCCCCTGACCGGACCGAGCAACGAGGGCGACAGGAGGACCTGGCGAGCCGCCTTGGCGCTCGCAGACCACTTCTGGCGGCGTTGGGTACGCGAGTACCTCCCTACACTCGTCCCACGGGGGGAGCCGACGAGCAGCAAGCGGCAGATCCAGCCAGGAGACATCACGCTGGTCGTCGACCACACGTCACCTCGAAACGTGTGGCCCATCGGCATCGTGGAACGCGTTTTCCCGGGACCCGACGGCGGTGTACGCGTAGCAGACGTGCGCACGAAGGGCGGCGTGTTCAGAAGACCAACGTCCAGGCTCGTCGTGGTAGAGGCTACGCAAGCTGCGCCGGGGGGAGGATGTTGAGGACGCCGAGCCATTAGTTTAAGTTTAAGAATAAAATGTATATATAGATTAAGTTGATTGTAAATATACGGATTAGGGAGGGAAAATAAATAGATAACGGGCAGGTGCTCTCTATCCGGTAAAGCTCCATGCAACGGAGGTCGTGAGCGAGACGACGATAGGTGCGAGCGAGATAGCGCGGCTCGCCACCGGATTGGGTAGTAAAGGTCGTGCGTAATTGGTCGACCAATGAGAGCGCCTGTCCGTCTCCCGCAAAATTCATATATAAGGGGCCGCGATCCGGCCATAGGCGTGCAGTGAATACAGTGAATCCAGTGAATCCAGTACTCAGGAATAAACGGAAGAACCAAACAAGGAAGTTTCAATATACAGTCCACTATCCCCAACACTATGGTTTCCTTCACCGATAGCTCAAGCTCATTGTTGGAGTTTGAACCCACGCCCTTCGGCATGTGAACCGACCACGCTAACCACTGAGCTATCATCGCTACATTTGAAGTTTTGAATCGATTTCTTCTAGGCAAGCGTGTTCCATCGTAATTCTTTCTAACATCAGGTAAGATATTGGTCAAAGGCAAAACTATTTATAGTTTTAAAAAATCGCCTAACTTTGACAAATTTTCCAGCCGAGACGAAACTTTTTAGTATTCCACTGTAACGCTCACCTTCGACAAAATAATTGTCTTATCAATTCGATAAGACAGTTAAGACAGACGTCATATGATTTCACATACTCTGTGGTTACATTCTAGCAATGAATAACATTATATTCTCTACAGGCAATTTATCCTTTAATGTGACGTAACACCGTTTTAATGTATACATTAAATAATTACGCTAAATAAAAAAAACGCAGCTATTTATAAAATGACCTGTTTGACATTTAAAACGCCAATCCCACAGGTGCACGGGCAGTTATAGATTATGTTAAAAATATAATACCCATGCATTAAAGAAGTGATATTGTGTGTGTGGTCTTAAAATACATTTTGTAGCGTGAATGAAGGACACCAGAGTAAATTTTGTAGTGATAGTTTTGGCAGCCTAGTTCACACATCACATCACATCATCAGCCATAGGACGTCCACTGCTGGACATAGGCCTCCTCCGGGGGGGGATTTTGCAAATACTCGCCACGCTTGGCAGGCGGGTTGGCGAGCGCAGTAAAGGAAGATTGTGATTGTTCAAGGAAGACGCTGTTGCCCATCTTCCGGATTACATCCTTTAGCCGACTCTTACGGCAACCACGGGTAGAGAGGTTGGGGTACAATTCTTACGCCGGCACCACCACGGCACATATATTTGTGGTAAATCTACCACCATTGTGGTAGATTTCCTTAGCAGGAGGTCGTATAGGTAGGTACCACCGCAGTACCAGATATTCTGCCGCCAAGCAGTAGTGTGTAAGCATTACTGTGTTGCGGTTTAGTCTCAAAGTAATGAGCGCCAAGGCAGCGATGCCCTGGACTTTGTTTTACTACTCAAAGTTCTGTGTATCGCTGCAATGGCCATGGACAGGCGTTATCTCTTAACATTAGGAGAGCGTCTCGTTCGTGTCATTACTGTTACATAAAAAAAAAAAACAAAGAGTTTTGTGATTAATAATAATAGTGAGTATGACACTTGTTTATATGTCAAAGTTTCTGATTCATCATAAAGTAAAGGCTTATAAAACTTCGCCTAATGCTGAAGCTAATTTTCAAACCTATATATAATAATAAAAACAATATTTACCATACGAAACAGAACTTTTTTCATAATTGAGTCTTATTATAGCGCATCAAACAAATGTTTTTGGAATTTGTTCCACGAAAACATTGAGTACCGTCCGCAGCAAAATTACACTCAAATGCTAGTAATCGCACCAATTATTGTTAATTATGTATAAAAAGTATTATATTTTTCGAACCACCTCTATCATTGTATTTCGAATTTGGTTCAACTCTTTTGTGGTAATTTACTTGTCTTGCATCAAGACGATAGGTTCTGACTGTTGATACTAGGCTACTTCCTAGACTAGGCTGTCATGTTTATAATAATTATACTTGCCAGCTTTTTTGGTTTCGTGATAGATAACTTACGCCGTTTCAAAAATAGACTGAGTATCTATTGAAATAAGGTGCGTTTTAAATTAACCACGGAAACTAACGTGGTTTTGACACAATTTATTTTACTTATGACGAATTATTCACGTTAAATTATGTAGTACTTTACACTTTGTAGCGCTGGTAGCTCAGTGATTAATGAGGTTGGTTCGCACGCAGAAATGCATAGGTTAAAACCCCAACAACGAGCTTGAGCTGCTGGTGAAGAAAACTATGGCGTGGTGGTAAGGTATTTTTAGTAGCTACGACTGGCTAGCTACCACCTTCAAGTTGAAAATCTGCCGCCTATCTAACGGTGTGTTCCGGCAGCCTCACTTGAAAGCCGGCTAACACATCTAGCCATTCCAGGCTAGGTGTGTTTTTCTATTTTCAATGTAGTTTTAATCACGTCGAAACTGTATGTCAAATTTTTTTTACCCGACTGCCAAGAAATGTTTATGTTTTTCGCGCGTATCTTGTATGTATGTAATTTTTTTTTATAACCTCGTATCTTTTAAACGGCCTAATGGATTACGACAATTAGGATATCATTAGATTCGTCTCAATAACCCAAGTGTCCTAAGACGGTGAATTTAAACAAAAATCAAGATGGATGATTTTTGGCGCAAAATAGTAATACGTTAATTTAAAAAAAAAACAAACCTATCAAATAGGGTATCTAAATAAAGGCAATTAAAAGAGGATAACAAAAATATATATAAGTTATTGTTTAAACTGAATTAGGAATAATATATTTTTTTTAAGTTGTTTTCCTTTAAATTATTTATTATAGTTATTTTAATCACAGTCGGGTTATAGATCTTTAAAACTCTTCAGCTTGTATAAGCACTGTACCAAAACGATGTCAATATTAATAGAAACAAAATTGTGTATGAATAAAAAATGTTACTGCAAAAATTCACGTTAAACTTAAAAAGTTCGATACGCAAAACGTCTTACGCTTACAAAAAGTTATTTGCTCAAAATGACAAATACTTAAAACTTGTCGCTACGCTACTTACTACTGTAAAAATAACTCGAAGCTAGCTAGTTACATTTGAAATGAGAAAGATGAGCCCGCACGCGTCTCTTGAAGTTGTCACTTATGGAAAAATATCACCGGATAAGACCGAAAGTGTAATAATTAAAGTGTTTGGCTTAATTAAAGTGATGCTACTTGAAATAATGTTGCTGAAACATAGTTATATTACCGTATTTCATTACCATTATTTTATGATACCAATATGTGATTACGTGCATTTCGTTATTAAAAATGCTTTTTGTGAAATGAAACCGCTTTTACTGCTAACCCTACACCAGTATTAAGCTCTACACCCGTACCGCGGGCAACATTTAAATGGCTTATCATTACGTAATTACTATCATTGTCTACCCACACATACAAATCGTACACACTCAAACATACGCTGTCAATCATAATAAGTCGAACGTTTTTCGGCAAAGGGTTAATAGAGACCATTAACCGATTCGCTGTATTGAATTTAATTTGTACCGCAGTGATATATAATTTTGACATTTGCGGAATAAACTTTTTTTATCTTTTGAGAGGATCGTTACATTCATTGTTAATTTACCCGTGTCCCTTATTTCAATGTTAATTTTTTTTGTCACTTTCTGGCAGCTACAGGCAACTACTTTCGGCCACAGCCTTATATGCCACATCTAATCTAATACCTTTAAACGAGCAATTCTTATATATATGTATATATATATAATCTGAATATCGGAAACAGCTCCAAAAATTTTCATGAAATTTAATATGCAGGGGGTTTCGGGGGCGATAAATCGATCTAGCTAGGTTTAATTTTTAGAAAACGTTGTTTTATCCGTGTTTTCAGGCAATGAAAAACCGAGCAATGCTCGGTCATGCAGGTACTGTATATTTATATTATGATTAGGTAGCAATTTGCTTAGAGTAGCATGTATGTGCGTGTGCAAGGGTACCATGAACTTATTCCACCCTATCTATTCCTCTACTGGACAAGTAGAAGAACGGCACACACGTTCCTCGTGGGTATTTCCCAGTTTTCGTACGCAACAATTCAGCTTTACTTTTTTTTAAATGGCTGACTGGCTAGGTATTTGACCACAGCTCAACTGATGTTAAGTGGCGGTGTGGTCGAAGATGGTAAAGCACACCTAGCCTGAAATGGAACTGGCTCTCAAGTGAGGCTGCCGGAACACACCGTTAGATGCTTGGCGGCAGATTTTGAACTTGAGGGTGGTAGCTAGCCAGTCGTGTACTAGAAATTAACCTAACACCACGCTATGGTTTCCTCACGATGTTTTCCTTCACCGGCAGCTCAAGATCGTTGTTGGGGTTTGAACCCACGCCCTTCGGCATACGAAAGGCTTAAAATTAAAAGAAAAAAGTTTTATATCTATCTATCTATCTAACGATACCTTAATTGTCGTAATCCATTCAGCCGTTTGGAAGAGGTAATTAATAAATTTACATGCATACGAGATACGCGTGAAAAACATAACCCTTCCTTGGCAGTCGGGTAAAAAAGTGTTTAAACTACCTACAACCACAACATAATCTTACACTTAACATCAGCTAAAGTCAAACCTAGCCTTACCCATGTAATTATTACCTAAAATCAGTGTCAACAACCTTGGTGCCTAACGATGGCAATTACTTGTAAGACCTCTTCTAAGAAGGCGGCGTCATTGTTCAATAAGGAGTTCGAGAAACTTTACATTAACAGAGTACCCTCCCAATTATTTTATTAACCGAACAGGGAGGATGTGAACGCATTCATTTGTTTAAGTTTTTTATCTCTCCTTTAAAAATATGTTTTCTACGACTTTAATGAATATCGTAGAACATTTCACTCAGTGCCATCTAGCCCCAAACTAAGCATAGCTTGTACTATGGGCAGGGCCGTATTATCCATAAGGCGGATAAGGCAACTGCCTAGGGGCCCCGCACCGATTAGGGGCCCACGGCGGCCTAGACGATGGGGGCCACGCAACAAGAAAAAAAAATAAACATTTCATTCGTGACATTCCCCATTATTTATATCCCGAAAAGTTGTCATAAAAAAAAAAAAAAAACGATTTTTGTAATAGAAAATATATATTTTTAAAAGTAAGAAAAGGGTGAGGAAAGCGTCCCCGAGAACTGCCTAGGGGCCCCGATAGGGTTAATCCGGCCCTGACTATGGGAACCAGATACCTGATAGAATACATATATACTTTTTTGTTGTAAATACACAATTATAGAATACCCAGACATTTATCATCACATAAATGTTTGTCCTGGTTGGAATCGAACCCACGCCCTACAGCTCTTGAAGCAGATATTCTACCAATGAGCTAACAAGTCAAACAGTAAACTTTGTTTACTGACTACAATTTTTAAGAAGTCTAAACTTCTTTACTTCTTTGTGTGATTTTTGGTAGGGACAAAACTTATAGGTTCGCGTCACCGACATGCTATGTGTTACAGTTGTTAATAAAGTTTTTCTTAGTGTGAGATTCCACTTCAGATGTACATGACCAAATTCCATGTTGCTCATTGTTCTATCGGACAGCCAGGATCACTAAGAAGCGACACCGCTTCATGGTCAATATTACAAAAACTCGAACTAAACGGTTCGAATCTACCTTCATTGTGCGAACCGCTAGACAATGGAATTTGCTGCGTTTGATGTGTTCCTTGATAAATACAATCTGGGTGTCTTCAAGTCGCGAGTGAATCGGTTTCTACTAGGCGAGCGTGCTCCACCGTGGACCGCATCTTCGCTTAACATCAGGCAAGTTGGTGGTCAAAGTCAAGCCTATTAGTAACTTATTTTTTTTTAAATAAATGTTTAATCTATCTACTAACGTATCATTATCATCATCGTCGTCATCTCAGCCGTAGGACGTCCACTGCTGGACACAGGCCTCCCCCATTGACTTCCATAAAGACCGGTTAGAAGCGGCTCGCATCCAGTGCGTTCCTGCGGTCTTTATGAAGTCGTCAGTCCACTTTGTGGGTGGACGTCCTACGCTGCGCTTGCCGGTCCGTGGTCTCCAGTCCAGAACTTTGCAGCCCCATCGGCCATCAGTTCTGCGTGCTATGTGCCCTGCCCACTGCCACTTCAACTAGCTAATCCGCTGGGATATGTCGGCTTCTTTAGTTCGTCTACGGATCTTCTCATTTCTGATTGGATCTCGTAGGGAAACTCCGAGAATAGCCCTCTCCATAGCTCGTTGTCCGACTTTGAGCTTTGACTTATCATGGCTACATAATTTATCTCTTATTCTAATCTATACCAACTTAGATATAATTTCTTTCACCCAGCTTAACGAGCAACTATCATTTGAAATCACACCATCTGCAGTGCTCGCCACTGCAGTTCAGTGCTCGGTACACCGTTGTTTATTATTATTTATCAGTGTTTTTCCATCGGCTTCACCCTCGAGTGCATCAGCGGGAATCGAATCGCCACCAGCTGAGCCCGTAGCCCGTGACCGTTCGGCGGAGTTTTTAACTAATATAAAAGGATGGAAACTGACTTGATTTTGACATATTTTTGTTTTACTTATACAATACAACTTTATTATATACCAAACATATTATAATATACAAAAGTTAAAAAGAAAGAGAAAGAAAATAACAAAACACAAATACAGAATAGAATTTTATGAATAATAATAAATAAATAAATAATAATAACAAATAAATGGTGTACAAGGGCGGCCTTATCGCCTAGAGCGATTTCTTCCAGATAACCTTAGGGTGGAAAGTTATGTGTATCGCTGCAATGGATATGCGTTATCTATTCCATCAGGGGAGCGTCTTGTTCGCTTTATTACTTTTATATCAAAAAATTATAACAGTTTTATATGAAACTAGCTTAACATTAATTATAACATTAGCTAACATTGATTTGAAAACGAAGTAATGTTAGAGGGTATTACCACTACGCGCCGCCAGATGTCGTCAAATTATATAGTAATGTTTGAATTTTCTCTATTATTTTTTCTTTTAAACCTTCCCTGAATTATAGCGAAGAGAACAAAAAACAATATATTCAAATCCGTCAAGCCATTTTTAAGTTTTAGCGAGACTAACGAACGGCGAGTCATTTTTATATAGGAAGAAGAAGAAGAAAAGAAAGAAAGAAGATAAGAAAAAATATTTAGAAAGCTTATATAGGTACCCTGAGTTGAGGCATAGGCTACTTTTTACCCGGGAATACGTGGATGAAAGCGCAAGGTTAACCTAATAAAAAAAAATTTAATGTAAAGAAATTTCTATTTCGTAATTGGGATAAAAACCATATACTGTAAGACCTCATTACCTTGATATCGCTTCCCCCATAGTGCTTAGGCAGGGTGGCTGACCGCGTCAGCTGACGAATTCGGTTCCCGACGTGGGAGCGACATATTGCACCGACCGTTGGCTAATGAGACGCAATATGGTTATCTGATGTAACTGTTTTATGCGAGGATAATAAGTATTTTCTTTTACTTTGTTTGTGTATCATTTATTTTGTTTTTTGGTGTTTAAATGATGTATGTATATGCAGTAGAAGTGGGAAGTAGATGATGTTTTTTATACCACGTGGCAATCAATCAGACTCCAAGTGGCCGAGTACTTTCTAGTACTCAGCTGGCTAGCTACCACCCTCAAGTTGAAAATCTGCCGCCAAGTATCTAACGGTGTGTTCCGGCAGCCTCACTTGAGAGCCAGTTCCATTCCAGGCTAGGTGTGCTTTACCATTTTCGACCACACCATCACTTAACATTAGTTGAGTTGTGGTCAAACAACAAGCATGTCAGCTATAAAAAAAATAAAAATAAAACGTCTGAAATGGTCAAGAACATGCGTTATTTTTTAACATCAGGAAATCATCTAGTTCGTCTAATTATTACTTTTAGATAAAAAAGTCTTCAGAATCGTTATTTTGGCTCTCATTACTTTGAGGCATTCGATGGTTACACTTCAAACCAGAACACAGTAATGTTTACACCACTACTTGGTTGCTGAGTACCTGATACTGCGGTAGTACCTATCCAGACAACCATCGGCTAAGGAGATTTACCTCCAACGTGAATCAATACCTCTAACCTTTAAACGCAAGTACCTCTACTCTTTACGTCACTTCGATAAAAGTTCAACTTACAATTGGACACAACCAAATAAATTAATTATATCGAATTTGTTCCATCACCTTTAGGCTTGAGCCTATAAATCGATTAGCAGTGACAAAGAGAAAGTACTGTAAAACTAAGAGGCCATCTCCACGAGCGTGTTTTACGAGACCATAGATTCTCCAAATTAAATGTTTTTAAATATTAAAATTATCTATATTTTTTGCTGCGCACGGGTTTTCACGGGGCTTTTGATCTATCTCAAGGGGATTAGGCAACGTATTCGATGAAAGTTCCCAGGTGGCTTGACTTTTTCCGACATTTCCAACAATTATCATCATATTTAAACCAATTTACACAAAATCTTGACAAATTGTATACTTAAACCTTCTTCAAGAATCACTCTATCTATTAGTGAAACTCGCATGATAATCCGTTTAGTACTTTTATCTTTTTTTTTCTTTGTGAGACACGCGTCTTTAACAACGCAACGTTTCAAACGTTCTTCGAAACGTTAATTGAATATTAAACAAAGCACGTGACGTGTCCATAAAAACCATAGCAAAATTAGAAAGCAAGAAATTTTTAATTCCCCTTCATTACACGGGTTCGAACTTTTTAAAAGTATGAAATTTTGGCTTATAAAGTTTCGCAACCTGCCAATGATGTATGTAAATTTGTTCAGTCTAAGGTGCCATTAGTTGTTCTTAGACTAGATTTAAGAGTATTATAGGGTTGGTTTAGCCGAGGTTATTGTCTGATTGATTGGGGTTTTAACCCAAAGGGCATTAGCTTTTGTTTTGACTTGGCATAACTTAAGTTATTACGTATCTAATAATTCAAATGAATTTATTAAATACATTGTTTTAGAAAGTACAAATTTAACTATAAATTATTACAAAGTTGAAAAGAAAAAAATACTTTCCACACTGCTATTAAATATTAAAATTTAAATTAACAAGCTGAAGAGTTATAACCCGTCTGCGATTAAAATAGCTATAATTGAAGGTTTTTTTTAAAACTAATGTATTATTCCCAATTCAATTTAAACATATAACTTATGTATATTTTTGTAATCCTCTTTTAACTGCCTTTGTTTAGATACTACCCTACTTGATAGGTTTGGTTATTATTTTTAATTAACTTATTACTATTTCGCGCCAAAAATGCACCATCTTGATTTTTTTATTTATTTTTTTAGGATTTAGTATCTAAGGACACTTGGATTATTGAGACGAACCTAGCGATATCTTAACTGTCGTAATCCATTCGGCTGTTCGAAAGATGCAAGTTAATGAAGAAATTTTGATACCTACCTACATACATACAAGATACGCGCGAAAATAACCCTTTATAAACATAACCCTTTCTTGGCACTCGGGTAAAAATACAATTGATTTTCTCACTCTATCGCACAAAACTATTTTTAAAACATAGAATTGTTGTTATTTACATAAGTTAATTCCTTGATTACTTTGAATGTCTCACTTTTGTGGTTTGTAATATAGGCACAGATAGAAAAAAAGCATTTAGAAGTTTTTGAAAAATTGATTTTTTTTTTAAGCTATATTTTATGTACATACGGAACATTGTGTGTGCAAAACTGTGCAGGATTTAATGCGTCTATTTTTATGCAAAAGTAATGGGACTCTCCTGATGGTAAGAGCATGTACTATATATACCAATGGATTCACTATAAATGGATTATGGATTTAAGTTTTTATTAGGTTACCACTTATCAGTAGCTTGTCTAAGGCAAACTGAAGTCTTAGCACGTTGCACATATCCTATCAGGAACTTTTTTTGAGAACTATCGGACATGTATGCTTCCACATTATGTTTTCCTTCACCGTTTAGAATAATCGACTATACGCACATATCTAATATAAGATAGAGGTGCGTACCTTGGGATTTGAACCTAGGAACTCCAGATTCGAAGCCAAATAATCTCTCAACTAGGCTCCCGAAATTTCACCCGAACCCGTGCAAGCCGCGAGTGAATCCGTTTTTTCTAGGCGAGCGTGCTCCGCCATGGACCGCATCTTCAGTTAACATCAGGCGAGATGGCGCTCAAACGCAAGCCTATCTGCAAAAAAAAAAAAGCAAATATGTACATACAAAATTTAATTAAAAGTTTCATGATGGACAAAATAAAAAAGTCATTTATTCAGTTTAGGCCCTGGTAAGGCACTTATGAACGTTAAGTTACATTTTTGAATCTACCACCGGCTCGTAATTACACTTCAAGTGAGAAGACACCGGCAAGAAACTCAGCAAGGCATTTTTTTTTGTGGATCTTTCTTTTCATATTAGGTTACAGTTTATACAGTTTACAGTTATAGATATTAATACATTATGCTTACTACAATTGTCAAAAGTACAGTTGTCAAAGTGTATCTAAAACTAAGTAAGAGTATAGTACCTAGTTGAAATTTGCTATACTTATAGTAATGATTGAAATGACCCTCGTAAAAGTTAGTGCCGTATCTACGTGAACGCATGACGTCCAATTCTCTTACACACAAGGCAGCGTCGCGTCGCGTCGCGTGGCGTGCGTCCTAGAAGCTCGAAGCTCGACGCGTGTTGCGTGCGGGAACCACGTGAAGCGATCACGCGACCGTGATAGCAGTGTCAATGGATGGCGTGATGACCGCTGATGTTTAATCATGGAATGGGATCTTCGCGTGAGTGATGCTTGCTTGGGTTAGGTCCATGGCTCCGAGACTGTTAACGGGAACGTTGGCAGGGGAAGTTCGTTTGCCGGATATAGTATAACTTTACTGTATGACGATGCCAACTGTTGTTTTGCTCTTATATGTATAACAAAGTGGCGTTCATCATCATCAGCCATAGGACGTCCACTGCTGGACATAGGCCTCCTCCTAGGGGGGTTTTGCCAATACTCGCCACGCTTGGCAGGCGGGTTGCCGAGCGTAGTTAAGTGTTATTGTTCAAGGAAGACGCTGCTGTCCATCTTTCGAATTACATCACTTAGCCGACTCTTACGGCAACCACGGGTAGAGAGGGTGGGGTACAATTCTTACGCCGGCACCACCACCGCCGGCACCTGCAAGCAGTTGTGTATAAATATTACTGTGTTCCGGTTTGAAGGGTACTGCAGCTAGCGAATTATAAAGAGTACCATCAAATGTCTCAAAGTAATGAGCCCAAAACGGCGGCGATGCCCTGGACTTTGTTTTGTTACTCAAAATTCTAGGTACCATTGCAATGGAGAAGCGTAATCTCTTACCATCAGAAAAGCGTTTCGTTTGAATCAATACATTTACATGAAAAAAATATTTGAGAATGTGTTTTGGTATTACAATTGATTATTAAACTTATTTATAACGACATTTCACATTTAGCGGAGCAAATACTTACGGGTCTAAGATGTGATCGATATATCGTACGAGTTATTTATTGGAAAATAATTAATAGCAATAAAACTTTGTTATTGTATAGTAAAACTAAAGAAACAGTACTATTAGATAAACTATATGCGTAACCATAACTAATTTAATTAATGTAAAAATAACATAGAAAAAGTCATCATTATAAACCTAAGCCGATCAGCCCGATCTTCGGGTTTTCGCTTCTATCTACCGCCGATTGTCCTACGTATATCGACACTCCATCGAGTCTCAGGGCGTCCTACGCTATGTTTGCTAATTCGGGGTCTCCACCCTAGAACACGCCTACCGGTTATCGGTTATTACCACTTCAGCTTGCTAATATGCTGTGCGATGTCTGTGACTTTAGAAAAAGTCAGAAAAAGTATTTTAATATTACTTTAGAGGAGACAATTTATTAATTCATGTTCCGAAACGACAGTTCCCTCAGAAATATTATTAAAATTTATGCATATTTTTTTCGCTGCTTCAAAATGTATATGTTTTGGAAAATATTGCGCGACCACTTTCACTATCTACGTATTAAAACTTGGAAATGCAACGCTGCGTGTTACAGAATTAGGTTAGTAATCAAGTGTAGGTACCAAAACATGTTCGTATTAGCCACTGGAAGCGCCTGGACGCTTTGCCAAGAACACAGTCTACTCTAGAATGATCGAGTTACTAACAAAAGAAACCATAATTCAAATACAAATATTTTATTCATAACACCGAAGTTACAGGTAATTTTTCCAATCATATTTAAAAATAACTTCAACTTTTTGATGCTGGCTGCTGCGGTGTTGCCACAATTTAAAAATAACATAATAAATAAAATAACATATAAAAATCATAGCACATGTCAATATAATGAAACGTCAAGAGTTTTGGCGGGAACGCGGAAGGAGTCGTGTCGCCCCATTGTATTTTTTTTCAAAACTAGTGTTTTTTCGTGTGTTTATGTATAAAAATAGTGGTGTTTTATTCGTAAAGTACCGAATTACAAGCACGAGTGTGGGAAAGTGATATATAATGCGGTGAAACATGACTTTTCGTGTTGCTTCCAAAACTCCATCGAAGCTTATAATAAAGTCGCCACTTCTTTATTATAAGCACGACTTGATTTGACTGGCACGAACTAGACTTGACCAAGAATAGACTTTGACTGTAATTATAGATGTAAGGCATGAATTGCAATAACGAAAGACGAGGCAGTGTGGCTTAAAGCTTTAGCCTCCCAGAAAGGGCAAATTAAATAAAAAAATAATGAAACGTCAATATAATAATATGTCAAATATAAAATATATCAACAGTAATTTAATAATTTCTTATTTTTAAATAATCGTTAAAGTCAAAAAACAAGGTCTTAGCTTGCTTCTGAAGCACGTGGTGGAAGGTGCATTCCGAATGGAAGCAGGTACGCGGTTGTAGACCGCGGGCCCCAGAATGAATACCGACCTATCATACTTGACGAACAGATGCGACGGCGTCACTAGTTAGTCTTTCTCTTTATTACTGCGAAGATCTAACGTGCTGTGGTCCTACGTTCAAATTTATCTTTTTGTAGTGTGCAGGGCTACCTGGTAAATTAACTCACACGGAAAAGGCCGGATCTGTAACTCTCTAAACAGCTCCACGCAAAAGACGTCGTCCTAAGTCCCACATATGGCACGATTGGTTCGCTTCTGCATAACAAAGGCCACTATTCAGTAAGTTGCCTTATTTACATTCGCCCTGCGCTATGTTGTGACGCTGTCCGCACGCACCGAGTGCCAAGCTTCGTGGAAGCACGCTACGGTCGGCTTGAAAGTATACAAACACAGATTAACTAGTAAACCTCTAAGCAGTTTTTAGTTGGGTGACCGTGCGTGGCATTTCTTTCTGAGCGCATCTGTGGATCTGTTGATGCTTTAAATTGTTGGTACCGGCTCTTTATTGGTCCGTTTCTTTTTATATATATAAAAATTTCGTGTCACAGTGTTTGTGGACGCACTCCTCCGCAACGGCTTGTCATTTTTTTTTATTTTTTTTTTTTAAACGTCATAGGATACCTTACACGGCGCCTTCCGACCCCAAACTAAGCAGAGCTTGTGTGATGGAAGTCAGATAACTGATAGCATACATAAATACTTTTTTTTTGGTAGGTATGAGAATAGGTAATTAGTGGTGCCGGCGTAAGAATAGTACCCCACCCTCTCTACCCGTGGTTGCCGTAAGAGTCGGCTAAGGGATGTAATTTTTTTTTTTTTTTTTATATCTAATAGGCTAGGTGTTTGACCACAGCTCACCTGATGTTAAGTGACGGTGTGGTCGAAGATGGTAAAGCACACCTAGCCTGGAATGGAACTGGCTCTCAAGTGAAGCTGCCGGAACACACCATTAGATGCTTGGCGGCAGATTTTTTTTTTTGTAATCCGGAAGATGGGCAGCAGCGTCTTCCTTGAACAATCACACCTAACTGCGCTCCCCAACCCGCCTGCCAAGCGTGGCGAGTATTGGCAAAACCCCCCCCCAGGAGGAGGCCTATGTCCAGCAGTGGACGTCCTATGGCTGATGATGTGTGCGATGTGAAGACATGGCATAATGAAAAAAATCACCCTTTCGTCTCACAAAATAGCTTAACATGATTTGACGTACAGACGGTAACCTGCCTAATCACTCGGAAAACTCTTTGGTTTCGTAACTCTATATCTCTTACACCTCTACCATAACTTAAACTACTTAAATTCTTCCTTATTATTAAATACATTAAGCACAAATTCCACTGCTTTACAATAAAACTAAGTTGCGTAGGATTTTAAAACGTGCATTAAAAGCAATAAAGTGGTTAATGCTGTGTTTAAATTTTGACATTTAAGAAGCGTCAATAAGCTACTGTTTAAGTGTCGGTTTACTTGTTCTAGATTTTGATGATCGGATTCGATTTTTAGGGTTCCGTACCTTCAAAAGAAAAAAACGGAACCTTTATATGTAGGATCACTTTGTTGTCCGTCTGTAATGACCTATCTAGGGAACGCGTGGAGGTATTGAGTTGAAATTAAAACCAGCAAATCTGTAGTCCTTTGCAAAAATTAAACTACACAGTAATCATAAAAAAAATACAGCCGTCACAAAAAAACCGCATATTTCGACACTCACAAGGGAATTAAAACCTATGAGGAAGTGCCTTATAGGTTTTAATTCCCTCCGTTGACTTAGAACTATGGGCAAGAAGCATCGTCATATAGTACACATATAGAAAAAAATACGGAAACTGTACATTTTTAATTTATTCACAAAAAGTAGGTTATTTATACAAGGAAAGAGAACAAAAATTTATCATACCTACTAGCTTGAACGGAACCCTCGGCGAGGGAGTCTGACTCGCACTTGTACGTGTTTTTGAACGATTAAACTGGTTGCATACAAAAAAAATATCGACTCCAAGATAAGTCTATCATATCTAGAAAGGTCGGTCATAGACTACTGTCCCATCTGATATATTCTGTCAGACTTAGACTGGTCTTTGATGTTTCGCTGCCGACTGTCCTATTGTCCTAAATAAGTCTTATTGTTGCTGTCCTAAATAAGCTAATTTTTGTTGGTGTATTCTCGATTTACTTGATAGTAGATTTCCTTATCAGGAGGTTATGGACAGGTGTTATTTCTTATCATCAAGAGAGCGTCTGGTTAGTATCATTACTTTTTCATTCAAAATATCTCTAGAGCGTGGGTTCGATTCCCACTCAAACATTTATGTTCGTCACACAAACATTTGTGTGACGAACATAAATGTTTGTCCTATGTCTGGGTGTTCTGTATGTATTATAAGTATGTATTTATAATACAAAAAACATCTAAGTATTTTATCACCTATCTGGTTCCCGTAGTACAAGATTTGCTTAGTTTGGAGCTAGATGGCGCTGTGTGAAATTTTCAAGAATAATTAATGATGCGCTATTGTCGAGTCGTATTCTTTAGTCTAGAACACATTCGTCTCCAACGATCACCAGTGGCAAGTGACTGATAAATTATCATACCACTGCTTTTTGGCTATATGATAGACCTCCTTACCAGGAGGTCGTCTTTGATGATACCTCCATCAATTATTCTGCCACCATTAGCATTACTGTGTTCCGGTTTGAAGGGTGCCGCAGCTAGCGATATTACGGGGCCGTGAGATTAGTCATAGAAGCAGACATGCCCTTGGCTTTGCTTTATGGTTTAAGATGTTTATTTTCTCAAAAGAATATTAATCATTCGTTTATTAGAGAAAAACATTTTTTTTTTCTTAACAAGGGTAGACAACAAATTTCAAATACACGAGAGCATTACATTTCCAAAAGTTAATCTTAGTTTAGTATATTTTTTATTTACAATATAACTGCACTGTTAGCTCATTTGAAATATTATCTGCTTCAAGAGTAATAGGGCGCGGGTTCTATTCCCACCAGAACAAACAGCTTAAATTTATTTAGTCTACAGCTTTTATGAATTTTTTATTACGCTTTATTTATTAAATTGTACAAGATCAATAAATTATAATGTAAAATATTAGTTAGTTAGTTTCTTAATACCAGACTAAGTAACGCTGCATTTCTACGTCAAGAATTATGTAAAACCGACGAAAAAAGACGAGTACATAAACAAAAATAAAAAATAATAATAATAAATATATATTTATATTTTTATAAGTATGTATTTACAACAAAAAAAGTGTGTAATTATTCTATCAGTTACCTGGTTTCCATTGTATAAGTATTACTTAGTTTTGGGGCTAGATGGCGTTGTATAAAATGTTCGACAATATTTTATTTATTTAATAATTCATAAAAATACAGAATAGTTGTTTCTCACCACAACACTAATACAATTTAAACTTTAATCAAACATTATTATAAAATTTATGTTATCAATAAAATAAACCAATAAACGGAACACGATGCACTGCACCGTTAATTATAACACCAAGTTTAAATTATAGAAAATACATTTTATTTATTGCTTTATTTCCAAAAGATAATAATTCAAAATGCAATAAAGTTACCGGCATTATATTGAATAGTCTCCCACTGCGCAGGCGCATAACCTTTGAGTATAATTGAGACATATATCAAGACTGGAAGGGGTACGGGCTCTAGCTTGATCTTTATGCGCAGAATTTTTAACCGTGAAAGTAATTTGGAGTCTAACAAATGTGCGGATTTGGTTTGCACTGACCGCGGCGAACCGAAGCGTGAAACTGAACAGAAAAGTCGTAGCGATGATGGTTCAGTGGTTAACGCGGTTTATTCACACACGTGGGTTCAATGAGGTTGAGCAGCCAGTTAAGGAAAACATCACAAGGAAACCATAGAATGGCTAGCTACCACTCTCAAGTTGAAAATCTGTCGCCAAGCAACTAACGGTTTAAAGGCAGTTCCACTCCAGACTAGATGTGTTTTACCATCTTCGACCATACCACTTAACATCAGGTAAAGTGTGGTCAAACACCTAGCATGTCAACCAAATAAAAAAAAAACACATTAGGATTTATCGTTAGAATCCTAACATAATCCCGAGTGACAGACATAAAATTAAATTATTATTTTCTATTAATTTTACATTCGTGTTATTTTTCATTTGAACTTCTTTATTTTTATGCCCTCTCTAGTCTTATACTGAAAGTAGCTGGAGAACTATTCGCTATTTATTTTGATTTGTTTTTAGTTTGACCTTCCTCCGCATAATGCCATGATAAAACGCTTGTTCTCTCGGCTATAACGACAAAAAGTGATTATTATATTCTCATTTAAAAGAACGTGTAAAAGTAACAAAGGTTATTCTTTTACTTTTACTAAACAATAATTTTATTTAGTCTGTCCTGCGAACTATCGAGGCTTATCGGCGCTTGCTTCGCCGTACGTCAAACGGCCACGCAGTGCGACCAGACACCCGGACAGAAAATACATGGACATGACAATGCCAAATTAATGGCAATGTAAGTTTTTTAGATATATAGGTATCCTCACAATGTAAATACGCAACGTTAATAACGTTAGTTCACTAAAAATCGAACATGTTTGACATCACATAATTGAATGAATATCTTTGACATCACATAATTGAATGAATTTCTTTGACATCACATAATTGAATAAATATCTTTGACATCACATAATTGAATAAATATCTTTTATATCACATAATTGAATGAATTTTTTGACATCATATAATTTAATGAATATTTTTGACATCACATAATCGAATGAATATGTTTGACATCACACAATAGAATAAATATCTTTGATATCACATGATTTAATGGATATCTTTGACATCACATAATTGAATGAATATCTTTGACATCACATGATTGAATGGACATGTTTGACATCATATAATTGAATAGGTATCTTTGACATGACATAATTGAATGGAAATCTTTGAGAATACATAATTGAATGGTAACCTGATATTTGGACACCTCCAGACCTTTCCCTGTTCTAAGAGCAAGATAAGAAAGCGTCAGTAGATAGCGAAGTACAATACCTACCCAATTAAATTACCGACAGCCGCCGTTTGGAGTGTAATGAGTTTGAACTTTTTTATTATCTTCCTTTATCTTTGATATATTTGGTATTTAATTTAATGATCGATTTGAATTTTGATTTGAAGACAAGTATAGATCTGAGCTTATCTGATATTAAATGACGGTGTGGTCGAAGATGGTGAACCCACCTAACCTGGAAGAGAACTGGCTCTCAAGTGTGGCTGTCGGGACACATTGTTAAATGCTTGGCAGTAGATTTTCAACTTAAGGGTGGTAGCTAGCCTGCCGAGTACTAGAGAGTTGAACACCGTGCAATGGTTTCTTCATGCTTGCCAATTTTCGCTACGCTTGGCAGACGGGTTGGCGAGCGTAGTTAGTTGTGACTGTTCAAGGAAGACGCTGCTGCCCATCTTCCGGATCACCTCCCTTAGCCGACTCTTACGGCAACCACGGTACAGGGTGGGGTACTATTCTTACGCCGGCACCACCACGGCACACAGAATTAATACAGATGGTCAAATTGATCGACTTCTTTGTCATTTACCTTGCGCGCTTTCTCATCGCAATAATCCAAGATGTAGAGTTTTTTCTCTTTCTTCTTGGCATCGCACTCTGTGCATTCTACCAGTTTCAATGTTTTCTGTATTTTGTTTGCAGCCTTTAGTCTTCAGCTTCTTTATAGTCAAAGTCCAGTCCGTGCTAGTCAAATCCAGTCATGCCTTAGTAAAGTAGTGGCGACTTTACTATAAGCTTCTATGGAGTTTTGGAAGCAATACGAATAGTCATGTTTCACCACATTATACATATCACTTTTTATGAATAAAACACCACTATTTTTATACATAAACACTAGTTTTGGAAAAAATACAATGGGGCGACACGACTCTTTCCATGTTCCTGCCAAAACTCCGTGACTAGAGTTAGCCTTGAATGATACTCTTAAGACTGTCGAAACACACTGCGAGGTAGCCAAATGTAAATCTACGAGTATTTGCAATAAAAAAAAACAATTGTGCTGCATTAGTAAAGATACTTTATTTCCTTCCACAGTTTGTCCGACCCCACATCTGCCCGATGGCCTTTACAGCCCTTGTTTAGTAATGCCTGAGATAATTACAGGTCACGCAATCCTGCCCATTCATATAGGACTGATTATGATGTCGATCGATGACTCACACGGCCGAGTTGTGGGCTATTTTGGGCAACTATGTCTGGCAGTGTTTTAAATACGTCGTACTTATTGCTATGTATTTATATGTTTATAAAACATTACTAATTTGTGCTTGAAATTTAACCATTTGGTTAAATTTCAAGCACAAATTATATAATTTTAGATTGATATTTATCAATCTACTTTTTTTATGTAATTTTTAAACTTGACTTGAACTCAATTATGTATTCACGGGTATTAATCGCGCACAAAATACTTCTAACCAAAGGTTGCCTGGAAGAAATTGCTCTAGGCGATAAGGCCGCCGTTGTGCTACCACATATTAGTCAATGTTGTTTTGTTTTTATCTTTTTTCTTTAGTTTTTTTAATTGTTATTATGTAGGTATACAATAAAGTTATATAGGTACTATTCCACTCGATTATATTCTTAAATACTATGAAATTTGTTTTGCTTATTTACCTCGACGTAAATAGTAGTTTGTGCGCGATTTAGACCTAGTGATAAACATAATTACTTTTTTTTTTACCGGCTAGGTGTTTGGCCACAGCTCACATAAACTCCATTTTTTTTTAAAATTAATGACACTAAGGAGACGCGCTCCTGATGGTAAGAGATAACGTATGTCCATTGCAGTGAAACACAGAACTTTGTGTAGCAAAACAAAGTCCGGGGCATCGCTGCTTTGGCGCTCATTACTTTAAGACTTTCGATTTTTTTACTAGTTGATGGTCACTATCGGTTTTCACCCTGTGGATGACGGAGGCATCATTAAATACTCGTCTCTTGTCGGTCATGATGAAATCTATCTCGTTTCACGTAGAACCATCGGGACTCATCCAAGACCATTTCCTGTGCGACGTGTTCAGTAAGAAAGAGTTCATCATTAAGATTCTCACTTTTTCCAGGAAATCGACCAGCCTCTGACTGGGCCCGTTGTCCATATCCAAATTGTTCAACTCCCCACCCTCAACTCGTCATCGCTTTGCGTTGAAGTCCCCCATAATGATATCTACAATGTTAGTAACCTTTTCTACTATATATTTGTTTAATTATATTGTTGTATCCTAGGAAATACTTTTATGAAATGACAGCTGTCAAAAAGTGACATTAAGCAGACTTTTTAAGTAGTCGAAGCACTAACTATTTCGACTTATACCTTTCACTTTTACTTTGTTGCAAAACGAATAGGTTTATAAATTTTATTTATAAGTCCACGATTGCTTTTGAAGTATTTACAACACTTAGAATTGCTTCAATGTTTTAAAGGTTAAAATGAAGAGCGTGGGTTCAAACACCAAAAGGCTTCAAAGCCTTGAACATCGTCGCAAAGTTGCCTGTCTGTCGGTTTTCTACCGGATACACTTTCGTGAGTGCGCTTCAGATTTACATGATTTAATTCCACCTAGCCCATACTACTATCGGATAGCTAGGAGCTCCAAGAAGCGTCACCACTTCATGTATGATATTCCAAAAACTCGAACTAAACGGTCCGAATCTACCTTCATTGTACGAACCGCTAAACAATGGAATTTGTTGCCCGAGTGTGTGTTCCCTGATAGATACAATCTGGGTGCTTTCAAGTCGCGAGTGAATCGGTTTCTTCTAGGCGAGCGTGCTCCACCGTAGACCGCATCTTCGCTTAACATCAGGCGAGTTAGTGGTAACACAAGCCTATTTTTACTTGAGCTGCCGGTGAAGGAAAACATCGCGAGGAAATCATAGCATGATGGTAGGGTACTTTCTAGTACTTTGCTGGCTAGCTACCACCCTCAAGTTGAAAATCTGCCGCCAAGCATCCAACGGTGTGTTTTTACAGCCTCACTTGAAACCCAGTTTCATTCAAGGCTACGTGTCTTTACCATCGTCGACCTCAACACCACTTAACATCAGGTGAGCTACGGTAAAACAATTAGTATGTCAAACATAAAAAAGGTAGATAGGTAAAGTGGTAGGTGGCTAATGATTTTCAAAACTAAAGATTTAACATCAAAAAATCAACCCAGTGATAATACGGAAATCCCGCCATTCTTATATTTGAGTTGCAATGTTATTTTTAAAACATCCGACTTCTCGAAGGTTATACATATGTATATCGAATAAGTGAGATTTATATTACGACGACAACTTTTTGTTCAATTCATCCGATAGAGAACAATGTCCGAATAAAAATGTAATTTATCTTGCCTTCTCATCAAAACTTGACTCTGCAATTATCAGCATGCATACCAACATTTCTACACTCAGTATAATATAGTACATTTAGGTACAACAGCTAACGAACTGAATACCAAACGTTTCGTTGGACTTTTCCTAGATATTGAGTAAAAGTCCCGAAACAAAAAACAGTATCCGCCAATCTAATTCCACGAAAACGGCACGTGCAAGCCAATTACTAAGCTCGGGACGTTCACCCCCTAGCTACCCTTACCCTCTGTAAGAAAGGGGGCGTGGTCAGAGGGTGGCATCTTGCATCTCTCTCTAGGGTGGGATGCTTTCTTGCAGGATTTGGTCGATTTTCATTCGATTGGTCTCGATGCTTTCAGTAAGCAAGTAAAGAAATTGTATGTTTTTAGATTAACTGTTGATGTTGAGGCCAGTTAGTAAATCCTATTAATATTATACATGTGAAAGTTTGTTTGGATGTTTGTTCCTCAATCATGCATAACCGGCTTAACGGATTTTGATGAAATTTGGCACACATATAGCTAATTATCTGAATTAACATATGTAATACTTTTTATATCAGAAAAATGTTAGGTTCCTGTGTGGATCAAAAAACGAACTACTGGACGAATCCACTTGAAATTTGGTATAGCTGTGTCTTATGGAACATTTTTCAGGGATAAAAGGTGTCCTTTATCTAATAATAAAATAGCGCATATTGGTTATTTGTTACTTACACATGTCGAATAAAGTCGCGGGCATAAGCTAATAAGTGTATAAGTAGAATTAACATATGACAGTTAACCTAAGGTCCAATTACACCTATACACAACTTGATCTTAAATTAACCAGCAGTATTATATATAGATATATCTACAATTACATATTATACCTACAACTGTCTCTACAAACATATAAATCAAATTCAACACTCACAATATAATTACCCGCCAAGTGCCTCTATCGCCAAAATTGCCCGAGCACATAAATCATTCAAACAATAATAATTTAATTTTCTAACCAAACAAATGCGATTAAAAAACAATCAATCAATTCCATTCCATGACAACAAAACATAAAGATCGCCATTCATTAGGTAAACAGCATAACCAATAATTATATTTCTACTCTCTCCTTTATGGTAAAGAGTAGGAAATGGGTCTACAGAGGTATAGATATAGCTAGTCATCTAATAACCGCGCGTAATTAAATTACCACTTTTGTTATTCAGCAAAAACGAAAAAGGCTTTTTTATATACTTGACAGGCTAGGTGTTTGACCACGGTTAGCCTGATGCAGTAAAGTAGCTTGCCCTAGACGGGTTCTGTATCAATATTTGTCGGGGGCCCTTCTACCCGACTCTCATTTCATAGCTCCACGGGAGTCATGTCTAATATTCTTTCACACCTTGTAAATGAACATATAATCGTACTAGCAGAACAGAATGAAGGATTAATGAAACCATAGCGTGGTGGTAGGGTACTTTCTAGTACTCGGCTGGCTAGGTACCACCCTCAAGTTGAAAATCTGCCGCCAAGCATCTAACCTGCCGGCTAATCTGACGGTGTGTTCCGGCAGCGTCACTTGAGAGCTGTTTTTTCTTATATTTAACATAATTGTTGTTAAATTAACATGATGTTAACATCAGTTGAGCTGTGGTCAAAGACCGAAAATGTCAGCCATAAAAAAAATGTAGAGCTTCTCTGTAAACGATATTTGATGTTATACTATTATGGGGCAAGAAAATACCCCAAAATTTATTATTTTTAATCTAAAATTTTAATAATAAAAGCAGTTATTGTGAGTTATCCGTCAGAGATAGGCATATGCTATCTCAGACTTTTTTTATAGATATTGATATTTTCTTTAATACTGTTGTACATTATTTTGTTCTATCATCAATAGTTTTCGCAGCGCATGAGGCATTTTATGACAATAATTTTTACACCTTAGGTCCAAGTACAGCAGCGGCAGTGCTAAGCAAGACGAGGCCGCGCGCGAGTTGTCTCAGCTTTGTCCCCATGATGAAGGCCACCGGATGTGGCCGAAACTATAGTCGGAGTTTCCGATAAAATTGAACGTTAGTAATCTCGCATAAATAAAACAAAAAAACCTTAATTTTTCCGTAAATTTAAAATCGAAGTATAGGTGATTCGTTCGCAAGGTCATCAGATCTCTATACATTCGCTACTCCTTACTTTTACGCTTTCTAGGAGAGAGAAAAACTCATCTAATGCGGTCTCGGTCCCACACAGTGACGGTAGAACAGTTTTCAGCATTAATTAGTTTATTAATTATGTTAATTTGTATGCGAATTCGCGATGTTTCATTTCGATTAGAAGGATAGACATAATTTCAAACAACATAGGTAGCAAGTTAAAAGATATTGGCGAGAATTTTTAACAAATTGACCCGATATTTAAATCGTTATACCCCTGAACACCCTGATAAAGGCAGATGGATACATTCGTTGATTTGATCTCTATTCAGAAAAGGTAGTGAGTATGGGACTTAAGTCCAATCAAATAAAAAATAAAAAACCAGCCAAGTGCGAGTCGGACTCGCGCACCGAGGGTTCCGTACAAACCTGTGTGTATATAAGTAGAAGTTATGTTTTTTAAAATAGTAATTTATGCTTTTTGAAATTTTTCTTTTATCTGTGCTATAAGACGTTGCTTCGTACCAAATTTCAAGATTCTGAGTTCACGGGAAGTACCGTGTAGGTTTTGATTCCCTTGCGAGTGTCGAAAATTTGCAGCATAAACGCCTTTATCTTTTGATTGCATTGGCTTAGAAGTTTTATTTTTTCACAGCTCTAAGGGACAGTAGACCTGAGTATTTGATATAAATTTCAGCTCGATACCTCCACGCGTTCCTGAGAAAAAGGGTCTTAACAGACAGACGGACAGCAATGTGATCCTATAAGGGTTCCGTTTTTTCCTTTTGAGATACGGAACCCTAAAAAACTTAGTAGTCCTTACGAAGTGGATTAAAGACAGGCTCTTGAGACATTTCGCTTCTACCGATCGTGGAAGGTTGCGTTAGTAGGTACTATTATTTATTCTATGGTTGCGTGCTTGGATTGCGTGGACATGACCATTGATTACGTAAGTTGCAATCGTATATCGGTCACGAAACTGTTTCATTCATCTGAGAGCGTAGTCCGAAATACAACAACGTCAACAACACCAACAGCGTTAATAAAAACCAACATACTAAGAAAAAAATGTGGTAAAAGCCGTGTTGGTTCTTATTAGCAAGTTCAAGTAGCATTAAAAAAACTAGTAAATTGCGTAAGTTTGAATGTTGTATTTGGTCACTGCCTAACAATGAATACTGTGACGTCAATACATTCTACCTTCTTCGACGGTTCGGCCATGTTCACATCGTGACGGCTATTGCAACATGGAGAGAATTCGAGAATTATTGATTCATTAACTTCATTGTACAGACCAAAAATTATAAATACATAAGAAAAATTAAAAAAAAATTAATAACAGCTGTGACCTTATCGCTAAAAGCGATCTCTTCCAGGCAACCTTAGGTGGAAAGGATTAGGGGAAGAAAAAGACGGGATGTGTCATTAACGAGGATATAGCGATTTTTTGTAGCGATGATAGCTCAGTGGTTAGCGCGGTCGGTTCGCATGCCGAGGGGCGTGGGTTCAAACCCCAACAATGAGCTTGAGCTGCCGGTGAAGTTAAAACATCGTGAGGAAACCATAGCGTGGTGATAGGGTACTTTCTAGTACTCGGCTGGCTAGCTACCACCCTCAAGTTGAAAATCTGTCGCCAAGCATCTAACGGTGTGTTCCGGCAGCCTCACTTGAGAGCTAGTTCCATTCCAGGCTAGGTGTGCATCACCATCTTCGACCACACCGTCACTTAACATCAGGTGAGTTGTGGTCAAAGACCTAGCCTGTCGGCAATAAAAAAAAATAAAAAAATTACGTTTGTCTTTGTATCGCCTATGATTTAGGACACAAAACATATCGGTGTCGGTTCAGCTTAAGCTGTTCATTACTTTATTGTATTTTGTGTGCGCACACTGACCGCTGTCGTTCTAGTCGGCCGACCACTTGAGTTAGCTTACTATTTTTAGGGTCCCGCACCTCAAAAGGAAAAAACAGAACCCTTATACTTATAGGATCACTTCGCTGTCCGTATGTCTGTCTGTCAAGACCCTTTTTCTCAGGAAAGCGTTGAGGTATCAAGCTGAAATTTATATCAAATACTCAGGTCTACTGTCCCTTGGAGCTGTGAAAAAATCAAACTTCTAAGCCAACGCAATCAAAAGATACAGTCGTTTATGCTGCAAATTTTCGACACTCGCAAGGGAATCAAAACCTACAGGGTACTTCCCATGAACTCACTATCTTGAAATTTGGTATGATGCAATATCTTATAGCACAGATAAAGGAAAAATTGCGAGAAGCATAAATTACCATTAAAAAAATAATAATGCCGGAACACACTGTAAGGTGCTTGACGACAGATTTTCAACTTGACAGTGGTAGCTAGCCAGCCGAGTACTAGAAAGTGCCCTACCACCATGCTATTGTTTCCTCACGATGTTTTCCTTCACCGTTAAGCTCAAGCTTATTGTTGGGATTTATGAACCGACCAACCTAACCACTGAGCCAAAAAAACATCTTTATAAAAGTAGACTTTATAATAATAGCTATAATTACGACATTTTCACAACTTTGGTTTCAATTGATATTCCTTTGAATCAACAATCACGTCCACTACTCATTGTCACAGATAATCGATAAATAATAATCGATAAATTGTTACCTGATTCATATAACGAACAATGTACTATTTTCTAGGTCGATAAGTTTTTACTGAAAACAATACAAAGGTATTTATTCAGTGGCTGCGCGACTACGACCAACTGTGCCAGTAATTAAAATGATTAGGAATGCGGTGCGGTCGGAGTATTAGCGAGAGCATTAGCGGAGCGGGTAGCGAATTGACTTGAAACTAGGCGTGATTGTTTGTAGTGTTTACGTATCTTAAGTATTTTAACAGGTTTCTTCTAGGTAAACGTGCTTTATCTTAGACTATATCCTGCTCAACATCAAGCAGAGCGTGGACGTACCTATACAATATAAAAAAAAATTGACGCGGTTTCTTTTTTCAAAGAGGTTTTATATTTATTTAATAGCTCAAGTGGCAGTTTGTATTCCACTATTATCGTTGTAATATTGATTAGACTTTTAAAATAAGTAAAATTTTACTATTGTTTAAACTAGACCATTTAAAAACATTTACGCTTAAAACTTTTCTATTTGTTATGCTTATTTGTTTGTTATATTTGTTTTGTTATTCTTGTTTTATGTGACTACACGTTTTGCTTATTGGTTGCTGAACGCAGGGTACTCTAGAAAGATTCTGGGTCCAACTAGAACTCAAGACATCAGGTGGTGAATGGATTACAATAGAGAGATTGAAGAGCTGGTAGCGGAGCCCAGTGTTTATTGGTGAGACGAAATCACATAGGCTACGTATGTTTGGGCAAAGGATGGAGAAAGATCTTGCCGTTAAAACAGCGTATCTCAGGCTACCAGAAGGCAAAGGGCTTCTTGGCCGTCCCAAGTATAGATGAAAGGATGGAGTAAGAATTTCCAAGAACCGGAAGTCAATACTTAGCATGAAGTAGTTCAAGATCGAGAGGGATGGCGTTTTTTTCTTATCAGAGGCCAATATACATTTTGAGTCGTTGCGTCAGTCATCATCATCAGCCATCATTTAAGACGTCCACTGCTGGACATAGGCCTCCTCCTGGGAGGGTTTTGCCAATACTCGCCACGCTTGGCAGGCGGGTTGGCGAGCGCAGTCAGGTGTGATTGTTCAAGGAAGACGCTGCTGCCCATCTTCCGGGTTACATCCCTTAGCCGACTCTTACGGCAACCACGGGTAGAGAGGGTAGGGTACTATTCTTACGCCGGCACCACCACGGCAAACATAAAAAATTGTGTCAGTAAAGCTATTTAATTATACGTAAACCGTGATAAATAGAAAAGGTTTCACTGTTTCTCCGGGTTCGCTCACACTCCGCCCATCCTCAGCTGTCGGACGATTATGAATTATGTAAATTATAAACGTTAAACAATCCGAGAGATTGTTGATGCGATGTTTTGAAAAAAATTACGTCCCTCCATGCTTGGCCTGGTACTCATTAAAATAATTAGTTTTTGCGCGGTTCTCTCGTACATCTGTTTATATATTGTCCGACTGACTTAGCTGCAACAATGATGGAGCCACCGTCGTATTTTCATTACAAAAGTCAGTAAATAGTGTTTTTGTTTCAGAAGGTTTTCTTACTATCAAATTTGAAATACATAAATCACAATTATTTTAAATGTCAAAGGTCAGCTTCTTAGTCGTTTGCACTCTTGGCAGAGTGGTCATGGTCATCGGTTCCGTTCCATCGTCATCCTTCGCATATGGTCGCCTTTCTTGTACTCTCATTCACAGAAGTCGGTCCAGTACAATGCGGATGTGCCACCTGGTCTTGTTCCGACGTTTTTGCCTTGCACTCTGCACCTTGACTCTCAAGTGAAGCTGCCGGAACACACCGTTAGGTACTTGGCGGCAGATTTTCATCTTGAGGCTGGTAGCTAGCCAGCTGAGTATTAGAAAATACCCTACCACCATGGTATGGTTGTCATTACGTATTGTGTTGTTGTTGGCATGTAAATTTAGTTTTACCTCACCGGAAGACCAGCGCTTGGCATACCACTTGGTATGACCAGCATTAATAATAAATAATAATAAATATTGTAGGACTGACCCCAAACTAAGCAGAGCTTGTGTGATGGAAGTCAGATAACTGATAGGATACATATTTTTTTTTTTTTTGTAAATACATACTTATAATACATACAGAACACCCAGACACAGAACAAACATATGTTTATACCAAACAAACATTTGTCCTTGGCGGGAATCGAACCCACGCCCTACAGCTCAGGCAGACATACTCCCAATGAGCCAACAGGGCTGTCATTATGTTGAGGTGAGTTCCTATTCTGTAACTGTGCCTGATTTGTCTGTTTTTTGTGTGTTACAAAAAACAATAATATTAAAAGAAGGAAAGAGTTTCCTTCTTTTAATATTATTGGATTTAAAATTAATGTCTATATGACATATTGAGATTCAACAAAATAAATAAACCCATAGAACTAAATCCTTTGAGCCGGTTGTACCTTAATTCAATCAGTGTCGGGAGCTAATCGAATAAGCCGCATTTGGCTTTGCAGGGAAAGGGTTAGGGACCACGCACATTGGGGTGCGAAAACTCTGAAAAAGGGGACGTTGAACGATGGACCAACCAAAGCCGCTTTGAAGCAACCAAAGCTACTTTGAAGTGACCAAAACTACTGTAAAGCGACTAAAGCTGCTGCGGAGCAACCATAGTTGCTGTATACGACCATTACTGCTATAAAGCGACCAAAATTGTCGTTATGCTCCCAGTGCTGTTGCAATGCGACCAATGCTGTTGTTAAGCGACCAAAATACTCACATTAGAAGCAAATAACAAGAATCTGCTAAGTATCAGCTCGAGGCTCTGGAGTCAGTCGAGAGGCGTGCTAGGAGGCTAATAGGTGACGACACTCTGGCCACGTCTCAGTTGCAAAAACCTTGAGCACCGACGTAAAGTCGCTGGTTTGTCTGTCTTCTATCGGATACATTTCGGCGAGTGTGCCTTAGAATTGCAAAATTTGGTTCCACCTGCCCCTTTTTATTATCGGACGGCTAGGCAGACACGACCACAGCGCCATCCTTACATGGTGAATATTCTCCACGTATGGACTAAACGCTTCGATTCCACATTCTTAATACGTACAGCGAGGATGTGGAACTCTCTGCCGGCGTCTGTTTTTCCTGCGAAGCACAATTTGGGTGTCTTCAAATCCAGAGTAAACAGGTGTTATCTAGGTAAGCGTGCTTCATCTTAGACTACATTCCGCTTAACATCAGGAGGTCGTGATCAAACGCAAAACTATTTAGTATTTAAAAAAATCTATTTGTCTTTAAATTTTTATTTTATCGCCATAATTACAAATGACCTATTACCTAAATACCATTAAGTTCACCGAATTACATTAATTTAATTGACGAGCAAAAATATTTCGCTGAAAATTAGACCTAAGCCAATTTTTCGCGAAAAAATTCCCAACTGAATAACTGCTATATAATTTATGAACATTGCGTTCAAACTTCGAATAGCAATAACTTTGCCAGCAAAGCTTCGTTATGCCCACTTTAGACTAGCAAAACCTTCTCGCAATTTATTGCATTGCAAACGACGGTAAGATCCGTTGGTAATAATTAAAACGTTTCAGACCTTTTAAATAATTATATTTATGGACGAAAAAAAAATACAAAAGCAATAATTATTTGATTTTTTTATAGGCATGTGAACAGTACGTTTGTGAGTCATATCAGATATTTACAAGATACTTAGACTAAATAATATCTACTGTGACTCTAATTTTGGCTTAATGAAACTCAACATGTGAGACAAACACTATGGACATACAGTGACATTAAGTCAAATTAAAAAACATAATGCCATTTTCATGTTTGCTTTTGTGTGTTGTTACTACTTATCCAAAAATAAACAATAAGCGTTACTTAGAAGTTTTAGTTGCTTAGTTTTTTGTCTTCTTCTATCACGTATAAAACACTTTGTTTAAAAGAAACGAGAAGATCAAGCTTTAAGAGCTGGAGGGAGTGGGTTTGATTCCCACCAGGACAAACATTTATGTATTATGAGTAAGCACTTATTTACAAAAAAAAACATGTAAGTATTCTATTAGTTATTTGGTTCCCATAGTACAAGCTACGCTTAGTTTCGGTCTAGATGGCGCTGTGTGAAAAGTCTTGCGATATTTATTTCTTTATTATTTATTTACTGTGTGAACATAATATCGCTATATGGATTCCAGCCTGTATATTCTTTGTAAAGACAACAATTTTTTGCTAATCTAAATGTCGCATTAAAAATTGTTAATTCGTAGAAACGAAACAAGAATTTATAGAGTAGAAGCGAGCTCAGTATTTTTTGCGTTTTTGTAGCGTTTTTTTATTCAATGTGCGTTGACCTTTAGCGCAAATGCATTGCGGTGGTTGCCATAGGCGGTTGCAATAGGTTTTCATTTGATAAAACCTTTTATTGGTTTAAATGGATTTAGGTAGCTTTGCTCCGGATAGCGGTCTGTGTGGTCTAGGCGATTTGTTTAATAGGTATTGATTTAAACTCTAATAGGGGTTATATTTTGACTGCCCTGTTAGCTCATTTGGTAGAATATCTGTTTCACGAGCTGTAGGGCGTGGATTCGATTCCCACCAGGACAAACGTTTACGTGACGATAAATGCATGTTCTGTATATATTATAAGTATGTACCTATTTATAAAAAGTATAAAGACTTATGGTTATTTTATAATTAGTTTTAGCTTTTAAATTTGTCAAATTTTAGTTTTATCCATTAAAAAAAATTAAAAAATCGATCTTAAAACGTAAAACTAAATTATAAAAATACTATTTTTTGTCTTCCTGACTAGCGGTTTTTAATATTTTATATTATGGCACAAAGTACCTACATTATAAATATGCTTATAGTACGTTTTTTTTTATTTGATTGGATATAATGTTTTTATTTGAATGTTGGTAGAAAATACTTTCATAGTCCTATAATCTCGTTTGAAGTGTCGTCAGGTTATGTGTTTAGCTGTGGACGGATTTAGGATTTAACGATTACATAATTATGTTAATAAGACAGAAATTTCAACGTCTTCAATGATTCTGTTTTATATGTCATTGATTCCATGTAATTCATACTAATTAAATACTTAGTTTTCAGCGTTTATGCGTTGCGCTATAAAGCTAACTAGCTTAACCGGTTCACTACCGCATATTCTGTGCACGTAGGTGTGGCTCTTAACACGTGGATTCACTAATCCACGTGTAAAACAACCCTTATTTGACACTGGTGTAACATTTACTATATTTACGTACAGTTTCACACATTCTTTAGTTGTTTTCTATGGACATTTCTACCTATAGAAGAAGAATAACAGTGTAACCACGCCTTACGTTGTGATTAGAACAGTTTTGATATGTTATAAAATAGCAGTTGTCATCTGTATTACTGATAGTTAAAGTCTATAATTGATTGTAGATTTATAATCTGCTTATGCTTTTATCCGATTCTGTACAGCCAATGGTGAGGTTGTGCTGAAAATCATTTGCCAATCAATGAAAGTTCCAACCACCAATACCATTTAAGCTACATAAGTTATCTAGATATAATTCTCATGTCTATGTAAAACTACAAATTAAATATGGTATCCAACAATATCAGCGTATAACAAGATATGCGTCATCAAATAAACTATTTATTTACACTAATTGAATATGAAAGAAAGATAGACAACATTTATTTTATCATACACAACACACATCATCAGCCATAGGACGTCTACTGCTGGACATAGGCCTCCTCCGGGGGGGTTTTGCCAATACTCGCCACGCTTGGCAGGCGGGCTGGCGAGCGCAGTTAGGTGTAATTGTTCAAGGAAGACGCTGCTGCCCATCTTCCGGATTACATCCCTTAGCCGACTCTTACGGCAACCACGGGTAGAGAGGGTGGGGTACTATTCTTACGCTGGCACTGCCACGGCAAACATACACAACACTACAAAGATAACATACCAGAATATACATAATAAAATACGACATGAATAATAACAATCGCACACACACTATAGCCACACTTGTGGCACTAACTCATAAGATTCTTTTGTTTTCTGTACTCTTTTTTTTATTTTTGGTAGGTATGCACAACAAAGAATTACTATAACAATAGTAATTATATAAGTTTTCACTGTCTAGTGCGGTAAAAAAGGTAGTTTTCAGCATAAGACATTAAATGACGAAAAACCACATTCTTGCACTGGAAATTGCTTTAAAACGCGTTAAGCTTTTTTAGACCACTTTCTTTGCTTATGTGAGGTACTCGTTGTCAGTGTCTAACTAAGTACAACCAATGCCTAGGCAAGCGTACTCAATCTTCGGTCATATCGCCGGACGGCCAGACAAACGCGACCAAAACGACAACCATACATGGCGGATATTTCGTACATACGAACAAAATGTTTTGATCCTACATTCAATGATTTTGCGGTTCAAACTTCTTCACTCTCAAACGGCTGGATCAATTTTGTTGAAATTTGGTATGGGAGTAGCTGACACCCTGGATTAACACATAGGCTACTTTTTTTAAAGAAAAAATGTAGCAGGTAACATCGCGTGGTGCAGCTAGTAGTGAATAAGTGATGCAATTTTTTTACATATAATGGCTAGGTAAACAAAATAACGCACTAAAACTTTGTTTTAAATCCAATTAAGAACATATACCACAGATGTATAAATGGAAACACAGATAGCGGTGGATATCGAACCTGTGACGGAATTTAAAGGAACACGATTTTTAATTAGCCCACTAAAGCATACATAAATCGACACCACGACAATCAACCTTTAATTATATCCTCTCAACTTTATGCAAATAACATAAAACAAAAATAGAAGACTGACTGTAACGCTCGATTTGAGATACCGACAAAAAGAGAAAACATTGAAGCCGGTTCGTTCAGAACTGAGCGGAGTCTGAGCAAAACAGTAGTTCGAACCGGGCAATTCGATACAACAGAATATTTTTTATTTATATTTAAAGTAATACGCAAGACGATGCAACATAACTAATACGCATAAAGTGTTAAAGTCTGTTTTTGCTTGGAATGATGAATAAGGCAGATTACACACTACACGGATGTATTCGCTTTAGGACGAGCACAAAGATTGGTCCTTCGATCGTGTGAACAGTGATTAATACGATCCAATTCTAATGAACCGCTGTTAAATGAACTGTGAGTTTTAAATTGGGATGGAAATGCTATTGTTATTCACTATTTGATAACGGGTGTACTTAAAAACCTTTTTGTCGTGGTGGTGCCGGCGTAAGAATAGTACCCCACCCTCTCTACCCGTGGTTGCCGTAAGAGTCGGCTAAGGGATGTAATCCGGAAGATGAGCAGCAGCGTCTTTCTTGAACAATCACACCTAACTGCGCTCGCCAACCCGCCTGCCAAGCGTTGCGAGTATTGGCAAAACCCCCCCAGGAGGAGGCCTATGTCCAGCAGTGGACGTCCTATGGCTGATAATGTGTGAAAAAATGTACTTAAAAACTTATTTACTCGACTTATATCTTGATTGCGCGTGACTTGACGCGTGATTTTTTCACGTCGGCGAGAAGTTGACCATTTTAAGCACTGGTTCACTTTAAGTAACGTTTATGAGGAAGGCTCTTCAATTTTTCTATTTAGACTACTTATAAATTGTAGCTTTTAATAAAACCCACAATATTTAAATCGATAATTTCTATTTTATATTTTTGGAACAGGTCAGGTAGTTATAGCAAACTTGAATGGTTTTCAAAATTACCTTCCTTTCACAGGAAAATGCATTATATGTATATGCAAGCTTTTCGAATGTTTTTTCGTAAAAAAATATCAACAAATAGATAATAACAGAGGCAGTAAATATCGCTTTTACATTTAAAATTTTAAAAATAATAAATAATTATGAATACCTAAAATTTTATATTAGAATAAAAAGTATTTATGATTGAATAAAGCTTACAAGATTTAACTATTTTTACGTGACAACGATTAAAAAAACAAAAGCAAATAAATTATTTATCTATGAATAAAATAATCAATAATCATAATGTTATCCTACTTAAAATACGGGTGGAATTGAATACCTACCCTCTTTTTGAAGTCAGGTAAAAAGGGAAAGAAATGCTTTGCATACTATTAGTTTTAGTAAATATTTTTTTTAATTATAGACAGGTTAGACGTTTTGCCACAGCTCTACTGATGGTATGTGACAAATCTAGCGTGGAATGGAACTGGCCGTCAGATTTTCAACTTGATTTGGTAGCTAGCCAACCGAGTACTTACCTACTAGTAATTACTCTCACCACGCTAAAATTTCGTCGCAATCAAAATCAAAATTAAAAAGTCATTTATTCAGTTTAGGCCCTGTTAAGGCACTTATGAACGTTAAGTTACATTTTTGAATCTACCACCGCCTCGTAATTACACTTCAACCGAGAAGACTCCGGCAAGAAACTTAGCAAGGCATTTTTTTTGTGGATCTTTCTTTTCATATTAGGTTACAGTTTATACAGCTTACAGTTATAGATATTAATACATTATGCTTACTACAATTGTCACTTAGCCAAGAGGATGCAAGTGCAGAGAGTGCAATGTTTTCCTTCACCGGCAGCTGTGTTGGGATTTGAAACAAGGCCCTCCGGCGTGTAAATCGTCAATGGTAACCTAAGAACACTGAAACCCCTGTTGGCTCATTGGTAGAATATCTGCCTTAAGAGCGTGAGGCGTGGGTTCGATTCCCACTTAGAACAAGCATTTTGTGGTATAAACAAAATGTTTGTTCTGTGTCTGGGTGTTCTGTATGTATTATAAGTATGTATTTACAAAAGAAAAGTATATATGTATTCTATCAGTTACTTGACTGCCATAGTACAAGCTTTGCTTAGTTTGGGGTTAGATGGCGCTGTGTGAATATCCTACGATTTTATTTTTTTCAAATCTACTGAGCTATCAACGCTTCAGTGCTTTAATATTTGTAGATAAAACGTATTTGTTAAGATATTTTATATCATTACTTACTTAGGTTTATCCACAACTCTGATGAGCAGACTTCTTTATATTAAAACCATTGAAATTCTACGAACAAACTTCGCTCGACTGAACATTTCAGTGCCAATCATATCCACCGCGCTATTTTTATTAAATCGCTTGATCTCATTCTCACTCGCTAATTCTCTCTACAAAATGTTTAGATTAAAAAAAAAACAGTTACAAACTCGTTTTTTAGGGTTACGTACCCAAAGACTAAAAACGGGACCCTATTACTAAGACTTCGCTGTCTGTCTGTCCGTCCGTCTGTCTGTCCGTCCGTCTGTCTGTCACCAGGTTGTATCTCAAGAACCGCGATAGCTAGACAGTTGGAATTTTCACAAATTATGTATTTCTGTTGCCGCTATAACAACAAATACTAAAATCAAAATAAAATAAATATTTAAGGGGGTCCCATACAACAAACGCGATTTTTTGCCTTTTTCATAGATAATGGTACGGAACCCTTTGTGCACGAGTCCGACTCGCACTTGGCCGATTTATTAACAATGCACACTGTGACAGTTCAAATTCAAACATTTATTTTACAAATCATGGGTTACAATTTTCATTGCGACGATGTTTTTGTTATATAGTTAGATGGCAAAGTTTTCACAATTATGTTACGCAAAATTTATTAGTTAGATATAAAATTATTACATGTAAAATAAAAAATTGTAAAATTAAAATTATTTTTAAGTAAATTTTCAACTTATTTGCTTCCTCAGAGATCACGTGTTTGCCAGTTTTGTATGTGGACACAAGTTTTTTCTTTATTTTGTTTTATCAAATTAGATTAAAAAAATTGCTAATTCTTACACGTCTGCTCAAAAAAGGAGTTTTTTTTAATGGTTGACAGAATTAGTGTTTGACCACAACTCACCTGACTGCGTAGTATATCATGAAACGCTTGTAACGAAAATAATTCTTTATTATTGAATAAAACAAGAAACACCGCGTTATATAATTAAAGATTTTTCGCATTTGAAAATGGAGCTGAAATATATATTTTTTTTTCTAAAAAATATTGTCAGTGTCACTCCGGATGATGGAAGAGTTCTAACGATATACATTCATCCAAATCTGAAAGAAACTCATATATAAATCAGGGTTCATGTACATATTATATATATGACATTTTTAACGATGATAGCTCGGTAGTTAGCGCGTTCGTTTTATATGCCGAAAGGCGTGGGTTCGAACAATCAGCTTGAGCTGCCGGTGAAGAAAAACATCGTGAAGAAACCATACCATGGTGGTAGGGTACTAGGGTACTTTCTAGTAATCGGCTGGCTAGCTACCAGCCTCAAGTTTAAAATCTGCTACCTAGCACCTAACGGTCTGTTTCGGTAGCCTCACTTGAGGGCCAGTTCCATTGCAGGCTAGGTGTGCATCTTCAACCACACCGCTACTTAACATCAGGTGAGCTGTAGTAAAAAATCTAGCCCGTCAGCAAGGAGAGTCGTAAGGAGATCTACCACCAAGTAAAAAAGTTGTATAAGTATGCTAAGTTGCATCAACCACTAAAGAGAGAAAGAAAGACGACCCAGATCAAACCTGCTTAACTTTGGTCAAACTTATACACAGTACTTACTTAAATGGGGTTTTATTAAAAAGGTAGAGTTAATTTTACTTTCCTTTACCATACTAGATTGATGTTAAGGCTTGAAGCCAGAGCGCATGCGTTCCATCGATTTGACAAAAACAACGTGAATAATTCGCTGTAAGCTTGCTCCACTCAAGCCTTGACGAAGAAAATTGGTTGTTGAGTCGCTTTCCGAAAATAGAACAAGTATTTAAGACGGAGAAATATAAATATGAACGGTACAAAACGGAGTTGAATGTTAGATATTTTAGTCAAACACATCGGCAATATTTTAACTGCAATACAAGGTATAGAACAAGATACAAGGTGTTTGAGTAAGTCTGTCAGCTCATTTGGTAAAGTTTTGCTTCGAGACTTTAAGAGCGTGGGTTTGATTCCCACTCAGGACTAACATTTTTTTTTGTTAAACTTAGCTTAAGATTAATTTAACTAACTTTCCTCTCCCTGTATTGTACAAAAAAAATAAAGTAGAGAAAGGTCACGGGCCCAGATAACTGATTTAAATAAATGACGAAAAAATTCATTGAAAAGTGCAATAAAAAATATAAATATTTATTTTCTACCAGTGCATTTCAAATAACACTTACTGCCCTAGACAGCCGAAAAAGCCATTGTGACCGTTAGCATTAACCCGCCATTGATTGAGCACATTATTTCCGCGTGTGCGGTCTCGCTGACCATTGACACTGTTACGCCGTTGACCGCCATGTAGCAAGAGGGGTAGTAAGTACCTGTTTGTAACCGATAGTTGTATTTCTTCTGTGTCAATGGAGCTTGAGTGAGTTGGTTATAGAATAGAATAGAATCATTTAATGACATATACTTCAACTATGTAGTCACTTATACCTACTTACACAGTTTTAAAAAAATATATTTCGTCAGTTTACAAATCTAATTATTAGCTGTTAAAGGGCAATAATTATCATTTAATACCAAAATTACGAATGATATAAATAAAAAAATTAAATAAATTAATCAATAATTTAAAAAAAATATGGATTTTAAATGTGCAATGCGCAATGTGCAATAGCGTGTACTTTACCAAACTTATTCGAAATGCTGTACTTTTTGAGTATTTGGAATAATAAAAGCTAAATAGTACAATTAAAGCTAAAAAAAATTAAAAAACTATAACCCGACTACGGAGAAAAAACATACATTTTGGCGCCAATAAAATCTAGAGATATTCATCAATCCCATATACGTAATATGAAAAAAATAAATAAGCATTATTAAACTTTCACGCTGGAACGGTATATTTAGATAGAAATGAAAATAAAGATTTATAAAAATCTACTTATAATCCAGATTAACTATGTAAAAATTTGATAATATAATAAAAGAACACACCGAAGATAATAACTCTGTTTTATTGATATTCTGAACAAATTATTAATGAACAGTAAACTTATTTTTCATGAAATATTCAAACAAAAAACACAATTCACCGTTTTAAAAATCCCGCTACTGACCTATCATGATTACGCTTAACAGTACCTGTTTAACTAAACCATCGTAATGGCATTCACTAGTTTGCCTAGAGCAGTGCATTTCAAACTTTTGCAGACCACCGCCAAAGTACATTTGAATTGACCCTGGATGGCTCATCACTCAATCTCAATGAATGTGTAATTAAAATGTGTCAGAGTCGCATTATTTTTCTAAAATTGGAAATAATTACTCTATGGCCTACTCTTTTTTTTTACGATCTACTGTTGGCCACCATGATGGCTGATGGATAGAAGAAAGCTGATGTATCCTGAGGGCTTACTCGAGATTTCTAGGTTAAAAAATCCTATGTTCAGCTATTTGCAATCCCATTTTATCGAAATTCGTTAAGCTGTTACTGCGTGAAGAAATAACAAACATGCATACTTGCAAACAAACAAGATTTCACATTTTATAAAATTAGTGCTGTTACCTTTAAAATGTAACGATGTTACAGGATTATTTAACTAGAATAATTTATTTACTTAAAGTTAATAAAAAAATACAATGTAAATACAATAAAATAAATATTTATTTACATAAATCGTATTCATGTTTTGTTTGAAATTTCGTAAAGATTCGCGTATAGATTTTAAAGTGCGATGAATTCAATTAGAACTGGTGGTCGCTCACATCATAGTTTGATAACCACTATTCTAGAATAAACGCAGGGGACATCACCGGTCAATTATGGGCAAATTGCGTCGATTTATTGCAATCACTTCTGCCATTGTAATGTTATGTCAACTATGGCATATGGTTGAAATGTCACAGCTTATTGTGCATTTTGTGAATGACTCTCATTCGAAACTGCATAAAGGCAGTTAATAATTTGTATCAGTTTGCTAATTTAGGACCCCATTTATTGAACGCTTTTATACTCAAATAATATTTAAAAAAAATGAAAAAGAAAATATCGTGAGGAAACCATATCATGGTGGTGGGGCACTTTCTAGTACTCGGCTGGCTAGCTACCACCGTCAAGTTGAAAATCTGTCGCCAAGCATCAAACAGTTCCGGCAGCCTCACTTGAGAGCTAGTTCCATTCCAGACTAGCTTGGTTTAACATCTTCGACCACACAGTCACTTAACATCAGGTGAGCTGTGGTTAAACATCTAACCTGTAACTATAACTCAGCTATAAAAAAAAACTCAAATGAGCTTTAGTCAAGCGCCCTGTTAAACAAAAAGTAACAAATGCATATCTCTGTGATTGGTACTGTTTGATGATGTGTCATTAAGATCCATAGTTTCGAGCCGCACTTAATGCTCTTTTAATAGATGCCCTTAGGCATTTAACCTGATATCTTTTAAAAATATTTCGTAAACATAAATTTAAAAACACAAGGAAGTCAGATACCAGAACAACATTAAAGAGAAGATTCTATGCTTATTTATTTCTTTGATCAGTCTATAAATAAAATGACAAACAAGTTCAAAGTTTAGTCAAAACAGTAAAGTCCACTGGACATAAGCCCCTTCCAGGACAGCCAGTCAGCCCAATCTTCGGCTTTTTGCTTCCATCCACCGCCAGCTGTCCTACGTATATCGTCACTCCATCGAGTCTCAGGGCGTCCTACGCTACGTACGGTAGGTATGGTACGGTAGGTTACTTTAAAGTACTCGACTGGCTAGCTACCACCTTCAAGTTGAAATCTGTCGCAAAGCACCTAACGGTGTGTTCCGGCAGCCTCACTTGAGAGACAATGTTCCATCTCAGACTAGGTGTGCTTGTCATTTTCGACCACTTAGTCACTTAACATCAAGTGAGCTGTGATCAAACACCAAACCTGTCAACCATTAAAACAAGATTGATAGTGAAAAGGAGATAAAAAACAACAGTTTCCTATTTAGTAAAACATGCAATGATCTCTACTCTAGAACAAGCCAGCTCCACTGGCTAACATTTCTTCGAGAAATACACAAAAAATCTATTGCAAAAAAAAGTTTCATTAGCACGTATTTAATCCAACCTTCCGTAAAAAGTCTCTAAGTGTTAATGAAAAACATGTAAAAATTTTAATTTTACTTGGTGTAAAATCCCCTTAGCTAGAGGTCGTCTATGTAGGTACGTCCACCGCAGTACCAGATCCAGATATTCTGCCGCCAAGCAGTAGTGTGTAAACATTACTGTGTTCTGGTTTAAAGGGCAGCTAGCGAATTTACAGAGCAGTTAAGACTAACCATCTAATGTCTCAAAGTAATAAGCACCAAATCAGCGATGCCCTGGACTTTGTTTTGCTACTCAAAGTTCTGTATATCGCTGCAATAGTCATGGACAGTTTCTCATACCAACAGGAGAGCGTCTCAATCGTCTCATTACCTTTTACGTTGTAAAGAACGTTAAAATCCGTTGCGTGGTTTAAGAATTAGGACAGCGACTTTGTTTTATATCATTTAGAACCTTTCTCACAATAAGATAAGGTCCGCGTCCAGCAGTTCATAAATACATGAATCAGGTTTAAAGATGTTAAATGAATAACGTTATAAACTTTATACGCGTTCAAGGCAAGACATTATATGTCAGAGAATCAGGGCCCAGAACTCCGTCAACTTGCCAATCCACTAAGCTTTAACCATAAAACAACTCAATCGTAATGCGCTTTAAATTCCCAATATCATTAACCCTGAACACAATACGGCACACGCCATCTCCTTTAGGGGTCTATTGTACCTTTGACAGGGTCCATTATACAGGTACGGAAAGACCCTTGCATTAACTCCTGTCACAACACGAATGGGTCTCTTTGTCCCGCAACATTGATACAGGGGGTCGAGAGATATAGCACGCGGTGCAGGGTTGGGCGTGAAATTGGATTATAGTTGGCAATTATTTATAGTGAGTATATTGGTTGGTTATTGGGCTGGAATAGGATTTTCTGTAATGTGTTCTTAATACATTTTTATTTTACGGAATATAATTCCGATGAAATTTCTACTCCGCTACTTAATTCTTTGGATGTAACTAAAGTAACTTTAGCAATTTGCCTTACATACCATAGACTAGCTGTGCCCCGCGGTTTAGCCCGCGCTAGATGCCTACGTCATAGTAGCTTTACGCATGGAAAGTCTCAGCCCGATCGGTTTAAAATTGACAAAGTTTCATACAAACTTTCATCCCCTATTTTATCCCCTTGGGGGTAGAATTAATCAAAATCCTTTCTTAGCGGATGCCTACGTCATAACATGTACCTGTGTGCCAAATTTCAGCCCGATCCGTCCAGTGGGTTGGGCTGTGCGTTGATAGATCACTATGTCAGTCAGTCAGTCAGTCACCTTTGAGTTATATATATTTAGATAGATATTTTCCCAAGACACACCACTCTGCCCGATCTTTGGCATTTCGCTTCCATCTACCGCCAACTATCCTACGTATATCGTTACTCTATCGAGGCTCAGGGCGTCCTACGCTGCGTTTGCCAATTCGCGGTCTCCACTCTAGAACACGTCTACCCCAGCGGTTATCGGTTCTGCAACAGTTATGTCCAGATCATTGCCACTTCAACTTGCTAATACGCTGAGCTATGTCTGTGACTTTAGTTCTATAGCGAATTACTTCGTTCCGGATACGATCCCTCAGAGAAATGCCAAGCATAGCTCTTTCCATAGCTCGCTGTGCTTTGAACTTACGGACCATTCCCGTTGTGAGTGTCCACGTTTCGGATCCGTCGGTTATGACAGGTAGAACACTCGTATCTCAGTATGTTAGTTAGATTGCTTTATACTTCCCCAAGTAAAAAACCTTGACAGAAATAGAAAAGTATATACGTTGGTATTACGAGAAAAATCGTCGGAAAACACTCATTCCACTGAAGGCTGAGTGCGATCAAGCGAGAACTATGATATTGGCATACTTAATTTTACTTGGCACACTTGCGCATCCGACTATGAAACTTGAGAACACATGACATATCTAAGCAACACTGATCTTTATCTCGGTAACTTTAAAGAAGCAATCTGTTTAATCTCTTTATGCAGTTACGTGGTTTTTCAGTATTTTAAGTTGGGAGTCATTGTTCTGATGTGAAGTAAAAGCAATTATTTTGTACTGTATAGTTATCGTAATTTTTGCTTTTCGCGATATTTGCGATTTCTTAATTATTATGTCATTTTACGAATATGAGTATTAGGTTAATTGCAATTAACGTAAAATATATTACTGGTTACCTTGCTTCTAATGGTGTGTTCCGGCAGCCTCACTTAAGAACCAGTTCAATTCCAGACTGAATCAGAATCAGAATCAGAATATTTTATTGTGTAAAACTGTGTACAATATTAGATTATAGGTATTAGTTATACTGTATCACTGTATTTACCGTCTTTGACCACAGCATCACTTAGCATGGTCTTAACGTGAGCTGTGGTCAAACACCTAGCCTGTCAACAATACAATATATAAAATATGACTTTCAATGATTTCGTATATTATTTTTAGGGTTCAATGCCGTTGCCCACTACGTTAGCCAACTGCTGGTTGGCGGATTTCACACACGTTCAAGAACTTTTTTTAAGAGTTCGGACATTTTAGTTTTCTTCATGATGTTTTCCTATACCGTTTGAAATCAATACCCATATAACTTAGAAAAGACTAAGGTGCGTGCTTTGGGATCCGAACCCAGGATCTCCAGATTGGAAACCAGACTGTTTCCTAATTCAGTTGCCGAAACTTCAAGACCAGATTACATTTCACAATTTTTTTAAATGGAAATATTTTGTTACGAACGCGACGCTCTCTAGCAAAACAAAGTCCAGGGCATCGCTGCTTTGGCGCTCATTACTTTGAGACTTTCGATGGTTAGTCTCAACAGCCCTATAATTTCGCTAGCTGCAGTACCATTAAACCGAAACACAGCAATGCTTACACACTTGGCGTCAGAATATCTGGTACTGTGGTGGTACCTACCTATGGTGGTAATGTTCATATTGAGTAGGATCACCATATTAACTTCTGTACCAAACGCCTACCTTAATGCTAAAATCTTACAACAAATTATAGGCACTAAAATCAATAATTGGTATCCACAAAAACATCGTCCCGAATACGTAGTGCAATTATCTAACTAACTTCCAACGTTACTAGAAATAACTACTAACTCACGTCTATTGTTTGCTAAAGTATTTTTACAGCATCTGTTGATTGTGAGGTGTTACAGGTCAGCGAGCATTGGTTTTTATTGGGACTTAATTGATTCACTTAATTGTTATGAGAATTGCCTAGCTTTATGTTTAAAGTGAGTCTATTAGCAACTTTAGGTAGTGTTAGCAGTGGGTTGAACTGAAAAGCTAAAGATCGGGCTGAGTGGGGAGGCCTATATCTAGCAGTGGACTACGACTGATGATGATTATTGTAAACTAGTCGCTTGTAACTTCCAGATATCTACAATCTTTTTTGTTCTTTTTTTGTTCTGCTTATGCGGGAGTCATCGTCATCATCAGCCATAGGTCGTCCACTGCTGGACATAGGCCTCCTCCTGGGGGTTTTTGCCAATACTCGCCACGCTTGGCAGGCGGGTTGGCGAGCGCAGTTAGGTGTGATTGTTCAAGGAAGATGCTGCTGCCAATCTTCTGGATTACATCCCTTAGCCGAATCTTACGGCAACCACGGGTAGAGAGGGTGGGGTACTATTCCTACGCCGGCACCACCACGGCACTATATGCGGGATTACTCACTTTTAATTGTATAGGATATTCCGACTATAGTTTCGGCCACACCCGGTGGCCATTATCATGGAGACAAAGAAGCTCGTCTTGCTTCGCACTGCGGGCCGCTGCGCGCTTCGTATGTGAATGCAGCGATTGATGCGCGGGTTCTAAACTATTAGCTGCGCCCCGCGGTTTTACTCGCGTGGTGGTGGATGATGATGATGATGAAAGTATCCTAAGTTTTATTCCAGAGCCTAAAGTATCTACATGCAAAATTTCATTCAGATCCGTTCAGCTGTTCTGGCGTGATTGAGTAACAAACATCCATCCATCCAAACTTTCACATTTATAATATTAGTGGGACAAGCAGACCTGGCCACGCGTTGCTGTGGCCAAATTGAACACACGCGTGTAACGTGAAATAAATTGTAGCGCATATGAAACGTTTGGACTTTTAACGTAGCGCCATCTGTTGGATACTTACTCAGTCCAGTTAATAAATCACCTTACACCGCCATCTATTAGAATTTTATGGAACTCACAGATTATACCTTTTTGTAAACAAATAATTTGCAATAAAAAAATATTGCGATTATAAATTGAGATATAAACTATCCTTTCTCTAAAGTTGGATCAAACTGCACACAGTGTGCAAGACTTGGTTAAAATTGGTTCAGTAGTTGAGGAGTTCATCGCAGACAAAGAACGTGTTGTGGTTGAAGTGTGGTTGTGTCGGTGCTTAGCCTAGCCCAGGTGCCGGTGCTTGGCATCGACTTCAAACAGATCAGTAGGTACCTAGCAGGTATAATAATACTTTGTAAAGTAAGCTTATTTTTGCTTTTTAGTAGTGATGTTTTTTTCTTGAATTGGTTTTACTTTTTTTTTTAAGATTGTTTATTTTTAAATTTTAGGTTAATTTATGTTCACGCCAAGAAATACTTGAACAGTATGAGTCTTGCCAGACTCGATAAGATTCAAAAACGTCTTGCCAAAGACAATTACATCGTCCACGTAAACAAAAATTTTCATAAAATTACGTATAAAATGAAAACAAATGGGCCAAACTATGTTAAATTTTTATGGGACCAAATGGCAACTATTCCGCATCAAACTAAAGAAGAATCACGTAAATCGGATCATAAATCTCAGAGTAATCGGTGTACATACATAAAAAAAAAACAATCAAATTGAGAACCTCCTTTTTGAAGTCCAGGGACTGCTTTGGCGCTCATTATTTTGAGACATTAAATGGTTTCAATAGCCCTGTGATCGATAGCCCAGTAATCTTGAAACACTAATATTTGGCGGCAGAATATCAGACAGGTATACAGATATATAGTCAACCTCGTGCGCAGGAGACCTACCGCCAAGTATACAAACTCAGAAACAGAAAAACCAACGACAAATCTAACTTTAATAACAACTGATTAACATTCTAAAACCTCCTACATACTATAAACAAAAGACCAAAAATCGAGAGTAGGTTACGTCACAGACCCTATGTTTACAAACGTGATTCTACTATAATTAAAAATATATTAGGGGGTCAACGCACGAGGGTTAAGGCCATATGTGAAGGCTTTGGAAATGACTCTACGTTTTCGTACCGCATGCATGGTTGGGTTATGAATGCTTTGTATATGTAATATATATTTGTATTAAGACAAAAGGAGTTATTACATTCATCAATAAAATGAAGCGTGCCCCTTTTTTATGGTTGACAAGCTAGGTGTTTGACCATAGCTCACCTGATGTTAAAAGAAAGACCAACTTGTAACACCGTCGCACCGGCTCGTCAAGTCGGAGAAGTTGGTATACATTCTGGGGACCGCGGTCTATAACCCGCCTCCGTCCGGGATGCACCTTCCACCGCGTGCTTCAGAACCAAGTTAAGATCTTGGCTGCTAGAAACTTTGTTTTGTGACACTGACGGGTATTTCAAAGTAAAATATTATGAAATTACTAGTAAATAATTACGATATTTTTATCATATTATTATATAGACAATATTTTTTTATATTAGATGGATAGATAGAAAAACTCTTTATTGTGCACACCGAAAAAGAAAAAGACTTCAGAAAATAAAATAATCTTATGAGCAAGTGGCGGCCTTATCGCTAAGAGCGATCTCTTCCAGGCAACCAATAATGGGAAAACGATACAAAATAAAGAACAGACGGGAGATGTTGTAACACTAATAAGTAAAAATAATAATAATAATACATATACATTGCCGTTTGTATATTGATATACTTTATTTTGACATTTTGTTTTTTTTATTAATTAAAGTGTTAACTGTATTTTAAAACTCTTTTAATGATATATTTGAAATGATATTACGGAATTGACTTGTAACATTGATGCCATCAATAAAATATTTGTACATATTTATTTGTATTTGTGGTCGAAGATGGTAAACTATACCTAGCCCACAAGAGAACGTGATACAGTCGGAACACACCGTAAGGTGCTTGGCGACAGATTTTCAACTTGAGGGTGGCTAGCTAGCAGAATAAAAAAAATTATTCCACATAATTATATGAGCCAGTTCTATTCCAAGCGAGGAGTGTTTACTGTATTCAACCCCACCGTCTCTTATCCAGTTACGTCATTTGGTTGAATATCTGCTTCAAAGTGTAGAGCGTGGATTCCATTCCCACCAGAATAAACATTTATGATATTTATGAATGTTTGTTCTGTGTCTAAGTGTTCTATATACATTGTAAGTATGTATTTCCATAAAATAAGCATATAAGTATTCTATCACTTATCTGGTTCCCAAAGTACAAGCTTTGCTTATTTTGGGGCAAGATGGCGCTGTGTGAAATGTCCTACGATATTTATTTATTATTTATTACTTAACATCAGGTGAGCTATGGTCAAACACTGAGACCGTTAATCGTTAAAAAAAAATATATCCGACATAAGCAAAGCAATTGTATGTTCTTTAAAATCAGAAGCAGAGAGCTATCTCACCTGATGTTATCACTGGCGTTGAATACCGGCTTGTTTTAAAGCTAGTTACACACGAACCGACTACGTCACTTCCTGCAGAATCCTTGCATGGCATCACGGAAGGCTGTTCGAGTTAGCGCTCCTCTTGAGGTGGTGACGTCAGCAAATACGGCCGCGTCACACGACACATGCCGTGAGATGGCAAGACGTTGCGTCGACATGCCATGTCTGGCTGGATTACTAGAATACGCGTTGATACTATGATTTAGTATTTTGTAGACAACGTGAAACAAAGTATGGTGTGATTCAGGTAAACTAAGAAATTTTTAAGTTTTTAACTACATCTCACGTGATGTTAAGTGATGGTGTCATCACAGGTTAGGTAACCTGGAATGAAATTGGCTCTCAAGTGAGGCTGCCAGAATACTTGGGTAGGTGCGCCAGATTTACAACTTGACGGTAGCCACCGGAGTTATAGAAAGTACCCTACCACCATGCTATGGTTTCCTTACGATTCCTCCTCAAGTCAAAAAAAGGCGTATTCAAAAGCACTTATGTTTAATGATAAATATAAAGTTAATTAAAAAAAAAAATTTTACTATAATAATATGTCATATTGTCAGTAAATTTAATAAGTAAATAAAATTAAACAATAAATCGTAATAAAATAAAAAGTGATTATGCCTTTTTTTTTTTAAACGAGTCAATCATAACTTCAAACTAAAGAATTTAATTCAAAATAATTAAAATATTGACAAGTCAATCTTTTAGAAAAAATCTATTATGTAAAAAGTCATTCAATCACTATAAACTTTTTTATATGATTTATAAAAAAACATTTAATTCCGCAATAAATAGACCACATTATGTAAACCTATTTTATTTTTCATCACACGAGTTAATTAATACCTATTATGAAAAGAACATGCTTCAGAGCGAACCTAAATTAGGTCAGTTTATCCAAAAACATTAATCAACAATTCGAATATTTAAAAAAAGGTCCGTTTCTTCAAAACTACTAATCAACAGATCGAACCTTGACACGACGACCCCGTCTCGTTTTCGCTGGATGCGTGACAACGCGGCTCGCATGTCAGCACGGCACCCATTCACTAACCACTATAGTTCCTTGGCCGTTGACTTGTGGAATAATTATAGCTGGCTCTTCTTGAGATATGTGACGTCATATTCTTCGTTTTCAGAAAAAAGGAAAGTTATGACAGAGTTTTAAAAAATATGCATTTTGCAATTTTTTGTAGCAATGATAGCACAGTGATAAGCGTTGTCTGTTTACACGGAATGGGCGTGAATTCAAATCCCAACAATGAGCTTGAATTGACGGTGAATGAAAACATCGTGAGGAATCCATAGCATGGTGGTAAGGTAATTTCTAGTACTCGGCTGGCTAGCTACTACCCTCAATTTAAAAATATGCCGCCAAGCATATGTGTGTGTTCCGGCAGCCTCACTTGAGAGCCAGTTCCATTCCAGGCTAGTAGTGCTTTACCATCTTCGACCAAACCGTCACTTAACATCAGATGAGCTGTGGTAAAACACTAGCTTGTCGAGCATAAAAACAAGTTCGCTAAACATTACCGAATACAACAATAAAAGTCAATTTATATCACGTTATACATTAATTTATTTTCTTTTAATCTATATAGTATTCAAGTAAAAGTTGTAGTCAGTGTAGCTAGCTATAAATTTTATCCATTTAGTGGGTAAAAAGTGTCTGAAAAGTATGAGATCAAATGTATGCCAAAAGTCAGACAAAAAAAAGTTTTCACTTATACAACAGAAGGCATAAAAAAAGTAACTTTCGATTAACAATAACGTTTATAGAAAAGTAAAAAATGTTCAGAATTGACATAAGCTATCGATATGGCACGTGGAGAGCTTTGATGTCAATCCCGTCTATTTTTGGACTTTTCTGTTAGCGTTATCGAATATATCGAATGTTACATTGTCTAGGCCCTCAAAATAATTATGATGATTAAATATGATTTTAACCATTGTTTTGGAAACATGGCTCTCCTTTTCAACTTTCTCTAATTAATTCACGATATATCGGAAACCATTATCTTGAGACAAAGAATTTTCAAATATAATACATACGATTCAATAACGTCAATTAGACATACATGTACATATATATTAGCTTACTTTACCGACTTGCAATAAATTTGGCTATGGCATGTAGCCAAAATAGTTAAATGTTTGAGCTGTAAGTAAACCTACTTTTAGAACTGCATTGCAGCCACATGAAGACATTAAATAGAAACAAAATACAACTTGCAATTATTAAACACACAAATCTTTTTTTTACCTAAAAGTATGACGAACGCCGACGGCTCCTGACGATAAGAGATAACCATGATCATTGCAGCGATACACAGAACTTTGAGTAGCAAAACAAAGTTCAGAGCATCGCTGCTTTGACGCTCATTACCTTGACACTTTGGATGGTTAGTCTCAACAGCCCTGTAATTTCGCTAGCTGATGTACAAATCGAAACACAGTAACGTTTACACACTACTGCTTAGCTAGAATTAATAGTTTCAAAGATTATAGGTTTTTACTGTTTATGCACCTGCAAAAACTCTATCAAATAATAAATACATCATCATCATCATCATCATCAGCCATAGGACGTCCACTACTGGACATGGGCCTGCTCCTAGGGTTTTGCCAATACTCGCCACGCTTGGTTTGGCGGGTTGGCGAGCGCAGTTAGGTGTGATTGTTCAAGGAAGACGCTGCTGCCCATCTTCCAGATGACATTCCTTAGCCGGCTCTTACGGCAACCACGGGTAGAGAGGGCGGGGTACTATTCTTACGCCGGCACCACCACGGCAAACAACAATACAATAATACATTGGTTAACAAAAAAAACACCAACTAAAACTTAACCGACAGTTATTCAACTGAAAATGATATTAAATCACTCCTATTAAATGTTCGTTAGACGTGTAGAATTATATTTAAACATGTGAAAACTTAGAATTTAGGACGGCTTCGACCGTTTTGAACAAATTTTAGGAGTCATTAAGCATGACCTGGGTACTTGTATTTGTTGTATGGTAATACAGACAATGGGCCAACGAGTGCGAAAGAGAGGGAAGACTATTTCTGTCTTTTTCTTTCTTTGTAATCAGGCGGCAGCGCGCCGTGGTCTGCGTATATATATCCTAACTTCTCTATCTCTACATAAACCAAAATCGCTTCCCGCCGTCTGTCCGCTTAGATCTTTTAAACTACGCAACGGATTTTAACGCGGTTCTAATTAAATATATCTATAATCTGTGCTATCCATCAACACAGACAGAGTGAATCAAGAGGAAGGCTTATATATATAACTAGCGACCCACCCCGGCTTCACATGGGTATATTATGCCTACATGTTTTGTCTGCCGTAGGGCTGATCTGTTCATATTCTAACCAATTTACACAAAACGTTGACATATTATTTGTTAATTACATATCTGAACCTTCCTTATGAATCACTCTATATAATCCATTCAATAGTTTTTAAGTTTATCACGAAAAAACAGACAGACTGACAGACAGACAGACGCGGCGGGCGACTTTGTTTTATAATATGTAATGAGACATGCATGTTCACCACATTTGTATCTACATTGCACCCGTGCGAAGCCGGGGCGAGTCACTACTAAACTTATATTTTATTATCTTAAAACATACAATTAGTTCTAGGTAAGTAAACAAAAAATAAAAAAAAGCTTTCATACTTATTCATTTCGATTGTTACATAATATTGTAAAATTTATCGAAAGGTTAAGGAGCAAAGAACTACATAAATTAAAACGTACAAAGTTCTTTGAACAAACAAACAAAAAAATGGCACACTACAAGGAATGCACATGCATTTAAATTATAGCTAATATCGATAAAATACAACCTATCACAATCGACCATCGATTATAACTTAATCGAGTTACAATTTATAGAAATAATCGGTCACTGATTTATTAGATACCGGTACAAAGCTATCCGTACGACTTCTTACTGTATGTTCGAGTACACAAAGTGTATTTTTGTGTATGTGTAGTGTATGTATGACTACAAATTGTATGGAAGTAATATCAAAGAGCGGAGTTTGCGCCGTTTGATACTACCTTTGAATAAATCAACAAAATCGACGGGCGGTAGTGAGTAATAAGTATATATTTGGACAGAGGAAGAGTTGAGACGCATTGATTGCTCAAACTTGGTTTTGGTGTGTCTTAGCTGGCAATACATATAACTGATGATAACAAAAAGAATTCGTAAAGAACCAAAGAATTCGTAACGTTGAGTGAAGTCTTGAAACATGGATACCTGTAACTCACGACACTGTCACACACTGATTTTTTAGTATAATATGTTTATGGTACACATAAACATATTATACCTACTAATTTTACAATATGAAATAATGTTCCTTACTTTGCATTTTATTCTTTAATGCAACAAAGGAAAAAAGATTCAACGTTGTTCTTGAAAGTTCGCAATACAACTCGATATAGTTTAAGAGAAGGAAAGTTAGAGAGGCTTTTTAACCCCCGACGCAAAAAGAGGGATGATATAAGTTTGATGTCGATGTCTGTCTGTCTATCTGTGTGTGTGTGTCCGTCTGTGGCGTCGTAGCTCTCAAACGGTTGAACCGATTTCGGTGCGGTTTTTTTCATTTGAAAGCCAGTTTCCTTGCGGTAGTTTTTAGCTACGTTTGGGTAATTGCGTAAGGGGGTTTTTAATTTGTTTAATTTAATTACTTGTTGTATCTAGATGTACATTATATGGTATAGTAAAAAAATCGAACTTTGAAGAACCACAAAAAATGCACAGCAATATCGCCGATATAAGCTACAACAAAAAATACCTACATAGGTACAGAAATTTTAATGTCAAGTAGGTACAAAAAAGGTTTCACTTTTTGTTTGCTTCCTAAGTAACACTTAAATAATAATGACATTTTTATGATAAGGTATAGTCTCCACAGATTTCTTTGTTCTTTAACCATATTATTTTTATGATTTAAATTAACAAAGCACGAATTAACCAAAACCAACTCAGTTTGAATATATTGAAATTATAAATTTTGTGCATTGAATAAATAATAAATGTTTTTTTCCGGGACCTTTCTTGCAAAAAAAATTACTAAATATATAACTTGGCAAATATGTAAGAAATATCCATAAAAGAAACGTGTTTTATTTGACATAATATTTTGTTCTATTCTTTGTCTATTGCAATTTCAAAATCTTAATTGATAAGTGTGTAACTTTCTATGATTTCTGTCTAAGCATTTTTAAAATGTATGGTAATGAGATGGACCTCCTTAGCAGGAAGTAGTCTAGGTGAGAAACACCGCAGTATCAGATATTATACTTCTGAGTCACACACACACACACACACACACACATCATCAGCCATAGGACCTCCACTGCTGGACATAGGCCTCCTCCTGGGGGGGTTTTGCCAATACTCGCCACGCTTGGCAGGCGGGTTGGCGAGCGCAGTTAGCTGTGTCAGGTCAAGGAAGACGCTGCTGCCCATCTTCCGGATTACATCCCTTAGCCGACTCTTACGGCAATCACGGGTAGAGAGGGTGGGGTACTATTCTTACGCCGGCACCACCACGGCAAGTACTTCTGAGTAGAGTACATTACTGTGAACCGGATTGAAGGATATTGCATCATTACAGGGCTATTGAGATTAATTATAAAGTGTACTCTATACCCGAGTCAAATATACCCATTTAAAAATCAGCTGTTCAATAGAAAAAGTTCGTTGACCCTTGAATCAATTTATAGAGGAGCTAAATTTCGGCTTGTTACCTACGCCCCAAACTTGTGAGCCTAATATGTTTAAAGCAATATTACATTAAGATTTGCATTTTATTGTTGAACAGTTTCTCTGAGTATGCCTAAGTAATCTGTCTCTGACTAACACGTTTTTGCAAAGTTCGTGCGAAGCAAGACCGCGCGAGCATTGTACTTGGCTTTGTCTCCATAAAGAAGGCCACCGGATGTGGCTAAAACTATAATCGAAATATCCGATATAATTAAACGTGAGTAATCCCGCGTAAGGAAAATAAAAAAAAAACGATTTAAGAACTTTTTAGAACCGGAGCAAAGAAAATATTCAATGACTGTCATCTCATCTAGTCGACGTCAAACGCTTGTCTCTATTTTGCAGGTTTGAGTTTTGTCATATAACGGGGCAATGGGGAACTATTCCCATTGATAGCAGCGTTTTAGATGAGCTAGTTAATTTTTAAAGCAATATATTGCTTTAAACAGTCATATTATATTATATAGACAATTTTTTTTAATATTGCCAATATTTCTTATATTGACATTTTGTTTTTTTATTTTATTGACAAGTAATCAGTGTTTTAAAATGTATATTTTATTAGTGTTTTTTTTATGCTATACAATATTTGAAAAGATACTACGGAATTTGACTTGTAACATTGGTGTTATCAATAAAATATTTGTATTTATAAAGCCGTACGAAACTCTCAGACATTGAGTTCGAATTGATTTTTTTCTTATCAGAATCCGGATCATTCACACTTCCAAAAGACTACTTAAATGACACGTCACATTGAGCTTACTACACACGGTAGCATTCGGTGACCTAACGAGACTCAAGTCACGCGAGGTTACTTGTTAGCATAACTTAAGCATAACTTATACAGTGGATAAGGGGCGAGCTTACTGCATTATTGTGCTTTTTTTTCTACTTGAAACTGTGTTTAGTTTACTTTTTCGACGGCTGAATAATAAAGTAGTTTTGGCCGATAAGGTCGGTTGAGTCGGTCGATAAGGGCTTAAAAGGATTATTATTTTTGCTGTACTATTTTATTATAGTTTTATATTATTTAGTGGCTAATAATGGTTTAATGAGCCGCATTAATTTTCATGAAATTTGAGCAATGACTTTTATAGCAAAATCAAAAAAGAATTAATTTGTTGTATAAATAAATATTGGTTGACATTTCACACGGCACCATCTAGCCTCAAACAAAAGAAAGCTTATATGGTAATTAATCAAAAAGCTGATATAATATTCTTATACTTCTTGTAACATATTTAAAATCATTAAACAAAAATCAAAATTATTAATATTTATATTTATTTTTAATCATAATTATATTTTATTTATTTCATCTCCCGTCCGTATCGTGTTTTCTATTCTTGGTTGCCTGGAAGAGATCGCTCTTAGCGATAAGGCCGCCACTTGTGACACTAACTCATAAGATTCTTTTTTTTTTTCAATTTTTTTGTGATCTCAATATGAAGTTTCTATCTGTGTATGTAAATATTTAGGTAATTTTACTTTTTTCTGCAAAAAATAAAAAACCATATACCACCTCCATACTATTTTTTTATTTAATTAAATTTATCAATATACTGTTTCAGCAGTTTTAACGTTCAAAAATAGGTATTGCATGATGTTTTTTTTTTTGTTTTAGCATCAAACCACCCTCAAAAGACGGCGTCACGAAAAGTAATCCAAGTAAACGTCACCGCGAACGACTCAATGCTGAACTCGACACGCTGGCGTCTCTCCTGCCGTTCGAGCAGAATATCCTCAGCAAGCTGGATCGGCTGTCCATACTGCGGCTGTCGGTCAGCTACCTGCGGACCAAGAGCTACTTCCAAGGTAAGCGCTAACACCAACAAACAAGAAAAAAAAGGTTGTTTTTTTATTATAGCCTCTGTCATTAGGGATGTTGTAAGGATTATAACGTTACCATATACATTCAAATATGTTTAGGCATTTAAAAATTATGGTGGAATAAAGAAACTCACATACATACATATATATATATATGATGCCTAAAAACGTTACACTCCTTTTTAGGCCAGTCGTGTAATAATTACGATTGATCTCAGTAAAATTCACTGCGTCAGTGTGTTACCATAGATTTTGACATGGAGCACATTTGCTTAACGTCAGGTGATATGGTAATCAAACGCAAGCCTATTTATTAATAAATACATACAATAACATTTAAAAAAAAAACAAGTGAGAACCTACTCCTTTTTGAAGTCGGTTAAAAACTATAACAAGCTTAATTTTTGAAAATGAAAAAGAATAAAAATGCTTACAAACAGGTTTTTTTTTTAAATTATAGCCAGCGTGTTTCGGGATCATATATAATTTAAAAAAAAAAATGTCTTCGTGTTTGACCTCAGCCTATTTGATGCTAAGTACCTGGAATGGAATTGGCTCTCAAATAAGGCTACCGGAGCCCACTGTTAGATGCTCGGCTGCAGATTTTCAGCTTGATCGGTAACTAGCCAGTCGAGTACTAGAAAGTACCTACCACCATGCTATGGTTTCCTCGCGATGTTTTCCATCCCCGGCAGCTCAAGTTTTTTGTTGGGGTTTGAACCTACACCCTTTGATATGTGAACCAACCACGCTAACCTCTGAGTTATTATTTCTACGACGCTTCTCTGTAAGAAAACTCAGAACATATCGACTTACAAAATATTTCCACCACAGATAATTATGTAGAAATAAAACCATTACCACTTATCCTAACTGCAGCTTCTTGCTATCGTCTAACGAAATCGAATAAATCGATTCCGCATCGAGTGGATGTATTCGATTACTTATTAATGTTCGTACCGACACTTATTTAGCGCTGTCAGCCAATTTTATTGCATTCACTCGTATTAATATATGCGTCGAGACGTGTTCTCGATTCCTGTGAATCGATACTTAACTCGATTTTAATGTAATGGGGGTTTGAAATTAAAGTTATATTAAGTAACTAGCTGGCCCGGCGAACTTCGTATCGCCTAACAGTCATTAGACACGCCGATAGCAGCGCCACCTACCGGGTCCAATTGAGTTTTTAAACCATCCAGGAAGCCATTGAAATGTACACACACGTCCAAATCGGCCCAACCGTTTAGGAGGAGTTGACAGACACGTACAGAATATTTGTGTGCATTAAGAAGATGATGTATTTGTGAACAAAATCTTATCTAGAAGAATTAATTTTCACCCAGTATATCCGTGCCCAACAATTGCAATCACGCCCACCTCCGTCCGGGATGCACCTTCCACCGCGTGCTTCAGAACCAAGTTAAGACCTTGACGAGTATTTCTAACTAAAAGATTATTAAATTACTAGTAAGTAATTATGATTTTTTGTCATTTTATTTTATTGACAATTTTTTTTATTATAAAAACAAAATAGAACAAAATAGTATATTTTGAACAAATTTTAATATGGGGATAACTTTTGTTGCGATGATAACAAATTGGTTAGCGTGGTCGGTTCGCACGTCGGGCGTGGGTTTAGACCCCAATAATGAGCTTGAGCTTCCAAAGGAAAATATCGTGAAGAAACCATAGCATGGTGGTAGAGTACTTTCTAGTACTCGGCTGGCTAGCTACCACCCTCAAGTTGAAAATCTACTGCTAAGCATCCAACGGTCTGTTCCGAAATAGTACTATAATGCCTAATGGTTCGTCGTTTTATTGTATTCTTACGAGTATTCAAGAACCCGGTCAACTTCGCAGCGCTATAAACCCAGATAAATTAATGAAATTAAACAAATTTGAAGTGGAAATTATTCGTTTAAAACCCTCTATGAGATTGGACATTGATGTCATTTTATTGTAAAACGACCAGAAAAAAGAAATAACGCCCAAAAATTTTCAGTTATTTTTGTTTATAACATTTTATTTTCCATATTACGATAAAAAGTTTTTTTTTAATGAGACGAACAAGACGCTCTCCTGATGTTAAGAGTTAACGCCTGTCCATGATCATTGCAGCGATACACAGAACTTTGAGTAGTAAAACAAAGTCAAGGGCATCGCTGCCTTAGCGCTCATTACTTTGAGACTAGATGGTTAGTCTCAATAGCCCTGTAATTTCGCTAGCTGCAGTACCCTTCAAACCGGAACACAGTATACACACTACTGCTTAGCGGCAGAATATCTGGTACTGCGAAGGAAATCTATCCCCAAGTAAAACGATAAATAGTATTAGAAATAAAGTTGTAGACAATTTAATTTGCTACAAATAATGTCTTATAAAATTTTCTGTAGGGTTGCTAGTTTACTAGATAAATCGCGAAAACCCTTTGCACTCCTTTTTCCAAAATGGCGGCCGGAGGACAAGGGTGGTGACCCACAAACCCCACAAACTTAAACTTAAGCTTATATCAATACCCAAACACACCAAAAAAAAGCGTCCTCTGAAAAATGCATCCCTAAATTTAACTTTTCAATGGACTATACCTATAACATGAAACTTGATCCTTAAGTTATTCGACCCAATTACCATACAGACTAGTAACAAACCACACCACCCGGTAATTGGCCGCGTAAATCTCATACAAACATCCATACATCATATCATACAAACACATTCATACATCATGTATTGAATTATCGGGTTCTTATAATTTTATTCAGGGTATGGCAGATATAAAAATCGGTAGGGGGCAAGTGAATGCTTTATGAACGCATACTGGGCTTATATTGACTGGTATGGTTAGGCGGAAAAGTTAAACTTATATTACTAACATAAAAACCAAATTTTGTAGCGATGATAGCTTAGTGGTTAGTGCGGTCGGTTCGCATGCCGGAGGGCGTGGGTTCAAACCCCGACAATGAGCTTGAGCTGCCGGTGAAGGAAAACATCGTGAAACCATAGTCAACTCAAGTTGAAAACTTGCCGCCAAGCTGCTAATGGTGTGTCGGCAGCCTCACTTGAGAGCCAGTACCATTCCAGGCTAGGTGTGCTTTACCATCTTCGAGTACACCGTCACTTAACATCAGGTGAGCTGTGGTCAAACACATAGCATGTCAATAATAAAAAATAAAAAGATATTGCTCATTTGTTAGTAGCTCAGGGAACTGTAGAGGTGGGTTCGATTCCCACCTAGGATTTACACTTATATGATGTACATATTGGACTTCCGTTTTGACGAAGGACAGCAAGTAGAGCCTTTTCCCTTAGTTTTCGATAGCAAATCTATTTAAATTAGAGGAGTTAAATATGAGACGCCATTACCTTTCATTGGCTTTATTCAAGAGAACGAGATCGCATAGAGCTGTACCATAAACACTTCTGTCTTTGATAGGGATGTGAAAGTATAACATATACTGATTATTTCCAACAGTACAAGAGATGTGTGTTCTGTGTTTGAATTTTCACAGCATTAACACTAATATTATAAAGGCGAAAGTTCACTTCACATTCAAACGGCTGGACCAAGTTTGATGAAATTTAGTATGGAGGTAGTTTATCTCGAAAAAATTTAGTGTTCACGCGGGAACAGCGGCTAACACCGCGGAGCACAGCTTATTTATTATAAGTGCGAAATTTCGTTTGTTTGTATTTATGTTACTTTTCGCTACAACGGCTTAACGGATTTGGATGAAATTTGGAATGAAGATAGTTTAATCAGATTAACATATAGTCACAATTTATTCCGGAAGGTGGCGCGAAGCTTATAAGTAGGCATTTACAAAAAAGTAGAAAATACATTGCACGGTTCTTATAGTACATGCTTTGTTTAATTTTCTTTAAGCTAGATTGCGTTGTGGTTTTGTTATAAAAATGTTAACACATGATGCGGTCTAAGATGGAGCACCTTTGTCTAGAAGAAACCGATTCACTCGCGACTTGAAGGCACCCAGATTGTATCCATCAGAAAACACCCACTCAGGCAGCAAATTCTATTGTTTAGCGGCTCGTAAGAAGGAATCGAATATTATTAAATATGAACTTTGATTGTTTATTTTCAAAAATATTATCCTTCCTCTTGTGCAGTTGGGTAAAAAAATTGAGGTATCAAAATTATTTGTTTACGAGTTGATGAACCTTAATATATTCCGGTTGGCGTTCATCATCAGCCATAGGACGTCCACTGCTGGACATAGGCCTCCTCCTGGAGGGGTTTGCCAATACTCGCCACGCTTGGCAGGCGGGTTGGCGAGCGCAGTTAGGTGTGATTGTTCAAAGAAGACGCTGCTGCCCATCTTCCGGATTACATCGCTTAGCGGACTCTTACGGCAACCACGGGTAGAGAGGGTGGGGTACTATTCTTACCACCACGGCAAACGTGGCAAACGGCAAACCACGCTGGTTAGACCATGAAAATAAGGATTGATATTTTCTATTTTTTATGTGAAGAAATGCCAAACAATCGATGTGCTGCTGATCGTATGTGGTCACATACAATACCTGGGGCATTATCAGTGCATTGCTTTTGATAATCAAGTCAATCATATAGAGAAGAAAGTGCTGCTACCACCTGTACCAAAAATATCAACGATTATAATTAAATCGATTGTTGAAGCATCGATTGCGCTGTAACATCGATTCGTAAAGAATTCGGTAACACTCCGGGGAGCCGACGATGACAGTTAGACGCTTAAAAATATGTTTTTAAACGAAGCGCAGTTCCAGTAGCCACTAAATAACAGTGATGCAGTGTGCAATTTCTTTGAGTAACTGCTAAGATTAATGCGGTGAAAATATTTACTCGGTGGTAGATTTCCTTAGCAGGAGGTCGTCTAGGTAGGTACCACCGCAGTACCAGATATTCTGACGCTAAGCAGTAGTGTGTAAACATTACTGTGTTCCGGCTTGAAGGGTACTGCAGCTAGCGAAATTACTCGGCTGTTAAGACTAACTATCTAGTCTCAAAGTAATGAGCGCCAAGGCAGCGATGCTCTGGACTTTGTTTTACTACTCAAAGTTCTGTGTATCGCTGCAATGGTCATGGACAGGTGTTATCTCTTAACATCAGGAGAGCGTCTCGTTCGTCTCATTACTGTTACATAAAAAAAAACCTGTTTGTGTATTTATTGTTAAAATAACATTTGCCTACAATGGTTTCAGATATTATATAGAATTGGCCGGTTAATCCTTAACAGGAAGATCACTAACAGTCTACCGAGATTGCAACGACAGGACCTCCGTCTTATGGTAGGTCTCATAACCGGTCATTGCAATCTAAATAGCCATCTGTACAAGCTAGGAGCCACAGTTAGTCCGCTTTGCCGTGGCTGTTTGGTGGATGACGAAACTGTAGAGCATGTGCTGTGGCATTGCAAAGCCACAGAAGTAACTAGGATCTCCACTAGATTGCATGAAGCAGCTTCCACATTCACATCTAAATCACCGCAACAGATAGACTGCTTTTCGCCATTATGCATAACTCCATCTCACCCACTGGAGCTACTATGCCAGCGACCCAGAGCCTCGCTCCGATACTTCAAGGAGCTAGGTTGGCTCAGGTAGACGCTGGTAGGGGGAAATGCACAATACACCCCAAGCGGGACGTCAGTGCAGGACCCATCGCCCCCATTCCGAATAAGAATAAGAATAAGGGTTTGCAGCTAGAAATACAGAGCTGTTATCGAAAGTCTCAAAGTAAAGAGCGTTAAAGCAGCGATGCCCTGGACTTTGTTTTACTAATCAAAGTTCTGTGTATCGCTGCAATTGTCATGGACATGTGTTATCTCTTACCTTCTAGAGAGCGTCTCGTTCGTCTCATTACTTTTATATTCAGGTACCGTCTACGAATTCCATTATTGTATTTATAAAATAACTAAGAGAAGTGTCCAAAACGGCCAACGAATCTGAGTATTTTTAATGACTTTGTCATTTGTAACGCTTAATAAGAGCTAGGTGTGTTTACCATCTTCGACCACACCGTCACTTAACATCAGGTGAGCTAACAGTTCGTACGATGAAGGTGGAATTGAACCGGTTTGCTCAAGATTTTGGAACATCATGAAGAAACCATAGAGTGATGTTAGGGTATTTTTAGTACTCGGCTGGCTAGCTACCACCCTCAAGTTGAAAACCTGTCGCCGAACAAACGGTGTGTTCTGACAGCCTCAATTGAGAGCCAGTTCCATTCCAGGCCGGGTGTGTTTATAATCTTCGACCACACCGTCACTTAAAATCTGGTGAGCTGTGGTCAAAGAATTACCCTGTCAACCATTAAAAAAAAATCAACCACAAAACGGTAAAACGTAGAATCACATCACATACACCATCAGCCATAGATCGTCCACTGCTGGACATCGGCCTCCTCCTGCGGGGGTTTTGCCAATACTCGCCACGCTTGGCAGGCGGGTTGGCGAGCGCAGTTAGGTGTGATTGTTCAATGAAGACGCTGCTGCCCATCTTCCGGATTACATCCATTAGCCAACTCTTACGGCAACCACGGGTAGAGAGGGTGCGGTACTATTCTTACGCCGGCACCACCACGGCAAACATAGAATAGCCAGGGTGAAATTAGGTCATGCAGATCAGAAGCGCACTTTCAAACCTGTGTTCATCTGTCTAAATCCTTAGTGTTTCTTAAACTTTGTCTTTTATTTAAGTTGAAAAAATGCAGTTTTTTAGCTGCCAAAATCATGTTCCTTCTAACTAAATACATATTTAAAAAAAGTGTAAAAACGCTTCACGCTTGACTCTTCGAACGAACTTTACTGATTGGCTTTAGATAAGTTATAAATCAGTTTAATAAACGTATTTAGTTTCCTTATTATGTTCTATTTACTACGCCCAAAGCTGCCCACCGAACTTATTGAGAAGGGGGTCAAAGGGGGGTCATAACAGCCCCTCAGTTCCACGGTCCCGTGCCTCCGTGTGCCAGCGTACGGAAGCATCGATCGTATGCTAATCCAAGCTATCCTTACTTTATTGACGGCGGATCGGCCGCGTAAACTTGCAATGCTTTAATAGCTTCTAAAATTGTGATTTAGTACCCAATGGGGTATAAAAAATGGAATATATGACGCCGTAAAATGAGATATAATTTTGTGAGTTATTGTTCTGATTATTTGATAATTTCCGGAATGAATAACAAAATGATTTTTGTGACTAACTTTGAGATGTAATGCGTGTATTTTTCGATTACATTTAAATATAACTAATTACATGATGAGTATGATTTTTTTTCTGTATTTTTATGTTTGTGTGTATGTTTTGTTAAAAGTTAAGGGAGCCTAGTTAAGACCACCGCCACCGTCGTCCGTCCGACCGTCAGCGACTGTCCTGGCTTTCAATCTGGAGGTTCAAATCCAACAGCACACACCTATCTTTTTTAAATTTATTTGCGTATTGGCGATTACTTTAAACGAGGTGACGGTAAATATCGTAAGGAAATTCACATGTCCAAGAGCTCTCAAAAGAAAAAGAAAGTTCTCAAAAATGTGTGAAGTTTTGCACAGCACTTGGCCTGCGTGGTGGACTAGGGTCTTACCCTTAATAATAATAATATAACTCTTTATACTTCACACCAATTACAAACAATTATAACAATATAAACTTAACACTAGGAACAATCGGCGGCCTTATCGCTAAGAGCGATCTCTTCCAGGCAACCTTAGTATGTAGATGATTCTAATAAGTTAACGACGTGGAGTGTTGGAAAGAGATTATTTTTTTTTGTTGAATATAGCATATAAAAGATTTTTAATATTGCTGACATGCTAGGTATTTGACCACACCTCACCTGATGTTAAGTGACGGTGTGGAATAGAACTGGCTCTCAAGTGAGGCTGCGAATTTACTGGGCTGTTGAGACTAACCATCGAAAGTCTCAAAGTAATGAGCGCCAAAGCAGCGATGCCCCGAACTTTGTTTTGCTACTCAAACTTCTGTGTATCGCTGAAATGGTCATGGGCATGCTTTATCTCTTGACATCTGAAGAATGTATCGTTCGTCTTATTACTTTTTAATAAAAAAAAAACAATCTTTCCTTGGCAGTCGGGTAAAAAAATACAATTAACAAGGACAAGAAGAATTGCTCCAAGAATTTTTTTGCTAGAGCGGTTAGTTTCTGAATTTAAAATACTCTATTTACTTAACACCAAACTTGATTCTAAGTGTTGCAGCTAATTCAACGTGCTTGAACCGTGAGTCAGTGCTTCAAGCGACGAATGTATAAATTGATCAGATAGGGCAGGGTTAACATCCTTTAGTCAAACTCATTGACTTAGAACTCTCAAGGACAGGGCTAATGAAATATCTGTTGCACTGATTCAGGGCTGACAACAGCAAAAGCATATTCGTCTATAGCGTGATTTTTTAATGGTTGACAGGCTAGGAGTTTGCCCACAATGTCAGTGAAGTGTGGTCGAAGATAGTAAACCAAACATAGAAATAACATGTTTATCGAACCTTTATATGTTTCATCTTAAATAAGTTTTTAATTAAATATATCATTATTTTTAGTCCAACATAATCTGAATCTGATTAGTAAATGAATTTAGTCTTTATTAACATCTCACGGCGATGCTTCAAAATGCGGCTAATGATACAGATACTTTAGGCGACGGTATGTTAAAAATAAAATTGCTGTATGCTACAATCTCTATTATTCTTTCTTTTTCATTCTTTAGATACGCCAAACCTTATCAGAGGTCTTTCATATGAACTCTGACACTGGAAGCAGTCCACGATGTTAGTATATAGGTAACAAAATTATGTACCCCTCTGTATACCCTCTTTTTATGTATCACTCTCAATGTCGATAACTCGCCACACCTCCACCTGAACAAATTAGCTCCTCAGCATGCACGTCCCCCTGACGTACCTACCTGGCGTGCACTCCCTCGAGACCTCCTCCTGGCTGGCCCAGAAGAAGAGAACGAGGAAACAGACGGCGCAGAGGATTGAGACCCTCGCCTCAAAGCCATGACACGGTAAACGATATCAGAGTGTGCTGAGCTCCACCCAGGGAGCCGGGTGTCGTAGATAGCACTCTTCACATAACCCCTGGGGGCAGTGATCCCCAGAGCCCAGCCTCGGAAAAGATGGATGCCTCGAGTCCGATTCCCTACCTGGCCGAAAGGAGGAGGAAGAACACAGAGTTCACTCTCAATGTATCTTGTGAAGAATTAAACAGTCAGTCGATTACAAAAAGCTTACGTGTTTTATTAGGTTATGGGCCCAGTACGCTTCCACTGCTTAAAACAAACGAGGCTAGTTATGAGCTTATTTGACATCAGTCAAACTCATTTGGTAGAATCTACTTCAAAAGCTGTAGGGCATGGGTTAGACTCCCACTAGGACAAACATTTATGTGACGATCAATGTTTGTTCTGTCTGGGTGTTCTGTATGCATAAGTATGTATTTTCAAAAATAAAAAAAGTATAAAAGTATTCTATCAGTTATCTGGTCCTCATAGTACAAGCTTTGCTTAGTCTACTTTGCGTAGATTGCGCTGTGTGAAATGTCCTACGATATTTATTTATTTGACTGCTCTGCTTAGAGAGCTCGAGGGCGTTGGTTCGATTCTCACACTAAGAACAAAGTATTATTGAAGGAGTGTGTAAGTAACATTTGTTGTTGTTTTCATTATTATATTTTTAGTGAATACAAATGTCTTAAATAAATTGTATCTTGTATTGTAATTGATGCAAATAAAAAAATAAAAAAAGACATATTACTCCCACATATATTTTTTCTAATAGATAAACATAAATATATTATTATATAATGTTTAAGACAATTTCTTAAACTAAAATAACCCGCCCCTGACTGTTCTCTGTGCAAAAGTGCCCATCACACTCGCCGCATTCCCACGCTGAATGGCAATGGCCAACCTCTGCACCAGGAACGAACCGGAGCGGGAGTCACCGGTTCTATTACTAAGCCTGTGACCTATTTCATTAATGAACATTTTCGCCTCGGCCCCCCAGCAACCCAAAGTCTCCACTGCGACAGGCACAAAGATATATAACGGCTCCATAGCAGCGTATTTGAGCCTTTTTTTAATAGCGGCATCTTCCGCGGCGGCTGACGGGGAGTGGACGGTGCGACTCAAGTGGCTGGCAGCTACAGTGCTGACGCAAGTAGCATCCCACACCAGGCACTTGCCGTTCTTCCAGGGCACCAGAGTCATCCCATCCGGCCTCTTACCATCAGATCTGCTTAGACCCGGAGGCTCAAGCACGCAGGGTATATTTGCCGAGACAAGAGCTCTACGGACTATGTCATTAAGGGCATGATGCCGCGGAAACCTACCTGCGCAACGACGACAACTCAGTGCATGATAACCATCGGCCTCCACCATCGAACCGCAGATGCATCTGTGGGGTTCACAAACTCTGCAGCCCAGGCGGAGAGCCACCGCCACACGCAAAGAGTCGTCGTCAAGTAAGGTGCCCAGGTGAGGCGAAGGCAGTGCATGTAACCACGCCCCGGACTCAGGTTGCGACACAGCCCGTAGTCTGGCCATAACGACTCCCGTAGCGGTATAGATAAGCTGGGACACAAAAATAGTCATATGGCATATCTTCACTTTTGAGATCATTACTAGGGTAAAAAGTTTGCTTCGAAGATCTAAAAGCCCTAACGTATGTTACAATATTAATTGAACTCTAGCTAAGTGTTAACCCTTAATTATAATAGCACAAAAAAAAACTAAAATACGTAGGAAATTTTAATTTAGTAAAAATAATTAATAGGCAATTACGTGTAGGCATTAACCCCACAGCAAAACACTACCTTGCCGTATGATGGATCGTCGAGACTTATCGCTGAATATTGTTTTTCGTAAAAACACTCTCTAGTCGAGGGTGCTAAAAGTTTCACGTCGTTAGTGGCTTTTAAATAAAGCAAAGAAAAGAGTCTGGAAAAGAGCACGTATAATATAGATATAATCTTTTTTTTAGTCTTAAAATATAGTCGTTTGGATTTGACTTTTTTTTAATGGCTGACAGGCTAGGTGTTTGACCACAACTCACCTGATGTTAAGTGACGGTGTGGTCGAAGATGGTAAAGCACACCTAGCCTGGAATAGAACTGGCTCTCAAGTGAGGCTGTCGAAACACACCGTTAGATGCTTGGCGGCAGATTTTCAACCTGAGGGTGGTAGCTAGCCAGCCGAGTACTAGATAGTACCCTACCACCACGCTATGGTTTCCTCACGATGTTTTCCTTCACCGGCAGCTCAAGCTCATTGTTGGGGTTTGAACCTACGCCCTTCGGTATGCGAACCGACCGCGCTAACCACTGAGCTACTGAGCCTGGAACACTGAGCCTGGAATGGAACTGGCTCTCATGTGAGGCTGCCGGAACATACCGTTAGGTGTTTGGCGGTAGATATTCAATAAAACTCATGCAGTAAAGTTCATAGTTTTTATTGTAATATTTCAATTTTGTAGCGATGATAGTTCAGTGGTAAGTGCGGTCGGTTCACGCGTCGAAGGGTGTGGGTTCAGATTCCAACAATAAGCTTGAGCTGCCGGTGAAGGAAAACATCGTAAGGAAACCAAAGCGTGGTGGTAGAGTACTTTCTGGTACGCGGCTGGCTGGCTACCACTCCCTTGTTAAAACTGACACCACGCACCTAACAGTGTTCCGACAGCTTCACTTGAGAGCCAAATCCATTCCAGGCTAGGTGTGTTTACCATCTGCGACACACTTAACATCAGGTGAACTGTGGTCAAACTCCTACCCTTTCAACTTTTTTTTATATAAAAGCAAATTATAATTTGCTCAGTCAACTATAAAAAAACTCTCATATAAGGCTTTAAAATTATCGTTCAAAGTAATTGGTCAGTAGAAGTGACCCAACAACTTCATAATTCATTTTCTGCGCGGTCAATTAAACTCAAACTGAAAGAGCCAGAGGTCTTTCCATCACACGTTATAACACTTTCAAGAAATTATGTTTCTTATCACGACACTGTTTTTTAGATTTCCAAATCAATTACGTCACGATAAGAACTCGATGTGACAAATTAGTTTTTTTCCTTGAAAACGTTGTAATAGCAAAAAAGGTCACGAACAGGCTTTACATTACTAGTAGATTGAAAAAATATTGTCAGCAACCTTACTGAATCAATAATAAATTAGTTAACGCAGTCTCTTTGGGCACAAATATGGAGTAAGTCTCTATTGTACAAGCAAAAAAAAAAAAACATAAAACCTAGTACAATATTTAGTTTACATTATTTTTCATTTCATTTAATACAATTTACCACTATTATTACAGTGTTACCCAATGCAATTGTGTAAGTCGAAAATATTTAATAATAATAATAAAGTATTTAAAAGTTATATTTATAATGTATTTCCACTTAAAAGTAGTTTTGGTTACGTCGGTGTGTTAAATTTAATATGAATTGAAAATAAAAAAAAAAATTAAACTTGATGACAGTTTTAAATATTTATCCGATTATATTCTTTAACTAGCTGCGCCCCATTGTGTTACCGGCTACATTTTTACAAGATAAATAGACTATGTGGTAATCTAAGGTGTTGGCTACCTCCATACCAAATTTCATCAAAATTGGTCCAACCGTTTGAGCGTGAAGAAGTAACAAACATACAAGCATAGACAAACTTTCGCCTTTATAATATTAGTGAGATATCTAAAACTAAATTCCGATAATAACTTAAAAGTCTAAAAAATTAAAAATAACCATTATTTTTATCTTCTCGCTGCACTAACCAGTGTGTTGTTTTTAGTTTTAGATATTAAAGAATATTTAATATAAATATCTAAAATTATATTCAAATTAATTTAAATTCTTGTCATTATTGTAACCAAAACTACTTTTAAGCTGAAATGCACTAGAAATATAACACTTGAATATTTAATAATACTGATGAAATCAACATTATTATTAAATGTTCAAGTATATTCGACTATCATTGTCCCGATAGTTGTCATGGTGAACGGCCATATAACGAAGTCTCAACCAACATCTTAAGAGACTCGCTAGGCGGTTGGGTCAAGGGTCAGATCTAAAAGGCAGTGATCTCGTCACGGCGCGCATAATCTTACTTATTTTAAAATAAAAAAAGAACGATGTTATTGAAATTATTCTTTATTCTAGTTCAAAAGAGCGCGTTTAGAGTTAACATCAAAATAGACTTAATGTACTTTATATAAAAGTATTTCTCTACGTAAAAGACAAAAATACATAAAAGCTATTAATCATTGTATTCCGCCCGCCCGCCTTCACAAGTGGGGCGTCGATTCGGCGCCCGCCCTTCGCGCTGTAAAATATAAATAAGCAACGCTTATATTGTGCATTGAATCGTAGCCTTTTACGTACTGTTAGATACCTACTTTGGGTCTTGTTTGGAATAAATAAATATCGTAGGATATTTGACACAAAAATTCATTTATTTTTTGTGGCCAAGTTTTTATGTTTGTGATGTTGAAATGTAAAATTTAGTGATTTATTATCAGATAAGTTTACCCCATCACTACTAAAAATAACACTTTTTATTTATATTCGTTTCGCATCTTAGATTATATTAAATATATTATGATTATTATATATTAGTATTTTTTTTTTATGCATGACAGCCTTTATGTTTGATCATATCACACCTGATGTTAAGTCACAGTGTGGTCGAAGATGGTAAACACACCTATCCTGGTCTCTTCTGGTAAGGCCATAGTCCACTACGCTGGCCAAGTGTTGGTTGGTAAACTTCACACATCTTTGAGAACTTTTTTTTATACAATCATATTTATGTTTCGATGTTTTCCTTCATCTTTTGAAGTTATTGGTAATACGCACATAATTTAGAAAGGACAGATGTGTGCTGTGCGGTTCTAACCCAGGACCTCCAGTTTGGAAGCCAGACGGTCTCCCGACTAGGTTGCCAAAACCCGCCTTCATAACGAAACAAAATCACAATAAACATAAAAGCTGCATCGCACAAGTATATCATAAAAAAACCTACCATCAACCAATAAGGATCGCAAACGCACCCCCAAGAATAACCGCCACAGACACTGTCAAAATATCTGGGGGTAGGGGGGTAGTTTGTAAAATTTGCCGACGAGGGGTAGAAGCAGCCCTTAATGGCGGGATCGCGTGATAGAATTTCGGTAGTGACCCGACGTAGCCCGTGAAAGTGAAAATATCTGCACAGAGCTGTTGAAACCTAAGAAAAAAAATCACTCTTGACTTTTTGTGTGTGAATACAAAATTTTTATAAATAAACATGATTTTTTATTATGCTTTAACGTCTTAAATGTAATTGTACGAAATTTGTTTATTATTACCTATATGTGTACAGATTCACATAACTTTTTTGTTTAGGAAATATATACAGAAGCCAAAAGAATAGCGAGTCAAATCACATAGTTTATTATAATTACTATTGCATAAATGACTAGCCTGAATTAGTATTTTTTTTTGCTTGTATGCCTTAAACTAGAAATCTGAATCAACTTATTTTAATAGTTCACAATATAGTTCAAATGACATTGCAGAAAAACAGCGTTAGCTAACAAGAGGTTAGAAATCCAGCTAATACCTAGCCAAGTTTGAAAGTAACCTAACTTCTACGCCCTTGGTTGGTTTACCTTACCTTCTGTTTTGTGAAGAGTTATTTCTACGTCAACAGTGTTTTTTGACTTTATTTTTGGTATCACACTTTGTGTATTTGCCAATCTTTTTCAAGTTTATTGGAATTAATCACGATAAATAAATGTAAATCACATGCGTTTGCATTTATACTGATATAAAAATAGTGTTGTACGTTAACCCCGATAAAGGTATTAATAGGTATAACAATAATTAAACAACAATAATAATACCTAGTAGTTTTATTATCATCATAATAACCACAGAGTTAAAAATAATTAAGTACAGGGGATAATCACGAAATAACAAATTTTAGTACTAAAGCAATGCATAATAATTATCACTATGTTAAAAATTAGAATAGAATTATTTACAATAAAATCTTCTCAATCTTTGCTGTTAATTCAAGAACCAAAAATAAATTAAATAAACACAAGCTAAGTCGTTACGATTTTGAGACACAAACAATACTTATTATTTGTGTGATTTTTCCTAAATAAATGTTTAAAGAAATTATTAAAGTTATATATCGAATATATTACAAAATTTTAATGCTTTATTTTAAATAATCAACAGACCTCTTAAGACTGCGGGGAAAAATTAATGGACCGTTACTTGGTTTCAACAGCTCTATAGTAATTCGTTTATATTTCAACGCGGCAAGGTAAATTTTATTATAACCAAATTGTGAGCAATATTTTCGTAAATATTTTGGATGGAAACTTGTTTGTGTTTTACGCAAACAGACATAAATAGCAGACATATTCTGTCTTTTTATATATAATCATGTTATTGTCCACGGTTTAGCCTGAATGTATAAAAATATGTGATAGAATTACAGGAAACCTTGAGAAAATATTTTTTGTTTTGCTTGACTGTGCGGTATTACTCACGTTCATTTACGGATACTTCGACTATACGAGTAGTTTTTTTTTAGTTTTTTTTATTGCTGATAGCCTAGTTGTTTGTCCACAGCTCACCTGATGTTAAGTCACGGTGTGGTCGAAGATGGTAAACCGTTGACCTTCTTCAAAGAGTCAAAGCAGAGTACAATGCGCGCGTGAACTTACTTTGATTTGCATGAAACACAGCACACATAATATAGTTTATTACCTAGATTAACATATAGGATACTTTTAATATCAGAAAAACGTTGGGTTCCTGTGGAATTACTAAAAATATTCAAGGTCACTACCACTACCCACCACCAGATGTCGTTAAGTTTCGTAATAGACAATAGTAATTACTATTTTACTTATGACTTGACGACATCTGGTGATCTGGTGGTGGCATTTTTTGTTAAATTCCAAGCGGTTTTTGTATCAACTTGAGGCCCTTGATGCAATACAGCGTAGAGCTGTCAGAATTGTCGACGACCCTGGGATCACCGATGCCCTAAAGCCACTTAGTTTGCGTAGAGTCGTCGGGTCTTTGTGCGTTTTCTACCGCATATACAACGGGGAGTGTTCTGAAGTATTATTCGATCTTATGCCGGCGTCACGGTTTCATCACCGCACTAGCCACCATCGTTTAAAAGCTCATCCACATATAATTGATTCATGGAAATCGCACACTGTGCGATTCACACGATCCTTTTTGTCATAGGTACACTTGCAAATTGTGGAATGATCTTCCTTCTTCCGTATTCCCGCGGAGTTACAACATTGGGCTCTTCAAAAGGCGTGTAAATAGAATCTTAAAAGGTCGGCAACGTATTTGTACTGCCCTGGTATTGCAGGTAGGCGACGGTGATTGCTTACCATCAGGCAACCCGTCAGCTTGATTGCCACCTAAAAAAAAAGCGGACAAAGTCGCAGGTAACATATTGTTGATAAATAAACGAAAATTTACGTAAATTTTATTTTGTGATTATGCTGATATTTTGCAAATAGCTTTTTCTATAAGCAGCTAAGACTGCTTAGGCAGCGTATAGTTATAGCTGGAAATACTTTGGTAAGTGCTCGTCGAGTAATGTTTTTGTTTACTTGTTTTCGTCGAAATACTTGAAGAAGAATTTCTTACATAACATAATCTTTTCTATTTACTTAGATTAAAAACATAGCTTTGTAAAGAAGAGTTTAGGAATATAGTTAAAGTACAATAATATTTTACCTTTTTTATCCGAATGCCAAGGAAGGGTTAGGTTTTTTACGCGTATCTTGTATGTTTGTAAATTTCTTTATTACCTCGTATCTCCGAAACGGCTGGATAGATTTCGACAATTAAGGGATCGTTATAAAAACCCTAATGCAAAAAAAAAATATGGATTTTTGGCGCGAAATAGCAGTTTTAAAGTTAATTAAAAAAAAAAAAAAAAAAACCTATCGAGTAGGGTATCTAAATAAAGGTAATGAAAAGGGGATTACAAAAATATATATAAAATATATGTGTTGCCGTGGTGGTGCCGGCGTAAGAATAGTACCCCACCCTCTCTACCCGTGGTTGCCGTAAGAGTCGGCTAAGGGATGTAATCCGGAAGATGGGCAGCAGCGTCTTCCTTGAACAATCACACCTAACTGCGCTCGCCAACCCACCTGCCAAGCGTGGCGAGTATTGGCTATGCCCAGCAGTGGACGTCCTATGGCTGACGTGTGATATGTTTAAACTTAGCTCAAGCTCATTGTTAGGCTTTGAATCCACGCCCTTCAGCGTGTGAACCGATCACGCTACCCACTGAACTATTTTATTATTATATAGTATTTTTATTGTACTTAAAGAAAAATCCCAAATTCTCTCATAAAAGGCAAGAAATTTCAATTAAATTTCCAGCGGAAATGACAATCAAATAATATAAACAAGGAATGACTCAACCGATTCAAGTTTAAGATAAATAGAACACAACCAGCCTGTTAAACGGTTCAAAGACATACCTGTCTCGCTATTTGAATATTTATCTACATAATAATCAATGCATATTTAATCTAAAATACCTATAGCAATTAAACCACGATGAATCACTATAGTTAGTATGAATTTGGCTAAGGCTTACAGACATTTGCATAAACATCAATTTTGTTAATGTTCTTTGTGTTACTTGTCAGTGTTTACTAACAATGTGCCTATGTTGAACTAGCTATGTCCAACGGTTTCACTCGTAATTCATAAAAACTTGGTTTTTGTGTTACGTATCAGAAGAAGAGTGTATAAAGTCAAGTGCCTTAATCACTAAGGCTTTTTTGAAGACGGGAGGGAAATCTAAAGATCAGTAGAATTGCACGTAGAGCGTGGGTTCAAATTCCAACAAAATGCTTGATCTTTATGGTAGTTAAAATAAATATAGTAAAAGATACTACGTGATTCAAATAAGAAAAAATTGCGCTTAGTAATAAAAATAAATATTTTTTCTAATATATTAATGAGTACAAAAAATTCGACAATCAACGTAATCCACTAACGAGTTTTTACCAATAAATAATTTGTAACTTTATAGTGTACTTTTTTTTTAATTTTAATTATCAGAATCTATTGTTGCCCATTGTCGAACGAAGGCAAGCCACGTCGCCCAGCTAACTTTGGGTTTTTGCTTCAATTATTTTAACCAATATCAAAAAAGAGAAAGGTTTTCAATGTGGCTCATATTTTTTTACATATATCGTCCCACGTCAATACATCGAGTTTTAGGCGTTTTATGTCACTTATATCAACTGTAAACGTCAGTAATCTATAAACATATTTATAGAATACTCACGTTTAGTCAAACTGGATACTTTAACAATAGTAAAACCCAGAAAATCTGAAGAATCAACTATGTCTGTTTTTAGTAAACGTTTTTATAAGTCAAGTTTGTGTGCGTGCATGCGTGTGGGCGGGTGTTGCGTGTGCGCGTACGTGCATGTGTGCGTGTGTGCGTGCGTGTGATTGTGTGCGTATAGTCTTGAAACACTATGGACACGACACATAAATGCTTAGAAGTTTTGTCTCAATCAGTACACAAAGTTTTTTTAATATATTTTGTACGTGCGTGTGATTGTAGCTCTGAAACACGATAGACACGATACATGAATGCTTAGAAGTTTTATCTCTATCAGTATTGTCAACAAAAACTTTTTGTTTTTCTACCACAGATACCGAATTTGCTTAACTCAAACTAAAAACAATTAGAAATTAAATTAACCCAAATGAAACACATCAAAAGTGGAATTTACCCGCCCTAGAGGGCGCTGCCTCAGATAATGTTTTTATTACAACATATCTATGTAATTTATGTCTAACATACAGCCATAATGAGTTTATGCTAATCAGTATAAAAGTGACACCGTGTTCGTAAATTAAACAAAAATATGTCCAGAATTAATTTATTAAGTTCGCTCGGGTGATTTATGGGGTTTTAATGCGATTTTAGGGTTAATTACTTTAAATCTCTTTTGTTTTTAAATAAAAAGAGTTGCGACTCGCATTTTTGACCGCGTAACCAAACCCTTAACAAATATAAGTACCAGCTGCCGTACCGTGATATAATTTTATCCACTGTTTTTATCCCATCAATACGAGACAGACTGACAGACGTATCCATAAATTTGTTAGTGGCTTAATCAAAGTGGCTTAAGTATTTAACTGTGTGGTCGAAGATGGTAAAGCACACCTAGCCTAGAATGGAACTGGCTCTCAAGGGAGGCTGCCGGAACACACCATTAGGTGTAGTGGCAGACTTTCAACTTGAGGGTGGTAGCTAGCCAGCCGAGTATTAGAAAATACCCTACCACCATGCTATGGTTTCCTCACAATGTTTTCCTTTACCGGCAGCTCAAGCTCATTGTTGGAGTTTGAACCCACGCCCTTCGACGTGTGAACCGACCGCGCTAACCGCTGTTACATCGTACACATATCATCGCTACAAACTAAGCAAAACTTGTACCCGATAGCTGAAATCATACTCATTTGAAGGTAGATTTCCTTTGTAGGAGATCGTCTTTGTGTAAAAGTAATGAAACGAACGAGACGCTCTCCTGATAGTAAGAGATAACGCCTGTCCATGACCATTACAGCGGTATACAGAACTTTGAACAAAACAAAGTCCAGGGCATCTCTGATTTATTTGAGATATTACTTTGAGACATTACATAGTTAACAGCCATGTAGCTTCGCTAGCTTCAAACCGGAATACAGTAATGTTTACACACTACTGCTTGGCGGCAAAATATCTGGTACTATGGTGGTACCTACCTTTACCTTTACTTACGTGTAAAGTGAAAACTAAGTTATCGGCGAAGATCTAAGTAAGTCAGTAGGATGCAGACGTCACGCTATGTGTATGGCACGACTATATTGTTCTCTGTAAAATAAGGTTCAAAATCGCAACAAAAAAAACGTAGTTTTATTATTAAATAGGCTTGCGTTTGACCGCACTCGTCTAACGAAGATGCGGTCTACGATGGAGCACGCTTACCAAGAAGTAAGTAAGTCCGGTCGTACTAACTGTCGTACTAACTACTGAGTACTAACTTCAAGCTCTTGATTCGGTAGAGCGGCGTGTTGTTCGACTTTTTGGTGATCAAAAGTTGGTAGGAAAAAACTTTTAAGCCTTGAACACCGCCGATAGCAAGTCTGTCAATTTTCTACAGGATTAATTTCGGAGAATGTGCTACTGATCTGCACGACCTTGTACATCCATCCCGACAGGCTTTTTACAACAGGTACGTTCCTTGGGTACGTACCAAACGTTTTGACACTAAATTTCTCATCCGTACGGCCAAGGAATGGAACAAGCTGCCAGCTTCCTTGTTTCTTGAATCTTTTCAAGAAACAAATCAAACAATCTGGATCTTTTCAAGGCTAGAGTGATTGGGTATCTTCTAATCCTGCGTGCTTCATCTTCGGCCACATCATCGCTTACCATCAGGCGAGTTGGGGGTCAGACGCTGATATATCCGTATTAAAAAATAATCACTGTATAGCCCATTTAATTATATAAATTTAAAGTCAGCAAGTAAAGTCCGTTAGGCCGCTTCCAATCGGTCTTTATGGAAGTCAATGGGGGAGGCCTGTATCCAGCATTGGAGGTCCTACGGCTGAGATGATGTTGATTACACATTCCTAACAAAGCATTAATTTCATTAAGCATTCTTATAATAGACTAAAAATCACAAGAATATAACCCTTAATTTCCGTAATCGAACAAAAATATATGTATGGCTTCAAAATCATATAGCAGAGAATACAGTAATCACAATAATGGTTTTCCTGTTGAACCAGTTCTAGTATGCAAATGGTATGTACTGACGTTACGGTATGTGTAATGAAGTGAAAAACATAAAGATTTCCACACACTGACGCAACTGCAGCTAATAACGTGCCAGGAAGCTCAATGACTTCCATGTTCAGGATAGATTCTGAACCTTCAAACATTGACGCGAAGATACAGAACTATTTTTTTATATTATGTAAGTGTAATGAAACGAACGAAATGCTCTCCTGATGGTAATTGATAACGTATGTCCATAAAAATTACAGCGATACACAGAACATTGATTAACAAAACGAATTTTATCGCTGCTTTGGCGCTCATTGCTTTGAGACATTAGATGGTTAGTCTCAACAGCTCAGTAATTTCGCTAACTGTAACCCTTCAGTATTGCTTGCACACTACCCTGCCCTGACTGTCCTGTTAGGTCATTTGGCAATATATCTGCTTTGTTTAGTTTGGGGCTAGATGGCGCCGTGTGAAATGTACTTCGATATTTATTTACTGCTTGGCGGCAAAATATCTGGTACCTGCCAAGACGATATCCTGCTAAGATCTACCACCAAGTTGTTCTTGGCAAATTTGGGTATTTAAGTCTTGTCTTGCTTTGTGGTGAAGAAAAAATACAGACCAAAATTTTTATTAAATTTAGTTCATTTGACAATATTATAGTATAGACTAGCTGCGCCCCGCGGTTTTACCCGCGTGGTGATGGATGATGATGATGAAAAGTAAAAGCAGTAAGTAGTAATCCAATCGGTTTTAAATTGACAAAGTTTCATACAAACTTTCTATCTCTCTACTATTTTATCCCCTTGGGGGTAGAACTAATCAAAATCCTTTCTTAGCGGATGCCTACGTCATAACATCTACCTGCATGCCATATTTCAGCCCGATTCGTCCAGTGGTTTGGGCTGTGCGTTGATAGATCACCATGTCAGTCAGTCAGTCAGTCACCTTTGAGTTATATTTATTTAGATAGATATAGATAGATAGAAACTCTTTATTTAGGGATATAAAAAAAATGTATAGGAAAAAAAGCCTTATAGACACAAGTGACGACCAAATCGCTGAAAGTTATCTTAACTAATATTTTAAATGCGAATGTGAGTTTTTGTTTGTTACCCCTTCACGCGTAAACTACTCAATGGATCTGGGTGGAATATTGCACGTAGGTACCTGGAATAAGACATAGGATACGTTTCATCATCATCATCATCACCCATCACCAAGCAGGTATAACAACGAGGTGCAGCTAGTAAGCGATAAAGCTTCCCTACATCATACGTACCATAGCAATCGATAGTATACCGTTTTAATTAATAAAATTTAGCCAACTCATTTCGTACCAAAATTCTCAATTTCACTCTTACACTAAATCAAACAGCCTAGGATATATAAATAACATAGATAGGTTGCAAAGCTTTACTTTATTACATTACTAATCTGATGTCCGAGACTGCCCATTTAACGGATCATAAAAGAGATATTGCGGACACGGTCCACTTAATTCTAATATTGCACAGCAGTCTAATAAGATCGATCATTTGCTATTTTTATACCACTTTCAATTTTTTTCAGTTTATGACCATTATAGTTTAAGAGGCTAACACTAAGCGTATGGCTAAAATTGCTTACTTAACTGAGAATGGTAGAAGTTTCGGTAGGCTAGTTAGGAAGCCGTCTTCCAATCGGAAGTCCTGGGTTTAAATCCCACGATAGACACTTATTTTCTAAGTTGTGTGCGTATTGCCGATAACTTTAAACGGTGAAGAAACCTATATGTCTGAGATCTTAAAAAAAAGTTCTCGAAGATGTGTGAAGTTAGCCAAGCCGCACTTGGCCAGCGTGGAGAACGGTGGCCTTAGCTTTCTTAAGATAAGAAGATGCCCACACCCAGCTGTGGGACAGTTTATAAACTCTGACTATAGTTTCGGCCACATCCGATGATCTTCATGGAGACTTACGCGCCGGGCGCGCGTTGTACTCAGCTTTGTCTCCATGAAAAAGGCCACCGCATCTGGCTGAAACTATAGTCCGACTATCCTATATAATTAAACATGAGTAATCTCTCATAGGCTGGTGCCGGCGTAAGAATTGTACCCCACCCTCTCTACCCGTGGTTACCGTAAGAGTCGGCTAAGGGATGTAATTTAGAAGAAAACAATCACACCTAACTGCGCTCGCCAACCCGCTTGCCAAGCGTGACGAGTATTGGCAAACCCAAGAAGGAGGCTTATGTCCAGCGGTGGATGTCGTATGGCTGATGATGATGAATCTCTCATAAGTAAAACAAAAAAGATATTCAGATAGTAATGCAAATAAATGAAGTACACTACTCGAAGTACAAATATATACTACTGCTATAGTACTATACTACTATAGTAGTTGTGTTCAGAATCAGAATAATTTATTAGCCATAAATAACAACGATTGTTACAGGCAAGTCAATATAACAATAAATAAGCGTCTTAAAATTAAATTTCAGCTAAGTTATTATACACAATATTCTTTATTAATTATTTTTGTTATTTGCATTATTATTCGTAGACCTTAGCAGAACTGTTCGTTGCCTCTCCATTTACCAGAAACAGTAATTAAGGTAGAAAGCATGCATGACTCCTCTAAGGAGAAAACTATGGTACAGATATGGTTAAGACAATTATGTAATTACACTGTTGTTGAGATCGTCACGGATACCGGAGAGAAGTGATAAAACTATATGATCTATTGTGATGACAGGTGGATATAGGAGAAAAATACGTAATAATTTGAGATTATTAATGTACTTCACTCGTAATTTTATTAGATTTGACGGAGACAGACTGGATGCAGTAATTTTTTTAATAATGATTGTATTACAAACAGCGGAAATTACCAAGATTATTTTATAGTTAGAAGGAGAGATAATTAAACACTCATCTTAATTTTTATATACTTTGTCGTACTGTTCGTTTGTATTTAGAAACTTAAAATGTCAAGCTTTCCATTAATCCTACTTATATAAAAAATGTGAAAGTTTGTGTGTTTAGATGTTTGTTACTAAATCACGAAAAACAGCTGACCGACATAAAGACAATAGAAACATAAAAAATTGGATATATAAAAAAAGCCAACCTTATGCCATAATACTGGTCGCCAGAGTTAATCAATCAATCAATCATACTGCCGACTGTACACAATCGAAACTGGTCTTCCGTTGAGATGTCGGGTGACGTCACCAACACGTGTTCCGTTCAGTAACAATAAATTAAATTGACACAATTCACCTGATGTTGAGTGCCGGTTTGGTTAAATATGATAAACACACCTAGCCTGGAATGGAACTGGCTCTCAAGTGAGGCTACCATAACACTGCTGCATGTTTATCTGCAGATTTTCACCTTTATGGTGCTAAGGCTAGCCAGTCAAGTAATCTCATTGGTTTATATAAAAACATCCTTTCCGTTGCAAAAATATTTGCTCCCCTCTTTCCGCATCATTAATCCCCTCCCCGTTATTACTCCCCCCCCCCTCCTTTGTTAGTTCGTGAGCCATAAAGTAGCGCAGGCGCAGATCACAATCGACATTCAAATGAGGCGAGATTTATGAAGGCACCTCGATGAGTAAGACATTGGAGGCAGACTTAGACATCATTAGAAGCGGCACAGCTTTTAAATTGTCTGAGTTGCCAGCATTAATTTAAACAAAACACGAATGCTCATTAATAAAGGAGTTAAAAAAACGGAAAGTAATAATAATAATTCATTGTATATGAGTCTTTATTGTATTCAATACATAAACCTTGAAAACAATACACTCCTTTTTTTTGCAGTGGTGTAAAAATGGGCGTTATGAAATGCAATATTTGAACTTGTAAAAAAGTTGGACTACAAATTCAATCAAAAATCACGTATATATCCCCAAACCAAACAGAACTTGTTCTAAGGGAGTCAAATAACCGATAGAATACTTATGTACGTACATGAATTTCATAAATACATACTGCCATGAAAAAATAATTTATGATGGTCACATAAATGTCAGATGAAATTGAAAGATTGAAACGATAGATGTTTGGAAATGCGTATTTATTTGTATGTACCTAATAGTAATGAGACGAACGAGACGCTCTCCTGATGGTAAGAGATAATGTCCATGACCATACCCGGAATTTTGAAGTCAAGGTAACGCTGCTTTGGCGACCATTACTTTGAGACGTTCAAAGGTTTATAAATTGATTGCTTGGATTGATATTCTCAATGATTTTATTATTTTGACGTGAAAAAAAAGTTGACAGTTCTATTGATTTTATGGTCTGCATCGCTCTTTCCCATATTTAACAGGTAGCACTTGACAACGTCACTGATAACTAAAGAAGTAAATTCTAAATTTAATAAATAAAAACAAACAAAAATAAATTTCTTATACTTTTCCTATTTTGGATACAAGCATAAGATATAGCCAAAGTAGAAATCTTAGAGATATTAGTATCACATACATATAGGCCTAATGGCTAATAATTTAAAAAAAATATATACTAGTATGAATGAAATCAACAGTTCCATATATTTTGTAGATTCGTACTGAGCAAATTGTATTCATATATAATATATTTATAAATGTAATTTATCAACTGATCTAAACTGATCTTACATACAGTAACAAATAACAAATATATTCATTTAAATTACTTTATAAAATTCATTGAAATCATAGAAATATTGCACAAGTAGCCATTTTTACACGACTGTCCAAAAAAAGAGTGTAATGTTTTCAGGGTTTATGTATGTATATTATATGTTTACGAGTTTCTTTATTCCACCATAACTTTTTAATGCCTGAATAGATTTGGATGTTATCGTTAGAATATTTACATCATTCCGTTTATCATTTCTTTGAATCATTTATTGTGGCCATATTGTTTATTAATCTTCTTATTTAAGCTCGTTTCTTCCTTTTTATATATTTTTTTACTGACGCGTGTGTCAATTTATTATAGCGTAAAGAAAACATTCAAGCTTTGTTAACAGACTTCAAAAAATGAGGAAGTTCTTAACCTACTTCAAAAAAAGAGAAGGTGCTCAAGCCGGTTGTGTTTTTATTCTTTTATTTTATGTTTATTACCTTAGAACTTCTTATTTATAAACTTCTTATTTATAACTGATTTGGATCATGTTTTTTATTTTATTTGAAAGGATAAACTTTCCGATTGGTCTCATCGAAAGTTCATTAAAAACAGTTTAGTAGTTTAATTTTTTAGATAAAATGTCATAGACTTTATTTTAAAACATCTAGAGAAAACTAAACTAACTTAAAATTAAATTGTGTATTTTGCTTTCCTGTAACTTTTCAGTAGTTTTTACAATCACTAGAGTAGTCCTAATGCACTACCTACCTTCCGGCTTTACCATCAGGTGGTGATGAAACCGGAAACTGTATTCTTTTGTAAATATTATATTAGTTCGCCCAAACAAATGGGTACCTACGAATTCAACAGAGCTATATCCCACTAATGATTCTAATTCACACTCCCCGCATTTTATTCTCAATCGATAAAATCCCTCACACCCGACTTAAACAAAAAAAAAACATAAAAAAACGTTGTAAGACAAAACCAGAGCACCTCACGACTTGAGCCGGTTAGTGACAAAACGTTTTTACGCCTTGGCCTTACAGTTGTTTGACTTTGTTTTGTTCGTCGCTTTTTTTTGTATTGTTTTGTTTTTCCTCCTTATGGGGTTTTAATTAGGTTTTAATTTTATCTCGCGGCTCCCGCTGTTTAATTGAGAGAATTTTTAGGATTCAAATCTTTTAAAAGCAAACCAAAAGCTGCTTAAATTTATGGCGACGATTTTTAAAATAGATTTTAAGCAATAATTAACGGATTAGCAGTTATAGTATATTATGGCTGATAAGAAACGACCATCAACTGATAAAATTACATTTGATAATTCGATGTGTCTTTGTCTTGTTTAAGTAAATATTAACTTAGCAAGTATTAGGGTATATTATTTATTATTGTGTATTTTTTTAAATTATATTTAGGCTTGCGTTTGACCGCCATCTCGCCTGATGTTAAGCGAAGAAGCTCTACTACGCACAACACTTGCCTAAAAAACCGATTCACGACCCTTATTAAATTGCATTAATCCTTTAAGTTAATACAATTTATTTTGACCGTTGAGGTCAAGAATTTAAGGAACTAATTGCTAGTAATTTTATCTCTTCACTTTTAATTAGAGCGCAAAAAAATAGTAGCACATGTTAATTCTGGTTTATTATATTTATTGTCAAGTTAACAAGTCAATTTTTAACTATTAAAATGGCAGCGTATTGCGTAGGTTCAAATCTCAACAATGAGATGAAACTGCTGTTGCAGGAAAACATCGTAAGGATACCATAGCATGGTGGTAGCTTATCAAACAATATGTTTTGGCAGCCTCGCTTGAGAGCCAGTTTTCACTAAGGCGTTTAAAGCTAAGTGCTTTTTTGGCAAACATCTAAAAAAAGTTTTAAGTAAGAGATAAAGTTACTTTAATATTAGAATTAAGTTATTATACATACTACAATAATCCGCTGAACAAACTTTAAATCATAAAATGAAAGGTTTTTTTTTTAATTTATTAGGCAAGTTTGGGTTTGACCAGAATGTCTAAAACTGTTATACGTATTATAAGAAAATACAGTGTACAATGTTTTTTCTTACATATAATATAATATATAAAAAATACTACAGAAATTAATTTAGATTATAAAATATCTCCTTCTATTATTATTAATGTATAGGTATATATCTCATATTTATTGATTAAGCTGTTTTATAATATTTTTTTCGATGCCACAAAAAATATTTCTCAGAAATATCTTAAACCCTTTCCTTGCTAAGAGTTACTAGAAAGAACATTTTTCACAAAAAAATAATAATAATAGGTAATTATATTTATTAAAAAAAACATACAGTCAACCATACCTACACATAATTATGTATATGGAAAATCTCAAAGTAGAATCTTTTTTTTTTGAGTAAGTTAAGAAAAACGTTCCCAGAAAAAAGAGATTGCTTTAAGCGATAAGGCTGTCAGTTGTTGCACCACTGTAAACTGTTTCTGTTATTGTAAATTATTTCTAATGCGAACATTAAAATTATTTTTTTATTATATTATCTTACTAAGTTTTATAGATTTATTTAACGTAACAACTATAAACAACAAAAACACGGCAGACAAAGAAGCGAATACTTTTAATTATAGTAAAGTTGGTAAATGTGCCCGTTTTTAACTGTAATTACCCTTCTAAGTATCAATTACAATAAAATTACTTCGCGCAAAATTCTCAACTAGAAAAATGTTGGAAATAACTAACAATCCACATTTGTTACCAATTATATACGTTTCGACACAGATTAGAAAATCACAGAGAGATAACTTAATAAATTATCCAGATCAACCCTAAACCTTAAGCCCTATTCACTCGCGACTTATATTTTTTTATGGTTGACTAGCCAGTTGTTTGAGCACAGATTAGCTGATGTTAAATGATGGTGTGGTTAAAAATGGTGAAGCACACCTAGCCTGCAATAGAACTAGCTCTCAAGTGAGATAGCCAGAACACACCGTTAGGTCCTTGGTGGCAGATTTTCAACTTAAGGTTGAAAGCTTAAGCTACCACAGCTAGCCAGCCGAGTACTATAAAATATCCTAACACCATGCTATGGTTTCCTTGAATGTTTTCCTTCACCGGCAGCTCAAGCTCATTGTTGGGGTTTGAACCCACACCTTTTGGCGTGTGAACCACGCTAACCACTGAGCTATCAACATCATCATCATCAGTCATAAGACGTCCACTGCTGGACATAGGCCTCTTTCTGGGGGGGTTTTGCCAATACTCGCCACGCTTGGCAGGCGGGTTGGCGAGCGCAGTTAGGTATGATTGTTCAAGGAAGACGCTGCTGCCCATCTTCCGGATTACATCCCTTATCCGACTCTTACGGCAACCACGGGTGGAGAGGGTGGGGTACTATTCTTACGCCGGCACCACCACGGCACCACTGAGTTATCATCGCTACAAAAACACGTAGATTGTATCTGATCTGATTTGGATGAGTTTTCGTTATTCAATGCATTTTTTTTTGTATCTATTGGAGAACTCCACTCGCATTTTTACGACTATACTACTAATTGTGACGTAATTTTTAAACTTTTTCGATTTTAACACAACAATTTAACACATTTTACTCTTTTACTACGGAAAAATTCACATAAGGACCAAAGTTTATCATTTTCTGAACGAAATAAGCAAAAGTTTCTTAAACGGTAGCCTTGAAAATAATTATGTATAAAGACCGGTTTCGCTAAGTGGTAGATGTCTTTAGCAGGTAGTTATCATTGCAATATCGATATGCATGTAGACATTACTGTGTTCCGGTTCAAAGAGTACTGCAGCCAGCAAGATAACAAGGTCAGCCTAACCATCGAATGTCTCAAAGTAATGAGCGCCAAAGCAGCGATGCCTTGAACTTTGTTTTGTTAGTCAAAGTGTTGTTTATCGCTGCAATGGTCATGGGCATACGTTATCTTCTAACATCAAGGGAGCGTCTCGTTCGTCTCATTACTCTTTTAGCTTTGCTCGGATTTTTTAAGGAACACAAAAAAAGGGGAAAATTTAAACATATGGACTTGAACCGGGCTCTTCTGGATTCGGGACAGCCCGATTTTCCACCTGAGCTATTATAAGCTTGTAGATAGTGACGAAATTTATCTTCGTATTCTAATGATATTGTAGCAGTTTTTCATTGCCTGAAAACACGGATAAAACGACGTATTCTAAAAATGAAACTTAGCTAGATCGTTTTTTTATTTTTTATTTTTGACCCCAGAAACCCCTTGCATACTAAATTTCATGAAAATCATTGGAGCCGTTACAGAGATTCAGAAAAAAAAAATTATATCTAATACCTTTAAACGAGCAATTCTTATATATATGTATATATATATATAATCTGAATCTCGGAAACGGCTCTAACGATTTTTATGAAATTTAGTATGCAGGGGATTTCGGGGGCGACAACTCGATCTAGCTAGGTGTAATTTTTTATAAAACGTCGTTTTATCCGTGTTTTCAGCCGAGCAAAGCTCGGTCATCCAGGTAGTATATATATATATATATATATATATATATATATATACAAGCATTGCTCGTTTAAAGGTATTAGATATAAAAAGAAATCTCGTCCGTGAATCAATCTGTCCTTCTCCTATCTGTGTCCGCAACGAACGGTAATTATGAGTATAATACGACTAAACGAGATGAATTATTGAAAAGTGAAAATACTTGTTTGATTGCTACACATTCTTCGATTTCTATTGTTAATTTTTACCCGACTACGGCGAAGCAAAAACGAGGCTTATGATTTTGATCAGTGTGTTTGTATATGGGTTTTTATGTAAAAAAACGAATGAGACGAAATAGACGCTCTCCTGATGGTAAAAGACAACGTATGCCCACGACCATTGTAGCGATACACAGAACTTTGCGTAGCAAAACAAAGTTCAGGGTATCGCTGCTTTGGCGTATTCGATGGTTAGTCTCAACAGCCCTGTAATTTCGCTAGCTGCAGTACCCTTCAAATCGGAACGCAGTAATGTTTACACACTACTGCTTCGCGACAGAATATCTGGTACTGCGGTGGTACCTACCTAGACGACCTCCTGCTAAGACATCTACCATCAAGTAATTATAGCATGTATGTGTTAACTTCTGAACTATTTATTATAATTTGACAAATGAGCATCTTTCTCGATTGTCAACTGGTTATAGACCATGTGACGTCACATTAAATTGAATTTATTATTTATTGTTGACAGGCTAGGTGTTTGAGCGCAGATTACCTGATGTTAAATAACGGTGTGGTCGAAGATGGTAACCACACTAAGTCTGGTATAGTACTGGCTTACTAGTTTTCGTACTGGTATTCAGAGTTCTGTTTATTGCTGCTCGGACGTGCGCTATCACTTACCATCAATAGAGCGTCACGTTCGTCTCATTACTATTAAATAAATAAAAATTGTTGGAAGAAAGTACCCTACCGGGTACCGGGGTAATGGGTGCCTCACGATGTTTTAATTCACCGGCAGCTCAACCTTCGCCGTCTGCGCTAACCACTAAGCTATCACCACCATTATTCTTAATTCAATTTTGGAAAACTGCAATTTTCAGTGTACTGTAGGTACATATTACAAAAAAGAAAAAGTATACCTAAGTATTGGTTCCCTTAATAGAAGCTTTGTTTAGTTTGGGGCTAGATGGCGCTGTGTGAAATGTCCAACAACATTTATTTAATTTTGGAAAATATGAAACCAATTGAAGGAATTCATTAACTTGTAAACAACCTTAACTATTCATATATATTATAAACACCTGTTTATAAAAATTATAATTTGAGAAAGGTGTTCGTTTACAATGAAAGTTCCATAAATAATGAAGTCATGGGATAACATAAACACAATAGCAGATAGCAGAAGGCTCTGCTAATTGCTTAGCAGCTATAAATATTAGCATGCAAGAAACGTACTAGGTATTTAGAATTCAATAAAATTCCATTTATAAATAAGGTAGAGATGTTCTGTTATCCGACTATTTTTATGTTATAAGGCTATTTTGGCTGTAAATAGTGATGTGGGCAAACCGTTTTGGAAAATAAACGCAAATTTATTTTATAGCTAATGTACCTTTTTTTGATAAAAGTATAGGGTTTTAAGCTTAAGGTCAAAAGCTTAGCATTGCCATCCAGCGTGGCAATGCTGCTAGCATTGTGGCCACATATCCCTCATTTGACGGATTTTTAGATTAATTATTTTTATAAGTTTGTAAATAGTATCAATTTTATATATTTTGTTATTAGTTTTTACTTGATGAAAGTACGTACCTAATACAGATAAAACACATTACCCTCCTTTTTTGGCTTCGTTGCAGTCGGGTAATAAAACGTTTTATCCCGCATAGGTACGTAATATTTTATAACACATCGTTAAAAAAGTACATATATCAATCGAATAACCGATACAACACTAAAGACGTTTCCCGACAGAACGCTATAGCAATCGCCAGTTACAATCGAATAATTATACCTACTCGAATACAATTCTATAATTCTTATCAGGACCGGTATGACGATGATAAAAAATAGTAATTATAGTTTAATTATCACACTTTTGAAACGAATAATGGTTCGGTGGACACTTATGCTACTTGGTCATTAATTAATGGATACGGTAGCGTTAATGAAGATATTAAATTACTTAATATTCATGATGATATCTAAATTCTTTCACGGATAGGTAAATAATAGAAAGAAATGAGGAATTATAGGTATCTCAAAAGTTTGGATATAAGTATACTGTATAGTGTAAAAGTACATATTTATTATAGTCGTACCCAAAAATATGACAATAGGGTTCCGTACCACAAAAAAAAAAAAAAGGAAACCTATATGAAAAGTGATCCTATAGGATCATTTCGTTGTCCATCTGTCTGTAAAAGTTCTTTTTCTCAAAAACACGTAGAAGTATCAATCCGAGATTAATATCAAATATTTAGTTCTGTAATCCCTTGAAGCTGTGAAAAAATCAAACTTTTAAGTCAACCTAATCAAAAGATCAGGCCGTTTATAACGCATATTTTGACACTCACAAGGGAATTAAAACCTATACGACATTTCCTGTTGAATTCGAATCATGAAATTTGGCAAGGAGCAATTTCTTATAGCACAAGTAAAGGAAGGTATCTAAAAATCGGAAATTTGTAGTTATATCACACAAACATTTTTGTTATATTTGCAGTTGATAAACTGACTGTGACCTATGTCGATGTATAGATATTTCAATATATAACAGTTTTCCAACGGCAAATTTATGTTTCCCCCTCAATCCAGTTTACCATTTCGTTGGAATAATGTTCGGTGCTTTTATAATTCCCGTGGTGTAAAATTTAAATACCCACAAGTTTGTATGGAACCTTCGGTGCGCGAATCCGACTCGCACTTTTTTAAGGTGCAGTGGGTAGTCAAAATTGTTCACATTTTTTTTATTAATGTGACAAGAAAAATAATATTATTTATCCGACACAATACAAACAAATTCATTCACTTTGAGCAAAGCAAGAGGAAGCCACGTGCGCGTTGTATTCTGCTTTGATTCCTTGAAGAAGATACCTAAACCGAAACTATAGACAGAGTATCCGACGTATATATTTAAACGTGACTAGTCCTGTACAAGTCGGAGCGGTATCTTCTAGGTAAGTGTGCTTCATCTTAGACAATCTTAGATCATCAGGTAAGAGGGCGGTCAAACATTAGCTTACATCTAATTTAAAAAAACTAAACAAATATTTATCAAAACCATCCCAGTTTCGATAGTACGATAATAATTCCATAATTATATAGGGTAGGTATATAATCGTACTCAAATCATTATCTGGTTTTATTAATATTATAAAACGGTTGATAAGAAAATTTAATCAATTATCGACAGGTGTATACAACAAAAGCGTTGAAACAAGACGGCTTACAATTCAAGCTCTTGTAATTATATTATAAGCACTTGAAATTAAAAATATACGTACAAGTTGTAATTAGTAATTAGGATATGAACACCCGGCCTGTAATGGGTTCCGACATTCATACTGACGAGAAACTTGAAGCTTTAACTGAAAATAAAGGTTTCAATAGCTTGTAGAAGTATAATTAAAATACTCTTCACAACATATTTCATTCCACAGAGTCAAGATAAAACAACTCTTTATATTTCACACCAGCATTAATATAATAATAACAGAAACAGCATATAAATAGTGTTACAACTGGCGCCCTAATCGCTTAAAACGGTACTTCGAGTTATAAGATGTACCTAATTTAACAAATTCCTTCAAAAATATATGAAATTAAAATAGATGCCACACGCACACACGAATACACACATATATATATTTATCTCTAAATATATATAACTCAAAGGTGACTGACTGACTGACTGACTGACTAACTGACTGACTGACTGACTGACTAACTGACTGACTGACTGACTGACTGACTGACATAGTGATCTATCAACGCACAGCCCAAACCACTGGACGGATCGGGCTGAAATTTGGCATGCAGGTAGATGTTATGACGTAGGCATCCGCTAAGAAAGGATTTTGATTAATTCTACCCCCAAGGGGATAAAATAGGGGATGAAAGTTTGTATGAAACTTTGTCAATTTTAAACCGATCGGGCTGAGCCTTTGCATGCATAAAGCTACTATGACGTAGGCATCTAGCGCGGGTGAAACCGCGGGGCACAGCTAGTATATACATATAGGTCTTAAAAAAATGTTCATTTTTTAGGTCTGCCGTTGGCATTTTGTGCTTGATTAAGATATCGAGAGAAGCCATTGATTTCCGAAATACAGTTATCAGCAGTTCGGAACCAATGGGTTTATTTTAGTGTCCAAGATTCATGCGAAATAAATTAATTTTAATTTAATGATTTTTGATTTTGAAATGGCTTTAATTAACCGTTTAGACTTGCTGAAAATTGTTATCCAATTGCAAGATTTTTTTAATGTTTTTTGTTAATTTAGATTAGTCATAGACACTGCAAATCAAAGATTCATAGCACCAAGTTATTTCATGCCCTATAAACAATACACATTACCATAAAATAATAAATAATAGTACTCACGATACTTTTAGACAAACAAACAGGAACATTGAACATTCTAGGACCATTTTACTATGAAGAAAGTTCACAAGTCTTCAGACATAAAGTGGGTGTGGATATTCTTTATTTTGACAGGGTTGTAACATGTTTATAGTATTGTGCAAAGGTGAATAGGGCTGCCATAACCAGGGTCATAATACGTTTCACTTTTGCGTGGTATTTTGTAAACTATGAGAGATAACGTAATTAAATTCGACCTCTAACTAGATTGATAGAGCTGTTTAGTAACACTACAGATCACGTAATTACGTTTTTTTTTAATGTAAAAATAATAAAACGAACGAGACGATTTCCAGATGGTAAGATAATACGTCTGTCCATGACCATTGGTTACACAGAACTTTGAGTAACCAAACAAAATCCAGGGCATCACTGATTTGGCGCTCATTACTTGGAGTTATTTAAATGGATTACAATAGGTAGATATATTAATTATCAGAGACCGACAAAATTATTAACGTGTCGTAAAACATAGAATGCTAGACTGTCATAAATACCACTCACGGTAACCTTTTTAGCGATGATAGCTCAGTGGTTAGCGCGGTCGGTTCGCATGCCAAAGGGCGTGGGTTCAAACACAATGAGCTTGAGCTGCCGGTGAAGCAAAACATCGTGAGGATACCATAGCGTGGTGGTAGAGTACTTTCTAGTACTCGGCTGGCTAGCTACCACCCTCAAGTTGATAATCTGCCGCCAAGCATCTAATGGTGTGTTCCGGCAGCCGCACTTGAGAGCCTGTTCCATTCCAAGCTAAGTGTGGTTACCATCTTCGACCACATCGTCACTTAACATCAAGTGAGCTGTGGCTAAACACCTAGCCTGTCAGCCATAAAAAAAAAACCTACTGAAATAGGTATTGACTCGTTTGTTACTTAACTACAATGATTTATTAAGGAAAATTAAACAAAACATAAAAACGAAAATCACAACGTAATAGTCTTAGGCATCGGGACACAAAATGATTTTAATTGCGTTAAAATAGTGCCAACCCCATTTTAAATAGGAAAAATTTTGCTCCAAGCGAGAGCTAGCTAGCGATATTTACGATTCGCTAGCAAGCAGAGCAATCAATGAGCGAGATATTTTGACGTTTCATTAGAGGTCCTGACATCTTCATACGGGGCTTGGGGTTATTTATGAGGTCTGTGCTTAACGTACGAGCATCTACTAGGGATGTCCTATAACATCTTATCAATCGATAATGAACGAATTAAAAATTAATTTTATCAAATCCACTTTATAATCATTTTTAAATAAAATAGGTATTTTGTTCTGTAAAAAAATAAGTGTTTATTACAATAAAAATTAGTAGATAGCTATATATTTGTTGGTTAGTAATTTAGAAAGATTTCGTTAGCGAACTATAAACTAACTTTAATAGTTATTAAATATAATATTTAATTTATTCTTCAAAATATGGGTACCTGCTAAGTGGTAGGTACTTATAAAACTCTAAATACAATATTTAGTAAAAACATTAAAAAACAAACAAACTTACATTAAAAAAAGGTAATAAATAGATATAGTTTTGATTACTGCTGTAAATAAACTACAGCATTGATTAAAAAAAAAACTTTTTTACAGTCCGTGTAAAATATAATTAACCTATCTTGAGTGGTTAATGCCATGTTTGTTATTGACAGGCACCACAGCTCACCTGATGTTAAGTGACGGTGTGGTCGAAGGTAATAAAGCACACCTATCCTGGAATGGTACTGGCTCTCACACTTGAGAGCCAGTACCAGGTTGCCAGGACACACCGTTAGATGCTTGGCGGCAGATTCTCTACTTGAGGGCGGTAGCTAGACAGCCGAGTAATAGAAAGTACTCTACCACCATGCTATGGCTTCCTCACGATGTTTTCTTCCACTGGCAGCTCAAGCTCATTGTTGGGTTTTGAACCCGGTGTGCATGCGCACCGACCGCGCTAACCACTGAGCTATCATTGCTACGAAATGTTCATAATAAAGAGTGCAATGACCCCTTTTCAGCTTACACTCCAAGCTTAAAACCCTGTATGTAAAGTCGATAATTATTTATCGATCACAATATTTCCCAACACTACCTTACAAAAGTTATGGGATTGTTTACGCTGCCTAAGTGAGGAAGAATAAAACATCACCTATTTTGATGTCTGATATAAAATTTATTGCCATGTTATTAATTCTAGACAACGTAACGGTTTAAAAATATACCTATCGATATTATTTTGATTATTATTCTAGAGCGTAACCAATAGCCAATTTAAATGATATTTTTTAAACTAGTTTCAATTAACGATAGTCTTATTTTAAAAAGTTGCAGACCACGTCTTTAGGTATATAGTTTTATAAAGAGTTTTATTTTTTATGTAACATTGAATATTCTGTACAGTAATTAAGTAAAAATTTAACTAGAATGAATATGAACAAAGACAGGCTGACTGAGTTCAAAATTGTATTTCATAAAATAAAACCATTCAAGTGTAACTCACGCTCACGCAACGAGGATTCCGTATATCTACACATATCCACTATTTTTTACTATTTATTAAACAGTATAAAGTGAAAATCTAATCAACTGCAATCAACAATATTCATTATAACGACTTAACTTTGTCACTGAATATTTAAAACTGGCTACTGCAGTCCAGACAGAATATAGTTCAAAGTGAGTTGGACAGACCGACTTAAACATAGGGTTCCATTGTTTACATCCTTCAGGTACGGAACCCTAAAAATATTCTTCGTTCTACTTGAGATGTTATCTATTAGCAATTAAAACAATTTTATTGATTAATAATAAGAGTAATTTCAATAAATACTTACGATAAACTGTATTATTATACAAATATTACATTAATAAGATATTGAATTTAAAGTATACTCAATTGTAAAAAATGTTCAGTCATTAAAAGAATATAAAATTCACAGCTTGCCTTCACATGCGCCATTATCGATTACAATCGATTTAAATCGATGCCGAATAATTCTTATAGTAATTGAGCGCACGCGCAAGAAATGCCGTGTCCAGTACTCGAATAGTTTTATCGATATTTAACGGCCGAAAGTTGCGATAATCGCAACCGTATCGGAGTTAAATCGGAAAATTACGGTTAGTAATCCGCATCACTATCGCCGAGCGAGAGTTGGTCTGATTTTTTTAGGAATTACAATGTAAGTAACAGCTAATTCCAATTGCTATTCTGTTTTCCGTTACTTGCTGTTCCTGATATTGTTCCGATATTATTCATTTCCTTGTAGCAAATTGCAATAGGTTGAAAAGTAAATCATTAGTGAAAGCAGCGATGGCCTAGACTTTGGTTTGTTACTCAAATATCTGTGTACGCCGCAATGGTCATGGACACATGCTATCTTTTACCATCAGAAGAGCCTTTTGGTCGTGTCATTACATTAACATAACAAACTGCACAAGTTCAAAATAACAAGAATTTGTATGTGCCAAAAAAATCAGCATCTTTTGATATTATTACATTTTACAGAGAAGGCAAGAATGAACGTATCGATCAACAATATTTTATCAACATCGGTTAAGTTATTCATTTTGTTTTGTTAAAGTGAAATTTTGGTCTACGGCTTTGACTATCAAGGTTTGCGAAGACAATGACAGAGCAACTAAAGAAAAAGAATTCATAGTACTGCATTTCATTCTCATTGGTTAGTTGATCTCATTAGGGCTCCCAAGGGACACTTTGATCAGAGCGTGAGAAGCGTCAAATCCAAGATTCTATGAACATCCTTGCTATACAAAACCTACACAAAAGTTTTGTTCTATCCATCCAGCTTGGCAGTGTTCGGAAAACTGAGCATCGTTTTCTCCGACCGAATTACCTCAGTGCCTCAAGTCTAAAGTCTTCGACCAGTGTGTGTTACCGGTGATGACTTATGGTATCTGACTATAGGTCTTATCAGTAGGGTGAAAGTAGCACAACGAGCTATAGTGAGGGCTATGCTCGGAGTTCCTCTACGAGATCGAATCAGATATGATCCATAGACGAACTAAAGAAAACCAACATAGCTCAGTGGCAGTAGGCAGGGCACATAGCACGCAGAACTGATGGCTGATGGGGCTGGAAAGTTTCGGAGTGGAGACCACGGACCGGCAAACGTAGCGAAGGAAGTCCTCCACAAGGTGGACAGACGACCTAATGTAGCCCGTCGGAACGCTCTGGATGCGAGCCGCTTCCAACCGATCTTTATAGAAATCAATGGGAGAGGCCTATGTTCAACAGTGAACATCTTACGGCTAAGATGATGATGATGATTCGCCTAATTATTTTTTTAAATTTTTTACAAAGTTCATTGTTTGGCATTTTTTTTTTTAAATTATTTTGATTCCAAAAATATTCTCAATTCTCATTCTTTGTCAATTAAACAACCATAAAACCTGTTAAAAAGATCATCGTCTTCCATAAATACACATCCACTGACAAAAAGGTAGTTCTCAAAAAAAACCAAAGAGTAGGCCTTCGGTACCAGGAGTGCATCAGATAGAAGGAGGTTTTAATTGAGCTACACTGGTCTTTCTGATTTATGTTACGGCTCCGCCAAAAGTCATTTTCATTTCGCGCCTGAGTTTTTTGACACACAGACGTAAGTGTCGAAAAACCGAACTTTGTACTTATTATGCTCAAAACAAAGAATTTTATTTCGCAAATTGTCAATGTGATAAATTATTTACTTGCTATAAAATGAAAATGTTGTAATAATAATTATAAATTTGAGTGCCTTGTTAGGTCATTTGGTAGTATCTCTGCTTCAAGAGGTAGCTTCTTGGGTTTGATTCCCACTTAGGATATATGTACATTTACGTAACGAATATAGACGTTTGTTCTATTTCTAATATTCCGACTATAGGCACAATACTACACGTACACACATTCACACATACACACACACTAACACATACACACACACACACACAACACTCACTACTTGCTTCTACACTTGTTCTAGATACTATGTAATCGTTGTACCTTGTTGTCGTTGTTGTATATAATTAAATGTGAGTAGTCCCGCATTGATCGTCTGCCTTCCAATCAGGAAGTCTTAGGTTGAATCCCACGACGTGCACCTCTGACTTTTCCATATTATTTGGCTATTGCCGATGACTTCAATGGGTGAATTAAGAGGAAATTTGACTGAGAGTTCTTAAAATTTTTCCATAAGTCTTTGCCAGTCTTGGCCAACTACGGCCTTACCATTCTCAGATTGCGAAGAGGTCCACGCTCAACAGTGGGAATTTTTTTAGAAAAACAATACTGTTTCGATCCGGGAATCCCGCATAAGTGAAACAAAAGTGTATCAAAACCACGTCAGTTTTCATAGTACATCATTATCAGCCATAGGACGTCCACTGCTGGACATAGGCCTCCTCTTGGGGGGGTTTTGCCAATACTCGCCACGCTTGGCAGGCGGGTTGACGAGCGCAGTGTGGGTGTGATTATTCAAGGAAGACGCTGCTGCCCATCTTCCGGATTACACTTCTTAGCCGACTCTTACGGCAACCACGGGTAGAGAGGGTGGAGTACTATTCTTACGTCGGCACCACCACGCATAATAATTCATAGTAAGTTCACTGTTATTTATAACACGTACATACGTCAGCGATGTTCGCTGCATCTTCTGCCCGTGTGTCAGACGCATGAGATCTCACGACAGATAGTCCTGGTACTCCCAGCCTCTTTACAGTTTGTTTTATGTTTCATTTTGGCGAAATAAAGCACCCACTGTCATACATAATCGACCATTGCGATCACATGTTGCTACTGTACTTAACAATTACATTATGCTGTAAACGCTATCTATTTACGCAATGGAAAGAAATAACTTGTGCAATATTTTTATGTAAATGTTTTGAGACGAACGTAAAGTTCTCTTGATGGTAAGAGATAACGCTTGTCATCGCTGACAATTGCAGCGATTCTCAGAACTTTGAGTAACATAAAAACATTTAGGTCATCGCTGCTTTGGTGATAATTCATCATCATCATCATCATCATCATCATCATCATCTCAGCCGTAGGACGTCCACTGACTTCCATAAAGACCGGTTGGAAGCGGCTCGCATCCAGCGCGTTCCTGCGGTATTTAATAGGTCGTCTGTCCATCTGCGCTTGCCGGTTCGTTGTCTCCACTCCAGAACTGGTGATAATTATTTAGAGATATTCAATGGTTAGTCAAAATAACTTTGTAATTCAACTAGCTAAGTACCCTTTAAAACGGAACACAGTAATTTTTCACAGTATTGCTTGGCGGCACAATATCTGGTACAGCGGTGGTCCGTGGTACCTACATAGACAAATTCTCATTATGTCTTCTCACAAAAAAAAAACCGGCCAAGTGCGAGTAGCACTCGCGCACCGAGGGTTCCGTACAAACCTGTAGGTATATAAATAAAGGTTATGGTATTTTTTTTTAATAGTAATTTATGCTTTTCGCAATTTTTCCTTTATCTGTGCTATAAGACGTTGCTTCGTACCAAATTTCAAGATTCTGAGTTCACGGAGAGTATGTAGGTTTTGATTCCCTTGCGAGTGTTGAATTTGCAGCATAAACGGGTGTATCTTTTTATTGCGTTGGCTTAGAAGTTTGATTTTTTCACAGCTCCAAGGAACAGTAGACTTGAGTATTTGATATGAATTTCAGCTTGATACCTCCGCGCGTTCCTGAGAAAAAGGGTCTTGACAGTAAGACAGACGGACAACAAAGTGATCCTATAAGGGTTCCGTTTTTTCCTATTGAGGTACGGAACCCTAAAAAGCTAAACAAGTGCAGGTTGGCAGACTTTACACATCTTCGAGAACTTTTTTCTTTTATGAACTTTTAGACATGGTAGGTAACTGATAGAATACTTTTTCTTTTTTTTTTGAAATATTTACTTATTATACGAGTATAGACAGAACACCCAGGCACAGAACAAGCATTTATGCTTGTCACGCAAAAGTTTGTCCTGAGTGGAAATTGAACCCACACCTTACAGCTCTTGAAGCTAACCTAAGTGACCTAATAGGGCACTCTACGTTGTTTATATTTTTTTCTTATAAGTTTTTTTTTTTTATAAAATCGACCTCAGTATCCAAAGAAGTCATTTTGTTAGCTATGAGTATGGTAACTTCGCTGGTTATACGATGTAGCCACATACTTTACAGTCGCGCAGGTGTGTCCGAATCTTCAATCATTAATCAGTGAATATTGAATTTTCATCACCTGGAGGGTTAGGAGTAATCCAGTACATCATCGCGCCAGTACTTTATAGCTTCCATTATTGTTACAGACTTGATGGAGTATTAAATTTGATTAATGATCAATGTTTTGTTTAATTAAAAAGTAAAAACGTAGTTTTATAACCTTTATTAAAAAAAGTATCTTTGTATAGTAGAGCTGAGTTAAGTGAGATGTAGGTACATACATTGGTTATTCTATGCATACTATTATTTATATCTTTTCCTTTTAGAAACAAAATCTTAACCATTTTAAAACATGAAAAGAACCTATTTCTTTTAATTACTAACAAACTAGGCATTTTACTACAGCTGACTTAATGTTAAGTGACGGTGTAATCGAAGATGGTGGATGGTGGAAGTTTGAACCCACACCTTTCGGCGTGTAAACCAACCGTACTGACCACTGAGCTAACATCACTACAAGTAATCTAATTTCAAATTAGTTGATTACATTATTCCAAATGTAATCAACCCACTTAAAAAAGAGGAAGGTTTTCAGCTCGATTTTTACATCACAATATACAAAGCTAAAATAATTTAAAAATATATATATTAGAGGACATTTCACACAGCGACATCTAGCTCCGAACTAATCAAAGCTATAGGAACCAGACAACTGACAGAATATTTAAATACTTTATTTTTGTAAATATACACTTATAATACATACAGTACACCCAGACAGAACAAACATTTTATCGTCACATAAATGTTTGTTTTACTGGGAATCGAACCCACATGCTACAGCTCTTGAAGCAGATATTCCTCCAAATTATCTAACAGGGCAGTCCAATATTTAGTAAGACTTAATCATCTGACAGCTTCTTTGACGATTATGAAAACTTTAACGACAATTGAGATTTCAATTAAGTTTTTTTTTTAATTTTATTATTGTTATTTTGTGACATGACATATTGACATTTAATTGTATTCTTTATATTTGTGTAAATTTTGACATTTTGATTTATGTACTAACATGCAAACAATAAGTAACATAAAATTTGACATCTTTAACAATTGTGAGGTAAATGTACATAACTGGATGTATCCGTTTTTTCCTCAATAAACAAATTTAATTTAATTTGATTTAATCTTTTGAAAGAAATTCAGTAAATCAAAATCAAAATCAAAAGTCATTTATTCAGTTTAGGCCCTGGTAAGGCACAGAACGTTAAGTTACATTTTTGAATCTACCACCGGCTCGTAATTACACTTCAACTGAGAAGACTCCGGCAAGAAACTCAGCAAGGCATTTTTTTGTGGATCTTTCTTTTCATATTAGGTTACAGTTTACAGTTATAAATATTAATACATACATTATGCTTATACATTATTTTAAAGAAAAATACCTTTAAACGAACAATTCTTGTAAGTATATATGTATATATATAATCTGAATCTCGGAAACGGCCCCAACGATGAAATTTAGTATGCCGGGGGTTTCGGGGGCGATTAATTGATCTAGCTAGGTTTCATTTTTAAAAAACGTCGTTTAATCCGTGTTTTCAGGCAATGATAAACTGCTAGAATATCATTAGAATACGAAGGTAAATTTCGCCACCTTCTACAAGGTTATAATAGCTCAGGTGGGAAATCGGACGGTCCTGGAATCAGAAGACCCCGGTTCGAATCCAGATGATTGTTTTTTCCCCTTTTTTTTCAAGTTCCTTCTTAAATAAACCGAGCAAAGCTGACTTAAGACCTGACCACGTATCAAAATAAAGTTATAAAAGTAGCTTGTATAATAGTAATGCACGACCGACATACTTTAGCTTGTGATATCGCGGACCTCTCGCGCCGTGACCCGTTGGGACTCTGTCCCCTCTGCTGGGCTCACATGGAGGGAATCAATTTACTAGTCACCATCAAATTTTGCTTAGCTTTTGCTGTCCACTGCTGGACGTAAGGATTTCCAAATATATACTTACATACACACACCACACACTCATACTGATGCACGCGCACACACATATACATAAACACATATACACATACACACACACACACATTCAGATATGCGCGCATACCTTTTCCTTGGTGGTAGATCTCCTTAGCAAGAGGTCGTCTAGGTAGGTACCACCGCACAACGAGATATTCTTCCGCCAAGAAGTAATCTAGTTTAAAGGATAGCGAGGCTAGCGAGGTAGCTAGCGAAATTAAGGGGCTGTTGAGACTAACCATCGAAAGTCTCAAAGTAATGAGCGCCGAAGCAGCAATGTCCTGGACTTTGTTTTGCTACACAAAGAAGTTCTGTGATCACCTAGTGACGGTGTGGTCGAAGATGGTAAACACGCGCACACTTAGCCTGGAATAGAACCGGCTCACAAATGAGGTTACCGGAATACACCGTTAGGTGCTTGGTGGCAAATTTTCAATTTGACGTTCAATTAGCCAGCTGACTACTAGAAAATACCTTAGCACCATACTATGGTTTCCTCATGATGCTTTCCTTCATCGGCAGCTCAAGCTCATTGTTGGGGTTTGAACCAACGGCATGGCACTAAGCTTTGCATCCAGCTTTAGATCGTCACTCCACCTGGTCGCAGGGTGTCCTACACTACGCTTCCAACAAGCGGCCTCCACTTTAGAGCACATTCCAAAAAAAAAATGTAGTTTATTATTATTCTTTGAAATATTTACCAAAAGCTCATAAGATTTAAAATTAATATAGGTAAATGAATAATAATAATATTGTGGAAATTATTCCCGCTCCATGTAAGCGGCGACAGTATACAGTGTGAAATCAGCAATGTTGATAAGCTAACGACCGTTCCTTACGAACACCTTTCGTCCCTCGCCGTATCAATTGAACGGAGCGCAATCTCACCACAATGGATCCAATTAATTGGATCAGTGACATTGTTTCGACACAAGAACAAGAATTGACTTAGAAAGTGTTTTAAATACTTCTTAGGTGAGGATTTTGGGTATGGTAGAGGAATATATTACAGAATATGAAGTTTAGTTTTTTACTCTGAATGAGCTTGCGTTGGACCATAGATTAATATCTGGAGTGACAATATTGCCGTGGTGGTGCCGGCGTAAGAATAGTACCCCACCTTCTCTACCCGTGGTTGCCGTAAGAGTCGGCTAAGGGATGTAATCCGGAAGATGGGCAGCAGCGCCTTCCTTGAACAATCACACCTAACTGCGCTCGCCAAACCGCCTGCCAAGCGTGGCGAGTATTGGAAACCCCTCACTCTCCTGATGTTAAGAGATAACGCCGGTCCATGACCATTACAGCGATACACAGAACTTTGAGTAGTAAAACAAAGTCCAGGGCATCGCTGCCTTGGCGCTCATTACTTTGAGACTAGATGGTTAGTCTCAACAGCCCAGTAATTTCGCTAGCTGCAGTACCCTTCAAACCTTCTAGAATGATCAAAACTGGCTAATTACTCGCTAAGCTCGAGCACCACCTTTCTGTACTGGTTTTGTACCACCACAACAATCTATAGGTACATATAAAAAAATCTCGTGTCACGGTGTTTGTGGTTACACTCCACTGAAAAGGCTCGACCGATTTTTATGAATGTTTTAATGTATATTTGGTTAGGTATGAGAATAGGTCAAAAGTTTTTATGATATAGTATCTAATACCGCTAGATGATTAGCTACTTTTAATCCGAAAAAATTAAGCGAGTAACACCGCAGGGCGCAGCTAGCCGAATATAAAATTTCTGTTTACTTAAAAAAATAAGGGCAGTACATAATAATAGGGACTGTTTCACACCTTTCAGGTAAGAAACTCTAAAACTCACAAGATACTACTTTTTATGAAAACCTGTCAATTAAGTTCGTACGTTATAACAATACAAAAATGTATGTGTGTTGAGTAATATTTCTCATGGTATCTTTTTTATAAGAAATGTGTAAATTGGCAAATTACATGTCATTGAATTTTCTCATCCATATTATGTCCTTGTGCGAACCCCAACGGAGCTTAGACTTCAAACGGGCCAATCTGTCAATCTGCTGTCATTTCGTTTCACGCAACTGACGCTGACAGTTGGCGCGAAATGATGTCGCGGACGCGTGGAACGGAACGCCGTAATTGGTTCGTATTAAAAACAATTGGACTAGTTTGAAGTCAACTTTAATATTATGAAGTAGAGCTTGAAAAAGTGAGTATATTACGAAGAAAAATTGATGGCTAAATGAAACTCAAGATACTTCAAACTTCTAAAAAAAAACCATCAATCATTTAGGACATACATAATATATGAATATAATGAAATAAATTATATGACATTCGGTAGTTGTAAGTAGGTACTGAGATCTGATAGAAGTTTCTGTAGCCTAGAAGATTCGGCAACCTAGTTGGGAGACAGTCTGGCTTCCAATGTGGAGTTCCTGGGTTCGAATCCAACGGCACGCACCTCTGTCTTCTCTAAATTATGTGCGTATTGCTGCTAACTTCAAGTTCAGTTAAGTTCAGTAAAGGAAAACATCGTAAGGAGATATACAAGCTGATTTATGCTATCATGTAGTGTAAAAAAAAAAGTTCTTATTATAAGAAGCGTCTATTTGTTTAAAAGATATTCAAATATCGAAACAATATTTCACAACACTCAGGAGACCAATAAAGCGATGTCCACAAATAAATCCAAATTCAAATTATTTGAAACATTTACAAAATCGTAATTTTAAATATAGAATAAAGGGTCGTTATAACTCTTCGGGGTTCCCACAGAGCGCGTTGACAGCCAATGATTTAGCATCTCATTGCTCCTTAATTAACGCGTACGGTGAAACTGTTGACATCTCTTTCTAGCCTATTATATTTTATAAATAGAAATATGTCTGTCCTTGTCTAGCGGGTGGTAAAATTGGTTTGTATTGAGACATCTTTTGGAGTGATTTATGCGAGAGTGTCGGGGCATTCTATCGGGATGTTTACTTTCTGGATTAGTGGTAAGTAAGGCACGTTGCTTATGTTAATTTGGTCGGTATCGTACTTTAGTCTTGGGTCGTAAAGAAACTTCCTTTTAGTCGATGGTTTATGAGTTTAAGTTGTCTTGTACCGGTAGTTGCCTTTTACCATATCTATCGTTCTACATCTATACATACAATAAACCAGTAACAAAATTATTATTATTACATTAAAAATAATTTTAGAAGTGAAATTTTTATTTAGCCTCTTTGGGTGATTTTTTGAATGGGCAAAACTGTTTGCATCCCCGACATGCTTATCTGACAGTTGTCACAGTTATTCCAAAGTTTTAAGTTTTCACTGCTGTCGGCAGTCCCCATGACTATCTATTCTTAAAGTGAAAACTTTTTAGCCGCGTTGAGCGATTTTTCGGTAGGGCAAAACTTATGTTTTCGCGTTACCAACATGCTAATGTTATGTGCTGCACAGATATTTCAAAGTTTTAAGTTTTCACTGCTATCGGCAGTCCCTATGACTGCCTATTTTTGAAGTGAAAACCGCGTTGAGCGATATCTTGGTAGGGGCCAAACTTATGTTAGCACCGACATGGTGCAATTATAGTTTTCACTTCAATCGGCAGTCCCCATGACTGCCTTTTTTTAAAAGTAGCGTAGCGAAAGTTGCCTTGAGGTTCGATGGAAAGAGACAGAGGACTGCGGGTGACAGCTTGAAGCGAAAAGCCGAAGATCATCCAAAAAGTGCAGCAGGCGAAAACAATAGACTAATGATGATGATGGTGAAATATCAGCTTATATTTATAATTTATTTTCAAAACCTTCCAGAATCACATTGCCACGTTGGATGGCAGCATTGTTGCTCCATTTCCCTCCTCTGATGAACTTTTAGATCAGGTTGTTTTTATAAATTTGATTCTAAGATATATACCTACGTATATTTTTTAATTGTTACTTGTAATATAATTTTAATTCATTTTATATTCAATCTCATCTTTTTGTTTATCTTTTTTACTCTAGGCTTTATTTGGAACATCTATAACTTTGTACTCTATGGTTGAACTCAGTGTCCTTACATAAACTCATTTGCGTTTTCAAGTTTCATATCAAGTTATGAGCGTATTGTTGGAGTCTTTAGAAGCGTGAAAAGGGTTTGTCACGTCTCGCGTGTCACGCTACTCGTTATAAAGGCGTGATACTACTACTTTAACTAATAAATGAAAGGGTTTGTTGGTTTTCCGACGCAATTTTGTATGCATTTTATGATGTCTTGCTATTTTTTAATTGTGTTTTCTTGGTAACTGGACTTTGCGGTTTTGCCATGTAATCAACAGGATCATATATATTTTTTTATAGCACAGTTGGTAGTAATGATGTGCAATATATTTTTTAACAAAATGTAAACAAAAAAGGGATAATTTTTTAGGATATATTTTACTACTTTGACCATTTTTCTCCAAATACTATAACGATAAATTATAATTACAGAAAATAATGTTAAAATAAATTCTAATACAATATTTAAAAACGTTTTAAACAGATATAAATAATAATAATAATATAACTCTTTATTGTTCACACCAATATTACTACAAACAATTTTACAGTATAAACTTAACACTAGTTTTTTTTTTAAATAGTTGACAGGCTAGGTGTTTGACCACAGCTCACCTGGTGTTAAGTGACGGTGTGATCGAAGATGGTAAAGCACACCTAGCCTGGAATGGTACTGGCTCTCAAGTGAGGCTGCTGGAACACACCGTTAGATGCTTTACAACTTGAGGGTGGTAGCTAGCCAATCGAGTACTAGAAAGTACCTTACCACCACGCTATGGTTTCCTCACGATGTTTTCCTTCACCGGCAGCTCAAGCTTGGGGTTTGAACCCACGCCCTTCGGCGTGTGAACCGACCGCGCTAACTACTGAGCTATCATCGCTACAAAATATTTATATAATTCATGTCCTCGATATAGCATAGTCGGCATAATTATTATATTAATAACTTAGAAAAAAATACTTATGTTAACATCTGAACCCACAAAAATAATAAATCACCTTTCCATCGCCGCAGAATAAACAACAGTCAAACTCCTCAAAAAACTGCCCCAAAAATTCATAATGACCCAAAAACAAAACAGATCAGCTCATAATTCACGAGAAACAATTATAAGCTCACGTCTGTCGACCACCTGGCCGTAACCGTTTCACAATATGGCACGTGCCCCTTGACCAGTCCCGAATGCCGCCCCGGGGCAGTGGCGCCCTCTGCCGTGACGGATAAAATGGGGTGTATGGAATACAACTTTAAAGAATTTATATTCAAAATATAACGCATGTCCATGACCATTACAGCGGTACCTAGAACTTTGAACAAAAAATCTAAGGTATCGTTGTTAGGCACTCATTACTTTGAAACATACGTCCTCTACCGACAATAACACTTCAGATGAATGATTTTCAAGCCTATAAGATCCCCCTTTTACTAAGAAGCAGGAAATATCGATGCCGTATTCCACTTTCCCGACACCAACCATTATAACCCAACACCTAGAAAAGCTTTTACTTAAAAAACACCCACCCAAACAGCTGATTAAGTCTATGTTTGACCATAACTCGTAGAGTTTACCCTTAATACTAACTTTATGGTATGCCGTCACGAACTATAGTTATAATTCGTGCCAAGTTTTGTGGCCTCGCCGAACTTAGTGAAGGAACACATTCTAATAATGCAACGCAACGTCAGGAAACAATAGTATAGTTAAGTATATCAAACCAAGTATTGGAATACGTCAATTATTAAGATTTAATCTTGTTTCACTTGATAAATAATTTAACTTTACTCTAAATTCATTTTAACTATAAGTAGTCAATAATATTAAAATCAAAAAGGCTATTCTGAAAAATAAATCCTTGCGCTTTTACTAACCAATTCTTAGGAAATTTTATTTTTTTGTTGTGTTTTAAAAACATTAGATTACAAAAATTTAAGAAAATATTAAATTAAATTAAATTTTAAATAATTACAAATATGTCATGTGTTTGTCGCATAAATGCTCATCATAAAAGGTAATCGAACTAATGTCTTACAGTTGATAAAATAGATCTGCTACCCAATGAGTTATTACATATTCTAAGGTACTTTCTAGTACTCGGCTAGCTTGCTAGCTAACTCAACTTGAAAATCTGCCGACAAGTACCTAACGGTGTTTTCCGTCAGCCACATTTTTGAGTCAAATCTATTTCAAGCTAGATTAGTTTACCACCTTTGACTAACCGTCACTTATCAATCAATCAATCAAAAAGTCATTTATTCAGTTTAGGCCCTGGTAAGGCACTTATGAACGTTAAGTTACATGTTTGAATCTACCACCGGCTCGTAATTACACTTCAACTGAGAAGACTCCGGCAAGGAACTCAGCAAGGCATTTTTTTTTTTGTGGATCTTTCTTTTCTTATTAGGTTACAGTTTATACTGTATACAGTTATAGATATTAATACATTATGATTACTACAATTGTCACTTAGTCAGGGGGATGCAAGTGCAGAGAGAAGCTACTACAACTATATATTCCTGTTTCCACGTAATGAGCCACCTTATAGTAGGCTTTGTCAATATCATCAGGTAAGCTGTGATCAAACTCCTCGCATGTCATTAGTAAAAAAACTAGCAGGACAGTTGTATGCACAGGATTATATTATATCATAGTGAGGTAAAATTATAACATTTTATAATTATCGGAGTAGTCAAAAAATTTAGTTTCAACTATAGCGGTAGCTAGTTGTGGTCACCTTCGGGTGGTTATTAACCACCTCATTATAATTATAGAGGTATATTGCTATTTTTTTATAATGAGTAAGTAAAAAGTGAGCTATAGTGTGAGCGAATTGTGAACAATATAGCAATATGTGGACAGTTTTAAAAAAGTGGTTGATGAATTTATAAATTCACACATTATAATGATGATTTTTAACCGACTTCAAAAAAGGGAAAATTCTCAATTCGGTTGTATTTTCTTTTTCGTTTGTTACCTCATTTATGAACTATATAAAAAATATTTTATGGAGAAAAGAAAGAGATAAGAAATTTAATGCAAATTCAGTAGTTTGATTTTGAAACCAAAATACCTAAAACCTAATCGTGTTAGGGCTTTATAGGCTTTATACGGAGTCGGTTTTTTTAATTGTGAATTATTATAAAAAGAATATCGTGTCGTTTACATGTTTACGGGTGGGCTTGTTAGTAAATATAGTCATAGCCCTGTTGGCTCATTAGTGGTATATCTGGTTTAAGAGCTGTAAGGCGTGGGTTTGATTCCCGCCCAGGACAAACATTTTGTTATATAAAAAATAGTTCTGTATATATTATAAGTATAGGTATTAGCCACAGTAAAATATTTATAAGTATTCTATCAGTTATCTGAATTTTATTGTACAAGCTTTGGTTAGTTTGGGGTTAGATTGGCGCTGAGTTTGTATAAAATAAAAATAAAATAGTAAATTTGATATGTATATACTTTTTTTTTAAACTAGCTGTACCCGCAGGGTGAAATTAACAAAATTGAGTAAAATTAAATTGAGCGACCCTATCTACGCCGTGGTGGTGCCGCCGCGCCGTAAGAATAGTACCCCACCCTCTCTACCCGTGGTTGTCGTAAGAGTCGGCTAAGGGATGTAATCCGGAAGATGGGCAGCAGCGTCTTCCTTGAACAATCACACCTAACTGCGCTCGCCAACCCGCCTGCCAAGCGTGGCGAGTATTGGCAAAACCCCCCCCCCAGGAGGAGGCCTATGTCCAGCAGTGGACGATCTATGGCTGATGATGTGATGACCTTATCGGAGAGTTCAACTTAAATTGGACGTGTTTATGTCTTCGAAACAATGCATTATATTTAAATTTGTGGTTATTGTATTCGTATGAACTTCAAATCAAGATGTAAAAAAAATATGATAAAAAAGTTATCGAGGATGTGTGAAGTCTGCCAACCCGCACTTAGCTGTGATGGACAATGTTCTTACCCTTCTCAAAATGGCTCCCCTGACTAAGTGACAATTGTAGTAAGCATAATGTATGTATTAATATTTATAACTGTAAACTGTATCCTAATATAAAAAGAAATGCCTTGCTGAGTTTCTTGCCGGAGTCTTCTCAGTTGAAGCGTAATTACGAGCCGGTGGTAGATTCAAACATGTAACTTAACGTTCATAAGTGCCTTACCAGGGCCTAAGCTGAATAAAAAAAGGAGAGGTCTTCGCCCAGCTGTGGGACAGTTTACATAAACAGGGCTGATCCACATCCAGAAACTTCCAATCATGATTTTGTATGAAAAACTTTGTTGAGCAAAAGTTGTTAAAAATTATCATTTGCTTCTTAGTACGAATGGCAAAAGCACTTCATGAATAAATTTGAGTAGGTCATAAAAAAAAGCATCTGGTCAGTAAAATTTTAATTAATTGAAATTAAATTCGAGCTGCATTCACTTGATGATAATATAAAACTACCTAGCTCATTACCTAGCTCAAGTAATACTGTGCAAAACTAATTCAGTCAAATGCGTTGTGGAAGCCGGAAGTTCAAGGGTTCCGCAGGAATAAACAGAGTTACGCGGAAGAATAGTACTTTTATTTAATTGGTAGTAGATCTCCTTAGTTGGAGGTCATCTAGGTAGGTACCACCGAAGTACCAGATATTTTACCGCCAAGCAGTAGTGTGTAAGCATTACTGTGTTCCGGTTTGAAGCTAGCTAGCTAGCGCTAGCGGTAGCTAGCAAAATTACAGGGCGATCACAGCTCACCTGATGTTAAGTGACGATGAGGTCGAAGATGGTAAAGCACACCTACTCTGGAATGGAACTGGCTTTCAAGTGAGGCTGCCAGAACACACCGTTAGATGCTGGGTGGTAGATTTTCAACTTGAGGGTGGTAGCTAGCCAGCCGAGTACTAGAAAGTACCCTACCACTACGCTATGGTTTCCTCACGATGTTTCCTTTACCGAAAGCTTAAGCTCATTGTTGGGGTTTGAACCCACACCCTTCGGCATGCGAACCGACCGCGTTAACCACTGAGCCATCATCGCTACATATATATCCCAAGGCTGCCGAAACTTCAACCCAATTATTGTTTTTTTTTCCTTAAAATAGTTTCATTTTCAATACAGTGAACCCTAAATTAGAAGTGACACAATCACAGGTGGTCGATAGTGCAAATTGTATGGACTCGATACAATTTGCATTTATCACAATCGTGTCATATTATTAGCCGGTGAATTCATAAATACAAATGTTCAAGGAAATATCTTTTCAAGTATGCCTTAATAGTTATCGTAAATATTAGTTCAATTCGCTAACTGCTATAACTAGACCTCCTAGGTTGCGGAGTTGTTCACAAAGGACTATTCCAGGTTAAGTGTGCTACCGACTTTGACCACAGCGTCCCTAACATAGAGATGTCAAACTGTGGTCAAAGACATGGCTTATCAACCTTTTAAAAAAAGTACCAACATTTAATGATAAGAAATAATCAGACGAACGTAACGATCTCATGATGGTAAGAAAAAGAACGCTTGTCCATGGCCATTGCAGAATTACTTTTGAGTCACAAAACAAAGTCCAGGACATTGCTGAGTTTACGCTTATTGCTTTATTATACAGTACCTACCTGGTTGACCGAGCATTGCTCGGGTGAAAACATGGATAAAACGACGTTTTCTGAAAATGAAACCTAGCTAGATCGATTTTTCGCCCCCGAAACCCCCTGGATACAATATTTCATGAAAATCGTTGAAGCCGTTTCCGAGATTCTTTTTATATAGCTAGATTCTAATTTTTATATATATATATATTTATATATATATATATATATATACAAGAATTGCTCGTTTAAAGGTATTAGATTAGATAGATAGGTATACATATACAAATATCGTACGACGCGACGTTGCACACAGCGCCATCTAGCTGTACAATGGGAACCAGATAAATGATAGAATACTTATTTTTCTTTGTAAATAAAGACTATAATACATTTTTTATACGTAATAAATAGGTTCGCGTTTGACCACAGCCTGCCTGATGTTAAACAACGATGAGGTCTAGGATGGAACACACACCTGAACCTATTTACTCTTGATTTCAAAACACTCATGTTGTACTTATGGAAAACATAGTCTCCGGAAAAATTGTGATAAAATAATCAATTTCGACTAAAACGCCTTTAGCACGGCACTGACGTTAGGGCTAGCTACTCAGCCCATAAGAACCTCACTAAAAACTACCTTAAGTCTTCTCTGTCCAAGTAACTATTTACTAAGAATTATTGCTATGCAAATGTATAATAATTACTTTACTGGAACGATATTTAGAGATCCGTGTTACAATTTGTGTCTTTTATATTAATAAGTACTTTTATTTTATCTTAATGATATCCCCGAAAGAGTACTCATTACATGCACAATTTAAGCATAGAGGAGTTTAGTTATAAACATTACTTAAAATTAACCTACGCTTAAAATAGCCTGTCCTGTACTTTCCTATTCAAAAAATCAAAATCAAAAGTCATTTATCCAGTTTAGGCCCTGGTAATGAACTCATGAACGTTAAGTTACATGTTTGAATCTACCACCGGCTCGTAATTACACTTCAACTGAGAAGACTCCGGCAAGAAACTCAGCAAGGCATTTTTTTTTGTGGATCATGTGGTTATTTGATTATAATAGTAAGTATTGGTAATTGCTATTATTGTATTTTTATCTTGGCATTTTTAATATTATCTTGACATTTTTAATTTTTCCATTTTGACTTTTGTTTTTTCCATTTAGAGATTTCATGGTTTTTTTAAATTGGCTGACAGGCTAGGTGTTTGACCACAACTCACCTGATGTTAAGTGACGGTGTGGTCGAAGATGGTAAAGCACACCTAGCCTGGAATAGAACTGGCTCTCAAGTGAGGCTGCCGGAACACACCTTTAGATGCTTAGCGGCAGATTTTCAACTTGAGGGTGGTAGCTAGCCAGCCGAGTACTAGAAAGTACCCTACCACCGCGCTATGGTTTCCTCACGATGTTTTCCTTCACCGGCAGCTCAAGCTCATTGTTGGGGTTTAAACCCACGCCCTTCGGCATGCGAACTGACCGCGCTAACCACTGAGCTATCATCGCTGCAAATGTACCTATACAATTTTAATATATTTTTTTGTTATATAATTGATTTCATTTAAGCCGTACGCCTGCAGTGGCAAGTTTTGGAAAAGCATATGTCTACATGAACCATTTATCTGTACCTATATTCGTAGCTAAAACTTATGAATAAATAACTATGACCTATGTCTCATATATGTATGTCTCATGCATAACATTTCACTTTAGCGAGAACTTGATAGAACAATTTAAGCAAAGGTTCACTTGATTCTTTATAAGTAACACTATATCGCGCACATTAAAGATCAGCTACAAAAAAACAATAAGTTAATTTTATAAAAGTATGTCCACCATTGTATTTTTTTATAAAGCCGCGTGTGCGTTTTTTTTACTTGAAGGAAAAAAGACGCTAGGATGGATACATTTACATTCAGGCGCCAAGCAGTAGTGTGTACTCATTACTATGTTCCGGTTTTAAGGGTACTGCAGCTAGCGAAATTACTGAGCTGTTGAGACTAACCATCGAAAGTCTCAAAGTAATGAGCACCAAAGCAGCAATGCCCTGGACTTTGTTTTGTTAATCAAAGTTCTGTGTATCGCTGCAATGGTCATGGACAAGCATTATCTCTTACCATTAAGAGAGCGTCTCGTTCGTCTAGTTACTTTTTTCATTTAAAAAAATGTGGGTATCTGTTGCTGCGGTGGTATCTACCTAGACGAATAAATACTAACCTAACTGAATATATCTACCACTAAGTACAATACATATAGTTATTACAGAATTTATGAACATCTACAGAACCATTTTGATATAAGTCATACAACCAACTTGACGTTACCGATACATAATTATGTACAACATAGAAACTAAATATGTAATGGTCAAACGGTTACTACAACTGTGTATAATTACCATTATTTTCTTTATTTAAATCATGATATTCAATAGTATTCGATATAGAGCATTTTTATTCAACTTTTGTACGTGTCAGACATACTTATTCATCATTAACAGCTCCCTATAGTTTTATACTAGTAAGTGTTCCTACTCCGAACTTACGAAGCTATTACCAAGTATAAAAACTGACGTGGTTCTGACATTTTTGTTTTACTTGTGCGAGATTACTCACGTTTCATTATATCGGAAACTCCGACTACAGTTTCGGCCATATCCGGTGGCCTTCATCATGGAGACAAAACTGAGTACAACATACACGCGGCCTCGTCTTGCTTTTGTTGCTCGGTAGTTACTTTTTCACACAAATATAACTTTCTATTCATTCGGCCACTCACTCTCTCACCTTTATAAACTACTCAGTATAGTCCATATAATTATGTACCTACACACTCTGTCACTCAAATCTAAAACTCACTCGGTAGCCTATCTATTCATTCGGTTACTCACTCTCTCACTTCTAAAACTCACTCGGTAGCCTGTCTATTCATTCGGTCACTCACTAGCTCACTTCTAAAACTCACTCGATAGCCTGTCTCTGTGCTTGACGGAGAGAATAGAAATTACACCGGCTATAAAACAAAAACGGAATGTACCCATACATAATAGCGATACAAAGTTGTGTGTAAATTAGCAACTTAAGTTAAAAGAAAGCGAAATGGCTAACAACATTATTTTGCTGCGTCAAATATTAATATGCCGTGAGTAATTAGGTCATTTTAATTCCCTACAGTAACTGCGGAATACATGAACTTTTACTTTATGAGCAGAAGAAAGATTAACATAATACAATGTACGGATATTCAATAATAATCCGGCATTAAGTTGTCAACATGCCAGGTATACGAATAAGGCGCTCTTTATTTAAAAAAAATATAGCATACCTCTTTTTTTCTAGAACACAGTGTTATGCTCACGACTGCTTTGCGATTGAATAATAAGTTTTGAATTTGTGATATTTCCTCTAGAAGAGAAGCCGTTGGCTTTCGATACACGATATAGAGGCCTATGACCGTCCAGCAGTGGACTTCGCTGGGCTGATGATGATGTACTAACATACAATATACAACTACTTTATTATTCACAGAAAGTTTAATTCTTTAATTCCTCCAGCAATCAGATGAATTTTGAACTTACTACAAAAAAAAAAGTAAAAAATATCGACATTCAGTAGCCGACAATGACGATTATAAAGGGTGATAAAACTCGGCACTCTCGATTAGTGACGTGCCACAGGACGTTATCGATAAATCGTTCCGATTGCCAGTTGCTATCTCGATCGCGCGAAACAATAACTTTACTTGCATTATGTGAAAAAAAAAAAAAAAAAAGTTATCGTAAAGAACGTAGATTTTAGAAATGCAATGAAAAGTTATGTTTTATGTTATTTAACTACCTATACTTAACCCGTAATATAGTTTTTCACGCAGCACATGCATAGCTATGGTATTTTAAACATTTTGTCATAATATAATTTTGCTTAACTACCCTCAAATTTATAATGGTGCTAACTTCTAGGATCCTCTTCTTTATTTTTGTTCGTGTTTATGTAAAAGTAATGAAACGAACGAGACGCTCTCCTGATGGTAAGAGATAATGCATGTCTATAATCATTGCAACGATACACAGAACTTTGAGTAACAGAAAAAAAATCTAGAGCATGGCTGCTTTGGCATTCATTACTTTAAGACATTCGATGGTAAGTGTAATTAGAAAATTAATGTCGTTGGCTACTGTTCCCTGATTGGAACACAGTAATATTCATACACTATTAGGTACTTACTTAATGGCAGTATATCTGATACTATAGTAGTACCTACCTACACAATCAACTACTAACGAAATCTACCACTTAATACACCTCAAAGATTAACAAATAAGCATTCATCCTTAGTTAATGTGTTTACGTTTAAAAATGTGTTTATGACGCTTTTGTCGAAATAATAAAACAAACTTTGTTAAATATAACAAGAAAAGTTTACAATCATACCAAGTATTCACCGCTTAGAATGTTAGTAAGTGAAAGTTCATATACGTAATAAAAATTGTATAAATTATTGTCGTTAAATACTCAATTTTAACCTGTGAAATAGGTCTATAAATCTATTGGCACATTATCAGTTCGTATATAAAAATAACTATCGATAAAATAGGACATAGTATCCTCGACACTACATTTCCCACATCCCTAAGTGCCATATGTTTTCTCCCACCGCAGCACTAAGGTAATTGGCTAGTTCGGAATGGCCATACCGATCATATTGTATTGTCCGTATAAAGCGATTTTTTTTTATATACTTTTAAAAGTTTGAAAGTTTTGATGTATTGGATATAAACTACGTTACATTTTAAACAACAACGATGCCTACAGCTTACTGGACACTGGATATGTTGATTTATTTTTTATGGTTGACAGGCTAGGTGTTCACCTGATGTTAAGTGACGGTGTGGTCGAAGATGGTAAATCACACCTAGCCTGGAATGGACCTGGCTTTCAAATGAGGCTGTCGGAATACATCATCAGGTGCTTTGCGGCAGATTTTCAACTTAAGGGTTGTAGCTAGCCAGCCGAGTTCTATAAAATACACTACTACCATGATATGGTTTCCTCGCGATGTTTTCCTTCACCGGCAGCCCATTGAGCGTTGAACGTTGGAGTTTGAACCCACGCCCTTTGGCGTGTGAACCGACTGTGCTAACCACTGAGCTATCATCGCTACGTTGATAGGTTTTTAACCATTTGAAATGTTTTTAAACTTTCACCGCTTGATATTGATTAATTGTTTTGGTTCTAGATTCACTATACGAAAAATATTCATTTGATTCAGTGGTTCATTAACGTACCTAAATATATATCTATGTAACAAACAAACTTTCCCATATATATTAAGTATTAGTATTTCGTAGCGATGATAGCTCAGTGGTTAGCGCGGTCGGTTGGCATGCCGAAGGGCGTGGGTTCAAACCCCAAACAATGAGCTTGAGCTGCCGGTGAATGAAAAACATCGTGAGGAAACCATAGCGTGGTGGTAGGTACTTTCTAGTACTCGGCTGGCTACCTACCACCCTCAAGTTGAAAATCTGCCGCCAAGCATCTAACGGTGTGTTCCGGCAGCCTCACTTGAGTGCCAGTTCCAATCCAGGCTAGGTGTGCTTTACCATCTTCGACCACACCGTCACTTAACATCAGGTGAGTTGTGGTCAAGCATCAAGCATGTCAGCGATAAAAAAAAGTAGGATAGCAATAGCGATTAAAATTGTTACACTATAAATGCCATTTACAATTTTTCAACAACTCAAGATTCGCTTATAAACAGCCTCTTGTTTGAGTTAGTAGGTAGAGTTTCACCCCAACCTCTACCCTCCCAGCATCCCTTCCCCGTGGGACGTGATTTGTCTCGTTGTCCCGTGGCCCCGCCCTCTAAGTTTGTAGGCATCTGTTTGCTGATTTGCATTCAGATATTCACTATAGATGTTCATTATTTACTCGTGATTGCGAAGGGTCTTAACTTGGTCGGCGTACACGGGGTTGCGCGGAACGGCAAAAAATGTCATACTTTTGTTATGGGACCGGACGAAAAAATACAGCTGTTTCGAAGAAAAATCTGAATGACCTTTTACAAAATTTATGAAAGAAAATATTGTTAGTAAATTTATGGATAGTCAGATCTTCTATAAAATTATAAAATATTTCGGAGAGTGTGCCTTGGAATCGCATAATTTGGTTCCACCTATCCCTTTTTATCAGCGGACGACTAGGCAGACACGGCCAAAACGCCATCCTTACATGGTGGATATTCCCCACGTAGGGACTAAGCACTTCGATTCCACATTCATACGTACAGCGAGGATGTGGAACTCTCTGCCGGCGTCTGTTTTTCCTGCGAAGTACCTTGGATGTCTTTAAGACATCCAAGTTGTACTTCCAGAGTAAATTGTTAAATTGTACTTGTACCAGAGTAAATTGTTTTTTTCTAGATAAGCGTGCTTTATCTTAAACTGCATCCTGCTTAACATCAGGCAAGGCGTGGTCAAACGCTAACCTATTTAGTATTTAAAAAAAAACATATTTTACTTGATGGTAGATCCTTAGTAGGAGGTCGTCTAGGTAGATACCACCGCAGTACCAGATATTCTGCCGCCAAGTAGTAGTGTGTAAACATTACTGTGTTCCGGTTTTGCAGTGATGCCCTGAACTTTCTTTTGCTACTCTTACCATCAGGAGAGCGTCTCTCGTCAATGTTCACACATCACACACATCACATCATCAGCTATAGAACGTCCACTGCTGGACATAGGCCTCCTCCTGGGGGGGTTTTGCCAATACTCGCCACGCTTGGCAGGCGGGTTGGCGAGCGCAGTTAAGTGTGATTGTTTAAGGAAGACACTGCTGCCCATCTTTCTGATTACATCCCTTAGCCGACTCTTACGGCAACCACGGGTAGAGAAGGTGGGGTACATTTCTTACGCCGGCACCACCACGGCGACGCCAATGCTCATTAAGTTTAAAAAAAAAACAAAAGCCAGTTCCATTTCCGGCTATGTGTGTTACCATCTTCGACTAAATCGTCAATTAATATCAGTTGAGCTGAACAAACAACAACAACGTCCTAAAAAACAGTTATGATTTACTCCTGCCACATATTTGGGTAGAACGGAAATCTTGCAAATAATAACTGATATATGTACCCTCAAATTTCTCTATTGTTGCAGTGGTTATGCATAAGGAAAAGGAAGACCTCCACGGGCACCGCAGGGAACACTCTCCGTACGACCACGCGATGCCGGACGGGGAGTTATTTCTTCAGGTAAATAATATGCCAGTGTTTCACTAGATGGCGCTGTGTCAAAAAATGTCCTATGAAATTTTTTATACAAAAAGTTCGTTGACTCCCGACCAAGTGTATGAAGCATTTTATGATTCCAGAGCTTGGCAATTTTTTTTTTAATAAAGCGTGACATACAATAAGGTGATTTGCCTGATGGTAAGTTCACCGGCGGCTATGAACATGATGTTATTGCGTTTTCAACCCAGAGAGATATTCATAACCGCCCTCATAGTACCCTACCCTGTTAAAGATTAAAGCTAAAGTAGGTTCGATGCCCACTCATGACTAATATTTGTGTAACGAACATAGGTGTTTGTTCTGTATCTGGCTGTTCTGTATGTATTATAAGAAGATATGGAAAAAATAGTATTTAAGTAAGTTTATTTTGTTTAGTTTGGAACTAAATGGCGTTGTATGAAATGCCCTCCAATATTTATTTATTATGTAAAAGTAATTTAGGTTATTAATAAATGTAAGATGGCTTCCTTTCGAGTTAGTATACCTTATGCTTATAACCCGGTATATTGTTTTGGTATTTAAACTAACCCGGGTAATTGTTGATTTTTGTACAGACCTCCCAAAATATTACGGAATTTAAATTATCACGGAATCTAGAAAGAGTTTAAGAAGTTTTACAATAAAAAAAATACTACCTTTAAAATGGAACGGAATCTTAATTTGAATATATGTATTTAGAAATAGGTATAGATATTATCCGCCTTTTTAAATAAATAAATCGAATACTGATAATTTATTACTTATCTATGGATCATCTCTATGCGCAGCTCAGATCAAATCAGGATCGAAGTAAATGACGTGACATCATGAGTGTTACTATTTACGGCAAAATTTAATCTTACAGTATTGCTATTAATAAAATGGAAGGATTATACCACACAATCATTTCCTTAACTTACAATTCTTTGACAAATACTTGGCATGGGCAAAGTACACATTGTACTATGCCAAAAACAAAAAAAGAACGATATAGCTGAAATTGTTCCAATTTCGAAAAACTTGCTTTTTATCGCAGTTGACGGAATAATTCGACGAAATATGTCGGTAGAGGGGCACGAAGTAGTGAAGTTTGACGTAACGAAACAATTGGACTGACTCATTTTGTTGCATAGAAATGGTGAAATTTTCTGAATGATTCTCTTTTTTTATGGAAATTAAAATGTGTATTAACCACCCAGCGAATTCGCTGGAGTTTTTCGGGGCTAAACTAAAAAAAGATTACGACTAATTGAGAACCTCTTCTTTTTTTGAAGTCGTTTAATGAAGAATAGTTTATTTGTTCACTGGCTGCGCCCCGCGGTGTTAACTGCTACATAAGTATATTAGCCTATATGTTAGTTCAGGGTATCGGCTACCTCCATACCAAATTTCATTAAAATTGGTCCAGCAGTTTGAGTGTGAAGAAGTAACAAACACACAAACACACAAAAAAAAGTTTCAACTTCGTTACAGCGCGCTGTATCAAACCCAAGCCCATCGCTGCTTTGGCGCTCATTACTTTGAGACTTTCGAGGGTTAGTCTCAACAGCCCTGTAATTTTGCTAGCTTCAGTATCCTCCAAACCGAAACACTATTCCACAACCTGAGTATTTTTGTGGTACACTTTACTGAAAAACTATCACGTCTATAGATTTATGCTTTAACATAATAATTTAACTTCATATCTAGATGTGTTATCTGTCAAAAAAAAAAACATAATTTTATAATCATTAAAACAAATGAACAATAACAATTTTGTATTAATTGGACAGAATGTTATTGTACTGCTAACACCATCTGTTAGGAAACCAAAGAGTTAACATCGCTGCAACAGAACTAAACTCAATACTCAAATACATCGTAGTTAATCTACTTAATACTAGATGACACCACTAGAATCAAGCGTAATCGCTGTTTCTAACTTGGAGGTTTTATAATAATTTAAAAAACTGTCTTAAAAATTATTACCAGTTAGAAAAACTACGCGAGCCCTCACTGAGCTCAGATTTTTGCTAGTGCTTATACATGACTGCTTGGCGGCTGAATATGGCTGAGTAAACATACACATATACATACCTACATAAACATTTTAGCATTTATAATATTGGTGTTTTTTTTTTTAAATAAGCATAACTTTTTTTTTCCTTTATCCACTATCCCACTAATATTATAAATGTAAAAGTTTGAATGGATGGATGGATGTTTGTTACTCAATCACGCCAGAACGGCTGAACGGATCTGGATGAAATTTTGCATGTAGATTAGGCCCTGGAATAAAATATAGGATAATTTTCATCATCATCTTCATCCATCACCACGTGGGTAAAACCGCGGACGCAGCTAGTAGTTGATAAATAAGGAGATCGATCATAACTCACTCGATGTCAAACAATCAATTAAACTGATAATAGTTTTTCCTTACGATTTCAGGCCCTCAATGGCTTCTTGATGATCCTGACGTGCGAGGGAGAAGTGTTCTTCGCCACGCACAGCATCGAGAGTTATTTAGGCTTCCACCAGGTAAGCGACAAGACCAGTTCTTCACCCTGAACTATGGCTCCGCGACGGATGTTTGTGTATTTTACACCTCCTTATCCGATTCATCTTATGTGAACTTTTGTAGCGATGATAGCTCAGTGGTTAGCGCGGTCGGTTCATACGCCAGAGGGTGTAGGTTCTAATCCCAACAATGAGCTTGTAGGAAAACAACGCAAGGAAACCATAGCATGGTGGTATCAGCTTTTTAGTACTCTGCTGGCTAACTACCCTCAAGTTGAAAATCTGCCGCCAAGCATCTAAAGTTATGTTCCAACAGGCTAGTTTAAAAACCAGTTCCATTCTACGTAAGTTAGGCGTGTTTTCATCTTCGACTATGCCGTCACTTAACATCAGGTGAGCTATGGTCAACACCAACCCTGTTTCTGTCAATTTAAACCCTACACGTAAGCCATTATATGTATATTGAGTTTTGAGTTTTTTTGAGTATAAGATATTTCACTCGTGCAAACGAGACTGAAGTGTCTATGTATCTTCATCTTGTTGCCGCGTGTCGAAAGATAATTTTGTCAATATATTTGAAATTAATATTAGTGATTAATAGTAGCGATGATAGCTCAGTAGTTAGCGCGGTCGGTTCACACGCCGAAGAACGTGGGTTTGAACCCCAACAATGAGATTGAACTGAAGAAAAAACATCGTGAGGAAACCATAGCGTGGTGGTAGGGTACTTTCTAGCTTTGGCTGGCTAGCTATCACCCTCAATCTGAAATATGCTGTCAAGCATCTAACGGTGTGTTCCGGTAGCCTCACTTGAGAGCCAGTTCCATTCCAGGCTAGGTGTGTTTACTATCTTCAACCACACCATCACTAAATATCAGATGGAGTCAATATGTGCAACAAACCTGTTTCTTTTATGTTGTCAAAGGCTGATATTTTTTTTAAATATTATAATAATTTGTCGAATGAAATGTTTATCAACAAAAAATATTTTCAGTGTAAGTGCTTCGTTACATTACAACCTTGAAGTTTCTAATTTTTATTGTATTACAAACCACACGGACAAAACTGACTTTGTACTTAACCCCAAAACTAACGAAACCCCCTAAAAAACGAACGACATAATTTACATTAATAATCACCCTGTTTTCATTATAAAAAGCTACATTAACTTTATTAATAGGTAAGAATTAAATTAGATAAGCGATTTTAATTTTGCTGAAATAAAAAGTATATTAAAACTTAACTTCCACTGTCAGCGATAATATTGCAAAGACAGAACATAACACGTATCTTGGGGTTCAGAGTCCTTATTCGCAATGAACACATACACACGAAACACGTTTACGTAACGTGGCGGAATTCTAGTTCAATTCATAATCTAATTTAATGTCAAATAAAAAAATGTGACGAGGTGTGTTAGAAACTCGTTTTGAACTGTCAAAATAAACTTTATAAACGTATCACGCTATAAACACGTTATGCGTTTATGGCAAGAAGTCAGGTGGCAGGTCAGTTTCAGTCCATTGAGAAACGTACTAAGAATCTCATTAGCGTTGACTGGCTTGTTCAGAAGTCTCCAAAACCTAGAACATCGATGCAAAGTTGCTTGTCTGTCGGTTTTGTACAGGATACACTTTGGGGGGTGCACTTCCCACACTTCATGCAGATCTGCATGACCTAATTCCAACCTGTCCATTCTACTATGACAGCCAGGAGCTTTAAAAGTGGCACCGCTTCATGATAGATATTCCAATAATTCGAACTAAACGGTTCGAATCTACTTTTATTGTATGAACCGCTGAACAATGGAATTTGCCCGAGTGGGTGTTCGCTGATGGTTACAATATAGGTGTCTTTAAATCGTGAGTGAATTGTTTTTTTTTATAGCTGGCAGGCTAGGTGTTTGACCACAGTTCACCTGATGTTAAGTGACGATGTGGTCGAAGATAGTAAAGCACACCTAGCCTGGAATGGAACTGGCTCTCAAGTAAGGCTGCCGGACTACACCGTTTGATGCTTGGCGGCAGATTTTCAACTTGAGGATGGTAGCTAGCCAGCCGAGTACTAGAAAGTACCCTACCACCACGCTATGGTTTCCTCACGATGTTTTCCTTCACCGGCAGCTCAAACTTATTGTTGGGGTTTGAACCCACGCCCTTCGGCATACGAACCTACCGCAATAACCATTGAGCCATGATCGCTACAATCGCGGTTTCTTCTATGCGACCCTGTTTCATCGTAGACCGCATCTTCGTTTAACATCTGGCGAGATGGCGGTTAAACAAAAGCATTGTAATAAAAAATAAAATAAAAAAATTAACATGTCGATTATAATGATAGACCAAAACTCTTTACTGTGCACACTAGAAATTAAAAAAAATAAGTTAAAAGAGACTTGAAAGCCAGTGCCACAAAAGGAGGCTTCATCACTAAAAGCAATCGCTTCCAAGCAACTTGGAATGGAAATACAACAAACAATTGACAATTGTAGTAAGCATAATGTATGTATTAATATTTATAACTGTAAATTGTAACCTAATATGAAAAGAAAGATCCACAAAAAAAAAATGCCTTGCTGAGTTTCTTGCCGGAGTCTTCTCAGTTGAAGTGTAATTACGAGCCGGTGGTAGATTCAAACATGTAACTTAACGTTCATAAGTGCTTTACCAGGGCCTAAACTGAATAAATGACTTTTTGATTTGAATAGATTACTGACTAATAACAGATAGTAGCTAGTAGCAAAAATAATCTACTAATTTAGTAGCTTTTATTTCGCTTTGTAAAGTAGACATCTACCTTAAAATGTAGAGTGTACTATATTATTACCCTACAGTAGAGTATAAAAATATTAATTATAAGGCGATAAGTTAAAAAGGCTCTAGGTTTTATAGACTCGCTCCACCCTCACGTTATCAGGGTTGGATAATTTTATCGGAATCATTTCAGTGGAAAATTAAAAGGACTTTTTGGGGGTATTGTACTCTAAGCAGAATACTTGAAGCTAGGGTTCTGTTTATATTTTTTTTAAGGTTACACGAAACGTTACTAGTAAGTCGAAAGGAGGTCCTGAAATTGTATAAATAAGCTGTCCCAAAATTTATTTCTAGTTGACAGGTTAGATGTTTGACTACAGCTCACTTGATTTATGTGACGGTGTGATTAAAGATTAAGTTAAGCACACTTATCCTGGAATAGAGCTAGCTCTCAAGTTACACTGCCGGAACACGCCGTTAGGTGCTTGGCGACAGATTTTTAACTTGATGGTAGCTAGCCAGATGAGTACTAAAAAGTACCTTGTACTAGAAAGTATGTCGAATACTTCGACTATAGTTTCGGCCATATCCGGTAGCCTTCTTCAAGGAGTGCACTACGCACTACGGGCTGCTGCAAGGCTCGCACTTAAACACAGCGGTTGGTGCGCGGGTGCGGGGGTGGGTGCGATAAAAAACAAAAATGTCTCTAAGCGATGTCAGTTTCCAATTTCCATGCAAGTATATTTTTTTATAATGAAATATATTGCACGTTAAATGTAGTTCACATTGTCTCGAAACTTTTTTCTCTGAAACCACACAGAATTCTAAAATCATACCACAGCCAAAATCCTTCATATGTTTAGCTCGCCGTTTAATAAATGCCCCTCACATTACGGTTAATAAAGTTTCTAATGAAATATTGCTGTCAGGCTGTTAATAGGGTTGCCATGTTACCACTTTAAAATCTGTATAAATTGTAGCGATGATAGGTCAGTGGTTAGCGCGGTAGGTTCGCATGCCAAAAGACGTAGGTTCAAACCCTAACAATGAGCTCGAGCTGCCGGTGAAGGAAAACATAGCGTGGTGGTAGGGTACTTTCTAGTACTCGGCTGGCTAGCTACCACCGTCAAGTTGAGAACCTGCCGCCAAGCATCTAACGGTGTGTTCCGGCAGCCTCACTTGAGAGCCAGTTCCATTCCAGGCTAGGTGTGCTTTACTATCTTCGACCACACCGTCACTTAACATCAGGTGAGCTGTGGTCAAACAACTAGCCAACGTCATTCAGCCCAAAACTAATCAAAGCTTTTACTATGAAATTCAGATAACTGATAGAATACTAGTATTACATACAGAATAACCATCTAAACACATAAGAAACATTCAAGCCCGTCACATAAATGTTTGTCCTGGGTGGAAATCGAACCCACATTATACAGCTCTTGAAGGAGACAGGACAGTCAAATATGTTTTTTTTTATAATGTATGTTTTATCCGCGTTTGATCACCAACTCACCAAATCATCGCTTACCTCAGTAAGCGATGATTTGGTTGAAGTTGAAGCACTCAGACTTAGAAGATACCAAAAAAATTCTATAAATGTGGTGCCAACCTCCAACAACTTATTCATAATATAATTTAAATAATACTTGGTTGCCTGGAAGAGATCGCTCTTGGTTGTCTGGAAGATATCGTTCTAAGCGATAAGGTCGCCACTTGTGGTACTAGCTCATAAGATTATTTTGTTTTCTGTACTTTTTCAAATGAGTTCCTATCTATAAACTGTTTAGATTAATTAATTGTCATAAAAATTTAAGAACTACAAAGCAACCCTATCAAAAACCCCAAATTTTTGCCTCAAACCCTACCCCATGCTATAAAAGTTTCAGGGTACGAATATAAATTTGCCCACCCCAGCCCTCGGCTTTTGTTTTGTGTAAGTAGCAAGGAGCGAATCGGTTACCTGACCAACTTTCCACATAGAATATTATTAAGCATTCGTGTGTTGTTCACAAAACATATATTTAATTTAATATGTCAAAAGACATGAAATATTTTATACATGATACTAAAATATCATTATTATGAAGATAAAAATATACTTACGTACTATACTTATGCCTTATCACCCAAAAGTAATTTCTTCCAGGGAACTTTTTGTTTGATCAAGCCGAAATGAGCTCATCATTATTTTTATAAACAACTTTTAAGCCTTCTAAAACGTCGAAATGGAAACCGCCAAAAAAAGATTTATTTTTGTATATTGAAGTTCACAATCCCTTTTTTAACCGCCTTCAAAAAAGGAGGAGGTTCTTAATTCGACTGTATGTTTTTTTTGTATGTACGTTACGCAATCATTCCGCCCGATTATGATGATTCTTTTTTGTTTAGATCATACATACTTCAGAGGTCCCATATAAATTTTATCGAAAATTATTTATCCTAAGCTCCAAAACCGCGCTGTTTCATTGGAGCATTGCGTTTAGTTAGCCTAAGGGAGTCATTTTTTTTTTTAATTTTAAATTTTTACTTATTATGTATAACAAGTTTGGTGTTTGACCACAACTCTCCTGATATTAAGTGATCGAGAACTGTATACACATCTAGCCTGACATGGAAATGGCTCTGAAGTGAGGCTGTCGGAACACTGTTATTGGCGATAGATTTTCTATTTGATTAGTAGCTAGCCAGCCGAGTATAAGTAACTACCACCACTATCATCTATCATACGCTATCATACTATCATATGCTATCATCGCTAAAGACAGTTAAAATAAAATAAACCAAACAAATCAGTCCTTAAAATCAAGATACCGTCGTCTTAATACTCATTGAATACATCAATCCCAAACTATTCTATGTCACAGAAGGGTAAGTCGTGATTAACTGCATCGATTTGGGAATCATTAAATCGACGCAGTACTCGCGACTTCCGGCACAAAGCGAGGGTAGGCAGAGATCGGCACGCGCCAAACATTTGTACGCTCTGTTGGATTAGGTAAATATAATCATTCACAGTTTAATTGTGGAAATAGATTTAATTTGCACAGTAATTTAACTATACTTTGTTTTTTTTTTATAAGCTAGGTGTTTGATCATGGGTAACCTGGCGCTAAGTAACGGTATGGTCGATGATGGTAAAACACACCTAGCCTGGAATTGAACTGACTCTCAAGTGAGGCTACCGGAACACACCGTTAGGTGTAGCGACAGATTTGAACGCCCTACGACGTGTGAAACGACCGCACAAACCACTAAGCAATCATCGCTAAAATTAAAATAATTTTCTTTACTCATTTTACTTTTTGATCGATCACTTTGATTCATTTTGTAGTAGATCTCCTTAGCAGGAGGTCGCCTAGGTAGGTGCCACAGCAGTACCAGATATTTTGCCCCCAAACAGTAGTGTGTAAACATTACTGAATTCCGGTTTGAAGGGTACTGCAGCTAGCGTAATTACAGGGCTATTGAAGCTAACCATCGCATGTCTCAAATTAATAAGCGCTAAAGCAGCGATGCCCTGGACTTTGTTTTGCTAAGTTCTGTGTGTCGCTGCAATGGTCATGAACAAGCGTTATTTCTTACCATCAGAACGTCTCGTAAGTTTCAGTACTTTAACAAAAAACGCTACTAAGATTACGATTTTATTGCGCAAATATCTCTTTAAAGCATCCTATAACAACATTACATTATATGTATTTACCTGCTTACAATAAAATTGATAGTATGAAAACCAATAAACCAAAAAGTCATATACATTGCCTGCAACTACATAAAAATGTATCAAGGCTCCGTTACTTTATAAAGATAAAGAAAGCCGGTACCCCAATCTACCTCGAAACTGTGACTAATGTCGCTATCTCTCATCGGTTTCAGTAAAGCAGGGGTGGCGATGAATTGAGTTGAAGCTCGAACACACCAGGTGGTTATCGATCTTTTAATGTAGTTTCGAGGGGACTGGCTACTACGAGGCTCTATGTTTGAAGCTAAGGCAAAAATTGTTAGAAACAGTTACAGTACAGATAACTTTGATAATGGTCTGAAGTTTAAAAACAATTATAAAGATAGCAGATGAAAAAATGTCAGAATCTATTCATGTTCGTGAATATTTAGATGATATTTGTAGCGAAAATATTCGGGTGATGCGAACCTATTCGTAAATAAGCATCCACGTTTTAGCGTGTTTACTCAAACAGAACATACATATACGTACATATAGGAATGTGTTATTGCACGTAATAAAAAGAGGCTAACAAAAATGAAAGCAATGAATTTATTTATGTATGGTATAAGTGAAATCACTCATATTTGCATTGACGCATAGAAAAAGTGAATCACGTTTATGATCCACAGCTGGTGTTTTACGATGTTTCCATGCATATACTACACATAGTAAAAAAACAGTCATCAACAATACACGTGAACATTTCAATCCAAACGCAAACAAAAGAATAAAAAAACAACATAAAACATCGGCACCATCAATCATAAAAAAGAAACCACAAACGCAAGAAAGTATCGCCAAAACAATGGCGTATCAACAAAACATTTAGTTACATAGCAACCCCCCGAAAGGAACAAAACCAATTACCTAACAAATCATCTTCTGACGTTTAATGCCAGCGCAATATGTTCGTTCACTACTATCCCCTACCATAGAACTCTGTACACCTTTCGTCTCTCTTATGATTCATTTACATGTACGAATTAGAGGGGTCCCAAACCAGAACCTTGACGAACCCCATTGATTATCAATTAGTCTTATACTCATACTTGCATCATGTTGTTGCCGCATTATTCACAGTATTTACACGGTCTTTCATCATTATGATTTGGTAAAAATGAATATTATTCGCGTCAAGCGAAAATAATCCGTATTTGATAGAAACGAAGGTTATCAAATGCTTGTGACAAGTTAGGAATTAACACGTCCATCTTTGTTACAGACGATCCTATAATGATCGAGCTTGAATCAATTTTAGGGTTCGCTTTGGTTTATTGATTTACAATTTGATTGTGACTTGCTCATTTTGCTGTTGTAAAGCCATGATTTGTGATCTCAATATCTTGTTATCTTGATTGAATATGTTTGTTTTTTTAATATATCTACTAATGTTAAATATATTAATTTAAAGAATACAGTAACGATTACCTACAATATGTTAAGTTTAAATACTTTCAGAGTATAGCGATTATATTTCGATAATATTTTAAAAATTATGATGTAAAGAATGTTAATTAAGCTCAAAATATTATAATGCCTTTTTGATTCAATTACCTTTATAACGCTGAAAAATTTACCTAATTGAACAATTGATTTATTGATTCAGGACAAACATTAAACAACTGTTTTTTTTTTCAGTCAGACATAGTCCACCAATCGGTCTATGAACTAGTCCACTCCGAGGACCGAGAGGAGCTGCAGAGGCAGTTACTCTGGAACTCGTTCCTCCCTCCAGAGGTCTCCCAGCTGAGTCTTCAAGATATATTAAGGCCAGAGAGAGCGCACCTGTTGGAGAGAAGCTTCACTGTTAGGTTTAGATGTCTATTGGACAACACTTCTGGGTTCTTGGTAAGAATATTTAAATACTTTTCACTCAGTTAGCTGCAGTATGTTTTAAATTGAATACATTATATCGCACTTTTTAAAAAAAACTGTCATTATTTCCGATTTAGTCGAAATGTTGATTTGATATTTTAAACGCAGTCTTAAAAATACTTTTTGAATTAGCCATATTAGCAGGTATACATTTACTAACATTTGTTTTTAATTTTTTCGACTTGTGAATCTCAACGTTCAAATAAGTTTTTTGAAAGATATGTTCTTAAAATATAAAACCAATACAGCGATAACATTTTAATCCAAAATACATAACACATATTTACCACAATTCTCACTTTTCCAGAGGTTAGACATCCGGGGACGGATCAAAGTGCTCCACGGACAAAACAAGAAGACAGAAGAACCCCCTTTAGCGCTATTTGCAATATGCGCTCCTTTCGGTCCGCCCAGTTTGCTTGAGATCCCTCAGAAGGAAGTCATGTTCAAAAGCAAGCACAAGCTTGATCTCGCTCTAGTCTCTATGGATCAACGGTAAGAAAACAAGCGAAGCTTGTAGCGATAATGGCTGAGTGGTTAGAGCAGTCAATCCACACGCCGAAAGACATAGATACAAACTCTAACAATAAGCTTGAGCTGCCGGTGAAGGACAGCATCGTCAGGAAACCATAGCATGGTGGTAGGATATTTTCTAGTACTCGCCTGGCTAGCTACCACCCTCAGGTTGGAAATATGCCGCCAAGCATCCAACAGTGTGTACCGGTAGCCTCACTTGAGAGCCATTTCCATTCCAGACTACGTGTGCTTTACCATTTTCGACCACGCCGTCACTTTTAATCAGGTGAGCTTCCGTCAAACTCCTAACTTGGCGAATAAAAAGAGAAGAAGCTAATTTTATAAGGAGTGTTTTAATAACATAGTTTGCTTACAATGTAGAAATAAAGGTTTTTTTTCAGTAGGTACCATAGGCAAATCAACGTTACCTAGTAGACAAAAAAAAATCCTTAAATTATTTTTTTATACAAATTCTTACTTCGTCACATTTAAATTGACTCGTGAAAAATGGCATTTAACCACTAGATTTTATTGCTATTTCTGCAAAAAATTAATAGGCTCACAAGTTTTTTTGACGAAAAAAATATTTCAGATAAAAAGCACATCAATTTCCTTTAAAACACTTTTAGCGCCGAATTTAAAACCTGGCCTAATATTTTTGTAATAAAAAACGTTCACCAAAAAGAAACTAAAATGCTTTTAAAGTATTTATAACTTTTTTTAAAGTCCACGTAAAATTGGTAATTGACAAATAGATACGGCATGACGAAAGTTATTATTCACAAATAGGTAACTTCACGGTTTAATGGGAGAAAAAAATGTTTAGGTAAGGATGAAAACCAGTCATATCAACTTAAATGAGAGTTGAAGTACAACTCATAGAGAGACATGGACAGGCATTATCTCTTACAATCAACAGAGCGTTTTGTTTGTTTTATTATCTATCTCTAAATATATATAACTCTAATGTGACTGACTGACTGACATAGTGATCTATCAACACACACCCCAAACCACTGAACGGACCGGGCTGTAATTTGGCATGCAGGTAGATGTTATGACGTAGGCATCCGCTGAGAAAGGATTTTGATTAATTCTACCCCCAAGGGGATAAAATTGGGGATGAAAGTTTATATGAAACTTTGTCAATTTTAAACCGATCGGGCTGAGACTTTGCATGCATAAGGCTACTATGACGTAGGCATCTAGTGCGGGTGAAACCGCGGGGCACAGCTAGTCTATTATATAATTAATAACAGTATACAAAAAAACGATTCCGTGACCCTTAGGCCAATTAAACACACTGCTCCAATGAAACAACGAGGTTTCGGAGTAAAGGATAGATTAATTTCGATAAAATTGATATGGGACCACCTAAAGTATGATCTACTAAACAAAAAAATAATCAAAATCGATTCATAATTGGTGGAATAATCACATAACATACATACAAAAAAACATATAGTCGAATTGAGAAACTCCTCCTTTTTTGAAATCGCTTAAAAATATTGACACTTGAGTTTTACTTGTCAGGACATGGTTTGTATGAAAGATGTTTATGTAGCGTTGAAAGCTCAGTGGTTAGCGCGATCGGTTCATAAAACAAAGGGCGTGCGTTCAAACCCCAACATTGACCTTGAGCTGCCGGTGAAGGAAAACATCGTAAGGACGCCATAGCGTGGTGGTACTTTCTAGTACTTGGCTGTCTAGCCACCACCCTCAAGTTGAAAATATGCCGCCAAGCATTTAACGGTGTGTTCCGGCAGCCTCACTTGAGATCCATTCTAGGCTATGTGTGCTTTAGCATCTTCGACTATATCGTCACTTAACATCAGGTGAGCTATGGTCAAAAACAGTTTCAACCTATAGCTTGTGCTTCTTTATGTTTCCAGGGGTAAAATGTTGCTCGGGTACACCGATGCTGAACTCGGCAACATGGGTGGATATGACCTCGTCCACTACGACGATCTGGCATACGTAGCCAGTGCTCACCAAGAATGTAAGTAATAACAATAACTCGTTTTATTTTAGTAGAACATGAATTCAAACGAATCATGAACACGTGAGCACGTTAGCCGTGGTGGTGCCGGCGTAAGAATTGTACCCCACCCTCTCTACCCGTGGTCGCCGTAAGAGTCGGCTAAGGGATGTAATCCGGAAGATGGGCAGCAGCGTTTTCCTTGAATAATCACACCTAACTGCGCTTGCCAACCCGCCTGCCAAGCGTGGCGAGTATTGGCAATTTGTGGTCGAAGATGGTGAACACTTAGTCTGGAATAGAACTGGCTCTCAAGTGAAGCTGTCGGAACACACTGCTAGGTGCTTGGCGACAGATTTTCAACTTGATGGATTTTTTAAAAAAACTTAATGCAACGCAATGCAATTCAATGTTTATTTTTAATAGAAGTTCTATATAATCATTAAAATACTAATAATAATGACTTCCTGGTTTTCAGTATTGAAAACAGGTGCTTCCGGCATGATAGCGTACCGCTTCCAGACGAAGGATGGCCAGTGGCAGTGGCTGCAGACGTCATCTCGGCTCGTCTACAAGAACTCCAAACCAGACTTCGTCATCAGTACGCATCGACCGCTTATGTGAGTGAGGTGGTGAGCTATCATCACTAGTACTCTCCAATCAGCCCTGTTGTTTCATAAGCTGTCCCACTGCTGTGCGTGGGCTTCTTCTCATTATGAGGATAAGACCGTAGGCCACCACGCTGGCCATGTGAGTTGGTAGACTTTTTTAAGAACTCTCAGACATTTAGTTTTCCTCACGATGTCTTCTTTCGTTGTTTGAAGTTATCGACAATACGCGCATAACTTAAAAAAGACAGGTGCGTGCCGTGGAATTCGAACCCAGGACTACTATGCTCCTGAATCTGAAAATCACTGATACTAATATTAAATAAAATATAAATTTTAACACGATTTCTAGTATTAGATGCCATTTTTTCATTTAAAATAAGTAAATCGTGTCGTATTAAAAGTTTAAAAAGAAGCCAGAATCCATTTTTGTCATATCACCAATCTATCGCCTATTGACATTATTTTCTATTTTCCAGGGAGGAAGAAGGCAGAGATCTCCTTGGCAAGCGAACAATGGACTTCAAAGTTAGCTACCTCGACACTGGCCTCACCAGCTTATACTTCTCTGAGACGGAACAGCTATCTGGCTGTGAGACCACTGTCACAACACCTCCTAGAACTGCAAGACGATATAAAACACAACTAAGAGACTTTCTATCTACATGCAGAAACAAAAGGAGGGTTCCAACTACTCCGGCTCCTCCGCCAGTTGACTACCTAGCAGCAGATGCAGTAGCAGCGGCGTATACAAACTTAAACGGAGCATATACAGCTCCATATGGGGAATATCCCCCAGCACCAGCCTTACATTATCCTCCCCCACCTTTAGACGACAGATTTTTAACTGCTGACAACCTCTTCCACCAATACAAACCCCTGTCTTATCACTACACACCGTACGCGCCTAATGGTTTCCTAGAACCGGCCCCTCCGCCCGGATACGAAGTGCCTCCAACGTATCACAGACCACCTTCAAGAGAATACACATACGTCGACAGCAGTGGAAGGTATATGAGTCCTGTGACAGGGGAGAGACGGTCGCCGAGTATTGTTCCTGGTCCAAGTCCAGCGGGGTCTAATGGTTCTACGGAGCAAGAAAGAATGCAGCAGAGTCAAACGACGGAGATTCCTCGACAGACAGTTTTGATGTGGGGTGCTGGCGGGTCTGCTCAGGAAGTTCCAGTGGAGTATTCCCCTCCGCAGGTTTGGCGCTACCACCCTTCACATTACCACACTGCTGAGGCGACGCAGTAGCTTTTGTGCAATTTTATGTTTAGTTGAGCTTGGTTTTAGTCAGATTCTAATACAGGGCTCTAAGATTGGGGCGTACCAAAATCAAAAGGGGGTACTACGAACAACTCTGAAATCAGCGGAAAAACATCAGCTATTCTATTTAAAAAAGCATGCTGATTCCTGATCAAACGTATGGAAACAGCAAATTATTTCATTGCGACTTCAAATTTGTGCCCAAAACAAAAGTTGATCATCATTATGATCAACTTTTCTCATGAGCACAACTTTTTTCGATGATTGACTCTCTTTTGGATTAGTATACCCCAAGCTTATAATCATGTAGTACGGTTGGAGCAATATTCTGTATAAACCTTGTTGTATAAAAAATATGAAAAGCAGTCTAATCTTATCTCGCAGCATCAACTATTAAGTTGCTAGATCAAACCAATAAGAAATATTATTTTGGTACATTTAAACGAGTACTATTATTTCCTAAGTCATGTACTCAAATTCATTTAAATCGAAATATATTCACAACAGGAATCGTTTTGTGGGCGAGCCCACGAATATTGTTGTCGTATGAAATTCTTGAATACTTTTGTCGTATGAAATTGAAAAAATAAGTTAAAATACTTTGTTACCAGTATGAATATCTTTCTAGAATTACCTCGCTCAGTGGTTTATAAGGTAAATCTTGGTGGACTTTTTTCGAAATATGGCAATCAAAGATACTTTATTCTTAGTGGTGGCAAATTGGTCCAAATCGATAAATATCAAATAATAAAATTATCACCTGAAACATAATTATGTAGTTTTTTTATTGGCAGAAACGACCCTTTTCTTTTAAATATATATTCAAAGTGTGGAAAAAAAATTCAAAAAGTATCTATTTATAAATTTATATTGTTGCTGTTCCGTAAGTGAGATCTATACATACAAATAACTTACTAAAATTGTAATGTCAAAATAAAATCTTTTTTTACTAAACGCATATGAAAGTATGCACGGAACATATACCATAATATCAATTTAAAAAAATGTCTATCTGTCTGACTTTTCCGGCTAATCTCCGAAACAGCTGGACCGATTTTGACGGAACTTTCGCCGCCATAGCTGATGTTATAAGGAGTAACATAGGCTTTTGTTTTTGAAAAATATTTTAAGATAAAACTTATCTTCAGGCATATTTTGTAAAAAGTCTACCGTTATCTAGGTCTTGTTAGTCTTAAACAGGGTCCTTCCATTATCTGTTTTGTAGATAATAAATAATGTATAATAATAATTTGAAAATTCTATCCAAATATTATTAAAAGATAGTCGATTTTGTAGCAAATATGATAGATTTTGTATCACGCGACGCGAGTTACACATTATTAAATAATAATTTGTAAATAATAGTTTTTATCATTACTATGAAAAATAGATAATACTTTGAGAGCTTAAGCTTTTTGTAGATGTTTGTATGCTTGAAATATGAACGCTTTTCGTACAATTTGGGAAATGAATATTACCACAAACGAATTTACAACTAGTTTTCCACAATAATCTACTTTATAATATTTTATACATAATTACGTATGGGTGAAAATTATGTATTACTTTCGGCTTGTAAACCTGACTAGCCGTACATATTATCAAATCAATTGAAATATTATTATCTTGAATATAAAGCGCTCATGGTAAACAATTGATAGCCCTGTTGGCTCATTGGTAGTATATCTGCTTTAACAGTTGTTGGGCGTGGGTTCGATTCCCATCAGAACAAACATATATATGACGATAAATGTTTGTTGTGTCTGGGTGTTCTGTATGTTTTTACAAAAAAAGGTTTTAAGTATTCTATCAGTTATTTGTCGAATCAGTTAATCAGTTTGTGTATAAATATATATATTCTATATATATTTATTTTAATGACATTTGTCTTAATAACATTTGTTGTATAGTTTTTTTTTTATTTAACTCCCACACTGTTTATGGTTCCTTTAGTTAATTCGCATTGTAATCCGTTTGTCTGTATTCAAATCAGATATACAAACAAAAACAAACAAATTAAATATTTCTAACTTTTGCACCACGTTTCAAGTTCCTAAGTAAAACTAAAACCAGTTTCTGATAACTCGAAATAATAAATATAGCACAAAGCGTTATAACTTTTATTATTATGCCAATGGTATCGGGGCTCAGTAAATCGTACCTAGAACTCTAGTAGATGAAAACCTTACCAATCTAATAAAATCATCATAAATTAACGTGAAGAGTTAAATTATATTAATTTTGTAGAGACTTCTGTTGTAAAGCACACCGCCTTGCCAACGCCAGCCCATTGTAAATACACATATCGTGCCTTTTGACATAATGACAATTATAGTACTTCCAATATTATGAATTATGATTTTAATATTCCTAATAATAAAATGATATTTTTCGTTGGTGCAGTGATCGTCGTTGGCAAGGCAGCACACAGTGGCTTAATGAAAAAAAAATCTTCCTGAATGTAATTTATAAGAAGATTAAGAATTATCTACCACACTCGATGTAATTTCCAGAATTATCATTAAGAATAAAAACTATTAATTATATTGTGTAATGTAATTAATAATAATTGCAATCCGAATAACATTCTATCAAAGTTTTCTCTTAAATTATTCACTACCTTGTCATTAATTTTGATATTTTTATTTTAAAAAAACATACATCTTCCTAATGGTACTTATAATGTTTTATGTGATTTATCAGTGCTTTATA